>JARQOD010000001.1:892680360-892757203 GCA_033576555.1 Oophaga sylvatica | reverse complement strand
TTTCTACAAAACACAGTACATTGACCCCCATTGAAGCTTTCACACTGTATAATGGCACCTGCAGTAGCTTCCACACTGTTTCTTGGCCCCTGCTTTAGCTTCCACTCTGTATAGAGACATTAACATTAGCCCCAAACTGTATAATGACACCTGCATTAACCCCCAAACTGTACAATGGACCCCGCATTAGGTCCTAAACTACAGTGCCTACAAGTAGTATTCAACCCCCTGCAGATTTAGCTGGTTGACACATGCGGAATTAACTTGGCATTGTGACATTTGTACTGTAGATCAGCCTGGAAGTGGGAAATGCACTGCAGCAAAAATTTTTGTTTTAAATTTTTTTTTTTTTTTTAAATGTTAAAAGTTAATTCAGAATGTCATTTATTATTCAACCCCTCAAACCACAAGAATTCTGTTTGGTCCCCCTAAAGTATTAAGAAGTAGTTCAGGCACCAAGAATAATGAGCTTCACATGTGTGGATTAATGATCTCTTTTGCCAGCCTTTTCTGACTATTTAAGACCCTCCCCAAACTTGTGAACAGCACTCATACATGGTCAACATGGGAAAGACAAAGGAGCATTCCAAGGCCATCAGAGACAAGATCGTGGAGGGTCACAAGGCTGGCAAGGGGTACAAAACCCTTTCCAAGGAGTTGGCCCTACCTGTCTCCACTGTTGGGAGCATCATCCGTAAGTGGAAGGCTTATGGAACTACTGTTAGCCTTCCACGGCCTGGACAGCCTTTGAAAGTTTCCTCCCGTGCTGAGGCCAGGCTTGTCCAAAGAGTCAAGGCTAACCCAAGGACAACAAGGAAGGAGCTCCGGGAAGATCTCATGGCAGTGGGGACATTGGTTTCAGTCAATACCATAAGTAACGTACTCCACCGCAATGGTCTCCGTTCCAGACGAGCCCGTAAGGTACCTTTACTTTCAAAGCGTCATGTCAAGGCTCGTCTACAGTTTGCTCATGATCACTTGGAGGACTCTGAGACAGACTGGTTCAAGGTTCTATGGTCTGATGAGACCAAGATCGAGATCTTTGGTGCCAACCACACACGTGACGTTTGGAGACTGGATGGCACTGCATACGACCCAAAGAATACCATCCCTACAGTCAAGCATGGTGGTGGCAGCATCATGCTGTGGGGCTGTTTCTCAGCCAAGGGGCCTGGCCATCTGGTCCGCATCCATGGGAGGATGGATAGCACGGCCTACCTAGAGATTTTGGCCAAGAACCTCCGCTCCTCCATCAAGGATCTTAAGATGGGTCGTAATTTCATCTTCCAACAAGACAATGACCCAAAGCACACAGCCAAGAAAACCAAGGCCTGGTTCAAGAGGGAAAAAGTCAAGGTGTTGGAGTGGCCTAGTCAGTCTCCTGACCTTAACCCAATTGAAAACTTGTGGAAGGAGCTCAAGATTAAAGTCCACATGAGACACCCAAAGAACCTAGATACCTTGGAGAAGATCTGCATGGAGGAGTGGGCCAAGATAACTCCACAGACCTGTGCCGGCCTGATCAGGTCTTATAAAAGACGATTATTAGCTGTAATTGCAAACAAGGGTTATTCCACGAACTATTAAACATAGGGGTTGTATAATAATTGACCCACACTTTTATGTTTAAAATTTATTAAAATTCAACTGAGCAACATAACTTTTTGTTTTGTAAGATTTATGCTTCTGTTAATAAATCCTACTCTCGTTTGCAGTTTGAAGGCTCCAACTTATTTGCATCTTATCAAACCAGCTAAATCTGCAGGGGGTTGAATACTACTTGTAGGCACTGTATATAAATGCTTCTGCATTAGCCCCAAAACTGTATAATGGCCCCCGCGTCAGCTTCCACGCTGTATAATTTCTCCCGCATTAGCCGCCAAACTGCATAATTTCCCCGAATTACAGTCATGGCCAAAAGTTTTGAGAATGACACAAATCTTAATTTTTACAAAATCTACTGCTTCACTTTTTCTAATGGCAATTTGCATATACTCCAGAATGTTATAAAGAGTGATCAGCTTAACAGCAATTACTTGCAAAGTCAATATTTGGCTAGAAAATGAACTTTATCCCCCAAAACACATTTGAACATCATTGCAGCCCTGCCTTAAAAGGACCAGCTAACCTCTTTTCAGTGATTGCCCCATTAACACGGGTGTGGGTGTTGATGAGGACATGGCTGGAGATCAATCTGTCATGATTAAGTAAGAATGACACCACTGGACACTTTAAAAGGAGGCTGGTGCTTGGCATCATTGTTTCTCTTCTGTTAACCATGGTTATCTCTAAAGAAACACGTGCAGTCATCATTGCAATGCACAAAAATGGCCTAACAGGGAAGAGTATCGCAGCTAGAAAGATTGCACCTCAGTCAACAATCTATCGCATCATCAAGAACTTCAAGGAGAGAGGTTCCATTGTTGCCAAAAAGGCTTCAGGGCGCCCAAGAAAGACCAGCAAGCGCCAGGACCGTCTCTTAAAAGTGTTTCAGCTGCGGGATCGGGCTACCAGCAGTGCAGAGCTTGCTCAGGAATGGCAGCAGGCAGGTGTGAGTGCATCTGCACGCACTGTGAGGCGGAGACTCTTGGAGCAAGGCCTGGTCTCAAGGAGGGCAGCAAAGAAGCCACTTCTCTCCAGAAAAAACATCATGGACAGACTGATATTCTGCAAAAGGTACAGGTAGTGGACTGATGAGGACTGGGGTAAAGTTATTTTCTCTTATGAATCCCCTTTTCGATTGTTTGGGACATCAGGAAAATGTCTCATTCGGAGAAGACAAGGTGAGCGCTACCACCAGTCTTGTCTCATGCCAACTGTTAAGCATCCTGAAACCATTCATGTGTGGGGTTGCTTCTCAGCCAAGGGAATCGGCTCTCTCACAGTCTTGCCTAAAAACACAGTCATGAATAAACAATGGTACCAGAATGTCATCCAAGAGCAACTTCTCCCAACCCTCCAAGAGCAGTTTGGCGATCAACAATGCCTTTTCCAGCATGATGGAGCACCTTGCCATAAAGCAAAGGTGATAACTAAATGGCTCAGGGAACAAAACATAGAGATTTTGGGTCCATGGCCTGAAAACTCCCCAGATCTTAATCCCATTGAGAGCTTGTGGTCAATCAAGAGACGGGTGGACAAACAAAAACTTAAAAATTCTGACAAAATGAAAGCATTGATTGTGCAAGAATGGACTGCTATCAGTCAGGATTTGGTCCAGAAGTTGATTGAGAGCATGCCAGGGAGAATTGCAGAGGTCCTGAAGAAGAAGGGTCAACACTGCAAATTTTACTTGCTGCATTAACTCATTCTAACTGTCAATATAAGCTTTTGTTACACATATTTTTGCAATTATTATATTTCTGTCTGTGATAAAAACATCTGTCAAACACACATAAAAACCAGAGGGCAGCAGATCATGTGAAAATATAATATTTGTGTCATTCTCAAAACTTTTGGCCATGACTGTAGAGTCACAAACTGTATAATGGACCCCACATTAGCACCCAAACTGTATAATTGCACCTGCATTAACTCTCATGCCGATACATTTAAGGGTAGCTGTCAGGAACGGCACACAGACGGAGGCCCGGGGAATCACAGCTTAGGATCCCACCGTTGCCACCAATATGTTGAATGCAGGGATTTATACTTATCCCACTTCTCAGTTCCACTTAGGAACTTTCAGCTCTCTGGCGCCCCCCTTACCCTCAGGTCAGTCAGGGAACTGCACCTAGCCTCTGTGTCTAGAATGTGGGGCAGAGGCCACCCCAATTTAGTAGCGTAGTATACGTCAGGCACATGCAAATTCATTATAGCGCATAGAGAAACGAACTAGTAATTTTATATTTTTACTCCCAAAAAAGTTAGGCAGTGTTTATAAAGATTTAAAAAAAGGTTTTACAAAAATGAAATTTATTATGTGAAAAATTAAAAGAATATGTACAATACTGTTACAAAATAAAAGGGGTTAACATGAAAAAGAGATCAACTTACAGTCACTTAGATCATTGTAGGCAAATCATGCGGTTGGGGGATGGGCGACACATCACAATGCATCACAGACGTGCTCTGCATCTGGTGTCCAGGACTAATCTGAGGCAAAATTACCTGGCCCTGCCTTATAGACCTCTGGCCATGACATCGTTAAAGTGTCTGAGTTACCAGGGTCCTCCCCTTGCCTGTAAGTTGCAATTTTGTTTCTAAAAACTTATAACGACCATAACTTGTCTTGAGAACCTAGCAGAATCTTGGCAGAACCATCATGCACCTTATTCTGAAATTAGTGTTCTAATGAGTTCGAACTCGGATTAGTTATTCCACTCTGATCCAGAGAAATCCATTTCTCTAGTTCTGTTGGGGCTAGAACTTGGCCAGAACCACTGTAGCGAATCCTGTTAGGAGCATGTTGCAGACTGTAACTTTCATGTTTCTATCATAAACTCGCAGCATTTTATGACCGAATGAATGAATTCCCATTATTGTCTATGAGACAGTCCCGCATGGTCTGAAGACAAAAACATTCCTGAGGTGGGGGGCGAGAGGAAGGAGTGAGTTGTAATTTCAGGCAGTGAGTGAGAGAAGCTGCAGGCACGGGGGGAAGGGGAAGAAGGGGGTGGTTCGGTTCTGTGCTGCTAAACACAATGGGGGTAGTAGTTCTCTGTGTGGAAAGTTCTAGAAAGGTATAAGGAAAGGAGCTCCCATTCCAGGTTATCGTCACAGTAGCGTAGCTCCGAATGAGACCCTCTGAGTGCCCGCCACGACCGTACCCTCTGCCCCGGTAGCTACGATACTGAGCTGTAACCTAGAATATGACAGAATGTGAACCATGAATTGACGGCCTCCAGATAAGTAAAGCATGCAAACATGTAAAGCTCCATTAAACTAATAATTAATTTTTTTGCCAACAGTTATACTTTAGTGGCTAAATGATACGTGATGATGATAAATAACCACTATTTTTTACATATCCTGGAATATTTGATTTTTATTCAGAAATCCATATCCATAAAAGACTAAACGAATTATTATATTCCATGAAAAAAAAGACAGAAAATAATGGTTGTTTTTGGCTTTTTGATGTTTTTAAAATCCCATAAAAAATGAAAAATCATCCCACAAAAGAAATCCCATCACATGGTTATGTTGATGAAAAAATAAAGAGGATATGTTTTTTGCAAGGTGGGGTTAAAAAATTGAAGAACAAAAAAAATGCTGTAATCCTTTAACAAGATTTAACAAGCACTCAGCATTTTTTGTGACTTCTACCACATTGTTGTAAGGACGCACGGCAATATTACAGCTATTGTACGTAGTCGTTAAAGGGCTGTTATAGAGGCACAGAAGCCTTTTCTTTATCACCTGTCATAAAATAACAAAAAAGAATGTTCATTGTAACCAAAAAATTGCTTTTGCTGTGTGCTAAAGTGAACAACGTATCCCAGCATTACTCAGTTCAATGAGACTAACAATTATTAATCTGCTGCAATATTTTTAAAATGTCAACTTGATATAAAATTAAAAATAGTTTATGACAGTTTCATGATACATCTTGTATTATTACAGATAATTCAAGATATTTTAAATAATTGTGAGGAAAAACTGAAAAAATAAATGGAAAGCGGTTCTTCTATGGGTAAAAAGATAATAGAACTGCAGAAATTGTGCTCACCTGGTCATGTTTTGTGCTCACCTGGTCGGGTTTTGTGTACACAACCACTCATGAGGCTTAGGCCACTGCAGACCCATGAGGAGAGATCAAGAGAAGAGCCTGGACATGAATGGGTTAACCTGCGCTGATGTCAATAATGATCTTTGGACTGAATCTTCAATACTGATGGTGATCACCGTGGGTTTTCATGATGAAGATCCTGTATACATTCGAAACATGTTGACTAGTGTTGAGCATTCCGATACTGCAAATATCGGGTATCGGCCGATATTAGCTGTATCGGAATTCCGATTCCGAGTTCCGATATTTTCGTCTTATCGGATACCGGAATCGGGATTGTCACTGTCACTGTCAGTGTCCGTCGGTCGGGTCTGTCAGGAGTCAGCGGCACTTACCTGGCAGAAGATCTCCGGCGGTCACGTCCTGCACTGCTTCATGGCCGCCATCTTCTTTCCCCGGCGGTCACATGCAGTTTCTCGCGATAACTGCAGTGACTGCTGGGTAATCCCGGCCGTAAAGCAGTCAGTCCGATGACGTCACCGCCGGGGAAGCAGGTAATCAGCTGTGCTGCGTCGCGATGACAGGCTCTGCCTGTCATTGCGATGTAGCAGAGTTGGATCGTCGTGGGACTGTCGTTATGGACTGCGTCGGACAGGTGGTATACTGTTGGTTTGTTTTTTTTCTTTTTTTACAGGAGATCGATGGCGTCGCAGGAATGAGAGAGTAATAAAAGAAATGAAAACTGTGTTGTCTCTTTTATTTCATTAAAAGACTTTTTTCTTGCTGTGTCTTTTTTTTATACATTTAATAACTTTGGGATTAATAATGGATCGGTGTCTTATTGACGCCTCTCCATTATTAACCGGGCTTATTGTCACCGTGCAATCAACGGTGACAATAACCCCTTATTACCCCGCTTGCCACCGCTACAGGGCAAGTGGGAAGAGCCGGGTAAAGTGCCACAATTGGCACATCTTTTGATGCGCCAAATGTGGGGCTGCTGTAGCCTGGTATTATCAGGCTGTTGAGGGCCAAAATCCATGGGCCTTGACAGTCTTTTAATACCAGGCCGCAGCAGTCTGCATTTTACTTGGCTGGTTAACAAAAATAGGGGGGATCCCCACGCCGTTTTTTTTTCGAGGGGATCCCCTATTTTTGTTAACCAGCCAAGCTAAGCAGACTGCTGTGGCCTGGTATTATCAGGCTTGCAAGGTCCATGGATATTGGATCCTTACCAGCCTGAAAAACCAGGCCTCAGCGGTCTGCTTCATCTGGCTGGTTAACAAAAATAGGGGGACCCCACGCCAATTTTTTTCAAAGGGATCCCCTATTTTTGTTAATCAGCCAAGATATGCAGACTGCTGTGGCCTGGTATTATCAGGCTGGCAAGGTCCATGGATCTTGGCTCCTTAACAGCCTGAAAATCCAGGCCTCAGCGGTCTGCTTCATCTGGCTGGTTAACAAAAATAGGGGGGACCCCACGCCAATTTTTTTCGAGGGGATCCCCTATTTTTGTTAATCAGCCAAGATATGCAGACTGCTGTGGCCTGGTATTATCAGGCTGGCAAGGTCCATGGATCTTGGCTCCTTAACAGCCTGAAAATCCAGGCCTCAGCGGTTTTCTTCATCTGGCTGGTTAACAAAAATAGGGGGGACCCCACGCCAATTTTTTTCGAGGGGATCCCCTATTTTTGTTAATCAGCCAAGATATACAGACTGCTGTGGCCTGGTATTATCAGGCTGGCAAGGTCCATGGATCTTGGCTCCTTAACAGCCTGAAAATCCAGGCCTCAGCGGTCTGCTTCATCTGGCTGGTTACAAAAATAGGGGGGACCCCACGCCATTTTTTTTTCGAAGGGAACCCCTATTTTTGTTAATCAGTTCCCTCTGACGTCACTGATTGTGTCCCTGGCTGACCTGAAGTGAAAGTGGAAAGCAATCAATTAAGCTTTCCACTTAAGGGCCCGTCTCACATAGCGATATCGCTACCGAGATCGCTGCTGAGTCACTAGTTTTGTGACGCAGCAGCAAGCTCACCAGCGATATCGCTGTGTGTGACATTCAGCGACGATCAGCCCCCCTGCCGGGTATCGCTGATCGTCGCTGAAATGTCAGGACCTTTGATCGCTGGTTTCCCGCTGACAGGCACACATCGCTGCGTGTGACAGGCGGGAGACCAGCGATCCGCTGGTAACCAAGGTACACAGCGGGTTTCCAGGCGCGGGGCTGTGCCTAGAAACCCGCTGTGTACCTTGGATACCAGCGCCCTGATGCAGGGAGCTGGTATCCAAGGTACACAGCGGGTTTCCAAGCGCTGCGCGGTGCCTGGAAACCCGCTGTGTACCTTGGTTACCAGCGGATCGCTGGTCTCCCGCCTGTCACACGCAGCGATGCGTGCCTGTCAGAGGGAAACCAGCGATCAACAAAAGGTCCTGACAGTTCTGCGACGATCAGCGATACCCGGCAGGGGGGCTGATCGTCGCTGAATGTCACACACAGCGATATCGCTGGTGAGCTCGCTGCTGCGTCACAAAACTAGTGACTCAGCAGCGATCTCGGTAGCGATATCGCTATGTGAGACGGGCCCTTAAGCGATGTTACCCGCAGTGTCGCTGTCCCAGATCGCTGCCTGTTTGGCAGCTCAGCAGCGATCATGTAGCGATACACCAGCGATCCTGACAAGTGCATATCGTTGTCGGGATCGCTGGTGTATCGTTATGTGACACCCAGCCTTTACTCTCCTGTCAGGCAGGAGAGGAACTCATTCATTTGGGGTTTACTGTGAGGCTGCAGCATTAGCTGCGGTCCCTGCAGTAAACATTAACCCTTTCTGAAGGATTACACCGTGGGACCTGACTGTGCATGGGATAGGTAAGAATAATTTTGCTTTTTTATTTTATTTTTATTACAGGAAATGGTTTTTGCAGTAAAATAAAAGATGGTCAAAAACATGTGTCTTTATTTCATTAAAATGATTTTTAATTAAAGTGTGTGTGTTTTATTTTTATTTCATGCAATAGGATTAATAATTGATAGTTGTCTAATTGACAGCTCTCAATTATTAACCTGGCTTAAGGTCACCTTTCAATAGCAAGGTGGCTTTAACCCCATATTAACCCATTCGCCACCGCTACAGGGCAATGGGAATAGACGGGCAAAGTGCCAGAAAGGGCGAATCTAATTATAGATTTGTCTTTCCTGGGGTGTCTGGGGGCAGATGTTAGTAGCCGGGGGGGGGCAAAAATAATGGTCCCTCTCTGGGCTATTATTATCTGCCCCCACTCACTGGCTTTGTCTGTCTGGTTGCGAAAATAGGGCGGGAGCCCACGCATTTTTTTTCAGCAATTTTACACCTCATATATATATATACATGTCATTGAATTTGTGACACATATATATATATATTTATATTTGTAGTTCATACACTTCTACATAGTATAATAGCCGCTAATTCAATTGCCGGCTTTTGTGAAAATGCAGAACCCGACATGAAATGACACTTGGTGTACATAGGGTTAACCATGTCTTTTCATGTCGTTTGCTATCTGATTTGCACAAACAATTAAATCAGACTATGTGTGCAAAATTTCACACCTGTAGGGGTTAATTAAAGGTGTAAATTCGTTGTAAAAAAAACGGACTTTTTTTGCTACGAATTTACACCTTTAATTAACCCCTACAGGTGTGAAATTTTGCACACATAGTCTGATTTAATTGTTTGTGCAAATTAGGCTGGAGTCACACACAACCACAAAAAATCGGTCCGTTTTAGACGGTCGACAATCGGATCAAAATAAAAACATCACACATCCTTCTGGCATCCGATTTTCCTTCAAAGATGCGATTTAATCGCATGTGTGTGTACCTTGTAACATCCGATTTTCATCCGACTTGCGAGATTTTCTCGCAGGCTTGCAAAACTGACATATAATGGATCCAAAAGAATAGTATTTAAATGCCAAAAGAAAGAATAGATATATACACATAGAAAATACATATATATATAATGTCATTGTGACATGTATATATACATATATTTATAGTTCTTACACTTCTACATACTGTTATAGCCGCTAATTCAATTGCCGGCTTCAGTGAAATCACAGAAGCCGACATGAAATGATACATTGTTTCCACACATTTAACCATGTAATTTCATGTATTTTTATATATGTTTGAAACATACAATTACATGAGTGTATTTGTGCAAAATTTCAGACATGTAGGGGTTAATTAAAGGTGTAATTTCGTTGAAAAAAAATGCGTGGGCTCCCGCTGTATTTTCTCCACCAGACAGACAAAGCAAAGCGAGTGGGGGCAGATAATAATAGCCCAGGGAGGGTGCATTTTTTTGTGCCCCCCTGGCTACTAACATCTGCCCCCAGACACCCCAGAAAGGGCAAATCTATAATTAGATTCGCCCTTTCTGGCACTTTGCCCGTCTATTCCCATTGCCCTGTAGCGGTGGCGAATGGGTTAATCTCACCTTACTGTCACCTTGCAATTGAAAGGTGACCTTTAAGGCAGGTTAATGATTGATAGCTGTCAATTAGACAACTATCAATTATTAATCCTATTGAAGTAAATAAAAAAACACACACACTTTAAGAATAAATAATTTTAATGAAATAAAAACACATTTTTTTGACCATATTTTATTTTACACTAAATCCGTGCGAAGCCATTGATCTCCTAAAATAAAGAAAAAGAAATAAAACAACATTATTCTTACCTATTCCGCCGATCTGTCACGTCCCACGCTGTAATCCTTCACAAAGGGTTAACTAGCTTTGAGCCAAGCAGTGCAAGTAATCCTGCATGCTCAGCTCAAAGCTCATGAATGAATAAGTTCCTCTCCTGGCGACAGGAGAGGATGTGTTTCATGAATGAAGCTTAATTGATTGTGTCCACTTTCCCTTTAGGTCAGGTCACTACAGTTAAATTGGCAATAAATCAATTAAGCTCCATTCATGAATCTATTCCTCTACTTTCGCTGGGAGAGGAACTTATTCATTCAGGGGAATACAGGTCTGAGACAGCATTATTAGCTCTCTGCGACCTGTAACCTGTTAACCCTTTCTGATGGATTACACCGTGGGACCTGACTGTACATCGGATTGGTAAGTATAATTTTGCTTTTTTATTTTATTTTTATTACAGGAAATGGTTTTAGCAGGAAAATAAAATATGGTCAAAAACTGTGTGATTATTTCATTAAACTTATTTTTTATTAAAGTGTGTGTGTTTGATTTTTCTTTCATACAATAGGATTAATAATTGATAGTTGCCTAATTGACAGCTATCAATTATTAACCTGGCTTAAAGTGACCTTTCAATTGCAAGGTCATTTTAACCCCTTATTAACCCATTCGCCACCGCTACAGGGCAATGGGAATAGACGGGCAAAGTGCCAGAAAGGGCGAATCTAATTATAGATTTGCCCTTTCTGGGGTGTCTGGGGGCAGATGTTAGTAGCCAGGGGGGGGGCACAAAAAAAATGTACCCTCCCTAGGCTATTATTATCTGCCCCCACTCGCTTGCTTTGTCTGTCTGGTGGAGAAAATACAGCGGGAGCCCACGCATTTTTTTTTAACGAATTTACACCTTTAATTAACCCCTACATGTCTGAAATTTAGCACACATATACTCATGTAATTGTATGTTTCAAACATATATAAAAATACATGAAATTACATGGTTAAATGTGTGGAAACAATGTATCATTTCATGTCGGCTTCTGTGATTTCACTGAAGCCGGCAATTGAATTAGCGGCTATAACAGTATGTAGAAGTGTAGAAGAACTATAAATATATGTATATATATATATGTCACAATGACATATATATATATATAAAATATATATATATATATATGTGTATATATCTATTCTTTCTTTTGGCATTTAAATACTATTCTTTTGGATCCATTATATGTCAGTTTTGCAAGCCTGCGAGAAAATCTCGCAAGTCGGATGAAAATCGGATGTTACAAGGTACACACACATGCGATTAAATCGCATCTTTGAAGGAAAATCGGATGCCAGAAGGATGTGTGATGTTTTTATTTTGATCCGATTGTCGACCGTCTAAAACGGACCGATTTTTTGTGGTTGTGTGTGACTCCAGCCTAATTTGCACAAACAATTAAATCAGACTATGTGTGCAAAATTTCACACCTGTAGGGGTTAATTAAAGGTGTAAATTCGTAGCAAAAAAAGTCCGTTTTTTTTACAACGAATTTACACCTTTAATTAACCCCTACATGTCTGAAATTTAGCACACATATACTCATGTAATTGTATGTTTCAAACATATATAAAAATACATGAAATTACATGGTTAAATGTGTGGAAACAATGTATCATTTCATGTCGGCTTCTGTGATTTCACTGAAGCCGGCAATTGAATTAGCGGCTATAACAGTATGTAGAAGTGTAAGAAGAACTATAAATATATGTATATATATATATGTCACAATGACATATATATATATATTATATATATATATATATATTATATATATATTGTGTATATATCTATTCTTTCTTTTGGCATTTAAATACTATTCTTTTGGATCCATTATATGTCAGTTTTGCAAGCCTGCGAGAAAATCTCGCAAGTCGGATGAAAATCGGATGTTACAAGGTACACACACATGCGATTAAATCGCATCTTTGAAGGAAAATCGGATGCCAGAAGGATGTGTGATGTTTTTATTTTGATCCGATTGTCGACCGTCTAAAACGGACCGATTTTTTGTGGTTGTGTGTGACTCCAGCCTAATTTGCACAAACAATTAAATCAGACTATGTGTGCAAAATTTCACACCTGTAGGGGTTAATTAAAGGTGTAAATTCGTAGCAAAAAAAGTCCGTTTTTTTTACAACGAATTTACACCTTTAATTAACCCCTACATGTCTGAAATTTAGCACACATATACTCATGTAATTGTATGTTTCAAACATATATAAAAATACATGAAATTACATGGTTAAATGTGTGGAAACAATGTATCATTTCATGTCGGCTTCTGTGATTTCACTGAAGCCGGCAATTGAATTAGCGGCTATAACAGTATGTAGAAGTGTAAGAACTATAAATATATGTATATATATATATGTCACAATGACATATATATATATATATATATATATATATATATATATATGTGTATATATCTATTCTTTCTTTTGGCATTTAAATACTATTCTTTTGGATCCATTATATGTCAGTTTTGCAAGCCTGCGAGAAAATCTCGCAAGTCGGATGAAAATCGGATGTTACAAGGTACACACACATGCGATTAAATCGCATCTTTGAAGAAAATCGGATGCCAGAAGGATGTGTGATGTTTTTATTTTGATCCGATTGTCGACCGTCTAAAACGGACCGATTTTTTGTGGTTGTGTGTGACTCCAGCCTAATTTGCACAAACAATTAAATCAGACTATGTGTGCAAAATTTCACACCTGTAGGGGTTAATTAAAGGTGTAAATTCGTAGCAAAAAAAGTCCGTTTTTTTTACAACGAATTTACACCTTTAATTAACCCCTACAGGTGTGAAATTTTGCACACATAGTCTGATTTAATTGTTTGTGCAAATCAGATAGCAAACGACATGAAAAGACATGGTTAACCCTATGTACACCAAGTGTCATTTCATGTCGGGTGCTTCTGTCTTTTCACTGAAGCCGGCTTTACCCGGCAATTGAATGAGAGGATATTTTACTATGTAGAAGTGTATAAACTATACATATATGTATATATATATGTCACAATGACATGTATATATATATATATGTATTCTATGTGTGTATATTTAGTGTTTACAAGGAAAGAATGGGTTTTTTTTTAGTTGCGATATTTTGTTCCCATAGACTTACATGGGACTTCCGGTATCGGTATCGGGTATCGCCGATATTTTAGTGATATCGGCGATACCATTCCGATTCCGATACTTTAGGATATCGGAAAGTATCGCTCAACTCTAATGTTGACCAATAACCGCACATCTTGCATGGATTTTGATCTTCTCATCATGTGGGGGAGGGAGGGTTTGTAGCTAAATAGCTGGTTTTCTTGCAAAACCACTAGAGATGAGCGACTTTGCCTTTTTTTGGGTCGAGTCGGGTTTCTCAAAAGTCGAGTCGAACGAAGTTGGCCGACTAACGGAAATGGTCGGGTCGGAGTCGAAAATCCGACCCCAATGCAAGTCAATGGGGAATAACAGCTGGCCCCCCCGCCCACGTCCTCTTCCACCATACTTCCTCATGTTTGGGAAAATGTACCCAAAATACCAGCAGATATATGGTACTGTATCAGTAGCGTTCAGCTGTATACAGTGTTGGGGTAATTTTAAATTTATGTATATATTTCCTGAGTCACACACCCACTCTCTCTCAGTATGGATTTGACCAGAATACAAAAAGCAGAAAAAGGCTACTGTATCAGAAGCAAAAAGCTGTATACAGTGTAGGGGAAATTGTAAATCTCCGTATATATTTCCGGAGTCACACACAGATAGTCAGCATGTATTTGTCTGTGATACCAGCCGGTACATGGTAGTGTGTGAGGAGCGTACAGCTCTATACGGTGTGTGGGAAAAAATGAACGCTCGGTAACTGTGCAGAAAAAAAGAATAAAAGTATCAGTGCTGTGTAAAAAGCAGTCTGCACCGCAGTGTACACACAGCAATACAGTTAGCAGGCAGCCTATTAACCACCGCTGCTGCACCTAAGAAAATCCTCCCTGTCACTGGCAGGCAGCCTAATTACCAGCGCTGCTGCACACAAGAAAATCCTCCCCAGCATCAGCAACCTCTCCCTACTGTTAAGATCAGCAGAAGTAAAATGGCGGTCAGCGGTCAGGGCTTTTATAGACACTATGACGCCCCCCAAAGCAAGCCAATCACTGCAATGCTCTTCTCTAAGATGGTGGTGGCCGGTGCCTATGTCATCTCATTGCCCACAGTGTACGTCCTTGCTGATTGGCTGAAAAAAGGCGTCTGCAAGCATTTTGGGAAAACCGACTTGGACGCTGGGGTCGACGACCGCATGACTGACTGCACGCTATGGTCGGGTTTCGGCCAACGAAACCCAACTTTGGCGAAAGTCGGCGACTTTTGAATCTGACCGACCTGTTTCACTCAACTCTAAAAACCACACTACTGTGAAGCACGTTCTAAAGTAAAATTCTCTAAACTAGGCACTATCTAAACAAAAAGCTGGAAAAATAACTTTCTAAACAGCTTCAGGAAACAATTAAAAGAAAAACGCCTTCAAAAGCACCTCCAAAAAGGGCAGTTTTCTCAAGCAGTTACTGCTTGAAAAGTTGTGTTTTTTTAACTCCTTTAAAAACTCAGAGTGAACATACCCTTATTGGAAGGGTGCGCGGTGTTGCACATCAATTTTTAAAACCAGCCAAATTCATTAAGAAATGCGTGTCACTTAATGAATCAGGAGCCCATAACTCCAACATCCCTCCTCATCAATGATGAAGCAGGGCCTGCATGTGCACATGCCCTGGGTATTTACTGCTTGGGGTCTTCTGATCAAACTTAGCAGCCTTTTAGGCACACATATGGTTTTTCATTTCAGGTCAGGAGACTCGCTGCTGGACTGGATAAGGTGGCCCCTACTCAGACCTTACATATAGGTAAAACCAGCATGAGCCCGATTCCTTATGAAAACTAACCTGAAAGATTTTCTCTGGATTCCAACACCCCAATAGTGGGACATTTAAACATTAACGTAATCAAAGGTGAGAGAAGTTCAGTCAGCTAAAGAGCATCTAAAGTAAAGTCTCCTGCTGCTATAGACATTTTTCATGTCAACCTCTCAGTTATTATCATTATCCTTTGCTGTAGTCTTGGAAACACCAGAATATATAAAACCTCTGACCGGATCTAAGAGGAAGACTCTTGGCGATGTGTGCAAATAAAATGAGTCATCGAGGTGCATTACCGCATATCCCAAGTGATAATCAGGTATTTCAATAACCAAAATTGATAAATGTTGATCGATAATAAAATATGCCAAACTGTGGTATCTAACAAAGGTTTTTGCCACAAGTGTCTTCTTCTGGAACTAGAGGTCATGACTAAGACTTCATACTCCAGTTATCATGAAGGGCTCTCTTGACTATGAGGCACTGTATCTCATGAATTTAGCTCAACTTCTCTGTTGTGTTTGCTTATGTTCTACCTTTCCAGAAGTACTACTGCAGTCAAGGACTGGAGTAGCATTTTTGGAGTAAAAACCACCGCCAATTTGAAGGTTTCGACAGGCAGGTATAGCCATGTCCCATCTCTTCCCAGCTCCGCACATTTTGGTGGAATGGTAAAAACACCAAAAGTTGTAACATTTTTATGAAACTATGTGTTGCACAACAATTTTGTGACCTATCAAAGCATTTTACACCAGTTTTCTGGCGTAAAGGATTTCATGAATCGCAACCCAATAACTTTAGGATTATTTTTCTAATGTGTCTCTTTGAGTAGCCTAATAAGATCCCATTTACTTTACCCACACATTTGTTTATGTCAGAAAAAAAAGTTTAATGGCCTTGCAAATATGTTATCGGCCAATGCATATTTTTCAAACTACTCATGCCAATATGAGGATATACAGTATCTGTCTTGGAAACAGTTCTCAGCCCTAATAGCTCCCATAGGGCTTCGTTTTCCACCACCTGTCCAGCAAAAGAGTTCTGTTAATCCCTCTCTCATGTCTTCTTGTTAAAGCCTCATTCACAAGTCTGTGTTGCATGTACATGCTTAATCCGTTTTTTTCACAGATACAACACGTACCCGTTATACCATTATAATCTACTATATGGTGGCCCGATTCTAACGCATCGGGTATTCTAGAATATGTATTGTATGTAGCTTTTGATAAATTTGGCGATTGAGTTGTTCTCTGTTTGCCCTGGATTCTGAAGATTCATTCACCCGACATTGTCTATGGGATTCCGCATCGTGTTCCTGCCTAGCGGCAGTTTGTTGCGGTGTCTCCCTTTCCCAAAGTTGTCTGTGAGATTCGGCATCCTGGGCTTGTCTGGGGGCAGTGTGTTGTGGTGTCTCCTGTTTCCGATGTTTTCTGTGAGATTCCGCATCCTGGGCTTGTCTGGCGGCAGTGTGTTGTGGTGTCTCCTGTTCCCGACGTTTTCTGTGAGATTCCGCATCCTGGGCTTGTCTAGCGGCAGTGTGTTGTGGTGTCTGTTGCTCTCGAAGTTGTCTTTTTCCTGCTGCTTCTGCTGCTTTTTTTTCATCGTCAGTGGCGTATTTTCGCTTACAACCCATTGGAAGACAGGAAGCGTAACGAAGTATCTGTTCAGCGCGCTGTGACTGGCAGAACGTGTTCAGTAAACGTGACAGAAGTACATCAGACACTGTGAATCACAAAACATGTTCGGTACATCATGGGAAGTTGGGGAGTCACATAACCACATGGGCGGAGTTA
The DNA here is from genome assembly GCA_033576555.1 of Oophaga sylvatica. Lineage (NCBI taxonomy): Eukaryota > Metazoa > Chordata > Amphibia > Anura > Dendrobatidae > Oophaga > Oophaga sylvatica. Next base: position 892,740,073 of record JARQOD010000001.1, on the reverse strand, counting down.
GCCCTGCTATCTCCCGACGGTGGCGTACTTATTTTAAATCCGGCACCAATTTGCCGGAGCGTGTTTAAATTTGGCGCCAAAATCGCTGATTGGTCGCGGGCAACGGCCGTGACCAATCAGCAGAGTGGTGTTTAAATTTGGCGCCAATATCGGTGATTGGTCGCGGCCGGCGGCTGACCGCCGGTCAGCGTACTTCTGCTGCGAGCATCCGGGAAATGCATTGCCGCTGACCTCCGTGCGGTAGATAAGCCACTAACGGCCGCCATCTTTTTTCTGAAATCCCACATCGCTGATTGGCCGCAGCCGGACCAATCAGCGACGCGGGATTTCCTGGACAGAAAGACAGACAGACAGATGGGATAAAATGATTATATATATTAGATAGATAGATGTTACTGTGCATTACCTCATGTCACTGTCTATTACCTCATATTACTGTGTATTACCTCATGTTACTGTATATTATCTCATATTACCTCATGTTACCTGTGTATTACCTCATATTACTGTGTATTACCTCATGTTACTGTATATTACCTTATTTTACTGTGTATTACCTCATGTTACTGTATATTACCACATGTTACTGTATATTACCTCATATTACCTCATGTTACCTATGTATTACCTCATATTACTGTGTATTACCTCATATTACTGTGTATTACCTCATGTTACTTATGTATTACTTCATGTCACCTGTGTATTACCTCATGTCACTGTGTATTACCTGTGTTCAGTAAACGTGACAGAAGTACATCAGACACTGTGACTGACAAAACATGTTCAGTTCATCATAGGCAGTTGGTGAGTCACATGACCACATGGGCGGAGTTAGCCCTGCGTCACTGATGTTACTGTATATTACCTCATGTCACTGTGTATTACCTCATATTACTGTGTATTACCTCATGTAACTGTGTATTACCTCATGTTACTGTGTATTACCTCATATTACTGTGTATTACCTCATATCACTGTGTATTACCTCATGTTACTGTATATTACCTCATATTACCTCATGTTACCTGTGTATTACCTCATATTACTGAGTATTACCTCATATTACAGTATATTACCTCATTTTACTGTGTATTACCTTATGTTATTTATGTATTACCTCATGTCACCTGTGTATTACCTCATGTCAACGTGTATTACCCGTGTTCAGTAAACGTGACAGAAGTACATCAGACACTGTAACTGACAAAACATGCTCAGTACATCATGGGCAGTTGGTGAGTCACATGACCACATGGGCAGAGTTAGCCCTGCGTCGCTGATTGGCCGCGGCCGGACCAATCAGCCACGCGGGATTTCCTGGACAGTCAGACAGACAGGATAAGTCGATTACATATATTAGATGGTGCTGTTCACATGTCCGTGTTTATCTGTATCATGGATGACTAGGGTCAATACAAGTCTATTGATCTTTGAAAAACGCACGGCACACACCAGTGCCATTTTTTTCATGTATGTATTTAATTAGGAACCTTGCTTCTTATCATTGTTCTGGATTTATTCTAAGAATTAGACATACAGTACAGATCAAAAGTTTGGACACACCTTCTCATTCAAAGATTCTTCTGTATTTTCATGACTATGAAAATTGTAGAATCACACTGAAGGCATCAAAACTATGAATTAACACATGTGGAATTATACATTACACTTTACAAAAAAGTGTGAAACAACTGAAAATATGTATTATATTCTAGGTTCTTCAAAGTAGCCACCTTTTGCTTTGATTACTGCTTTGCATGCAGAAAAGGTGAACGGATGGACTCTACATGCCTAGTTCCCACCGTGAAGCATAGAGGAGGAGGTGTGATGGTGTGGGGGTGCTTTGCTGGTGACACTGTTGGGGATTTATTCAAAATCGAAGCGGTGAGCGGTCCAGCTCTCCCCAAACCATCTCGATTGGGTTCAGGTCTGGTGACTGTGGAGGCCAGGTCATCTGGCGTAGCACCCCATCACTCTCCTTCTTGGTCAAATAGCCCTTACACAGTCTGGAGTTGTGTTTGGGGTCATTGTCCTGTTGAAAAATAAATGATGGTCCAGCTAAACGCAAACCGGATGGAATAGCATGCCGTTGCAAAATGCTGTGGTAGCCATGCTGGTTCAATATGCCTTCAATTTTGAATAAATCTCCAACAGTGTCACCAGCAAAGCACCCCCACCATCACACCACCTCCTCCATGCTTCACGGTGGGAACCAGGCATGTAGAATCCATCCGTTCACTTTTTCTGCGCACAAAGCAGTAATCAAAGCAAAAGGTGGCTACTTTGAAGAACCTAGAATATAAGACATATTTTCAGTTGTTTCACACTTTTTTGTAAAGTATAATGTATAATTCCACATGTGTTAATTCATAGTTTGATGCCTTCAGTGTGCTTCTACAATTTTCATAGTCATGAAAATACAGAAAAATCTTTGAATGAGGTGTGTCCAAACTTTTGGTCTGTACTGTATATATATATATATATATATATATATATATATGTACATATATATATATATATATACATATATATGTGTATATATATATATATATATATATATATATATATATATATATATATAGTATGGTAGGCTTGAGAATCTTCTTCCATTTGTCATTACTATTAAATATTTCTAAGACTGGTTGGGTTTAGTGACACTGTCAAAAGATCCAATGGTAAATGTATTCCTTTACTACCCTATACTTACAGTAAATCACCTTGGTAACGAAAAGAGTAGTGCGAAGTTAAATCAATCAGCGCCAGTTAACAAGCAAAAATCTAACATATAATAGAAAGTTGCAACATGCAGAATTGTCTTTGGCACTTATAGACACATACTATGATGTGAATACTCCATAAAGCAATAAGCATTTCTGCATATATAGATCTTAAAAATAGAATATATCAATGCCTTATGTTAGAAAACTCACACACGCATATATATATATATATATATATATATATATATAATTCAAATTCAAAGAAGCTTTATTGGCAGGACTAAATATGCATTAGTTTTCCCAAAGCAAGTGTACAAAAGGGGAATAGGGATAAGGATGTTGGGTAGGGGCAGATCCAGGGTGGGGGCTATGGAAGTCCATGGCATAGGGAGGGGTGATGGGGGCACAGGTCCGGGGTGGGGGCTATAGAAGTCCATGGCATAGGGAGGGGGAATGGGGGCAGATCCGGGGTGGGGACTATAGAAGTCCATGGCATATCATAGTTCTCTTTCTCATAGTCTATGACATTCGCTCACATACCGTGCTGCTATCTCCGCTGCTCTCTCTTCTTCCCCCAGCAAGATATATGTTTTCTCTTCCTCCTTCATGGTGATGAAATCCGGGAAGAGATGTGAGAGTCTCCTGAAGTGAGTGTCCCTCACTGCTGAGTATTTGGAGCAGTGTAGCAGGAAGTGGGTTTCGTCCTCTATGGCCTCCTGGTCACAGTGTTGGCATAGTCTTTCCTCCCTGGGCATGTAGCTCTGCCTGTGTCGGCCGGATTCGATGGCCAGACTGTGGGCACTGAGTCTATACCGGCTCCGGATCTTGCGGTCTCTGGGGTCCGGGAGTTTCTCCAGGTATGGGGCCAGACTGTAGTCTCTCTGTAGACTCCGGTACATGGTCAGTTTCTGGGAGCTGATGATGTCGTTCTTCCAGTCACTGACATACCTCTCCTGGCCTTCGTCTACCATCTTCCTGATTTCGGCTTTTGTCAGGTTGTTGTGATTGACGTTCTGGTCAGGTTGGGTTTGGGTGAGCTGTTCCGAGGGTCCTGGTTTTTCTGTTTCACCTACGTGTGTCAGGGCTTTATGGTGATGGGAGCTTGGATTGCTCCTATGTAGGTGAGCCCGGAATGACAGTGCCCTCTTTAGAACCGTTAGGTGTAGAGGGAATCTGCCCAGCTCGGCCCGGCAGGCACTGTTGGAGGTGCTCCAATGGACTTGGAGAAGGTGCTTGCAGAATTCCAGGTGGAATATTTCTGTTGGGCTGGAATCCCACCTTGACCAATCTGGGTAGGTGTGAGGACCCCAGACTTCACTGCCATACAGGAGGATTGGGGCGATGACAGAGTCGAAGATTTTTAACCAGACCCTCACTGGTGGCTTCAGATGGTAGAGTTTCCTTCGGATGCCATAGAAGGTTTTACATGGCTTGTCTTTCAGGGTCTCTATGGCTTGTTTGAAGCTTCCTGACCAGTGAATCTCTAGGCCCAGGTAGGTATATTTGTCTGTTCCTGTAAGGGCGCAGTTGCTGAGGACAAATGAAGGGTGCTGGTCTAATTTTCTCTTTCTCCTCTGGAACACCATGATGTTGGTTTTCTTCAGGTTGACCGGTAGTGCCCAGGTGGAGCTGAATTTCTCTAAGATTTTCAGGTTGTCTTGGAGGCCTTTCTCGATTGGTGACAGAAGCAGCAGGTCATCTGCATACAGCAGGAATTTCACCTGGGTGTCGTGGAGGGTGGGACCTGGTGCTGTGGAAGATTCCAGAGCGGTAGCCAGCTCGTTGATGTAAATGTTGAAGAGCGTTGGACTTAGGCTGCAGCCTTGTCTGACTCCACGGCTCTGCTGGAAATAAGTCGTTCTTTTACCGTTCACACTCACACTGCAGAGGTTCTCGGTGTAGGAGCTTTTGATAACATCGTAGGTCTTTCCTCCTATTCCGCTCTCCAGCAGTTTCAGGAATAAGCCTGGGTGCCACACCGAATCAAAGGCCTTTTTAAAGTCCAAGAAACAGGCATATATCTTCCCGTTCTTTGTATTGTGGACGTGTCTCTGAATGAGGCTGTGCAGGGTATAGATGTGGTCAGTGGTGCGGTGGTTTGGCATGAACCCTGCTTGGCTCTTGCTGAGGACGTTATGTTCGGTGAGGAAACTGAGGATCCTCTTGTTCAGGATGCTGTTGAACAGTTTCCCCAGGTTGCTGCTGACACATATGCCTCTGTAGTTGGCTGGGTCATACCTGTCCCCATTCTTGTGGATGGGTGTGATGAGGCCTTGGTTCCAGGTACGAGGGAAGTAGCAGGCACTTAGCACAATATTGAAGAGTTTAACCATTGCAGCCTGTATTTCTGGTGGGCTGTACTTCAGCATTTCTGGTAGGATTCCATCCAGGCCACCGGCTTTTCTACATCTTATGGAAGAGATTCTCTCTGCTACTTTCTGTAATGTAATAGGTGTATCCACTGGGTTTTGGAAATGTTTTACTTTTTCCTCCATTGCTTTTAATTTTGCCATTATGTTTTCCTGTTCTTGGTTTAGTTCTTCCTTTGGGATGTCTTTATAGAGGTCTCTGAAGTACTGGAGCCAGATGTTGCCATTTTGGATATGGATGTTGTTTTTCTTGTCTTTTGTGCCCATGTGGTTCCATAGTTCCCAGAAGGAATTGTCTTGAAGAGCATCTTGGAGTTGGTTAAGCTTGGTAGAGATGTAACTCTGCTTCTTCCTCCTGAGGATGGTTTTGTACTGCCTTTGTATGGTTTCATAGGCTTCCCTCAGACCAGGGTGGTTGGGGTCTCTATGTTTCTTGTTTGAGGCTGTTCTCAGGGTCTTCCGTACGGCTTTACATTCTCTGTCAAACCAACCATTGATCTGTTTTTCTTTTGGTCTCTTGCAGTCAACTTTTTTAAGGTCGGACAGTCTGGCCATTGCATAGAATATATGTTGAGGTCTTTTGTAGCTTGACTCACTCCCTTTGGGTTAGGCTGGTACTCGTGGTTGTAGAAGTGGTGGAGCATCCGCTGTATTTCGGGTCTGCTGAGAGCCTCTTTATACTTTAGTGCCGACGTTTTGGACCATTTATATGATGGAGGCCGGTTGAAGAGGCCGCTATGCTGTGGCTTCTGAGTGGGTGGTTTCTCTGTAGATTTCAAGTACAGAAGAAGTTGGCTGTGGTCTGACAGGTGCGTTTGTGGGGTGACTATGAAGGTGCTGATATTTGCCCGGTTCATGTCTGTAATGGCATAATCTACTACACTCCTCCCTACATGGGAGTTTAGTGTATACCTCCCTAAAGAGTCTCCTTTGGTATGTCCATTAAGAATATGAAGTCCTAAACTTCTACATACGTTCAGGAGCTTTTTACCACTTTTGTTGACTGTACTGTCATAGCTGTTTCTCTCTGTGTGTACTGAGTCTTGGCCGTCATTTTCTGCTCCAAATATGTAGATGTTCCCATCCGTGGTCAGGAAGTCGTTTTCTCTCACTGTTCTTGCGTTGAGGTCCCCAAAGATGAGAACTTTGCCCAGGGCCTGATAGTGGGCGGCTTCTCTTTGTAAGATCTCGAATCTCTCTGGATTGAAGTAGGGGGACTCTGGCGGTGGTATATAGGTGGCGCAGAGGTGGACATCAGACTGAGAGGTGAGGATGGAGCTGCTGATCCTGATCCATATGTGGCTGCCTCCTCTCTTCACCGGTTTGATGTATTGGTGGAGCTCATCTTTATACCAGATCAGTATTCCTCCTGAGCTCCGGCCCTGTTTGATGTTTTTATTTTTCAGGGCAGGGACAGAGATTTCCCTGTATCCGATGGGCGCCAGGGATTCGTTTTCGGCTCTGGTCCATGTTTCCAGGAGGATCTGGATGTCTATATTTTTCAGTCTTTGTATAAAGTCCGGGTCATTTGTTTTACATCCAAAGGTCGAGGTGTTGAGACTAGTCTTGAGCGATATTGCTCGATATCTAAAAATATCGTATCGAAATTGTATCGCCGATATCACTAAATATCGTCGATATCCGATTTCGATAGCGGAATTCCCATGTAAGTCTATGGGAACAAAATATCGAAACTAAAAAAAACCTTTATTTCCTTGTAAACACTAAATATACACACATAGAATACATATATATATATATATATATACATGTCATTGTGACATATATATACATATATGTATAGTTTATACACTTCTACATAGTAAAATATCCTCTGATTCAATTGCCGGGTAAAGCCGGCTTCTGTGAAAAGACAGAAGCACCCGACATGAAATGACACTTGGTGTACATAGGGTTAACCATGTCTTTTCATGTCGTTTGCAATCTGATTTGCACAAACAATTACATCAGTCTATGTGTGCAAAATTTCACACCTGTAGGGGTTAATTAAAGGTGTAAATTCGTTGTAAAAAAAAACGGACTTTTTTGCTACGAATTTACACCTTTAATTAACCCCTACAGGTGTGAAATTTTGCACACTTACACTCATGTAATTGTTTGTGCAAATCAGATATCAAACTACATGAAAAGACATGGTTAACTCTATGTAAACCAAGTGTCATTTCATGTCGGGTTCTGCATTTTCACAAAAGCCGGCAATTGAATTAGCGGCTATTATACTATGTAGAAGTGTATGAACTATAAATATAAATATATATATATATGTGTCACAAATTTAATGACATGTATATATATATATGAGGTGTAAAATTGCTGAAAAAAAATGCGTGGGCTCCCGCCCTATTTTCGCAACCAGACAGACAAAGCCAGTGAGTGGGGGCAGATAATAATAGCCCAGAGAGGGACCATTATTTTTGGCCCCCCCCGGCTACTAACATCTGCCCCCAGACACCCCAGAAAGGGCAAATCTCTAATTAGATTTGCCCTTTCTGGCACTTTGCCCGTCTATTCCCATTGCCCTGTAGCGGTGGCGAATGGGTTAATAAGGGGTTAAAATGACCTTGCAATTGAAAGGTCACTTTAAGCCAGGTTAATAATTGAGAGCTGTCAATTAGACAACTATCAATTATTAATCCTATTGTATGAAAGAAAAATCAAACACACACACTTTAATAAAAAAGAAGTTTAATGAAATAATCACACAGTTTTTGACCATATTTTATTTTCCTGCTAAAACCATTTCCTGTAATAAAAATAAAATAATAAAGCAAAATTATTCTTACCAATCCGATGCACAGTCAGGTCCCACGGTGTAATCCTTCAGAAAGGGTTAATGTTTACTGCAGGGACCGCAGCTAATGCTGCAGCCTCACAGTAAACCCCCAAATGAATGAGTTCCTCTCCTGGCTGACAGGAGAGGAAGTGGAAAGCTTAATTGATTGCTTTCCACTTTCACTTCAGGTCAGCCAGGGACACAATCAGTGACGTCAGAGGGAACTGGTTAACAAAAATAGGGGTTCCTTTGAAAAAAAAAATGGCGTGGGGTCCCCCCTATTTTTGTTAACCAGCCAGATGAAGCAGACCGCTGAGGCCTGGATTTTCAGGCTGTTAAGGAGCCAAGATCCATGGACCTTGCCAGCCTGATAATACCAGGCCACAGCAGTCTGCATATCTTGGCTGATTAACAAAAATAGGGGATCCCCTCGAAAAAAATTGGCGTGGGGTCCCCCCTATTTTTGTTAACCAGCCAGATGAAGCAGACCGCTGAGGCCTGGATTTTCAGGCTGTTAAGGAGCCAAGATCCATGGACCTTGCCAGCCTGATAATACCAGGCCACAGCAGTCTGCATATCTTGGCTGATTAACAAAAATAGGGGATCCCCTCGAAAAAAATTGGCGTGTGGTCCCCCCTATTTTTGTTAACCAGCCAGATGAAGCAGACCGCTGAGGCCTGGTTTTTCAGGCTGGTAAGGATCCAATATCCATGGACCTTGCAAGCCTGATAATACCAGGCCACAGCAGTCTGCTTAGCTTGGCTGGTTAACAAAAATAGGGGATCCCCTCGAAAAAAAAACGGCGTAGGGGTCCCCCTATTTTTGTTAACCAGCCAAGTAAAATGCAGACTGCTGCGGCCTGGTATTAAAAGACTGTCAAGGCCCATGGATTTTGGCCCTCAACAGCCTGATAATACCAGGCTACAGCAGCCCCACATTTGGCGCATCAAAAGATGTGCCAATTGTGGCACTTTACCCGGCTCTTCCCACTTGCCCTGTAGCGGTGGCAAGCGGGGTAATAAGGGGTTAATGTCACCGTTGATTGCACGGTGACAATAAGCCCGGTTAATAATGGAGAGGCGTCAATAAGACACCGATCCATTATTAATCCCAAAGTTATTAAATGCATAAAAAAAAGACAAAGCAAGAAAAAAGTATTTTAATGAAATAAAAGAGACAACACAGTTTTCATTTCTTTTATTGTATTCTCATTCCTGCGACGCCATCGATCTCCTGTAAAAAAAGAAAAAAAAAAAAAACAACAGTATACCACCTGTCCGACGCAGTCCATAGTAACGATTGTCCCACGACGATCCAGCTCTGCTACATCGCAATGACAGGCAGAGCCTGTCATCGCGACGCATCACACCTGATTACCTGGTTCCCCGGCGGTGACGTCATCGGACTGACTGCTTTACGGCCGGGATTACCCAGCAGTCACTGCAGTTATCGCGAGATACTGCATGTGACCGCCGGGGAGAAGAGGATGGCGGCCATTAAGCAGTCCGGGATGTGACCGCCGGAGATCTTCTGCCAGGTAAGTGCCGCTGACTCCTGACAGACCCGACCGACGGACACTGACAGTGACAGACCCGACCGACGGACACTGACAGTGACAGTGACAAATCCGATTCCGGTATTCGATAAGACGAAAATATCGAAACGAATTATCGAAAGGCCGATAGAGCTAATATCGGCCGATAGCCGATATTTGCATTATCGTATCGCTCAACACTAGTTGAGACCCTGAATATTCCAGCTGCTGATTGTAAGTGAAGTCATTTTTCTATTTATCTTGCGTGTATATAACTTGTAATGAGTATGGCTGTGTAGGACAAACTGGATTTCTGACTGTTTTGTAGGTGTGCTTGGTTCCATCCAGTCACATTAGTTTCCTGCATAGTGCGCTGAGCAGGGTCTTTACCTCATCCATATCTCTGCTCTGCGTGTATCTGTGTGGGGTCGGAGGACCCCTCCATGGAGGTCTCCTCCTCTGATGGTCTGATTTTGGGTGAAGAGCTTTGTTTCCAGCTTCTGGAGATAGGATTGGGGTTTTCTGTCTTTTTATTGTTAGGGGTCTTTCGGTGTGATGTTGGTCACTGTTGAATCCAGGCCTGGGTCCTCTGGTTAGTACGATGTCTTTCAGCTCTTTGGCCAGGAGGCTGACCCCTTGTTTGTTGAGGTGCTTATTATCATATAGGTGATGGTGGTTTATGGAAAGGTGTTGTGCCAGGGTCACGTTTGGGACAGTCTTGACCCTTTCTGTCAGTTCCATATTGATGCTTTGGGTGGTTTGCCTGGATATGTCCTTTGTTGGGAGCAGAGATGACAGAATGATTTTGCTGTCTGGGAATTTTAGTTTTGCCGTCTTTGCTAGTTGGGCCAGTTGTCCTGCGATCTGCTTGTGCTGGTCTGGCAGACGGTTTGTACCTGTGTGTATAATAATATGGTTTGGGTTGGTAAAACGTGGATTATTGATGACCTCTGTCACCTGTTCAATAGTTGCACAGTGGATTTTTCTGACCCGTTTTCCTGGGAACAGCCGTTGTGCATTTAGGTACTTCCCATTTGAGTCCATTATTAGGACGATATCAGGACTTTGTGGTGTCTGGGATGGGTTAAGTGGCTGCTGGTGGGGGTCTGTGATGCTGGCTTTGCTGGTGGTTGGTTCTCTTCTCGCTGATTCACTTTTCTTGGTTTCAGGATTATTCATATTGTAGGTTATTGCTGTGTTGTTTTTTGGTGTCTCCACATTTTGGTCAGTGGAGGCCATGTTGTCTGCTCTCTGGCTTGTTTCCATTGCCCCTGCTGGGTCAGACATTGAGGACTCTGTGTTTTGAGTTCTGCTATCTCCTTTCTGAGCCTTTCATTGTCATTTTGTAATTTGCTCATTTCCTCTCTTATTTTCTGGAGAGCTGACTTGAACTCACATTTCAGCTTGTTGATCTCATTTGTTGCTTGGTCATTTGCATTTCTATGTGAGTTTCTTTGAAGTTCTTCCTTAATTTGAACCAAGTCTCATTCTAATTGAGATAGACAGTCTCTGATGGTCTCAGGGGAGAGGTGTGAAGTGTTGGGGGTAGGGGCCCTGGAGGTCTTCTCTGTAGAGATGTGAGCATTACAAATGGCCTCTGGAGGTTGCTTTTTAAGAATTTGTGCCTGTTCACTGATATCAGTAAAATGGTCTTCAAACTGCTGCAGATTTTCCTCAGTCCCTTGCACCATGACGGTGCCAGTGTTGTACAGACTTATGGTGAGTGAGTTGGTGTCATCTTCTGCGTTGCTTTTAATTTTAATCTGCCGGCCAGTATTAGTGTTGTACTGAGATATATGTTTATACTGCTTGCACAGGGCGGTGTGCCAGGCTGAGAGTTGGTCTGTGTGGAATACCACGTTGGTTCTCCTTTTTTCTTCATCTTTAGTGTAATCAGAAAAAACGGTTTCTGGATTCTCCTCATTGCGTTTCCTTTCTTGACTTTACTGGTCTTCTGCCCCTGTGGTGTCTCCATATCTGACCCCCTGGTGTGCTGTGTCTCCAGCCATGTGCTTTGCCCATTTACTTCTAAATTTGTGTTTTCCATTTTTGTGGTTATATAGTAATTATAATCCTTATTTCTAAGAAGATAGATAGATTTGTAGGAAGTCTATAGATTGTTTTGGGGGTTGCAGGATGGTCCTACCTTTGGATGCTCAGGTCTCTGGATGTCAGATGAATGATGCCTGTGTGCAGTCTGTCCTCCAGGAGTTTCTTGCTTTGTCCTTTAAATCCTCTATTTCTTCCTCTTTCATAAAAATCCAAAGTCCAGCTCAGTCCAGGTCCCTTTTCTGTCCCGCGGAGTTGATTTTTTCCAGGTTTTATCTTACAGTTGGCTCATTACAAGGTATAAAGTGATGGAAATTCAGGAGCTCATCTTCAGTGCTTCTTATATATATGTATATATATATATATATATATATTATGTATTATATATATATATATATATATATATTATACAGGGCCGTATTTAGAGTTTCTGCTGCCCTAGGCACTTTTTGTTCTGCCTCCTGCATTGGTGAGTATGACTAATGCAGACACTGTCGTCAGTGACTTAGGCTACTTGCACATCAGCGATTTTTGCCATTCGTGGCAGATTCGGCAGTTTTTCCGCATCTGCCACGTAACGGATCACTTATGGCAACACTGCATTCGGCCTCATTCATTCCCTATGCGACTTGCAGACATGTGCGACATTGCGGTTTTGACGCGATCCCGCAAATCCGATACTTGCAGCAACGGAAAAAAAAAACGCTACTAGCAGTGTTTTTTTGTGTCACCGCAAGTGCCGCACGTTTGCAAGTCCCATAAGGAATGAATGAGGCCGAATCTTGTGTATGCCCATGTAGCTCTTTCAAAGAAAGTGGTTTCCTACCACACTCAAAAGACATACAAATAGGATTTTAGATTGTGAGCCCCAATGGGGACAGTGTTGATGATGTATGTAAAGTGCTGTGGAGTTAATAGCGCAATATCAATAAATAAATATTATTCTTAATATTATGTTACAATACCAGGATCTGAGGATTTTCTGTTTCGAAGGTCAAGAGCTCTCTGATGTGATGTTGCTGCCTGTCCGCTGTCTTCCTCTTTTGACACTGCAGTGTGGTGGACAAGAAAACATTAACTAGTTAACAGCAAGAAGTCTGGTGTCTGTGTACTAACTGAACTAGAAACTCTCCCCACACCATGTCCAGCAGACATTGGAGGATTACTGGGTGGATTTTATTATTCTATTACTGCCCAGTCTCTGACTAAGGCCTTATTCATATGTCTGGGTGTAAACAGATACTTACATATAAATCTGGACAATTTATCTTATAGATCTCCCGGTATATTATTTATTATAGATCTATAATATATAATGTACAAGGAGACCTATGGTATAAAATGTCCAGAATTATCTGTAATATTGATGTACAATCTATTATATATAATGTCCAGGGTGATCTATAATATATAATGCTCAGGTAGTAGATTTATAATAATGTACAGTCCAGGCAAATCTATACTATATAATGTCCAGAGGCAGAGATATATTTAGGGTACGTTCAGGAAACGCTGCGGGTTGGACGCTGAGAACAGCCGCAGAGTCCAATCCGCAGCGTCCAAATGTTACAGCAGAGTGGAGGGGATTTTATGAAATCCCATATCCACTATACGTACAAAGATGCAGGTGGCAGACCTGCGTATATGCACATGTGGCGCGTCTTTCTAGACCGCAGCATGTCTACTTATCTCGCGGAGACGCTCAGTCTACACAAGATAAATAACACCGTCCTATGTATAGGATGCGGTGATTCCACGTGGTTCAATGAACACATGTGGAATCACCGCGCGTACAAAAGCCGGCAAAGCTTTGGACGGAGCTGTGTCCTCTCTGCAGTGTTTCCTGAACGTGGAAACATAGCCTTAGGGTATGTGCACACGTTGCAGATTTGTATGCAGAAGTTTCCGTACATAATCCTCACCTCTTGGCAGAAAACGCAGGTGCGTATTTGATGCGTTTTTTACATGCGGATTTGTATGCCTTTTTGTAAGCTAAATAAAGATGTTATTTAACAAAAAGATTTGTGATGTCATTTCTGTTCAACCTCCTCTTTTACATTAGTCCAGCGCTCATTCTCCCCAACGCTCATTCCCCACCTCAGCGCTCATTCCCCACCTCAGCGCTCATTCCCCCAGTGCTCATTCTCCCCCCTGCGCTCATTCCCCCCAAGCGCTCATTCCCTCCAGTGCTCATTCCCCCAGCGCTCATTCCCCCAGCGCTCATTCCCCCCCAGTGCTCATTCTCCCCCCTGCGCTCATTCCCCCAGTGCTCATTCTCCCCCCTGCGCTCATTCTCCCCCTTCGCTCATTCTCCCTCCAGTGCTTATTCCCCCAGTGCTCATTCTCCCCAGCGCTCATTCTCCCCAGCGCTCATTCTCCCCCTGCACTCATTACTCCCCCAGCGCTCATTCTCCCCCGCGCTCATTCCCCATCTCAGCGCTCATTCCCCCAGCGCTCATTCCCCCTCAGCGCTCATTCCCCCAGCGCTCATTCCCCCAGCGCTCATTCTCCCCAGCGCTCATTCCCCACCTCAGCGCTCATTCCCCCTGCGCTCATTACTCCCCCTGCACTCATTACTCCCCCTTGCGCTCATTACTCCCCCTTTTGCTCATTCTCCCCCTGCGCTCATTACTCCCCCTTGTGCTCTTTCTCCCCCCTGTGCTCATTACTCCCATTTGTGCTCATTCTCCCCCCTGCGCTCATTACTCCCCCCAGTGCTCATTACTCTCCCCTGCGCTCATTCCTTCCCCCCTGGCCCACAGCGCTCATTCCATCCCCCCGGCCCACAGCGCTCATTCCTCACCCCGGCCCACAGCGCTCATTCCTTCCCCCCGGCCCACAGCGCTCATTCCTCCCCACTGGCCCACAGCACTCATTCCTCCCCCCGGCCCACAGTGCTCATTCCTTCCCCCCAACCCACAGCGCTCATTCCTCCCCCCGGCCCACAGCGCTCATTCCTCCCCCGGCCCACAGCGCTCATTCCTCTCCCCCGGCCACAGCGCTCATTCCTCCCCCCCGGCCCACAGCACTCATTCCTCTCCCCCCGGCCACAGCGCTCATTCCTCCATCATCATATACTCACCTTCTGGCTCCTGCTGCAGCTCCGATGGTCAGCGCCAACATCTTCCTGTATGAGCGCGCGGTCACACGTCACATGGTACCGCTCATTAAGCTCATGAATATGGACGCCACCTATGAGAGTGGAGTGGCGTCCATATTCATGAGCTTAATGAGCGGTACCAGTAGTGACGGCACGCTCAGTACAGGAAGAAGATATCGGCGCTAGACCATCGGAGCTCCAGCAGGAGGAGGTGAGTATGATGATGCGGTGGTGAGGGAAGCAAGGGCAGGGCCGACCCCCACGGACCCAAAAAAAAAAAATTCTTGCCCAGGTGCAGCCCCCCCCACAGAGTCCCGCCCTAGGCACGTGCCCACGAGTGCCTAGTGGCAAATACGGCCCTGTATATATCTATATATACATATGTATGTATATCTATGTACATATGAACACACACCTCAATAATGGAGAGGTGCAATGATGGTTATCACAGGATGGATGAACATGTTAAAGAGAAACAAATTATAAAAAAGGGAATCAAAATTTTCTAAACATGTCGATTTAGTCAGAAATCCCCGCACTTACACGACTTGGCTGCTATCAGTGAGGTTAGTAATGGTTTTATGAGTGAATGTTCACCACGCTGAATTTCTGAAAGAATTCTGCCAAATGTGAATTTATTCCTAAACCTCTAGTTAAGGCTGTGGCTACATGGCGACTTTGTCCTCGACACCTGTTGTGCAGACAAAGTTTGCGTTAATTCGCAGTTGCAGTATCAGTGGATGGTGTCAAATTGTGACACCAAGGGTACTGCAACTGCGACAAGCTAGTCACAAAAAGTTCACCCATGTCATATTTTTGGCAGCCGCAGTACTCTCAGGTTTGCAATGTGACCTGGTTCACGTGCACTGCGCTGCAATGCAGCAGAGATACATAGAGTACTTTGGATGGATATTGGGTGTCGTGATCAAAGTTGCCGAGTCTTCATCGGATTTAACCATGAGTACTGCTAGAAATAGCTCCAGTGCTGTGGTAACACATCGGTTGCCCGCTATCACGCAGCAGGGGAACAGATGGGAGCTGGTACGGGAAGAAATGGACCTAAAGGGTATGCCACACTAAACGAGATCTCAAACGAGATCGCAAATGAGATCACTAAAACGTCACTATTTCGCGATCTCGTTAGCGACCTCGTTGTGTGTGGCATGTAGCAACGATGTGGCCCCTGCTGTGATGTCGCTGATCGTTCACTAGAGTTCTGGACCGTTTTTTGATCGTTGGCGTCCTTAGGGTTAGGGTTAGGGTTAGGTTAGTGTCGTTGTGCAAAGTAGGGAATTTAGGCTGTGAATCATATTGGAAGTGCGAGGGCTGAAATCTCACTTTGACCCTATAGATATAAAAATGATGTAATATATGTAAATAATTCCGAAAATACCTGTATCCCTCCTCCCTTACTATAAAGATAGCATTCACACAGCCCTCGTCTCATTAAACACTCTAGTTTTATCTATGCATTTGCTCTTATCTGCTGGGTAGTGTTGAGCGATACGATACCGCAAGTATCGGGTATCGGCCGATATTAGCTGTATCGGACTTTCGATATTGACTTTTGATATTTCCCATATATCGTATACCGGAATCAGAATTGTCACTGTCACTGTGAGTGTCCGTCGGTCGGGTCTGTCAGGAGTCAGCGGCACTTACCTGGCAGAAGATCTCCGGTGGTCACGGCCTGGACTGGTTGATGGCCGTCATCATCTTTCCCCAGCGGTCACATGCAGTTTCTTGCGATAACTGCAGTGACTGCTGGGTAATCCCGGTCATAAAGCAGTCAGTCCGATGACGTCACCGCCGGGGAAGCAGGTAATCAGCTGTGCTGCGCCGGGATGACAGCCTCTGCCTGTCATTCCGATGTAGCAGAGCTGGATCGTCGTTGGACAGTCGTTACTATGGACTGCGTCGGACAGGTGGTATACTGTTGGTTTGTTTTTTTTCTTTTTTTACAGGAGATCGATGGCGTCGCAGGAATGAGAGTATAATAAAAGAAATGAAAACTGTGTTGTCTCTTTTATTTCATTAAAAGACTTTTTTCTTGCTGTGTCTTTTTTTTATACATTTAAAAACTTTGGGATTAATAATGGATCGGTGTCTTATTGACACCTCTCCATTATTAACCGGGCTTATTGTCACCGTGCAATCAACGGTGACATTAACCCCTTATTACCCCACTTGCCACCGCTACAGGGCAAGTGGGAAGAGCAGGGTAAAGTGCCACAATTGGCACATCTTTTGATGCGCCAAATGTGGGGCTGCTGTAGCCTGGTATTTTCAGGCTGTTGAGGGCCAAAATCCATGGGCCTTGACAATCTTTTAATACCAGGCCGCAGCAGTCTGCATTTTACTTGGCTGGTTAACAAAAATAGGGGGACCCCTACGCCGTTTTTTTTTTTCGAGGGGATCCCCTATTTTTGTTAACCAGCCAAGCTAAGCAGACTGCTGTGGCCTGGTATTATCAGGCTGGCAAGGTCCATGGATATTGGCTCATTACCAGCCTGAAAAACCAGGCCTCAGCAGTCTGCTTCATCTGGCTGGTTAACAAAAATAGGGTGGACCCCACGCCAATTTTTTTTCGAGGGGATCCCCTATTTTTGTTAACCAGCAAAGATAAGCAGACTGCTGTGGCCTGGTATTATCAGGCTGGCAAGCAGGGTCGGACTGAGGCACCGGGACACCGGAGAAACCTACGGTGGGCCCCAGCTCCTGCGTGGTGGGCCCTGATTTGAAAGGATAGGTCGCGGGACAGAGGGGGCGGTGGCCCCGGGGCCCGCGCTCTGAGGGGGCCCACCCGAGCTACGATACAGTTACATTCTGCGTCAGAGCAGGGAGAATCGCTCTCCCTGCTCTGCCGCCCGGAAGCTATGGGGCCTGAACAGGCGTTGGGGGGGCCCGGTGCCAGCAGTGGGCCCCACACCCGTCATCGGAGGGTCAGCTGTATCGGCATCCAGCCGATAAAGCTGACCGCATAGAGAGAGAAGGAGCGAGCGCTCCTTCTCTCCCATAATCCCCCTCTCAGCGTATGACAGCGGGCGCAATAACATCACCTGCCGGCGCCCGCTGTCAGACGCTGAGAGGGAGAACAGTGAGCAGCACAGGAGCCGGGAGGTGAGTATTTTTTTTTTTTTAATGGGGGTGCAGTCGAGTCCTGGCTGGAGAAGTCGTCATGTCGGTGTGGGCCAGATGGTAAAGACATGAAAAGTGAACAATTCCATTAGAAAGAACATCAGCGGTAAGTCATTATCTGTACCTGTGCTGTAATCTATATGTTCTGTAGGACTGGTATTATTTAACACAGACCATATGGCGGTAATATCAATATTGGTCTTTTTATATATAGATTATTTTGGCAACAGCGCGGTCATTTGCTGAGGTTCTCTGATGATGGGCCCACTCAGAAGTTTTGCCCCCACTAAACCAAAACCCTAGCTACGCCTATGGCTCTCTCTCTAGTCTTTCTTTCTCGCTCTCTGTTCTTTCCTTCTCGCTCTCTGTTCTTTTTTCTCTCTGTTCTTTCTTTCTCTCTTTTCTTTCTTTCCTCTCTTTCTTTCTCTGTTTGTTCTTTCTCTCTCGCTGCTCTTTCTTTCTTTTCCTCAGTACCAGCCACTGTGCCCTCATTACCAGTCAGTGTGATCAGCAGTGCTAAATGGTTACGCTTGGGGCGAGGATATGGGTGTGATTAGCTGTGAAATGGGTGTTGTCGGGGCGCGGCCTAAAATTTTCAGCGGCGCGCAACACGCGCCGCAGCCTTTAATCCTCTTTCCTGTCTTCCAAATTTGGGAGGTATGCTGTATGACCTCCCTACAACTTCTGGCCATGCTCCTGATGAGCGCGACGGATGGTCTCGTGAGGGATCTCCTCCCACACCTGGACTAAAGCATCCACCAACTCCTGGACAGTCTGTGGTGCAACGTGGCATGGCCTAAAATTTTCTGCAGCATGCACAGCGTGCCACAGCCTTTGTCCCTCTTTCCCTTATTCAAAGGTTGGGAAGTATGATGGTGGGCCCCAAGAATATATTTTCTCTGGTGGGCCCAAGGTACTCCAGTCCGACGCTGCTGGCAAGGTCCATGTATGTTGGCTCCTTAACAGCCTTAAATACCATGCCTCAGCAGCAGGGGCGTACATATAAATCATGGGGCCCCATAGCAAAAGTCTGAATGTTCCCCACCCCCCCAAAAAAAAACCCAGAGGCATTGTAAATGTAAAGTGCCAGCACAGTGAGGGAAGTTGAGTCGCACAGAGACAGGGGTTTTGGGGGTACTCGGCACCGATCACGTCGACTTCTATGGGGGATGTCACGAGTAGCACAGCTCGGTCCGTGACCTGGGCGATCACTGGAATGTGGGATATTTCCAGGGGATGATAGAATGTTCGTGTAGTTTGTCGTGACGCCACCTGTAGTACCTGGTCAGGGTGTCCAGCGCTGCTGTGCAGGTCCTCTGGAAGGGATGGTGTAGTGCAGGTAGGTGATAAGTCTTCTACAGGTAACACGCTATCCTTCCAGGGCAGATAGATGTGAGATAGAGCAATGGTGCAGAGTGATGTAGCAGAGTGGACTATGCGACGTAGTAAGAAAGCAGGAAACACTTCAAGTTAAACGTTGCATAATAAAATTTTTAATAATAACATTACAAAAGTGCAAATAGCATTACTGCCGAAGTTCGTTGAGACTTCTTAGGACTACCCCCACCGGGGTAACTTCACAGTGTCCTTTACTTGTGCTTGTGGAGGACCCGCTCCAAACCTCCAACTGTGGTCTTGGGTGGGCTGCAAGACTTTCCTTGAGCAGACCTCACTTTCGGCCACACCAAACGGGTTTTTAGTTTCTGAGGTAGTTGAAAATAGTGCACAGTTAAGTTTTTTGTAAAACCAAGATGGAGCACCGAAGTGCCAACTATTTACAGAAAAGTTTGTGAGCCAGTACAGTTCATGGCTTCAAAGTTCAACATTTTGATTACATTGAAACACCATTACCCAACCTGGGTATATAAAGGCAACAATAAACTTGTTCTTCTGAACATTCACCCGTCCGGTACATCAAACCATTACCCAACCTGGGTATATTAAGGCAACAATAAACTTCTTTTTATGAACATTCACCCGTCCGGGTACATCAATAATTTAACGATTTACATACAGAGACCCTGTCCGGGTTATTTAGACTTCTTTGGCTGCCTCTTACAGGTACCACCTGGTACTCTTCTGGAGCTTGCCAAAATCCGTGACAAGAGGGTCCACCCAGACCTGATGACGTCGTGTGGCCTGTACAGTTACGTCGTGACCCGCTATCTGGGTCTGTGTGGCCACCTCTTTCGTCTCCTCCGGGTCTGGAACCCTATGTCCCGGACTGAACGAACCCCAGGGGGCCTAACAGGCGCCGGGTACGGGCCAGCTATCATTATCATGTCCATAGCTGGGGCTGCTGAGGAGACCACTGAGGGAGGCTGGGGAGATTTACGGCGTGGGGTGGGCACTTGTGCAGAGGCCTGGTTGGGGGAGGCTGAAGGCTCGGAGGGTCTGTCAGTTTCCTGACACTCTGGGGAGTAGGGGTCGCACCTGGTAACATTTAGGGCGTACCATCCATTGTAACCCCAGTGTCGGGTGTAAGTCACCAAGTCTCCTGCCAACAGGTCCCTCCCCGGGTGTCCTTCTGGGAGGTGAGCCTCCACGTCCCGCCGGGTTACAAAGACTTCTAAATAAAGTCCAGGCTCCTGGATGAAGCCCCAACCACCTTTTAACTTAAAGTTCCGTACTGCACCCTTACGCCGTGGCTCCCTCAGCGTACTTTTATCCTTTCTCATACGTGCCTTCTCTGCCAGGTCCTTGTCCATGTGACGTTGCCGAAGCTTTTGGGATTCTTGCTGCTCCCTTTGTCGCTCTGCTTCCGCTCCCGACGTCTCCACTCTTCCTCCTGACGCCGGTTGTAATTCTCCTCCACCAGCAGCTCCATGTCTCCACCATCAAATGCCAGCTTACGATGTCCGGTTTGGGCAGCTCTCCTGGCCCCGCCAGTCCTGGCGGCACTCACCTGTGGCGGAAGCAGCCGGCTCTGGAACAGATGACGGTCGGGGCTCCGGTACAGGCAGGTAGAGCTCTGGTGCCTGCGCGGCTCCTCCATGAGGACGGGTGTCGCTTCTTCTGCCTCAGCAACGGGGGCAGACAGCGGGATCTGGGGTGCTGGTGCGGGTTTTCTGCAGGAACGGGTGCCTCCACTGTGATACTGGCAACCGGTTCAGATTGCAAGGGCTGGGATGCCGCACGGCCTCCTCTACTGGAACGGTGCCTCCACTGAGATACTGTCAACCGGTTCAGATTGCAAGGGCTGGGATGCCCGCACGGCCTCCTCTACTGGAACGGGTGCCTCCACTGAGATACTGGCAACCGGTTCAGATTGCAAGGGCTGGGATGCCCGCACGGCCTCCTCTACTGGAACGGGTGCATCACCTTCCGGTACAGACACTTCAGGGGGTAAGAGGGATTGGCGCCGCTCCAAGTGTAGTTTTAGGGCCCGCCAGCTCGCTTCCATCCTGGCGACCTCCTCCCAGTGCCGGGCCAGGTCTCTCAGGGTATCCTCCGTTCTTCCAGCGTAGGAGGGTTTCCAGGCCGGGTGCCAAACGGTGGCTCCGTGGCGATCGGGTCGCTTCCGTTGGGGGAGAGCTCTGACTCCTCCATCCCTTCCCACTTCTGCTCACGTCCGTTCGCCATCTCTGCCAAGTCACATGTGTCATTAGCATCAGGAGAGGCGCCATCTTTTGTAGGGAGGCGGGACCTTCGCGTTCGTTTCCGCCCACTGAGGAGGATGAGGAGGCGGAACTCCAGAGCTGTGGGGCACGATCTTACATTGCAGTAACATTTAGAGTGGGCGGACATCGTTTTCGCGCCACGGAGTGAGTGTACGCCCACGAGAGCACGCCCTTATTCTTCACCTGTGCCTCGTGGCGCAGATATGACGGAAAAATGGCAAATACAGTCTATGATGATTTTTGCAATTCTCAACAAATAAAACAGTTCAATTAAGGCACACAGGACTCGCTTATAGCGAAGCTTCTGAATCCTGTTCGTGACGCCAAAGTTGAGTCGCAAGAGCCACAGGTTTTGGGGGTACTCGGCACCAAGCCCGTCGACTTCTATGGGGGATGTGACGGGTAGACAGCTATGTCCGTGCCCTGGTCGCTCACTGGAATGTGGGATATTTCCAGGGGATGATAGAATGTTTGTGTAGTTTGTCGTGACTCCACCTGTAGTACCTGGTCAGGGTGACCAGCGCTGCTGTGCAGGTCCTCTGGCAGGGATGGTGTAGTGCAGCTAGGTGATAAGTCTTCTACAGGTAAGATGGTATCCTTCCAGGGCAGATAGATGTGAGATAGGGTGCAGAGTGATGTAGCAGAGTGGAGTATGCGATGTAGTAAGAAAGCAGGAAAGGAAACAATTCTTACTACAAAGACATGCAGCATAAGGCTGCCTCAACCCCTCCCATCCAACTAGCTACACCCTGTTCGTAACCAGCCTGAGCTAGACCATCCCATTGGGTCCGCCTACACTCAGCTGGCATAGTGTACTGTTGAATGCAGTGGTTGGAGTCAATGGGGTGTTTCCTCCTTACCTGAGAGTAAGTTGTCACACCGCTGGGTGCGATGCAACATCTCTGTGGCGACTGGACCCTCGGGTGCTTCTGTCTTTTCACAAATGCCGGCTTTACCCGGCAATTGAATCAGAGGCTATTTTACTATGTAGAAGTGAATAAACTATAAATATATGTATATATATATGTCACAATGACATGTATATATATTATATATATATATATATATTATATTATTCTATGTGTGTATATTTTGTGTTTACAAGGAAAGAAAGTGTTTTTTTAGTTGCGATATTTTGTTCCCATAGACATTACATGGGACTTCCGGTATCGGTATCGGGTATCGCCGATATTTTATGATATCGGCGATACCATTCCGATCCGATATTTTTGGATATCGGAAAGTATCGCTCAACTCTACTGCTGGGTACTCATTATTACCTCTCCTGCGTCTCCACTCTCCAATGTGTCACTGCCGCTGCCCTACTGTCACTTGTCTCCACTCTAACAGATGACTGTCAATAACAACCAATCACAAATGCAGTTTTCATTGATTCAACTGGTCTGATAAAATGAATGCTGGTCTGTGATTGGTTGCTATAGTTTGTGCAACAAAGACAGACTTTCTTTACGGGGGGTCTCTGCACTCACCTCTTTTTATTACTGGCATTGTTTGACACCTTATTTTGTGCCAAAAAAAAATACTGGGCAAATTTATCAAATCTATTTAATAGAAAAACTTTATTTCTTGTCCATAGCAAACAATGAGGCTCATTTTGTCTAGGTATTGGCTGGTAACCAATACAGGGAATTGTGAAATGTTATACACACACATTGACCCCATATTCATCACGACCAGCGATGTTCATGCAGATCTTGATGGAGGGATCTGCTGGAATCAGAGGCATCTGATTTATTAAGAGGCACAGACCTATTAAGGAATTAGGATTGTCTGAAAAGTAGCCTGTGCCTCCATGTGCCTCGCTACAAAACATACACCAGTCAGGTACTGGAGTCAAATATCTAGTGTAAGGTATGCCACAGTTCACCATGGTGTAGAATGAGCTGTGACGTCACAATGCCATTCTGCCCCCATCCGAACCCAGCTCCGCACTGCACACAAATTTAGCAACTTACGAAAGCAACATACTGGAATAATTGCATTGATGACTTGGGTCTATTGAGCTGTAATATTTTTCAAGCATTTTTCCATAGATTTTTGCATAGAAGATAACAAATTCATGAAAAATATGCATAAAAAAGTGTGAATAAAAATACACCAAAAAACACAAAAAAGTAGCATTTTATTGCAAGAACTGGAAAAAATGCCATTATAATTACATGTGAAGGTCACTCTAGGTTTCCTGCACACAAAGGAAAATAAGTAACGTTACAAAGGGTGAAATCCAAACAACACTACCAGCATACATTTACAATCTGCAGCGCGTATAAATTTATCCTGTGGAATTTCTCCACTACTGTAATACGCAGCGGATTTTCTACATGGAAGATCCAGATGTAAATATCTGCTGCATATGCAAACACCTTTATTATATACTAGCTGAAGAGCCCGGCGCAGCCCGGGCATAGTGACTAACTATGGTTAGCTATAACAAATTATAATGATTATATCTATAAATATAAAGCTGAGTGTATAGCCCCGCCCACTCCGCATAGCCACATTTACTATAATATCCCACACAATCCTGTCAGCCAGAGCCACCGGATTACTACTCCTAATATCCCACATCGTCCCATCAGCCAGAGCCACCGGACTACTACCCCTAATATCCCACATCATCGCGTCAAAGCCACGGCACAACTACCACTAATATCCCACATCATCCCATCAGCCATAGCCACTGGACAACTACCATTAATATCCCACATCATCCCGTCACACCCGCCAGACTACTACCCCTAATATCCCACATCATCCCGTCAGCCAAAGCCACTGGACTACTTCCCCTAATATCCCACATCATCCCGTCACAGCCGCTAGACTACTAC
The DNA here is from genome assembly GCA_033576555.1 of Oophaga sylvatica. NCBI lineage: Eukaryota > Metazoa > Chordata > Amphibia > Anura > Dendrobatidae > Oophaga > Oophaga sylvatica. The sequence continues at coordinate 892,715,897 of JARQOD010000001.1, read as the reverse complement.
CACTAATGTCCCACATCATCCCGTCAGCTTGGGGTCAGAACCAGAGCGCTGAGTGGAATGGCCCTAACTTCCATATCAATGATCCCTTTAATAGAAGCCTGGAGTGAGAATGAGAACGCTGAGGGGTTTACCCTAACTTCCATACCGGAGATCCCTTTAAGAGAGGTCTGGGGTCAGTACCAAAGCGCAGAGTGGATTTGCCCTCACTTCCATACCGGGGATCCCTTTAAGAGGGGCCTGGGGTCAGAATCAGAGCGGAGAGTGGATTTGCCCTCACTTCCATACTGGGGATGCCTTTAAGGGGGCCTGGGGTCAGAATCAGAGCGCAGAGTGGATTTGCCCTCACTTCCATACCGGAGATCCCTTTAAGAGAGGTCTGGGGTCAGTACCAAAGCGCAGAGTGGATTTGCCCTCACTTCCATACCGGGGATCCCTTTAAGAGGGGCCTGGGTCAGAATCAGAGCGGAGAGTGGATTTGCCCTCACTTCCATACTGGGGATGCCTTTAAGAGGGGCCTGGGGTCAGAATCAGAAGCGCAGAGTGGATTTGCCCTCACTTCCATACCAGGGATCCCTTTAAGAGGGGCATGGGTCAGAACCAGAGCACTGAGTGGAATTGCCCTAACTTGCATACCAATGATCCCTTTAAGAGGCCCTGGGTCAGAACCAGAGTGCTGAGTGGAACAGTCCTAACTTCCATACTGGGGAACCCTTTAAGGGAGGCCTGGGGTCAAACGAAAGCGCTGGATGGATTTGCCCTGACTTCCTACCAATGATCCCTTTAATAGAGACCTGGGGTCAGTACCAGAGCATTTGAAGGCAATTGCCCTGACTTCCATACGGGGATCTCTTTAAGAAAGCCTGTGGTCAGAACCAGAACGCTGAGAGGAATTGTCCTAACTTCCATACTGGGAATCCCTTTAAGAGGGCCAGCGTCAGAACCAAAGGATGGATTTGCCTGACTTCCATACCAATGATCCCTTAAAGAGAGGCCTGAGGTCAGAATCAGAGCGCAGAGGGATTTGCCCTAAGGCCTCTTTCACACTTCAGTCGTGCGACGTCAGTCAAAATCCGTCAAAATGTGAAAAAAACGGATCCACCATTTTTTTTTGGCGGATCCGTTTTTTTTCACATTGACTTGCATTAGTGACGGATTTTGACGGATGGTCGTCCGTTAGGTTCGTTTTTTGACGGATCCGCCAAAAAATTGGCATCCGTCATTTCAGAAAAACATCCAATGCAACGTTTTTTTGGTCCGCGAAAATGGCGGACTACGGCGAATATATGGGCGGCAGATCCGCTGGCATCCGTTTTTGACGGAATCCGCTAGCGGATCCGTCGCCTCCATATAAAATCATTGAAAATGCTGCCAAAACTGTCCGGGTCTCTCTCTCTCTCTCTCTCTCTCCCTCGGTCCGGACTTACATTTCCGGAACGAATATTTCATCATTTCGGGTGAAAACTTCTTGGTGGATCCGTCAGAAAACTGATCCGTTTTACATCCGTTTTTACACTTTTCTGACGGATTCGCCATTTTCACACTTCGGCGGACGTCACACGTCTGAAGTGTGAAAGAGGCCTAACTTCCATACCGGAGATCCCTTTAAGAGAGGCCTGGCGTCAGAACCAGAGCGCTGAGGGATTTGCCCTAAATACCATACCGGAGATCCCTTTAAGAGAGGCCAAAGTGCTTAGTGGAATTGTCCTAACTTCCATATTAATGATCCCTTTAAGAGACCCTGGGGTCAGAACCAAAGCGCTGAGTGGAACGGTCTTAACATCTTACCGGGGATGCCTTTAAGAGGAAAGATGTGCCTATGAGATGGAGGATGTGTGATGGGGATATGGGAATGGGAGGGGGTGATTCATTTCTGTCATGTGCTCTCTGCTCCCGTCTGGGGTGCAGACAATGGCTGGGAGCTTATGTTCCCGGGATGCTAGATTTCTCCCATCCAGTCACTGTCTGCTGAGGTGTTGTCATGGAGTGAGAAAACTGTTGCTCGTAGCAACCAATCACAGCTCAGCTTCTTTTAAACAGCTCTGGTGAAGTGAAAGATGCTTAGTGATTGGTTGCAAGGAAAACTGTTGCTCATAGCAACCAATCACAGCTCAGCTTCTTTTAAACAGCTCTGGTGAAATGAAAGATGCTTCGTGATTGGTTGGTGGTACACACACACACACACACACACACACACACACACACACATACACACATTCAATTTTATATATATAGATGAGGCTGTAAGGGGATAATGCATGAAAGAAAAACTTTAAAAGCCAGAAAAAAACCATCTATTTGAGGAAAAGAAATCACATTTTTTGGCATTTTTACATCACCCCTGACTCTTTTCCAAAAAGTGGTCTGAGCTTATAATGAGGGGGTGAGGGTCAACTCCAACCTGCCAGATTTATCACAATTTACACCAGAAAGTGGCATCGATTACAAAAGAAAGCTCATAAATTGAGCAAATTTTAGATGCTGGCACACGGGTAGTCCTAAAAGATGCCCCTATTCCACTGAGTCATGTACTTCTTACATTTGTCACACTCCAGCTGTCTTTTCTTCAGAACCGGCATAAATGCAGAAATGTCAGTCTTTGGACCTATGTGTGCTTAAAGGCAAAGACTAACGCACTTGCTGTCCCAGCTCCACAGTGCAGTCAGGGGTGTAATTAAAAAGGGGTGCATTGGTTGCAAATGCATCCGAGCCTTGAAACAAATGTCATTACACCTTCACTTGTTCAGAATGAATCAGAGTAGGGTATTGAATACTTATTTACAAATCGCCAATGGAAAATAAACCCTAACTAAAGATTCTATAAAGTAACGAAAAATTAAATTTTATTTGACAATTTAATATAAGCGCATTTATAAAACCGCAAGGTTTGTATTAGTCACTATATGATTTTCTATTCATCTTGAGAAATAGTAAGGGGGATTATTTTAATCATCATTTTATAGGACCATGGATAATGCACCAACGTCCGAGATTTCAGATTTACAATTTTACATCCACTTTGTTGAATTATATTAGTAGATATTGTTCTCACAATCTATTGTTTTGATATATTGTTGATCTTTGTCTCGACAGTAGATTTAAATTCGCTACTGTGGAATTCCTGGTCTAATATCCCCTCCTTTACATTTACTTTTTATGCTGCTCTAGCTCTCAAGCCTATAGATTCATTCTTATGTTTCTCTCATTGTGTGGCCGCGGACCATCATGATTTCTTGTCGTGACTGCTACACCTTACTATCCAAAATATATAACCAGCTGCCTCCCCATTCATTATCTATGGTCCTATAAAATGATGGTTAGAGTAATCCCCCTTACCATTTCTCAAGAATAATTGAAAATCATATAGTGACTAATACAAACCTTGTGCTTTTTTAAATACACTTATTTTAAATTGACAAATAAAAGTTAATTTTTAGTTACTTTATAGAATCTGTAGTTACGGTTTATTTACCATTGGCAATTTGTATTGAACCAAATATCTGCCCTAAAAATCTCTTTAGTTCTTATGAGAAGACCAATACTGTACACTTAAAGACCCGTCATAGTTTGGGACCCTGTTGGAGTTTTCCATTGTGGTCCACATTTTTCTAGTTATGCCATTGGTGGTAGGGTTCCTCAATTATGATGTACTATCAAGGCTAGGACTACACAGCGACTTTGATTGTGACACAGGTTGTCCGGCCAAAGATTGATATTTGTGCTGCTGCATTGCAGCATAATGCAGGCGAATAGGATTGCAATGTAACACCTAAAGCTAAAATCATTGAGCAGCCTTGGCCTTATAATACTGGAGGTTTCTACCTTTAGAATCCCTTAGCGACTCCCATGGTAAAAGAGCTGGCCCTCTATAGCTATGGGTGTAATGGCCAATGACCCCTGAGTGGGTCAGTCCAGCAAAAAGTACACGGTATATCAGAGGTGGCATAACTGTGCCAGTGCCACCTCCATGGCTACCATACACTCCCTGACAGAAGTTATGTCGCTTATCCATGTTATGTAAATAAAAGCTTATCACCTGACGTTAAATTCATCCATTGGTTTTATAAATTACTCTTTTGAAAGCTGAAACCCTCCCAAATTTGGTTTAGGTTAAGAAAATAAATTGGCATCAATGCTGAAATATTGATAATTTAATGAATACAGAATGTTCAGATTTTGGCAAGACAAAAGTTTTGTCGCCTGGTCATATAATGCACCCAATCCTAGTTTACATCCTCACCAGTGCTCAGTAAATGATCGGTTAATTAGTGGGTGTGTATAAAAAGAAACCCAACACCCCAGACCTTTACTTGAACTGCAACTTGAGCTCTGACAACATGCCAAAAATCCACCCTGCGACCAAAGCCTTGATTATCAAGAGTCTGAAGACCAGATCCACTGCAGAGGTGGCTGGCACTTTTAATGTGTCTCAGCATCAAGTACAAAGAATTAAAAAAAGATTTGAAGAGACTGGAGATGTGTTTGACAAGCCCAGGTCCGGCAGACCACGCAAGACAACTGCTCAGGAGGAACTTTTGTTGGTTAGAAAATCCAAAGCAAGCCCCTCTTCCACTGCAGCAGAGCTCCAACAGGCCTAGTCACCTCAAGTCCCTGTGTCAATTAGAACAGTTTGTAGGATTCTATCTCGAAATGGCCTCCATGGTCGAATCAGTGCCCAGAAACCAGCACTAAACAAAAGGCAAATAAAAACCGTATGGCATTTGCAAAGTCCCACAGCCTGCTAAGCAGATGGACGCTGGAAAAGTGGCAGAAAGTGGATTTCTCTGATGAATCTTCAGTAGAATTACACCACAGCTGCTGCAAATACTGCAGGAGACCTACTGGAGCCCGTATGGATGCAAAATACACCGAGAAAACAGTTAAATTTGGTGGTGGAAAGATCATGGTCTGGGGTTACATTCAGTATGGGGGTGTGCAAAACATTTGCAAGGTGGAAGGCAATATCAATAGCCTAAAATATCAAGAAGTATTAGCTTCCTCTTACATTCCAAATCATAAAAGGGGTCAAATTCTGCAGCAGGATGGTGCTTCATCACATACATCCATCTCTACAACAAAGTTCCTCCAGGCAAAAAAGATCAAGGTGCTCAAGGACTGGCCAGCCCAGTCACCAGACATGAACATCATTGAGCATGTTTGGGGTAGGAAGAAAGAGGAAGCTTGGAAGACAAAACCAAAGAATCTAGATGAACTCTGGGAGGCATGTAAGACTGCATTCTTTGCTATTCCTGATGACTTCATTAATAAATTGTATGAATCATTGTTGAACCGCATGGATGCAGTCCTTCAAGCTCATGGAAGTCACACAAAATATTAAATATCACTCTAATAGCACCACAACTCCATTCACCAATGTTATGCAACATATATTTGTATTTTAAGATAACTTTTGTCTTGCCAAAATCTGACCATTCTGTGTTCATTAAATGATAATTTTTTCAGCATTGATGCCAATTTATTTTCTTAACTTTGATTTACATAACATGGATAAGCGACATAACTTCTGTCAGGGAGTGTATGTAGCACAGATCTAAGATGACTTTGTTGGGGCTACTTGCTCAGGTAGCTGAACCTTGTACTTTCAGAACATTCAACGTGACCTTTTCACAAGGTACAAAATGATCTTCTCTAAAATTTCTCATTTAATTTACATTATAATTGCCTGAACTGAGTTAATTAATTGATTGTTTATAGCATGATTGTCTTCAGTGAATCATTTCAGCTCAGGTAACTGGAACGTTAAATTATGTCAGAAGTACAGGAGCAGATCAAATTGTTCTGCATAGTAAGGGTCATGTTGAATGGTCTGCAGTTTTATACATGACCCTAAGTATGATGAAATGTTAATTGCTTATTTAGCATAAGAATTAAGTTCAGTAGGAAAAGCATACTTTTAATCATGTTTATTTGTTAGCATTTTCCTTTTTCTTATGCACATTATGGCTTGTTCCAGCACTTGCTATATAATGGTACTATTCTCTCCTAGAAGTGCTGTATTGCTTCTAAAGAACAATAGGGTCCTCTATGGAGGCGCCATATGGTGGCACATGTAAGACTGAACACTAGGCTCTCCATGTGCTGCTGTAAAAGCTTCACGCACATGATTTTGCTGTATGCAGGAATCCAGAAGCTATGAATCAGAAGCAAATAAATCACTGCAATACAGTAGCACAGTGTTAGTATATAGAAATCATAAGTAGCTTTATGACCATATGTAAAAAAAAACAACATGGTCAAATTTGTTGTTTGATTATTGTTAAGTCATTGGCAACTTAGTTTCTATATAAGATTATTAAATTTGTTAAAATCGCAGTGGCTACCTACCTCAAAAAGTCACTGTACTTTCAAACAACATGATCTCACTTGCTAAAGTACTGCATAGACAATCTGAAAGTCACTGCAATAAAATTATGTAGTGTTATCTTAAAAATCACTCCAAAGAGCTCATTAGGTGTCTCCCTAATGTGTAATTTGCCGTTCACTGCCTGTTGTCAAGTGTAATCTGTCTTCAGTAGAGATGAGCGACTTTGCCTCCAGGAGGGTCGAGTCGGGTTTCGGACCACCCGACTTTCACAAAAGTCGAGTCGAACGAAATCGGCCCACTATCGGCAAAAGTCGAAGGTCCGACTGAAACACTAAACCCAATGCAAGTCAATGGGGAAGAAAAGTCAGCAGGGAGTGGAAGACAGTAAACACACCTACAGTGTTCATTTCAATGCCAACGACATCAATTCTTATTACTTAAGCTTGTCAACCTTCATTTACTTTATAATAATAGTAACGCATTGAAAACTGGGGGTTATTTGGCTAAAGTTGTGGGGGGGGCAGGGCTGACTCCAGGTTTTCGTGGACCCTGGGCCAAAGAGACTCAGTGGGCCCCTTTAACACATTCCACAATTCATGATGCTCCGATACGGCAGAGAAATATAGGTATAGTACAATGCCAAATACTTCACTTCTTACATTACAAGAGTGATATCTATTTTAAATTCTACAATAGCTCAAAAACCGGACCATACAGAATAATGAGCCCCATATATTGCTCCATACATAATTGGTCCCATATAATGTTCCATACAGTATATGATGATGAGCTCCACATAATGCTACAGTATATGATGGTCCTCATATGATGTGCCATACAGTATAGGACAGTCCCCATAGAGTATAATGAGCCCCACATATTGCTCCATACAGTTTAATGAGTTGCATATAAAGCTCCATACAGCATATGATGGGGCCCATATATTGCTCCATACAGAATGGGCTCCATATAATGCTCCATACAGAATAGGCCCCATATATGCTCCATATGATGCTCCATACTCTATATGATGCCCCATAAATAATGAAACCCATATGATGCTCTAGTATAGGATGGGCCCCATGGATGAAGCTCCAGTGTATGATGGACCTATATAATGCTCCATATATAATGGACCCTATATGATGCTCCAGTGTATAATGGGCCCCGTATATGATACTCCAGTGTATGATGGGCCCCATTTTATATACTACAGTGTATGATGGGCCCCATATATAATGCTACAGTTTATAATGCTACCCATATATTGCTCCAAACATTTAAAAAAATGAAATACCACCATCCAAACTATTTCTTTGATTGATGGGGCGGTCAAGAAAGAGGAACCCATGTGCATTCTGTCGATTGACGCAGAAAAGGCTTTCGACAGGGTGCACTGGGATTTTATATTTCAAGCGTGAGAAGGAATTGGCTTAAAGGAAACTATGCTCCCTAGAATTTCTGCCCTGTACTCATCTCCTAGTGCTCAAGTTAAAATTAATGGCGCACTTTCAAACACATTTTTAATTCAGAACGGCACGAGGCAAGGCTGTCCTCTTTCACCCTTGCTTTGTATACTCACTATGGAACATCTAGCAACAGCTATATGGAATAATCTCTCCATTAGAGGCATAAAAGCCCAATCAGAAGAGCACAAACTGGCACTTTTTGCAGATGTTGTCCTAGTGTATGTCTTTTCCCCAACTATAAGTCTCCCAAATATTATCTCAGAATTACATAGATTTGGTCGTCTGAACAATTTCAAAATTAATCCCCACAAATCGGAGATTCTCAATATCTCAATCCAACCAAGTGAGGTGGAGAGGTTGGCAGCTTCATTTCCCTCTAAGTGGTGTTCAGATTCTCTTACCTATCTAAGAATAAAAATCACCGCCAAAGTATCTAATCTTTATGAAGCAAAATTTAAGACAGCTTTACAAAAAGCTGAGTTAGACTTAGAAAAATGGCATAAATTACCTTTATCTTGGTTTGGAAGAGTGAGCGCTATTAAAATGGATCTTTTACCCCATCTCCTATATTATTTCCAAACAATCCCCTTGTATTTACCTGCCTCCTTTTTCTCACATCTTAAAAAAGCGATTACTCATTTAATTTGGTCACAAAACGAGCACGTATTTCATACTTTTTATTAAGTAGATCGAAGCAAGAAGGGAGAATAGGTCTCCCAGATTCTGCTATGTATAGTCAAGCAGCAATTGGTACTTGTATTTTAGATCTGTTTCATAATAAAAACAACAAAAAATGGGTTACATTAGAAAATGATGCACGTGACTGCCGTATAGTTATCTGGTCCCCGACGGAAGAACGGGATATACCTTTACCCTTCCTCACCAAAAACATGATATCATTTATCAAAAGAGGGAGTCGAGAGCTGGGAGTCTCTTCGTCTCCTGACCCCCTAACTCCTATATATGACAATCCATCCTTTCCTGCAGGATTAAAAAGAGACACTTATCTACATAAAATAGAGCTTCATGCCCTATAGTCCATGATTATGTTACAAGGACAGGGATGAGGTCAATCCAGGACATTTTTCTGGACAAGAAGCCACCAACAGGTGCATGGTTCTTTTATGAACAAGTAAAGTGTTTTATTATTAAATTATCCAAACAATCCGATCCATACAGAATATTATCTCCATTTGAGACTCTTTGTTTATCAACAAACTCTATAGATCACACTATCTATTTATTATACAAAACCATACAAGATGGGCAGACCCCATCGAGAGATTTCCCAGCATTTTTTTCAAAATGGGAGATTGATTTGGGTAGACCCTTATCAGTTGAAGAAAGAACAAAGATTCTCTTATGCACATTCAGGTCATTGCTCTATTCGACATCACAGAAGAGGAACTACAAAATCTTGTTGAGGTGGTACAGATGCCCATCAGATTTAAACTTAATTTATCCAACAACACCAGATGCGTGCTGGAGATGCTTAAAAGATAGAGGTTCATTTGTACACATTTGGTGGCACTGTCCACTCATACAGAAACTGTGGTTTGCATCCTTTGATCTCTGCAACAAGCTGTCTATAACCAAAATTACACCCTCAATGGAGGTAGCCTTGCTGTCCTTGAGTAGCTCCTAGATTTCTAGATTTAAGAAAGGTCTTCTTAGACATATTCTCACTGCTACTTTTAACGTGATTACTAGATTTTGGAAACAGGAAATGTTTCCCTTGAGTTCTGATTTGGTGATGGAACTCAACGACAAAAATAGAATGCAACAGCTGATAGGACAACTGAATGGTACCACAGGAAAGGTATATAACACTTGGGCCCCCTGGGTTATGTTTAAAGAATCATCGGAATTGGACTCTCGGTTGATAGACCCATAGATGATGGGTCATATGAGTTTACCTACTGGATGGAGTCACATTTCCTACCCCACTCCTTAAAATCCTACTCCCTCCCCCTCCCCCTTTTCTTTTTCTATTTTTTTTTTCTTTTCCCTTCTTTCCCCCTTGATTCTTCTCTATCTTCTTTTCTTTTGCAGACCTAGAGTCTTAGGCCATGTGCACACTTTGCGTTTTTAGATGCGTTTCCGCTGCGTTTTTCAACGTGCGGAAACGCATCCAACCCGCAGCACAGTGCACTATCAATGTAATCTAATGGGAACCGCATGTCTGCTGTGCACATGCTGCGGAAAAAAATGCGCGGTTTCGCCTTGTTTTATTTTCCGCAGCATGTCAATTCTTTGTGCGGAACAGCAGCGGTTCGGCGCCCATTGACTTGCATTGAGTCTAACACTTCCGCAGCAAAACCGCAGATCTAAAAAAGATCTGCGGCTTTGCTGCGGGTGAAACCGCTGCAGTTCGGGAGAAGGAAGTGTGTGGGCAGTGCGTGGGCATGTATAGTGTGCGGCGCTATGTGTGTGGGCGGTGCGTGGGCGTGTATAGTGTGCGGCGCTGTGTGTGTGGGCGGTGATTGTGTGCCGATGTCTGCGTGATCGGTGTGCGGGCCTGTGTGCGTGATCGGTGTGCGGGCCTGTGTGCGTGATCGGTGTATGTGCGGGGTTGTGTGCGGGATCGGTGTATGTGCGGCGGTGTGCGGGGCTGTGTGTATGTCTCCGTGTATGCAGGCATCGTCGGATGGATGCCTGCTACAGTGACAGTGACTGACACATTAGCCAATGATGGGACAGTAGCAGTCCCATCATCCGGCTAATGTGCTGAATGTAAAAAAAACAAAACACATACATTACATACAGAACATATAACATACATGACATACAACATATAACATACATGACATACGGAACATATAACATACATGACATACAACATATAACATACATGACATACAAACATATAACATACACATGACCAGTGTCAGACTGAAGAACATTGGGCCCACAGGAGGATTTGATTCTGAGGGCCCACCTTTCTCCCCCACCGAAGATCACTGCAAGGTTGCACCATGAACTCTCTGAAGGAGAAGCCAGGGCCCACCGGAGGATTCTCTGGTTGTCTGGTGGCCAGTCAACCCTGCACGTAACATACAATATATATATACACATAACATACAGAACATATAACATACATGACATACAACATATAACATACATGACATACAGAACATATAACATACATGACATACAACATATAACATACACATGACATACAGAACATATAATATACACATGACATACAGAACATAAAACATACATGACATACAACATATAACATACACATGACATACAGAACATATAACATACACATGACATACAGAACATATAACATACATGACATACAACATATAACATACATGACATACAGAACATATAACATACATGACATACAACATATAACATACATGACATACAGAACATATAACATACAATGACATACATCACATAAAGTATATACTCACCTATTCCCCGACACCATTCATCTGTGTACCGCTCTGCCTCTGCCGCCGGGAGAGAATGACGTCACTACAGTTTATTCTCTCACGGCAATGCTGGGTGAGAAAATTCCCACGCAGCATTGCCATAAAGTGAGACTCTGAACTCAGGTAACCTCAGGGATGCACTGCAGGAGCCATTGTCTCCTGTCAGTGCATCACTGGGAGGCCCTACAGAGCAGTGGCACACCCATGGATCCAATGTCTATGATTAGGCGGTGCTTGGGGATGTGGAGCGATCGCTGCAGCCTCTGCATACGACTGGAGTCTATGGGCGAGTGACAGATGTACGAGCACAGTCTTCGCACCTTATGGAGCAGGGCTGTTAACTCCAGATAATTATTTAAGAAGCACTGCACCACCAGGTTCAAGGTTTGAGCCAGGCAAGGTATGTGTCTGAGTTTTACCAAGGCAATGGCCGCCACAAAATTATTGCCATTATCGCTGACTACCTTGCCTGGCACAAGATGTAGACTGCCCAGCCATGACTCAGTTTCTCGCTGCAAGTAGTCGGCCAATACCTCTGCGGTGTGTCTGTTGTCGCCCAAAGACATCATCTTTAAAACAGCCTGCTGACACTTACCACTAGCTGTTCGATAGTGGGACACCTTGTGTGCAACACTGGCAGCTGCGGATGGAGTGCATGTGCGACTGCGCTCTGTCGACGAGCTTTCGCTTCTGGAGGAGGCTCGAACGCCTACAGCCAACTGTTGCCTATACCGTGGGCTAGGCAGCACTGTCCCACCACTGCTGTCCCCTGTGGACCCTGCATCCACCACATTAACCCTGTGCGCAGTGATGGACACGTAACGGCCCTGGCCATGCCTACTGGCCCATGCATCTGTTGTGTTGTGCACCTTTCTTCTCACTGATTGTTTGAGTACATAGACAATGCGGTCTTTCACATGCAGGTGAAGGGCAGGGATGGCTTTTCTAGAAAAGAAGTGCCAACTGGGTAGGTCATAGCATGGGACAGTGTATGTCATGAGCTCTCGGAACGCTGCGCTTTCAACCAAACGGAAGGGCATCATCTCTAATGAGATCAGTTTGGCAATGTAGGCGTTCAAAGCCAGTGTACGCAGATGAGAGGATGAGTACTTTCTTGTCCTACTCAGAATGTCTGCTAGGGTGAGCTGGACTTGAGAGCTGCATATGGGGGAACTAGCGGTGGACATGGCGGACAAAGAACGGGTTGGTGATGGTGATGGTGGTGTGGGGTGGTAATGGCCTAGATTCAGTCTTTCATTGCAAAAACATTGTGATTCCCTGACTGCTTTGGCCTTGCGACAACACCTCAACATTTCTTGCTGGTGGTGTGCTAACCGGTGGGCTTACAGTGGGGAAATCGATGTAGCGTTCGTGGCTATCTTCAGTCGGAGCAGGTGCACATGTGCTACCAGAGGTTTTGTAGTCCATCCACGCTTGAAAGTGCATGGTGTTTAAATGTCTAAGCATGCAACTGGCATTCAAATTTCAGAGATTTTTCCCTCGGCTAAAGGTCCTTCCGCACTTCTTACAGATAACCTTTGCCTCAGCAATAGGATTTTGGTCAAAAAAGTGCCACACTGCACTCTTCCTACTATGGGATAAATTTTCAGGGCTTGCACGCTGTGCTAATTTGACCATCTGCCCAAGCTGTCCTGCAACTCTTTTTGTTTTTTTAACACATTTTTGGACTGCTATGGGCCTGCCAGATAACCCCAGTAGCGATGTCGATGCCTGCTGCGGATCCTCCTACTCTTCTGAGGTATTGACAGCGGCACCCTCTTCCCCAATGGATGCCAATCCGGGTCAACAACTGAGTCATCCATCACCTCCTCTTTAATTTTATCTGCACCTTCCTCTGTGTCACCGTGTAAGGTGGTATAGTATGCGGTGAAGGTGCACCTGAGTTTCATCAGGGTCAAATTCTGGCTCAGTAGACTGCGAGGGCAATGTAGTGCTCTGGCGATAGAGCTGGATGCTGTTTCGGCAATGTAAGCCAAAACCTGTTCCTGATGCTCTGGCTTTAAAAGCGGTTTACCTAATCCAGAAAAGGGAGCCTTCCAGGCCTTATGGAGCCAGACGATGACGCAGGCTCAACACCTCCTGCCTTAGGTGCTTATGTGCTTTTGGCACTACCAGCAGATGCACTACCACCACCATCAGTACCAGCTGGCCCCCCCGCCCACGTCCGTGGCCTCTTCCACCATACTTCCTCATGTTTGGGAAAATGTACCAAAAATACCTGCAGATATATGGTACTGTATCAGAAGCATACAGCTGTATACGGTGAAGGTGAAAATTTAAATCTCCGTATATATTTCGGAGTCACACACACAGACGCTCACAGGCTCAGTATGGATTAGACCAGAATATAAAAAGCAGAAAAAGGGTACTGTATCACAAGATACCAGGTGTATATACTATAGGGGAAAATTGTAAATCTCTGTATAAATTTGCGGAGTCACACACAGACGCTCTCAGGCTCAGTATGGATTAGACCAGAATATAAAAAGCAGAAAAAGGGTACTGTATCTGAAGATACCAGGTGTATATAGTATAGGAAAAAATTGTAAATCTCAGTATATATTTCTGGAGTCACAGACAGAAGCTCTCAGGCTCAGTATGAATTAGACCAGAATATAAAAAGCAGAAAAAAGGTACTGTATCACAAGATACCAGGTGTATATAGTATAGGGGAAAATTTCATTCTCCGTATATATTTTCGGAGTCACACACAGAAGCTCAAAGGCTCAGTATGGATTAGACCAGAATATAAAAAGCTGAAAAAGGGTACTGTATCACAAGATACCAGGTGTATCTAGTATAGGGGAAAATTGTAAATCTCCGTATATATTTCCGTAGTCACACACAGACGCTCTCTCAGTTTGGATTTGACCGTAATACAAAAGGCAGAAAAAAGGTAATATATCAGAAGATACCAGGTCTATATAGTGTATTGGAAAATATCAATCTCCATTTATATTTCCGGAGTCACACACAGATAGTCAGCATGTATTTGTCCGTGATACCAGCCGGTACACGGTAGTGTGTGAGGAGCGTACAGCTCTATACGGTGTGGGAAAAAATGAACGCTCGGTAACTGTACAGAAAAAAAGAATCTAAGTATTAGTGCTGTGTAAAAAGCAGTCTGCACAGCAGTGTACACACAGCAATACAGCTAGCAGGCAGCCTAATAACCAGCGCTGCTGCACACAAGAAAATCCTCCCCTGTCATTGGCAGGCAGCCTAATAACCAGCGCTGCTGCACACAAGAAAATCCTCCCCTGTCACTGCACACTAACTGTACAGCACAATTGCTATCAGCACAAGCACTGAAGAACGTCTCTTTCCTGCCCTAACTCTCTCCCTACTGATAAACAGCGTCAGCAACCTCTCCCTACTGTTAAGATCGGCTGAAGTAAAATGGCGGTCGGCGGTCAGGGCTTTTATAGACGCCCCCCAAAGCAAGCCAATCACCGCAATGCTCTTCTCTAAGATGGTGGTGGACACTGCCCATGTCATCTCGTTGCCCACAGTGTACGTCCTTGCTCATTGGCTGAAAAAAGGCGCCTACAAGCATTATGGGAAAACCGACTTTGGCGCTTGGGTCGACGACCACATGGCAAACTTCACGCTATTGTCGGGTTTCGCTCATCGAAACTCGACTTTAGCGAAATTCGGCGACTTTGAATCTGTTGGACCTGTTTCGCTCAACTCTTGTCTTCAGCAGCATATACACTGAGGCGGATTGTAGGAAGTGAGGGTGGTTCTTTGTCTCCCCGATCCTGCTCTCCTGTCTGTCATGCTGCACACAACCATAGTAGAGAGCAGGGTGTTCACTTCAGAGCAAGGTTCCAATACTTGTACTGCTGACAGAATGCTGTTGAATAGGAACTCACTGAAAAAGAGTGGATGGTAAGGGACAGAGAATTAGACTTGAGATTGTTCCTGAATATATCAGCATTATAATCGGGATAGTTCTTTGACTTGCGGGGGATGAGGGCAGCAGGACCATATTTTTCTATAGGTTGGGTATGATAGGATAGTTATGCTTTTAAGCTTTTCAGCACCACTCTAGCTTTTTTTAGCATTGAAGTGGTGCTTTAAGCATAAGCCCCAAGCCCCAGTCATATAGTCACTCTCTGGCTTCTTCACTGTTTTTCGGCACCACTCCGGTCCCGCCGCTCCATCTTCTGAGCACAGCTTCTGACTGTCCGGAAAACAGAAGCTACATTACAAGCTCTCAATGCAAGTCTATGAGAGCCAGAACGAGGTGAGGACAAGTCTCTCATAGACTTGTATTGAAAATTGACCTCAGCGCCACTTCACGAAACACTGGAACACATCGGCAGTTCACTTTTCGCTGGAGACCGATGGGAGCTACCCTAAAAAATGATGAATGTGGTGGCATGGGAGAATCAGACAGAGAGCAGGGGAATTGCATTTAAAGCAACACTCCAGGGGTGCAAAAAAAAACCCGCTGGAGTGGTGCTTTAAGAAACCTAAGATTTGAATATGTAATATTAAATAATTTTCATTTTATCTAAAACAAAGTATTTTTTTTTTTATTTTGTAGCCTAATTTAGCTTAGTTTATTTAGATATAACGGATGCATAACGTGTCAGTGGAAATGTCAACCCACAGAAGGCACTCTTGAGGATATTCAGTGCTATCAGGTAGAATGGAAGGACTGTTGGTGCGTACTGACAAATATATTAGAGCACTTTTAGTTGTAACCAAAGATGAACAACAGCTTGGAGACAGTGGGGAAGAATTTTGTAAGACTAGCTTTTCATGTTGGATTTAGTCCAGAGCAAAGTGGAATAAAATGCCGCAAATGAATTTGTCACAACTGCCCTGTCGATGCGCTAGAAAAGCAAAACTATGAACAGACGTAGTTTTGTTTTATAATTTATATTAAATCTGTCAAGTGGTGATTTTCTTTAAGTCATGCTCACTTTTTTAAAATGGTTAGAAAGTTGTAAAAAATAAAAAAAGTTGCAAATTATTGACCCAGCAGAATGTCTCTATCTCTTCCATTATTTAGTCTTTATTATTTCGTTATTCATTATGTGATATTTTTTTAAGCTGGTGTGGAAGGGGGCTGGAATTTTGTATCACTGTAGGATATTACTAAGTCATACCCATAGGTCGCATGTCAGACAGGGGTTAAAGTCTGTTTTAGTGGCACGAACTTGCCAAAAAGGGAATAGCTGGGAGGTGTTGGTGGATTGTCAGGGACTCTGTCAGTCTCTGTGTGGTGCTGAGCGTGGTGATCGGAGATATTCACCCCTAGAAACAATGTTTTACAACATTGCCACTGGAGTCCTCTTCCACTCCTCTATGACTACATCACGGAGCTGATGGATGTTAGAGACCTTGCGCTCCTCTCCTTCCCTTTGAGGATGTCCTAACAGATGCTTAATAGGGTTTAGGTCTGGAGACATGTTTAGCCAATCCAGCACCTTTACCCTCAGATTCTTTAACAAAGGAACAGCGGTCGTCTTGAAGGTGTGTTTTGGGTCGTTATCATGTTAGAATACTACCATGTTGCCCAGTTTATGAAGGGAGGGGATCATGTTCTGCTTCAGTATGTCACAGTACATGTTAGCATTCATGCTTCCCTCAATGAACTGTAGCTCCTCACAGCCAGCAGCCCAAATTATGACACTCCCACCACCATGGTTGTCTGCAGGCAAGACACACTTGTCCTTGAACTCCTCACTTCGTTGCGCCACACATGCTTAACACAATCTGAACTAAATAACGCATATACTCATGTATAAGCCGAGATTTTCAACACATTTTTTTGTGCTGAAAACGCCCCCCTCAGCTTATACACTAGTCAATTGTCCCAGAAGGCCGGCTGAGGAGGGGGAGCGGCGAGTGACAGAGGCAGGAGCCGGGGGCTGTGGCTAAAGCCTGTGCTGCTGCTAAAGAAAAATGAATATTCATTTGTCTTGGTGCGCACAGTGACACCCGCAGCTGCCGACTTCCAGAAGACATCTTACTCACCCTCCTGCACGCCTTCACAGCAGCTCGTTGGGCTCGGCAGCTCTTCCTGTGCCAAGCGATCACGTGGCCCAACTCATAAAGGTAATGAATATGCACGGCTCTCCACTTCCATAGGCGTGGGGGGAATTTTCATTACCTTAATGAGCAGGGTCACGTGATCGCTCAGCACAGGAAAAGCTGCTGGCGCAGGAACCAACAAGATGCTGCAAGGGCACACTGGAGGGTGAGTAGGATGATTTTTTTTTTAATAGGAACCATTCATACAAGGATAGGGGATAAGGAGCCATGCATACCAGGACAGGAGGGGGGGCCACGCATACCAGGACAGGAGGGGGGGCCACACATACCACGACAGGACGGGAAGCCACGCATACCAGGACAGGACATTGGAGCCACGCATACCAGGACAGATTGGGGGGCCATGCATACCAGGACAGGACGGGGGAGCCATGCATACCACAACAGGGATGAGGGGAAAATGTATACCCGGCTTATACTCGAGTCAATAAGCTTACCCAGTTTTCCATGGCAAAATTAGGTGCCTCGGCTTATACTCGGGTCGACTTATACTCGAGTATATACAGTACATTAATTTTTGTCTCATCAGACCACAGGACATGGTTCTAGTAAGCGATGTCCTTAGCCTGCTTGTCTTCAGCAAACTATTTGCTATCTTTCTTGTGCATCATCTTTAGAAGAGGCTTACTTCTTGGATGACAGCCATGCAGACCAATTTGATGCAGTGTGCGGCATACGTTTGAACTTACATTCAAAAAGAATAATTCAATATATAAATAAACACGGTTTGAGCACCCACCCATATAACCTCTGCAGCAATGCTCGTAGCACTCATACATCTCTTATGAAAAGTCAACATCTGGAAATAACGCTTTAAACGTGCACTCAACTTCTTTGGTCAACCATGGTGAGGCCGTTCTGAGTGGAATTTTTTGTTAACCCCTTACGGACCAAGCCATTTTGTAGGTTAATGACCAGGCCTTAATTTTGAAATAGGACCACTGTCACTTTATGTGCTTATAACTCTGGAACGCTTCTACGGATCACGCTGATTCTGAGATTGTTTTCTCGTGACATATTGTACTTTATGTTAGTGGTAAAATTTCTATGATGTGACTTGCATTTATTTATGAAAAAAACGTAAATATGGCGAACATTTTTAAAATTTTGCAATTTTCAAACATAATTTTCATGCCCTTAAATCAGAGAGATATGTCACAAAAAAAATTAATAAATCAAACATTTCCCACATGTCTACTTTACATCAGCACAATTTTGGAACCAAAATTTTTTTTTTCTAGGAAGTTATAAGGGTTAAAGTTGACCAGCAATTTCTCATTTTTCCAACAAAATTTACAAAGCCATTTTTTACGGACCACCTCACATTTGAAGTCACTGTGAGGGGTCAATATGACAGAAAATACCCAAAAGTGACACCATTCTAAAAACTGCACCCCTCAAGGTGTTCAAAACCACATTCAAGGAGTTTATTAACCTTTTAGGTAACATTTAACTTTTTTTCCCCTAAAAATTTTTATGGACACAAATTTTTTTATTTTTTTTATCAGGAGAAAATGAACCACAATATTTGTTGTGCAATTTCTCCTGAGTACACCAATACCCCATGTGTGCAGGAAGAACCAATCTTTAGGCACACGGCAGGGCTCAGAAGGGAAGGACCATCATTTGAGATTTTGAATGACAAATTGGCTTGAAATCGAGAGCGGATGCCATGTCACGTTTGGAGAGCCCCTGATGTACCTAAACAATGGAAACCCCCCATAAGTGACCCCATTTTGGAAACTAGACCCCCAAGGAACTTATCTAAATGTGTGGTGAGCAATTTGAACTCCCAAGGGCTTCACAGAAGGTTATAACGTAGAGCCGTTAAATTAATAAATCATATTTTTTCCACAAAAATGATCTTTTCATCCCCAATTTTTATTTTCCCAAGGGTAACAGGACCCCAAAATTTATTGTGCAATTTGTCCTGAGTACACTGTTATGCCATATGTGGGGATAAACCACTATTTGGGCGCATGGCAGAGCTCGGAAGGAACGGGCACCATTTGACTTTTTTGGCTGGAATTGAGATCGGACGCCATGTCGTATTTGGAGAGCCCCTGATGTGCCTAAACAGTGGAAATCCCCCACAGGTGACACCATTTTGGAAACTAGACCCCCAAGGAGCTTATCTGGATGTGTGGTGAGCACTTTGAACCCCCAAGTGCTTCACAGAAGTTTATAACATAGAGCCATGAAAATAAAAAAATCATTTTTTTCCACAAAAATTATCTTTTTGCCCCCAAATTTTTATTTTCACAAGGGTAAAGGAGAAATAGGACCCCAAAAGTTGTTGTGCAATTTGTCCTGAGTACGCTGATACCCCATATGTGGGGTGGAAACACGGTTTTGGAGAATGGCAGAACTCGGAAGAGAAGAGAGCGCCGTTTTGGAATGCAGATTTTGATGGAATGGTCTGCAGGAGTCATGTTGCATTTGCAGAGCCCCTGATGTGCCTAAACAGTAGAAACCCCCCACAAGTGACCCCATTTTGGAAACTAGACCCCCAAGGAACTTATCTAGATGTGTGGTGAGCACTTTGAACCCCCAAGTGCTTCACAGAAGTTTATAACGTAGAGCCGTGAAAATAAAAAAATCATATTTTTTTCCACAAAAATGATCTTTTTGCTCCCAAATTTTTATTTTCACAAAGGTAGCAGGAGAAATTAGACCCCCAACGTTGTTGTGCAATTTGTCCTAAGTATGCTGATACCCAATATGTGGGGGGGAACCACTGTGATCGCCTTACTGCGATCTTTGGGAGGCAGAATGAACAAATCCACAAAAGGTGAAGAATTGTTTTTCATTTTTTACGCCGTTCCTCGTGCGGCATTAGTGATTAGGCAACTTTATTCTTCGGGTTGGTGCGATTACAGCGATACCAGATTTATACCCTTTTTTCATGTTTAGCTTCTGTCACACACTAAAAGACGCTTTTTTGTAAGATTTTTTGTAAGAAATTTTTGCTTTCCTGTATTTTGAAAGCTATAATTTTTCCATATTTCGGCTGACAGAGTCATGTGTGGATTTTTTTTTTGCAGGACGAGCTGATGTTTTTGTTGGTAACATTTTCGGGCACATATCGTTTTTTGATCGCTTTCTATTCCGATTTTTGTGGAGGCAGAATGAACAAAAACCAGCAATTCAGGAATTGTTTTTTTTTTGTTTTTTTTCTCCATTACGCGTGTGGTAAAATTGGTAAGGCAGCTTTATTCTTCGGGTCACTACGATTACAACGATACCTCATTTATATCTTTTTTATGTTTTGGCGTTTTTTACACAATAAAAACTTTTATAGAAAAAATAATTATTTTTGCATCAGTTTATTCTGAGAGCTATAACTTTTTTTATTTTTTCGCTGATGATGCTGTATAGTGGCTTGTTTTTTGCGGGACAAGATGACGTTTTCAGTGGTACCATGCTTATTTATATCAGTCTTTTTGATCGCGTGTTATTAGCATTTTTTTTCCAAGTGGTATGATGATACCGCTTGGAAAAAGTATAATTTGCTGCTTTTATGTGTTTTTTTTTATGGCGTTCACTGAAGGGGTTAACTAGGGTGATGCTTTTATAGATGGGATTTTTACGGACGCGGCGATACAAACAGTGTATTTTTTTGTTTATTTTTTTACATAAAAATGTGTATTTCTTAGGGGAATTTTTTAATGACTTTTATTAAGTTTTTAATATTTTATTTTTACATATTTTTTTAAAAAATGTTTTTTTTACCTAGTCCCTTTATGGGACTTTCACTTTTGTTGCAGGTATAATACATTGCAATGCTACAGCATTGCAATGTATTATAGCCATATGCTGAAAGCTTCTGAGACCATGATGTGAGCATGGTCTCAGAGGCTCTCCATAGCTGGATGACCCGGGGGTTGTCATGACAACCCCGGGTCATCATGGCTGAGATTGGGCCCTGCAATTACATCGCAGGGATGCCGATCTGAGGCAGAGGGAGCCCTCGACCCTCTGCCTCCCCCCTGAACGCGCCCGATCACAGCAGTCAGGGGGTTAACAGCCAGGGGCGGCGCTGACTCCGCTCCCAGCTGTCAGTGCAGGAAGCTCGGTCACTGCAGCGCTGAGCTCCTGCACTGTCACATTGACTGCTTCAGTCACATTGACTGACCAATCACAGCGCTCTGGGTGCAGGGACCAAGAGCATGGGTCCCCGCACCTCTTGCCGTGCCTGTCAGCTGTCATAGACAGCTGTCGCACTGAACTGTCACTGCGTGGTTACATGCAGTGACAATTCTAATGCAAGACGTGCACAGTCCGTCCTGGTGCCGGAACTGACACCTTGCCATAACGGACTGTGCATGTCCATGGACATTAAGGGGTTAAACCACTGTATGGTCCTGGCCACCGTGCTGCAGCTCAGTTTCACGGTGTTGGCAATCTTATAGCCTAGGCCATCTTTATGTAGAGCAACAATTCTACTTTCCAGATCCTCAGAGAGTTCTTTGCCATAAGGTGCCATGTTGAACGTCCAGTGACCAGTAAGAGTGTGAGAGCAATAACACCAAATTTACCACATCTACTCCTCATTCACATCTGAGACCTTGTGACACTAATGAGTCACATGACACCGGAGAGGGAAAATGGCTATTTTGGCACAATTTGTCCATTTTGTCTTGGGCATACTCACTTCTGTTGCCAGCACTTTAGACATTAATGGGTGTGTGTGGAGTTATTTAGATGGCACACCAAATTTACACTTATACAAGCTGTACACCGACTACTTTGCATGGTATCAAAGTGTCATATCTTCAGTGTTGTCCCATGAAAAGATATAATAAAATGTTTACAAAGATATGAGGGGTGTACTCCCTTTTTGTGATATACTTTATATATATATGTATTGTGGTGTAGTGACCCCTGATGCAGCTAGGGGGCACTGTGTAGGCTCCTTGGGATATGCGTGGAGGCATGTGATGGATGGACGTTATGTATCACAGAGGTGGGTGGCCCTGTGATGGAAGCCTGGATATGTTTTGGTTCAGCAGATCTACTGCTGAGTTGTACTATATATTGGGAGGCTTCCAGGTGACTAGGAGAGCTGGGCGGGTCCTGTCACCTACAAACCCACCCAAGGGGCTTGTGTCTAAATACCCGGGATAAAACCTGTATGTATGGTGTGGCTAAAGGGCCTGTGGTGAGGTCATGATCAGCTGACCTAACCATGTGATCCTGGCCTCACCTGTGGGTGGAATTACACCTATTAATGGAGTGTGTTTTATCCTGAGAGGGAGTGTGTGGGAGTCTGTGAGTGTGAACAGACTTCCATGTGTCCAAGGCAGGACATTACAGAGAGGTCTCTGTGAATGAAGAGTGAGGCTCCAGGCAGGAGCTGAAGCATTGAAGAGCTGTATTATATGTTACATTATGGTTTATGATGTAATAAACCTAAGGACTTTTTGCATTAGAAAGTGTCTCCTGATTTACCTCTGAAGCAGCCGAGTGAGTAAAACCTTACAATTGGTGGATGGAATGCTGGCAGCGACCCAAGGAGCACATGTTCCAGGACTGGGAATCAGGAACCAGAGGAGGAACGGACGGTCTGTGAAAAACGTGAGTGTGACCAGTGGTCACGAATAAACTGTGCATTTATGTTGATGTGGTGCCTCTGAAGATATGAGGTATCTGAAGACGCTGTTAAGCAGTGGTGACAGACAGGAGTCTGTGTTATGTTGACCGGGGTCATTGAAATTGAAGTAAGCAAAAAGCATGCTGAGATGATACCTCAGAGGAGGTGTCCGGAAACCTGCGTGGCCAACAGGTAACAGACAGGAGTCTGTGGTGTACTGACGGGTCAGTGAGACTGTTGTTTTTTCCTTTGTGGGATGCCTCTATGAGAAAGGAGGTATCCGGATATCTCTGTGGCCAAGAGAGTGACAGACAGGAGTCTGTGTTGTGCTGACGGGTCAGTGAGAAACTGTTTTTTTTTGGTGTTTTTTTTCTCTGGAAAACTGTGAGGTGTGTGCTGTGGCTCATGGAGTCACGAAGGTGACAAGCGGCTGGCTGTGACTCGTGGGGTCACGAAGGTGACAAGCGGCAAGACAGCGCAGCGTGCAGAGACCTGTGGTAGCAAGAGCTACAGTGACTTGCAGCAAGAGGTTCTGCAGCAGCAAGAGCTGCAGTGGCAGCAGCGGCTTGTGCGCGGTAGCCGGAGGTGCTGGCGGAAGGTGACAGTACCAGCAGGAGCTGGGGAGGTACCATAAGGACATCAGAGGTCCAGAGTGGGTGACCTCTTAAAGTGACGGTACCAGCCCGAGAGACATTAGGGTCTGTGAGAACTAGGGTCTGGTAGAGACGTGGGAGGAGTCCACGGTGTATAACCCAAGGAGGGGTGATGGCCCAAAAGGGGGCGGAGTCCCAAAAGGGGGTGGCAACCCAAAAGGGGATGATGGCCCAAAAGGTGGCGGAGTCTCAAAAGGGGGCGGCAACCCAAAAGGGGGCGGTTGGCAAAAAGGGGGTGGAGGATCCCAACGTTAAAGGGGAGGTCCAGACAAACTGTTGCCCAGGGCAAATATGTTATATGTGTCCAGTCTGCCTTAGGAACTATCCACCCGGCACACTACTACGGGGGTGTGCCCTGCAGATAAACCATGAAGACGTGGTGGGTCTGGTCGACTCGGGGAGTCCGGTGACTCTAGTGAGGGTTGCACCTGACGGGTTTCAAATACCTGGAAGAAAGGTCGGCGTCACCTGTATCCATGGGGATACTAGGGATTATCCAGTGGCCAGGGTGGTCTTTGAGACAGGCTGGGACATTGCAGGACAGGATGTCGCTATAGTACCTAATTTGTCGTGTCCACTGGTCATAGGGCGGGACTCTAAACTGTACTCAGGCTTGTGGGACAGGGGAGTTGCTCTACAGCAGGAGGGAGGCCTCTCTACTGTTGGGGTGGCAGACATTGGGACAGTGACACCTCCCAAAACTGACGAGTCAGACGGTGACACAGGAGGAAAGGATGCGTCTGCCTGACTTACTGACATGATGTCATCTGAAATGTATGACAGTAGAACCAATGACGATCTGGTAGATAAGACCTCTAGAACGGACACCCAGTTAGAGGGTAACGGGAGGGACCCCGAGAGTGACTCCTGTGCAGACTGTGACTCGACTGCAAGGGAAAGCGAGTGCAGTAAGGTGGAGCCGAGTAAAAATAGCAGATCTTCCTCTCGCCGCAGGGGCCGCGGAAAGGCGGGACAGGCTACATCCTCTAAGAAGAGAAATGATGAGGAGGAGTCAGGGTCAGGTACTGGTCAGGTTACTGTCCTTGATAAAGAGGCCATGTTATCTCTGACAAATCCCAGCACAGAGGTAGGGCTGGAGGTAGAACAGACCTGTAATAGATCCACATCTGCAGTGCCCGGAAAGGGTGAAATGGCTCAGTATGATGAAGGCTCCAGGGTACCGGAGGCAGAGCTGGAGCTCTCTGAAGTTACTAAGAGTCGTGAGACAGTTGAAGCTGCGGATGCCGGAACAGGCGGAACTCTGAAGAAGCAGAGTGTGAGTGGACAAGAGTGCCCATCTGAAATTGTGATTAAAGAAGTGATGGTGCGACATGTGCTGGCTAAAAGAGAGCAGGACCGGGAGACAGAGCTGTGTAAAGAAACAGTGAAAGAGGCAGTCGAGCAGGAAAGGGTCCTGAGACGAATAATTGAGCACAGAATGGAGGAGCTGGAGAAGGAAGTCTCTAAGCTCAGAGAGGCCCAAGTGAAGCACCAGCAGGAGCTTCTCCGGAAGGAGGATGAGTGTCGCGGCTTGGCAGAGGAGCGAGATAAAGTTCTCCGTAAGCTCAAGATGGAGAAAGAGACTAATGCCCAGCTCCAGAAATCCACGGGAGACGAAGTACAGCAAGCGAAGTGCCACGCAGATGGCCACATAAGAAATGCTGAGGTCTTGGAGAACTGTACTAATGTTCAGGAAAAGGAGACATCGCTTTTCAAATGTATAATAGAGGTACCCGAAGACCTGCGAGAAGTATGTGCCAGTGAGGAGGTGCATGAGGCCTTTAGAAGAGCAGTAGAAGCATGCAGTGTGAACTGGGTGCCAGAGATGAAACAGTTAGTCATACTGTCGACTAGGGAAGTCACAATGAAGCGAGTGGTTATCCTGAGGGACATGCACCTACATTGTCTCCGCACTAAGCAAATGATCCTGTTGAGAAATAGAGAAGCCACTCGACGTCTGGAGCAAGTAAGAAAGACTCAAAATCAGCTTGTGTAAGGTTCTTTGTCTCTTTTGACATGTTCCTTGAAACTCAGTTTTCCGTCGGCCATTTTGCTTTCTGTCTTTCTGCAGCTCTTGCCCTCAGTTAATATGGAGTTTCCAGTTTTCATGTTCCCGCCCTGATTCTCTCCCTCTTGCTTCTTAAGCAGCCTCAGCTGAACAATCAGTGCTCCTGAATCAAGCCTCAGTCAGCCTGTGACCTGACACCTGGAAACCTAGGATTTTGGACTCCAGCTATTTCCTACTGAGGAACTTTGGAACACTTTTGGACTTTGGAAACCTGCTGTCTGGTGAATCCATGTTTGCAGAGGAATTACGGTACAGAGAAGAGATCCTGAACCTGCTTGAAGAGTTATTGTAGAGCTTGAAGTTACTCTGGCCTGCTGTGTTCTCCTGCCTCTGTTCCTGCAAACTGTGTGACCTTTTCTGCATGCTTGTATGAAGTAATACAAGTCATTTCATATCAACCTATGTCTCATGTGTTTTCCTCGCACCCAAGCACAAGACGCTATAGGAACTGTACACTATACATGACAGCTTGGCTTGATGGAAGACATCGTTCAAGTGCCCAGAGGTCTGGTGAAGAAGGTCATCGGAAGACTCGGGAAAGTGATGCAGGAGATGGTGAATAAGTCCGGTGTGACGAGAGTCAGGATTCCGGCTGATGACGAAGTCCAGGTCAGGGTGAAGATGGGATGGTTCCATTCGTCGTTGTCGGATCCAGAGAGAGCCTTGGGAATATCCGGATGCTCCTGGAGTATCGTGTGTCGTACCTGAGAGAAGTAGAGCAGCTACGACTTGAGAGGGAGCAGGTCAACAGAAACCTACGGGAAATGGAAAGAAGATGGCCGCCACCTTCAATCCGTAGTGTTGAGAGGCGAAGAGCGCCTGATGGAAGAGGTAGAAATAGTGATGCCTCAGTTAGCTCAGTGATGAGTGACCTAAGCAGGAGAACCTGTAGTGGACGAAATGAAAATGACTCAGACCAGACAGGATGTATGGGTGCAAGTGAATTGCGACGCCGTACTGACCGCTGGGGATGCGGGTGGTCTGACAGGGGGGCCTCGTCAGCAACAGATGTGACAGAGTCGGAGGACAGACGCTTACCAAAGAGATTAATAGCAGGGTCGGACTTAGAGAGACGGTTTGACTGGCAGAGACGACCGAGAAGGATCTCTGGTCGGGGAAAAAGTGTTCAACCCCACAAGTTTGAACAGAGGGGGGAGGTATGTGGTGTAGTGACCCCTGATGCAGCTAGGGGGCACTGTGTAGGCTCCTCGGGATATGCGGGGAGACATGTGATGGATGGACGTTATGTATCACAGAGGTGGGTGGCCCTGTGATGGAAGCCTGGATATGTTTTGGTTCAGCAGATCTACTGCTGAGTTGTACTATATATTGGGAGGCTTCCAGGTGACTAGGAGAGCTGGGGGGTCCTGTCACCTACAAACCCACCCAAGGGCTTGTGTCTAAATACCCGGGATAAAACCTGTATGTAATGGTGTGGCTAAAGGGCCTGTGGTGAGGTCATGATCAGCTGACCTAACCATGTGATCCTGGCCTCACCTGTGGGTGGAGTTACACCTATGTAATGGAGTGTGTTTTATCCTGAGAGGGAGTGTGTGGGAGTCTGTGAGTGAGAGCAGACTTCCATGTGTCCAAGGCAGGACATTACAGAGAGGTCTCTGTGAATGAAGAGTGAGGCTCCAGGCAGGAGCTGAAGCATTGAAGAGCTGTATTATATGTTACCATATGGTTTATGATGTAATAAACCTAAGGACTTTTTGCATAAGAAAGTGTCTCCTGATTTACCTCTGAAGCAGCCGAGTGAGTAAAACCTTACAGTATATATACAATATATATATATACTGTATTTATATTATATATATATTCAGAGACTTAAGAGGCTTCATGTATTGGTTTTCTATTCTGGCTCAGTATCTCAGAAACTAATTATATGCATGTGTGCATTAGGATTCCGACACAAGGAATATTTTGTTTGCATGCTTTAAGGTTTGCCTAACATCTGCATACATAACTGTAATCACAACTGTATGTGAAGTTATTTACCGTAATTTGTATTTTTTTGTTAATGAAGAAAAAAATGCTCCTATTAAGACCTGAATGTTACCTGACCATCAAGGATGTAAATTCAAACACAAGGGCCCCAATGCAAAAGTCTTTAATAATATTGGCCTTTTGATATAGACCAAATGGACTTTTTGGGTCCCTTAGGCTCCAAAGCCCGGGCGCGATTATAATCCTTGCAATTATTGTAGTTACACTCCTGCTGACCATCCCTCACTGCTGCCAATTTCCAATCTGCTGCCAATTTCCAATCTGCTGCTCTACATCACTTGAGCAACGGAAATTTGATTATACTGTTTCTGAAAAATCTGGACAGAGCCAACAAGTTCAGCATACCATGGCTTTGTATTATAGGGAGGAGAGACAGGGCTACCAAATATTCACCTCCAGAAGGAGCAGAATATATTTGTTTATGCTGAGACTGGTGAAGTCAGTATAGATCCCATCACAAGGAGACCATTGGGTCCCGCACAAAGGATCTGTACAGTTTTGACACACCGCCTTGATCGCATATGTATCTCAATAGATCTGTCTTGGGTCTTTGAATTTGATTAAAAAGATAATGTTATTGCGGGGGCGTGGCTACCGCCTCAACTGACAAAACGCACTAACTTGTTATTCTGGTCACCTCTAGCTTCCAGAGGTACTCTAGAGACCCATGCACCAGAGGATGTTCACCAGGAGGAAGGGAAGTGGCAATTCAAAGAGGCTGACTGACTTTTATTCGGCAGACCTCAAGGCAGAGAGATCCAACATGGCGCCCGCTCGCAACAAGTTGCAACCTCTGTCCACAGGACTCACCAAGTGCTCTGCTGCCTCTTCTGCCTCCAGCCGCAGATCCCCACCTTTCCCGTCTGCTGCTATACTTACTGAGACGGCCCCGGAGTCAAGACCCCGCTCCACATCACCAGCGTCCACATCTGCCTCGCAGCCTTCACCCTCGTCTGCAGGACGGAGCCCCGCTTCCATCATGGCGCCACGCCGCTGAGACCAGTGTACGCAGCCAATCTCCAGCTCTTAGCCCTGAACAACAACACACAGAAGCTGATGTGGATGTCTCACTGCATACTGTGAGTAGTGCTGCTGCTGCAGCTACAGATCTGCTTTCCTCAGCCCCAGCATCAGCCCAGCCCGTTACAGAGCATTACCTTAAGGAGCTTATAATGGCTCTGAACACATCTCTCCAGAGTAAACTGGATGGCCTGCAACATTCTATGGATAAATCGCTCACAGGAGCGTTGACAAGAGTGAGTGCAGTGGAGGATAAAGTGGGGGAGGTGATAGAATCACACAACAGCTTGCTTGATGCTCACTATGCACTACAAGATGAAGTCACTGCGCTGCAAGCTAAATTGGTGGATTTAGAGGACAGAAATCGCAGAAATAATCTGAAGCTTAGGGGGGTTCCTGAATCTGTTCTAAAGGATGATCTCAGGGATTATGCGACTACTCTGTTTAAAACTTTACTGCCTGCCGCCACATCTCGTGACCTCACCCTGGACAGAATACACCGCCTGCCAAAAGCGGGATTTCTTGCAAAAGACATCCCCCGTGATGTGATTCTCAGGGTTCACTACTTTCATATCAAGGAGGAACTACTGCTCTCCGCGCGAAAGAACCTTCCCCTGCCGGGCCCCCATTCTGACATCCAGATATACACAGACCTGTCGCGAGCGACCCTGCAAGCACGTCGTAATTTAATGCCTATTACCACTGCACTGCGTGCCTCGGATGTGCAATACAAATGGGGATTCCCCACGAAAAATCATCTTTCGCTATCGCAATGAGACTCATGTTGTTTCAGCTCTGAAATCTGGCTGTACCCTGCTGGACTCCCTGGGCATCAAGGTGAACTATCCTGAACATCCCTCTCCGGACGCGAGACCCGCGAAGGCAGTAGCTGACTGGTTTCGTCAATCCTCGCGCCGCTGAATGTCGATAGCCGGGTCTCCCGCATTCTTTCCTCCTTCGGGTTCATGCCCGCTTTATACTAGAGTTGACCAGACACTTTCCTGCATATAGGGGGTGTTCAGGTTGGTTGGTTTGAACTTTGCCCTCAGTTGAATTTCCAAGTGATTGTTTATTGGAGAGCGCACGTATGTCTAGTGCCCTCTTGTTATACTGTTTATCACTTGTTTTTGTTGTCTTCCCCTACCCTTTTGTGTCTTCCCTTTTCCCTTCCACAGAGTTCTGATTCTGTACGCTCATGTTCCTCTGCTGACATCCTGGCAAACTTGTAAAGATCCTCCACACCTGATGTTTGGCCTACTACTGATCCTAGAGATGGTAACGCATTTCCTGATTTTCTTTCCAATGACTGTGTCGGTATGGTCTATTAATGCGAAGGGTCTCAACTCTCCCTATAAACGATCTCAGCTCTGGCGGGATGCATTTATCTTCTAGAGCTGACGTGATCTTTGTACAGGAGACCCACTTCCGTATTTCAGACTCTCCGGGGTTGAGCAATACCAGATTTCCACAGACATTTTTTTCATCATTTACTAAAAAGAAAGCTGGAGTTGCGGTTTCTGTTCCAGGCAGGCACAGATTTTAGCTGCGATAAATCCTTCTGTGATCCGGGGGGTCGATATATCATTCTAGTGGGCAACATTCAATCAACACCAGTTACCTGTATTAACGTATACGCTCCAAATTCCCATCAAATTCGCTTTCTTAACAAGGTCATGCGCAAGGTTCGACAGATGGAGGTGGGTAGCATTATCATGGGGGGTGATTTCAACCTGGTTCCGGACCGCTCGGTGGACTCCACTGGTCCACGGAGAGGCTCGGCAACATGCCTCCAACACTGGCTGCACTCCCAAGAACTTTTCGACACCTTTCGCTGTCTTAACGCTGGCTCCAGGGAGTATTCCTTCTATTCACCACGACACAGATCTTTTCAAGAACTGATCTCTTAGTGGTCGATAGGTGGACTCTGCCGTCTATTGCTGAGGCGAAGGTTGGAACCTCCACGTGGTCTGACCACGCCCCTGTCCAGCAGCGTTGGTGTTTGCGACCTCCCCCAACTATGAATAGAACTTGGCGAAACAACACCTCCTTCTATTCGGATCCTGATTCGGTTTCACTTCTCACGAAACATATCACGGAATACTTTGATCTTAACTCCACTGCTGATACTAACCCGACCACGCTATGGTTCGCCCACAAATCGGTCATTCGGGGTATTTTAATCCAGTTGGGCGCCCGTCGTAAAAGACTACTTACGCACACCATGGAAAAACTACTTGCAGACGTTAAACATGCGGAACAACAGCTGCAGTTGCAACCCTCCATCGCTAACCATAGAGCTTTGATGGATTGTCGACACAAACTTCAACTACTTTTACTTTCAATGCATGACAGATATATCACAACACTGAAAGCCATACACTACTCCTCAGTGAACAAAACTTCACGATACATGGCAAATAAATTGAAGCAAAAGCGTTTAAAAACCTCCATACCATACTTAATAGATGATCGGGATCCCTCACAGAAAATTTCCCACCCCAATGATATTGCGCAAAAATTCTGCCAATTTTACGAAACTCTATATAATTTAAAAGACGACCCTGCCACTGTTCAGCCAGCCTCACATGTCATAGATTCCTTTCTGTATTCTGTGAATCTCCCACAAGTTCCCACAGATAAAATAGCTTTTCTCAATGCTCCCTTCTCCACCGACGAAGTCCTCCACGCTATCCAGCATGCTATTCGCGGAAAGGCCCCAGGGCCTGATAGCTTTTCAGCAGAATATTTTCAAACTTTTTCTACGGTCCTGCTGAGACCCATGACCGCTATGTTCAACTCCATACGACAATCCCACACTCCTCCCCGCAAATTTCTGTCGGCCACAATAACCACAATACCAAATCCTGTAAACCACCCAATACCCCGGGCAACTTTAGGCCCATCTCTCTATTAAATATAGACACGAAACTATACGCCAAAATTCTTGCTACTAGACTGATGACGGTCCTACCGTTACTCATCCACAACGATCAAGCTGGCTTTATCATCGGTAGACAGACTTCTGATGCCACACGCAGAATACTGAACCTATTGCAGCACATGGGTCGAGAGCGGACGCCTTCTCTGCTGCTATCTTTGGATGCCGAGAAGGCGTTCGACCGCATAACACTGGGGCTATGCCTTTAGAGTCCTGGAGAGATTTGGCTTCGATGAGCCATTCATCCGCTCGGTCAGATCTCTGTATTCGTCCCCATCCGCTAGGGTTCTTGCTGGTGGCGCCCTGTCTCCCACCTTCGAAATAACGAATGGCACCCGACAGGGTTGCCCCCTGTCCCCTCTACTATTCGACATGATAATGGAACCATTAGCCGAAAAAATTCGAACTGAGTTGCGAGTCAGAGGTGTGGGCAGTGGGAGGTCGACAACATAAAATTAGTCTTTACGCAGATGACGTTATATTGATGTTGAACGATCCACTACCTTCGTTAAGGGCAGCTTGCGCAATCTTGGATGAATTCAGCTCCATCTCCTATTACAAGATTAACTACACCAAGTCCAACATACTTGGGATTCATATCCCTTGGAATCTCAAACAGGCCATTACCACTGAATTCACTTTTCCAGTGGGCGGAATCGCAGATCCGATACCTCGTGTAGATTTACCAGCTAACTTTAAAAACCTACTGCCCATCAATATTTCTTCATTACTTAAATCCATCCAGAACGACATAGACTCTATACATAAAGTGGAACTTTCCTGGTGGGACCGTATTACGGCCTATAAAATGATTTCCTTCCTAAAGTACTATACATTTTTAGAGCCCTGAATGTACCCTTTGCACCCAGATACTTACATTCTTTGCAAAGACAATTATCAAGCTTTGTTTGGGACAGGGGCAAATCACGCGTCTCTACAACAATTCTACAAAAAAATAGAGATCACGGCGGAGCTGGGGTCCCAAACCTTCTGGCTACTATTATGCCACTCTAATACGACAATCGCGGCACTGGTGGTCTACTTCCACGCACTCATCGTGGCCACAGATTGAGGAAACGGTATATGGGCGGGAAGATATGGGTAATCAACTTTAGCTTATCTCATAACTAAAGTTAAACTCCACTGCCCCTTTCTACTGTAAAAGCAACGTTTCAAAGCTGGGAATTGCTGTGTTCTAAACTTCGAGATGACTTCGTAGTCACCGCGGCTAACTTGCCTGTTAAGGTCCTTCAATCCTGCATTCAAGGTCTGGAATGTCGTAATTGGGATAAATTTGGGAATAACGACATGGGGTGATGTAATGAATTTTCCTTTGTTGGGGAAACTCCTCCCTTAACTGCTTTCCACCTTATTAAAGCCCGCTCGTTTCTATCGGCGGAAATACTACAATGCACTTTGCCCCTCACCGTCTTCAATTATGTCTCTGGTGTCCGGATCTCTGATCGCCTCATATCCACTCGGAACCTCTATAACCTGTTTAATGATGACGTGGTACTTGTCAAGTCGCGCCATATGGACACCTGGGAGTCTGATTTTGGCAAACACTACTCCGAGACTCAGTGGTCATTAGCTATAAAATGGGCCAAACAATCATCCCACTCTGCCACTTTGGGGGAATCGCACTTAAAATGCATTACTAGATGGTACTTTACCCCCTCCAAACTGGCAACTTTATTCCCAAACACGTCTGACAGATGCTGGAGACTCTGTGGAGACAAAGGTACCATCCTACATATATTTTGGTCCTGCCCTCTGATTAGAACATTTTGGAGGACGTGATTCACCTTATTGATCGGGTCTTTGGATATCAGATATCCGATGACCCTTCGCTGTTGCTGTGCCTGCTTGGAATAGATAGCATACCTTTAAAAATGCGCAGACTTATTGGTCACATACTTCTTTCAGCTAAAACCTTGGTTGCTCGGCACTGGAAATCGACTCTCTGCCCCTCAATCTCTCAACTGATACAGAAACTCCAAGATCACTACACATTGGAGATCTTATTTGCCAAACGTTCTAATACACTTGCCAGATGTGAACGTATATGGGCCCCCTGGAAGACCTATTATCGATCATTACAAAATGATTAAAGTCCTATACTGTGCCTCCTCTTTGGATTCATATCCGTCTTCCTTGCTCTTTCCCACCCCCCACACCCTGCCCTTGTAATCTGTTTGTCCTGTTTGTCTCTGTTTCTGTCGTTGTTGTTTATCTTTGGGTTGCTCATTAGTATTATTTTATGATCGTACAAAGTAAATACTTGCAACGTTTTAATATTATCAATGTTATATTGACTCATGGAATACAACCTGTATAATTGTACAAATCGGACCTATTGTCCACTTGTGGATTGTTGTATTTTTGATTTTCAAGATATAATTCAATAAAAACTATTGAAACAAAAAAAAAAATAATGTTATTGGTGAACAGAAAGTTTTACATTGTATTCAAGTGACATGAGTTCATTGTAAGATCAGTGTGCATCAATAGTTAAATTCAGCTCCAGCAGATACCATTATGGTGTGAAGACAAACACTGAATTTTAATGTCAAATAAACCCTTTTTGTTTCTCCGTATCATCAGGACATCATGCATTTTTGTAATGTCTCACTGTTCTTCCATACCTAGTGTAACACATAAATCTGTTCATTTTGCCATGTTGCTGTGATTGGAAGTGTGGTATGACTTTGCCAATGGAACTGTTTATACTGCAATGTGTGAATTAGCAGAGTGCAGAATACAAATATAAAATGTGCCTCTATATCTGTGTACTGTAATTCCGCCATAGACAGCGAAAATCATAATTCAAATTGAGCGAAACAGGTCGTTCATTTTCAAAAATCGCCGATTTTCACCAAAGTCGGGTTTCATGAAACGAAACCCAACCGTGGAGTGAGTTCCGTCACGTGTTCGGCGACCATTTTGCTGGAGTCGGTTATCCACTACACTTTAAGCGCCTTTTCTCGGCCAATAAGCAAGGATGCAGGCTGTGGGCAACGGGATGACATAGCCAGCGCCAGCACCATCTTAGAGAAGGGCATTGCAGTGATTGGCTGGCTTTCAGTGGCATCACAGTGTATATAAAATCCCTCAGCGCCGACCGCCATTTTACATCTGCCGAACTCAGTGTAGGGGAAGGTTGCTGGCGGTGCGTCTGAGCAGGGAGAGCGTTAGGCAGGGCCTAAAAAAAAATTACTTTCTGCTGA
This sequence comes from Oophaga sylvatica, assembly GCA_033576555.1. Lineage (NCBI taxonomy): Eukaryota > Metazoa > Chordata > Amphibia > Anura > Dendrobatidae > Oophaga > Oophaga sylvatica. Next base: position 892,681,058 of record JARQOD010000001.1, on the reverse strand, counting down.
TAGCGATTAGCTGTACAGTGACTGTGCAGTGAGAGGGAGGATTTTGCTGTGTGCAGCAACGCTGGTTCTTAGGCTGCCTGCCTGTCAGTGACGCTGTAGAAATTGCTTGTGTGGAGCATCACATCTGATTAGTAGGCTGCCTGCCTGTGATAAGGGGGCAATTAATTTGGTGGAGTAGCAGAGCTGCCTGCCAGTGACAGTGTACAAATTGCTTGTGTGGAGCATCATATCTGATTAGTAGGCTGCCTGACTGTGATAAGGGGGCAATTTATTCTCCATTGACTTGCATTGGGGTCTGATTTTCGACTCCGACCCGACCATTTCCGTTAGTCGGCTGACTTCGTTCGACTCGACTTTTGAGAAAGTCGGGTTTCACGAAACCCGACTCGACTCGAAAAAAGGCAAAGTCGCTCATCTCCAATCATAATGTAAAAAATTAAGAACATTTTCGTTAGAATAGATTTCCTCAGTAATAGATTTAGTGCACCCACAAAAATAGGAGCACATCTGCAGCTCACAGCAGTAACTGCTACATATTGAACAGAGCTGCACAATAAATCCCTATTCAATGTCTACATAGCAGCTGATATGTGGGGTATGTAGTGTCGGACCCCACTGACCCGATATTGATGACCTAACCTGTTATAATATGACCTGATAACCCCTATAATTTCACAAATGGTGGTACTGCAGGAAAA
>JARQOD010000001.1:892651224-892680260 GCA_033576555.1 Oophaga sylvatica | reverse complement strand
TTTTAAAATTTTTCCACTCACTGATTGTTTGAGTGCATGGACAATGCGGTCTTTCCCCTGCAAGTGGGGGCAAGATGGCATTTCTAGAAAAGAAGTGGCGCGGGGTAGTTCAAGGTGGACCCCGAGGCCATGACTCTGGGAACGCTCCTTTCAACCAAGAAGGGCATCATCTCTAATGAGATCTTTTTTTTTGGGGGCAATGCAGGCTTCAAACCCGTGTATGCGGATGAGGGGAAGATTACTTTCTGTCCTACCAATTCGGGATGTACGGACTTGAAGCTCATATGGGGGGAACTATTGGGGGCAAGACTAGAGGGGGTTTTGTGATGGGTGGGTGGTGGGAGGGCCTAAAATGCCTTTTCGTTTGCAAAAAAACTTTGATCCCTGACTGTTTTGGCCTTGGACGACACCTCAACATTTCTTGCTCTGGATGGGGGAGTGCAAACCGGGTGGGTTTACAGTGGGGAAGCGATGGGCGTTCTGGCGAACTTCATCGACCCGGGTGCACAGTGCTACCTGAGGTTTTTAGTCTGTCAAACCTTGCAAGTGCGGGTTCATAAAGTCAAAAAAAGCAACGGTTTTCAAATTTCTAATTTTTTTTCCCTCACTAAAGGTCCTTGGGCATTTTTTTACAGATAACCTTTGCCCATCAATAGGTTTTTTGGGTCAAAAAAGTGCCACAGAACTCTTCCTACTAGGTAAAATTTTCATCTTTGCATGCTTTGCAATTTGACCATCGGCCCAAAGCTGTCCTGCAACTCTTTTTTTTTTTTTTAAAAATTTTTTGGGGGTGTATTTTTTTAAAATCTTATTGTATTTTTTTTTTTTTCCCAGCGGCACCCTTCCCCCCCGGGTGCCAATCCGGGCAACAACTGGGGCACCATCACCTCCCTTTAATTTTACTGCACCTTCCTCTGTGTCACCGTGTAAGGGGGAAGTAGCGGAAGGGGGACCTGATTTTCATCGGTCACTTCTGGCCATCACTTCGGGGCAATGTAGTGATGTGTGTTATGATTTAGTAACTGAGGAGGACAGTAGCAAAACAGCAAGGCAGCTGAACACCTGAGAGGTTGGGAACTAACGGGTTGCAGATCCCTAAACTAACTGCACAACTAGAAGCAGCCGTGGAGCGTACCTACGGTGATCCTAGATGCCTCGTCACAGCCGGAAAACTAGCTACACCTAAAGATAGAAACAGAAAAGCTAGCTGCCATGGAGTAGAGCCCCAAAGAAATAGGCAGCCCCCAAACGGCGGTTAGACAAGATGAAACGCAAACGCAGGCAGAAAGTAGAGTGAGCAAACGCAGGGGCCAAACACTGACTTAATAGGACAGGAAAGAACAGAATACTATCTGCAACCCAGCAAAACCCTAGCAAAACTTCCAACACTTCTGATTACAAAAATGCTGAGATCACACGATTTCGCCACCCACTAAATCAGATCTCAGAGTGAACAAGGCTAACCCGCAGCCACTCAAAAAGCAGGGAAAGAGCAATTGAACAAATAACAGTGGCTACAAAAAACAGAGAGAAGCACAGGCCCCCGAAGGGGACCCGACTAACCTCCACAAATGTGCAGACAAAAATGGAAATAGCAAATACAATAGAAATAAGCAGAAAATATCTTATCTGAAAGTAGCAGATGCAGGCAAGACACCAGCAGACTTCCAAATGAACCAGGAAACAACAATTGATCACCGGCGAGGATCATGGGAAGGCAGCTCCCTTATATCAGTCCAGTCAGTGACTCCTGATTGACAGATATCGCTGCCAGCTGAGGAGGCCCAGTCATTCGATACAGCTTCAGTACCGACAGCAACCAACAGAGGGAGCCTCCGCTCAGAAATTGACTCCAATACGTTCACAACAACTGTGATTGAATGTACCAGCACAATCATCTAGCAGTGGCTGTGCATCAGTGCACTCTATGTCAGATTCATCTTGGACTGGGGAATTCAGGTTTTGACTTGATAACCCAGGCATGGTATGTGAAAAGATTTACATGGAGTAATCTGAAGTGTGGGCTGCCGCATCCTTCACTTTTGGTGCGGGTGAAGGACACAAGGAAAGGGGTTGTTCCTGACCAGATTCCTGCACTGACGACTCAGTGCTTGGAGCTTTTGAAACTTCAGAAGAGGAGGAGATAGAGCTGGAGGCTGTTTTGGCAATGTAAGACAAAACCTGTTCCTGATGCTCCGGCTTTAAAAGCGGTTAACCTACTCCCAGAAAAGGGAGTCTTCCAGGCCTTCTGGAGCCTGACGATGACGCAGGCTCAACACTTCCTGCCTTAGATGCTATTGTGCTTTTGGCACTACCAGCAGATACACTACCACCACCACCGTCAGTAGCAGGTGGCCCCCCACGTACATGTCCGGGACCTCTTCCACCATCTTCCTCATGATTGTGTAAATGTACCCAAAATAACAGCAGATATATGGTACAGTGTCAGAAGTGTACAGCTGTATACGGTGAAGGTGAAAAATTTTAATGGCCGTATATATTTGCGTAGTAACAGACACAGACTCTCACTGGCTTGGTATGGATTACACTAGAATATAAAAACCAAAAAAATGTACAGTATCAGAAGCATACAGCTGTATACAGTGTTGGGGAATTGTAAATGCCCTCATATATTTCAGGAGCAACACACACAGTCAGAGGCACAGTCTGGATAACACCAGTGTCATGACCCAGGACGGGGTTTGGTCTTTGTCCCGTCCTGGCCAGACTGGGGTTAATGGTTTCAGCCTCTCTCTGGCAGAAGGCGGCTATTTAGTTGCTAATTGACCTAGGTCTGGTGTCAGTTATACTCCTGCCCTCGCTGAGTTAGTTGACCTCCTGTGTGCCTGTGCCTGATCTTGTTGCTTGTTTGGTTTTGACCCGGTCCGTCTCTTCGTTGTGAGTTTGCCTACTGTCTTGGTACTGTGTATTTGCCCGTTCTGGTTTTCTGATCCCTTGGCTACGTTTTGGTTATTCTCTGCCTGCTCCTCTTGTACTGCGTTGCTCCCTCTGTGTATGACCTGGCTATCCTGACTATCCGTTTGTCTATGCCCCTTGGTAACTCTGTCCCGTAGTTACCCTTCTAGGAGTTTTCCTTCTGCTCATAGCTCTCTGGAGCTTAGGCCACGCCCACCAGCAGTCACGTGCTTAAGGTCCTCTGGCCTGAAGCATTCTCTGTCTGTTACTGCTTTCTCTGAGAGACCTGTGGCCGGCGCCGCCCCTTGGCAGTCACGTGCTTTGGGTCCTGTTAGTCTGAAGCACGCATCTTCACCGCTGCTGCCTCGCTCCACAGGTATCTTTGGGTGCAGTCTGTCTTATTCAGGACACGCGCACTGGCTCAGTGAGCAAGTGCAGTGCGGTGTTCCTGATATTATAACTGACCGCTACTTTTTTTTTTTTTCTTTCTCCTGTGTGTGTTATGGATCCTATGTATGCCCTTTCTGAGCAGGTAAAGCACCTGACTCAGATGTCTCAGAAACTGAATGAGGAACAGCGAGTTCTGGCTCAGTCTCAGCAGCTGATGGCTGACACTGTGCAGGGGGCTTTATCATCTGGTGCTCATGGGACAGGGGTTCAAGATGTTACATTAGTTTCCCCAGAGCCCCCGGTTAAATTAGCAGATACCTTTTCTGGAGATAGAAAGGAATTTAAAGTTTTCAAAGAGGGCTGTAAACTTTTTTTTTCTTTAAGACCGCACTCTTCTGGGGATGAAAGTCAGAGGGTGGGGGTCATTATGTCTCTGTTAAGGGGAGCCCCCCAGGCCTGGGCTTTTTCCCTTCCTACCACTGCCCCTGAGAGAATGACTGTGGATGCATTTTTTGAGGCCCTGGGGCATATTTATGATGAGCCTGATCGAGTGCTGATGGCTGAGGACATGGTGATGAGTGTATGTCAGGGGAAGCACTCAGCCGAGTGGTTTTGCTCAGAGTTCAGACGCTGGGCTGCTGAGGTCTGTTGGGATGATGCCGCCCTCCGGGGCTTGTTCCGTAGAGGTCTGTCTGAATGTCTGAAAGATGCCTTGGCACTCCACCCTCCGCCTGATTCTCTGGAGGATGCCATGACGCAGGCCGTCCGAATGGATCGCAGGCTGCGGGCGAGAGGTGTTATGCAGGCTGAGACACCATTTTTCTTCAGTGGAAGGGAGCCAGTCCTGTATTGGAGCCCATGGAAATGGGAGCCATCGACCTCAAAGAGAAAGAAAGGAGACGGAGGCGCTTAGAAAAGCTGTGTTTTTTACTGCGGTGATCCTGGACATTGGAAAAGTAACTGTCCCTCCTGCCCACCGACTAACAAGCGACTGAGTCTGGGTGATCATTGTGGAGGTCACTCAGACTCTCAGGTACCCTTTCCTTCATTTTCTAAGATACTGTTAAAGGTGGAACTTGGTGTGAAGAACTGCTTTTTCCTTACTTCAGCTTTTGTGGACTGTGGGTCATCCTTGAACCTGATTGACTCTAAGCTGGTGGCCAGCTGTAGATTAGGGACAGTTAGGTTGGAGACTCCTATAAAAATAATGGCCATTGATTCTACACCTCTCACCAAGGACGGTGTCCATTTTGTTTCTGAAGAATTCACCCTCAGGGTGGGGGCCCTTCACCAGGAGCGTATGTCATGTTTTGTTTTGGATAACCTCTCTGCTGGCCTGGTGTTAGGGTTTCCCTGGTTGCAACGGCATAACCCGATTATTGACTGGGATTCCCGTGATATTGTTAAATGGGGATCTAATTGTTCTGAAAGATGTCTTGCTACTGTGTCTGTGTCGACCGTTGGTCTGGAAGGTATTCCAGAGTACCTGAAGGACTATGCGGACGTTTTCTCTGAAAAAGAGGCTGAAGTTTTACCACCAACACCGCCCATTTGATTGTGCCATTGACCTGGTTCCAGGTATTAAATTGCCCAAGGCCCGCTTGTATAACCTCTCGGGTCCCGAGCGGGCTGCTATGAAAGAATACATTTCCGAGAGCCTTCGTAAGGGACACATTCGTCCTTCTGTTTCCCCCATGGCGGTGGGGTTCTTTTTCGTTAAGAAAAAAGACGGTGGTTTGCGCCCATGCCTCGATTTTCAGAGTTAAATAAGATAACTGTGAGAAATACTTACCCCCTCCCACTTATTCCTGATTTGTACAACCAGTTGTCTGGGGCTAAGTGGTTTTCGAAATTGGATCTGCGGGGGCATATAACCTTATCCGGGTCCGGGAGGGAGATGAGTGGAAGACTGCTTTTCTCACTACTGAAGGGTTGTTTGAAAACTTGGTCATGCCTTTCGGTCTGACCAACGCACCAGCAGTCTTCCAAAATTTTATTAATCATGTGTTCTCTGACTTTATTGGGCGTTTTATGGTTGTGTATTTGGATGACATTCTTATCTACTCGCCTGATAAACAAACTCACAATGATCATCTTCGGGCAGTTCTCCAAAGGCTCCGGGAGAACTGTCTCTTTGCTAAGCTAGAGAAATGTTCATTCTTCGTTCAGGAACTGTCTTTTCTGGGGTTCATTGTGTCTGTTGAGGGGTATCGCATGGATCCTAATAAGGTGCAGGCCATTGTTGATTGGGTACAACCTCTTGATTTGAAGGCTCTGCAGCGTTTCTTAGGATTCGCAAATTACTATCGCAAGTTTATAAGGGGGTTCTCACAGGTAGTTAAACCTCTCACAGATCTGACTCAAAAGGGGGCTGATGTCAAGAATTGGTCAGCCGCAGCGGTGGCGGCGTTTCAGTTTTTTAAAAAATGTTTCATGTCTGCTCCGGTTCTTATTCAACCGGACCTGTCTGAACCATTTATTGTTGAGGTGGACGCCTCGGAGGTGGGGGTGGGGCGGTGTTGTCCCAGGGACCCGCCACTTTGACTAATTTGAGACCCTGTGCCTTTTTCTCTAAGAAATTCTCTCCTGCGGAGAGAAACTATGATGTTGGGAATCGAGAACTTCTGGCCGTGAAGTTGGCCTTTGAAGAATGGAGGCATTTTTTGGAGGTTGCTGTCCATCCTATTACCGTGGTTACGGACCACAAGAACCTAGCTTACATTGAGTCTGCTAAAAGGTTGACTCCTAGACAGGCAAGATGGTCGCTTTTTTTTTCCCGATTCCAGTTCTCCATCACTTTTCGGCCAGGATCCAAAAATGTCAAGGTTGATGCCTTGTCACGCAGTCTGGATCCGGTGTCTCCCCCCGAACCTCCATCCTCCATTCTTCAGCCTGGGGTGGTGGTGGCAGTTGTTTCTGCTGGGTTGGAGCAGGAGATTCGGGAAGCTCAGTCTCTTGCCCCTCCGGCTAAGCCAGTGGATAAACTTTTTGTACCAGTTCAATTTCGTCTCAGGATCCTTCGGGAATTCCACGACTCAGTTCTGGGTGGACATCCTGGGATCTCGGCTACCCGGAGGGCCATCGCTAGGATATTCTGGTGGTCTTCTTTAGCCTCTGTTGTTGGGGAATTTGTGTCTGCTTGTGGGGTATGTGCCCGTGCGAAACCCCCCCATAACCGGCGCCCGGGGAATTGGTGCCACTGCCAATTCCTGATAGACCACGGACCCATTTATCCATGGATTTTATCACCAACCTTCCTCCTTCCAAGGGTAACACTGTCATTTGGGTAGTGGGGACAGGTTTAGTAAACAGGCACATTTTGTACCCTTGGCGGCTTTACCTAATGCGGAAACGTTGTCCAGATTGTTTGTTGAGCATGTGGTGCGGTTGCATGGGGTACCCTTGAATGTGGTGTCTGATAGGGGGGTACAATTTGTTTCCAGATTTTGGAGGGCATTTTGTAAGAAGTTGGGTATTGGTCTGTATTTTTCATCCGCTTATCATCCAGAGACTAATGGGCAGACTGAGCGGACCAATCAGTCTCTAGAGCAAATCCTGCGTTGCCTGACTTCAGCCCGACAGGATGATTGGTGTACTGCGTTACCTTTGGCTGAGTTTGCGTTTAACAACCGCATTAACCAGTCTACGGCACATCTCCCTTTTTCTGCAATTATGGGTTTCATCCACATTTTGGGGAGTTCTCCCGTTTGGACTCTGGGTGTCCTGGGGCGGATGGGACAATCCAGCGGTTGGGGGAGTTATGGCGGGAGGTCCAAAGGAACATTACGAAGGCTCAGTCTAAATATAAGTTTTTTGCTGACAAAAAAAGGTCTGTGGGGCCGGTGTTCCAGGTTGGGGATAAGGTATGGTTATCTACTAGGAATATAAGGCTCAAGGTCCCCTCTGCGAAACTTGGACCTAAATTTATTGGTCCTTATGAAATTACGGAAGCAGTTAACCCGGTGGCATTTCGGTTGCGTCTCCCTCCGTCTCTACGGATTCCCAACGTTTTCCATAGGGCCCTTTTGAAACCTGTAGGGTCCTGTAGGGAAGGACCGTTGTCTTCCCCACCACCGGTTTTGGTAGACGGGCAGTCTGAGAACGAGGTGGAACGAATTCTTGACTCTAGGTTTGTCCGTCATGCTCTTCAGTATCTGAAACATTGGAAAGGCTACGGTCCAGAGGACCGGTCGTGGGTTCCTGCCCGATCTGTTCATGCGGATCAGTTGGTCCGGGCCTTTCATGCCAGTTGTCCTGAGAAACCCGGGGGTCCGGTGGCCCCCCGTTGAGAGGGGGGTACTGTCATGACCCAGGACGGGGTTTGGTCTTTGTCCCTTCCTGGCCAGACTGGGGTTAATGGTTTCAGCCTCTCTCTGGCAGAAGGCGGCTATTTAGTTGCCAATTGACCTAGGTCTGGTGTCAGTTATACTCCTGCCCTCGGCTGAGTTAGTTGACCTCCTGTGTGCCTGTGCCTGATCTTGTTGCTTGTTTGGTTTTGACCCGGTCCGTCTCTTCGTTGTGAGTTTGCCTACTGTCTTGGTACTGTGTATTTGCCCGTTCTGGTTTTCTGATCCCTTGGCTACGTTTTGGTTATTCTCTGCCTGCTCCTCTTGTACTGCGTTGCTCCCTCTGTGTATGACCTGGCTATCCTGACTATCCGTTTTGTCTATGCCCCTTGGTAACTCTGTCCCGTAGTTACCCTTCTAGGAGTTTTCCTTCTGCTCATAGCTCTCTGGAGCTTAGGCCACGCCCACCAGCAGTCACGTGCTTAAGGTCCTCTGGCCTGAAGCATTCTCTGTCTGTTACTGCTTTCTCTGAGAGACCTGTGGCCGGCGCCGCCCCTTGGCGAGAAAGGAGATCCACAGTTGCTTTACTTCCTGGATGTCCTGCTAAAGCAGAATTATGATGTGCCTCGATAACTTTTTGTCTTAACTGATTAGGAACAAACAGTTTCCCTGGAGGTCCTACAGGGGCGTCCCCCTGAGCCTCCAATACCTCCTCCTCAAGCTCAGAGCATACAGCCGACACTACCACTCCCTCCTGAAGGATAGGAACCGGGTCATCCGTCTTTCCGGCCCCTGGGAAACTACGAGATAAGGCATCAGGCGGCAATTTTATTGAGCAGTCATACGCGCGATGAGGAGGTAACTCTTGACACCCCTCCTCTGAGAACACATCCTCCAAGTCCTCCAGAAAAGGAGGCAAGGTCCTAGGCACGACCGCACCGATGACCGTGTTCATGCAGTTATTCTTGCAAAATTCACCCCACTGGCTTATCTCTCTGGATTGCCAATCAATCACTGGGTTATGTTTAGCCAACCAAGGAAGTCCCAACACAATAGGAGTAGGAAGACCCTCCAACACATAACAAGACAACTGTTCTTTATGTATTGCCCCTACTCGAAGGTCTATGTTATGAACAGCTTGTACAAAGCTACCTTGACCGAGAGGTCTGGCGTCAATAGAAAGTATAGGGATCGGTTTGGCCAATACACTCAGTTGCATACCTTGCACCTGGGCAAATCGAGCGTCCACCATATTAGCCCCAGACCCACTATCAAGAAGAACAGAAATCCTCTCAACTCTCGCACCAACCACCACCTCCGCAGGCACGAGAAATTGAGACGGACCATGGGATGAAATACCTACTCCCAGGTTGTCGTCCACCACACAACCTGGGATTAACAGTTTTTCGGTGACTTTTTTGCTCAATGAGGCACGGGAGGGACACCCCCCAACAAAATGTCCCTCTCTCCCGCAGAAGAAACACCTTCTTGTCTTGCGGCGCACCGCTGATTCCCTTCTACAAAATGATGTCCCTCCCAACTGCATAGGTTCCTCAGAACAGACCAGGGGAACCTCAATATAAGGGACTTTAGTAGTGGGTGGAGTCATAACAGGGGGCGGAGTTACCTCGCACCTCCCCCGAAGCCGTCTATCAATACGAATAGCAAGGGCCATAGCAGCCTCCAGTGACGGAGGAGAATCATACTGAGCCAAAACATCTTTTAATTTGTCAGATAACCCTTGACAAAACTGGCTCCTAAGAGCTGGGTCATTCCACTGAGTATCTGTGGCCCATCTACGGAACTCAGAAGAAAATTCCTCCGCCGGACGATCTCCCTGCTGTATCCTACGTAACTTCGTTTCAGCAAGGGAGACCCGATCCGGGTCATCATACACCAGACCCAGGGCAGCAAAAAATCGATCTACTGACTGGAGGGCCGGGGAGCCCGGGGGAAGAGAGAACGCCCAGGATTGAGGGTCCCCTTGTAAGAGCGAGATGACAATTCCCACCCTCTGCTCTTCACTCCCCGATGACCGAGGCCGCAGCCGAAAGTATAATTTACATGCCTCCCGGAAGGTAAAAAATTTGTCCCGCCCACCAGTGAACCTGTCCGGGAGAGCAACCTTAGGTTCAGATCTGGTTTGCTCCGGGGGGGACAAAACCTTGGACTTAATGTCCGTAAGCTCCATGGACAACCTCTGCAACTGCAGGGCAAGCTGGGCTACTGGATCCATGGTAGCTGGGGAGAATCTTTAGTTTGGCCGGTGAAAATGTCACGCTGTCTAGCAGATATATATATAAATAATGTCAGTAATCTATCAAGTGGGACAACATTCTATATAACATATAAATAGGTAACATTAACATATATATATAGCATAGTATTACCTGACATAATATCATGTGGGTCAATACTGAATCCTTTTCACGCTGTCTCTGGCTAGAGGTGGACCGGGCTCTATGCTGACCCTAAACTGGGGTCCTGACTAGTCCCTCTACCTGGAGGTACTGTTAATGGTACAGAGGTCCAGGCCGCCAGCGTAAACCCTGTCTCCTATAAATCCCTGACCACTGTAATCTAGTCCTTAGAAGGACCCTGATTACCACCATAGGGAATGGACAGGTAAAGATTAACAAACAGTAAAGACAAAACGAGACAGACAGGGGATAAAGTAAATACTGTCTTGCATACAACATTTAAACACAGAGGGAACACCAAAGGTCTAGGAGATAAACTATAAGCAAGGAGAGGAGAAACAACAAAGGAGCTCTTAGCTTAAGTCTTCTCAGAACCGATCCTATCTGCAGTCTGTATGAATGCTTTCACCGGCATCTAACAAGCAGACTGGCAGGTATAAAAAGGAAGCTAATTAGTGCATAATCAAAAGCAGCCGGGCGAGGCTGGACCTAGTCTTAGCAAAGAGCCAGGTAAAATTAACTCCCTCACCACCAAACACAAAGTAACAGCAACTCAGCTGCGAGAAGTCAGAATGTGCAATCGCGACGATCTTCGTGGTGATGCACCCATGACAACAGGTATCTTTGGGTGCAGTCTGTCTTATTCAGGACACGCGCACTGGCTCAGTGAGCAAGTGCAGTGCGGTGTTCCTGATAACCAGAATATGAAAATCAGAAAAGTGTATTCTATCAGCAGCGTACAGCTGTATACAGTGTTGGGGGAATTTTAAATCTCCGTATATATTTCAGGAGTAACACACACAGTCAGAGGCCCAGTCTGGATAACACCAGGATATGAAAATCAGAAAAGTTTACTCTATCAGTAGCGTATAGCTGTATACAGTGCTGGGTTAATTTTAAATCTCTGTATATATTTGAGGAGTAACACACAAGGTCACAGGCTCAGCAGGGATAACACCAGAATATGAAAAGGAGAAAAAGTGTACTGTATCAGTAGCGGACAGCTGTATACAGTGTTGGGGCATTGTTAATCTCCATATATATTTCAGGAGCAACACACACAGTCAGAAGCCCAGTCTGGCTAACACCAGAATATGAAAATATGAAAAGTGAACTCTATCAGTAGTGTACAGCTGTATACAGTGTTGGGGGAATTTTAAATCTCCGTATATATTTCAGGAGGATCACACACGGTCAGAGGCCCAGGCTGCCTAACAGCAGAATATGAAAATCAGAAAAGTTTACTCAATCAGTAGCGTACAGCTATATACAGTGCTGGGTTAATTTTAAATCTCCGTATATATTTGAGGAGTAACACACATGGTCACAGGCTCAGTAGGGATAACACCAGAATATGAAAAGGAGAAAAAGTGTAATGTATCAGTAGCGGACAGCTGTATACAGTGTTGGGGGAATTGTAAATCTCCGCATATTTTTCAGGAGCAACACACACAGTCAGAGGCCCAGTCTGGTTAACATCAAAATATGAAAATCAGAAAAGTGAACTCTATCAGTAGCGAACAGCTGTATACAGTGTTGGGGAATTGTAAATCTCCGTATATATTTCAGGAGGAACACACACGGTCAGAGGCCCAGTCTGGATAACACCAGAATATGAAAATCAGAAAAGTGTACTCTATCAGTAGCGTACAGCTGTATACAGTGTTGGGGGAATTGTAAATCTCCGTATATATTTCAGGAGTAACACACACACGCTCTCTCACTATGGATTTGACTGTAATACAGAAGGCAGAAAAACGGTATTATATCAGAAGATACCAGCTGTATACGGTTTTTGGGAAAATTGAAATCTCCGTATATATTTCCGGAGTCACACACAGATAGTCAGCATGTATTTGTCCGTGATACCAGCCGGTACACAGTACTGTGAGGAGCGTACAGCTCTATACGGTGTGGGAAAAAATTAACATTTGGTAACTGTGCAGAAAAAATGAAGAAAAGTATTAGTGCTGTGTAGGTGCTGTGTTAAAAAACAGTCTGCACAGCAGTGTACACACACCAATGCAGGTAGCAAACAACCTAAAAATCAGCTCTGCTACTCCACAAAAGAAATTTCCCCCTTCTCACTGGCAGGCATCCTAATAATCAGCTCTGCTGCTCCACACAAGAAATTTCCCCCTTCTCGCTGGCAGGCAGCCTAATTATCAGCTCTGCTGCTCCACACAAGATATTTCCCCCTTCTCACTGGCAGGCAGCCTAATAATCAGCTCTGCTGCTCCACACAAGCAATGTCTACCCTGTCACTGGCAGGCAGTTTATGAGCCAGCATTGCTGCACACACCAAAATCCTCCCCTGTCACTGCACAGTAACTGTACAGCTAATCGCTATCAGCACAACCACAGTTTTTTTTGGGGCCTACCTAACGCTCTCCCTACTGATAAACAGTGTCAGCAACCTCTCCCTACACTAAGATCGGCATAAGTAAAATGGTGGTCGGCAGTGAGGGATTTTATATGCACTGTGATGCCACACAAAGCCAGCCAATCGCTGCAATGCCCTTCTGTAAGATGGTGCTGACCACTGCCCATGTCATCGCATTGCCCACAGTCTGCGTCCTTACTCATTGGCCAAGAAAAGGCCCTTAAAGTATTATGGGAAAACCGACTTGGGCGCAATGGTCGCCGAACACATGACAGACCTAACGCTATGGTCGGGTTTAGCTCAGTGAAACTCGACTTTGGCGAAAGTCGGTGTTTTTTGAAATTGACCGACCTGTTTCGCTCAACCCTAATGTTTAGTGATAGCTGAGAGGGAAGTGTCAATGGGGATCTTGAAGTTGCCCATGATGACAGTGGGGATGTAAGCAGAGAGGAACTGAAGTTTCCAGGTAGTGAAGTGGTCAAAAAGGTGTTGACTGGCCCTGGGGGGCGGTAAATGACCACCAATTGGAGGTTGGAGGGGGAATTGATGAGCACAGAGTGCACCTCAAAGGAAGGGAAGGTAGCAGAGGGTGGCAGTGGGATTTGGATGAAGAAACAGTTATCTGACAGGAGAAAACCAACTCCTCCACCATAATTGCTGCTTGGGGGGGGGTGTGGCAAAGGAGGAATCCACCATACGAAAGTGCATCATGAGAGGCTGTGTCATTGGGGGTGAGCCAGGTTTAGGTGTTGGCGAGGAAGAAAAGTTTGTTACTAATAAAAAGATATGGATGTAGAAAAGTTTGTTGCACACAGAGCGAGCATTCCATAGTTAGTGGGACTGGGGAAGCAGGAGCTGAGTGAATGAGTATAAGGCTAGAGAGGTTACGGAAATTTGAAATTTGAGCATGGATGGGAGGTAGAAATGACTGTGGGGATGTGGTGAGGAGGACCAGTATTTGGAGAAATATCACTGGCATTGAGCAGGAGCAGAGAAAGTGATAAATGGTGGAAGCAGGAAAGGGCATGAGGGGGCTGTCTGTGTTTGGAGGGAGAAGATTGTAAGTTCAGGAACAGTTCTGAGGAGGAGGTGAGATTGATAGGGAGGATGGAGGGAGAGATAACCAGTTCATTACTAGGTGCAGCTTTTAAGGGGGTTAGTAGAAAGTTATGGATTATAGGGGTGAGAGTGAAAACAAACAAACATTGTTTACAGTGTCTATCCAGTTACTTTCAGTTCCCTTCTGGTTCAATTCTGGATTAATTCAAAACTCCACACTTCTATGGTGCACTGGACAGACTGATGTCTTGGCAGACATATGGTTTGTAATATATTTGCTAGAAAATGCATTCAGGTGTGGAGCTGAGGGGAGTGGTCTGTGCTCATCTTGGTCAGATAATTAGGAGTGAGCCAGATGCAGGATGATCAAGGCAGAGTAAGGCTAAGTTCAAATTTGCGTATAGGTGTGCAGCGTATCATCTGCATGCGCAAACGCATGTCAAAACGCATGCAAACGCAGCATTTTTTATCCACATCAGCTTACACATGATGCCAAAAAACCACTGCGTTTGCATGCGTTTTTGCATGCGTTTGCGTTGTTTTTGCGCATGCGTTCGATATTTCCAGGTGCTGTAATCAGTTCCTGGACATGCACTGTCTGAAGCCCACATGCGCATCGAAAGCATCCATGCGCATGTCCTTTTGTACCAATACATTCCCATAGACAGCAATGCAGTTTTTTTACGCACTCATCCGCATGTGCATGACTGCGCATTTTTAATGGATTTTTGACGCTTCAAAAAATGCAACATGTTGCGTCCGCCAGACACCGAGAAACGACGCATGCGTATACATGTCCCTGCGTACACCATGTTAAATATATATGTACGCATGACGCATGCGTATCTATGCGGATCAAACGCTGCGTGCACAGACGCAAATGTGAAACCAGCCTAAGCAAGTGTGGCGCCCCTGAGGGTTCAGTCGCCACAGAGGTGTTGCATCTCACCTAGAGGTGTGACACCTGACTCTCAGGTAAGGAGGGAGCACCCCTAGGACTCCACACCTGCATCCAACACACCATGCCAGCTGAGCATACAGACGGACCCTTAGGGAGGATGGTCTGACTCAGCCTGGTTAGCAAAGGGTGTAGACATGGGTGGGTGGAGCCAGCTGCAGCACTTAAGCTGCATGATAGACTAGAGAGCAGACAGTCTCTGACTGTGGCTTCACATGAGTACATCTCTGGAAGCAACTGCTGAAGTGAGCGAACGGGTCCGAAAAGGCACGGACGAAGGTTTATCCGTCTGTGGCCCCCATCCTGAAGAAGGAAGGACCAAGCCATCAGGGTTCGGCCCCTAGACTAGCGGGAAAGCTTCAAGCTCTGTTAGTAAGCTGACGGCGGTGGTCACTTTATGGGCCATTGCCATCAACCACCAGCATCTCTACCAGAAGGCAGCATTACGGGGTCAAGTACGTGCAGACATAGAATTGATCTGTTTACCGAAAGGGCTCACAGCTCCCTTCGTCTGAGAGCTCTGTCTGGGTGAAGGTGCAAGGAAGGAAAGGAGTTATAAGCACAGAGAGAGCAAAGGAAGAAAGGTACATACTGAACGGGAGTCCTGGGAAGTGCGACCAATCTACCTGGGGGTTGCTGGACCACTCACCCGGAGGACACAGTGTCAGGCGGGCATCTGTATGGCGCCCATCAGACTGTGAGTAAAAACCCTGAACTGCACTTGGACTGTCTCCTAGAGTTATTCCAGCGTCGTACACTCCTCTCTGCTACATCGCAAGCACCATTCCTGCACTATCACATCTACCTGCCCTGGAAGGACACAGCCTCACCTGTAGGAGGTTTACCATCTAGCTGCACAACACCACCCCTTCTAGAGGACCTGCACAGCAGCACTGGTCACCCTGACCAGGTACTACAGGTGGCGTCACGAATCATCATACGAACACTAATCCCCTTAAACATTTCCTCTTTGGTGAGCGCCCAGGGCCACGGACCGAGTCGTGGCTGCCGTGACATCCCCCATAGAAATCGACGGGCTCGGGTCCGAGTACCCCACGGCCCTGGCGGGTGTCTCATTTTTGGCGTCACGAACAGGATTCCGAAGCTCGTTATAACCGAGTCCTGTGTGCCTATATTGACTGTTTTTGTGCAAGAAGCTTTATTGTGAATTTGCCGCCATTTGCCGCCATTTTGTCACCATAGTCGCGCCATGAGGCACTGGTGAAGAAGGAGGGCGAACCTTCGTGGGAGTGAGCTCGACCTGTGGCGCAAAAATAATGACCGCCCAGTCCAAATGCCTCTGCAATGTCAGGACATGCCCCACTGCAAAAGAGATCCGCCTCCTGATCCTCTTTGGGGAGAGGAAAAGGAACAGAAAACCCCGCCTCCCTACAAAAGAGCAAGACCCTCCGGATGGAGAAGGGACTTGTGATCTAGTAATAATGGCTACTGGTGGAGTGCTGGTGAGTGAGGGAGCGGAAGAATGCTCTGTCAGGTTTAGGCCTAAACAGGCCTTATTAGGATATCAGATGATTGCCTGATTGGATGGAGCTTCGATTGAGGCAGGATGGTGAGATGAAATGACACAGGAGACGAGGTCATCTGATCTTTAATCACTCCCAGCCAGCTTATATTCACGGCTGGACTGGGCGTACATATACATTAGGTAATGGTGTTTTCCAAAACATATTAGCAAATCATTTATTACAGTAAATACATTTTGTCCCGTATCCATAGTTCATGTCAATTTGACCAACTAATTATCAAACTAAGGAATTCACTAATCATCAGGTGTTCCTTTGATGAAGCCCCAAACTGTCATCATTAGCAGTTATAACTTTATTACTCTACTGATTGATTGCATGTTTAATCGTCATTCACCTATACTCATTATTTGCTCTTCCCATCATTAGGGTGATATTATTCTAATTATCTCATAATCAACAAGAATATGTCTCGTTGGCTAACCTTTGGTACATGTCGTGTCATGTTGCTAGTTCAGTCAGCAAATAATGTCTTAGTGGAATATAGAGAAGTGATTTCTTAAAGGGATTATTTGTATGAGAATATATAAAAGGGTATGAGAATATAGAAGGGTCTCCTGAATTCCCTATCAGTTCCCCTTTTGAGAATAGATATGACTCTACCAACAGGTATGTCAAAGGCCTAGTGCCAGTGTTGGACTTCTTAACCATTTCTTCTGCCGAATTCCCCATAGGTGAGGGAGATCATATCTTTTTCTCAACTTCATTGGTTTGTTATGTGAAAGAAGAGAATCTCAATTATATGTGCATGATTATACTAGCAAGTACATGTGTTAATCATTTGGTGCTACGTTATGTCTTCTACTGTTTGTAGTGTATCTGCTGAGCTTATTATTTCTTGTAGTGCACCTCCAACATACTTTATGAGTCTCTGTTGATTATAATAAATGTAATTTATCCAGTCCACATTTTCCTTAAAATCAAATCTAATATGAACTACAGTCCTAAAAGTGTCACTTAGACTCGTCTGAGCCGTCTGTCCTTTGTAAGGTAAGATTGGCAGCAGCATCAGAAGCAGGATCATCCTTCTTCCGGTCCAAAACTTTGCAATGGCTGGCATGGATCCAAGTTGGTCTTCCTTTAAGCTTTACTGATGTAGCTGTAGTGAGGAGGACTTGAAAGGGACCATCAAACCTTGGCTCCAATGGTTTCCTTGTATGTCTTTTTACCACCACCCAGTCTCCAGGCTGTAGAGAATAGGCTCCTTCTTGACACTATGGGTCTGGAATAGAGTCAAACACTTGTTTATGCACAGAAGAGAGCCTCTTTTGCAGGCCCTGGACATAAGAGGTGTGAGATTGTCACACTGCAGTTGCAGTAACTGTGGAAAATAAAGTCCTAACCTAGGGGCTGACCCAAACAAAACCTCAAATGGTGAGAGCTTAGTCTTCCTATTTGGTGTGTACCTAATAGAAAAGAGAGCTAAATGCAGACATTCTGTCCAAGGTTTCCCCAATTCCTCACTTGCTTTCTGAATTTTTAGCTTAAGGGTACCATTTAGTCGTTCAACCTTCCCACTCGCTTGGGGTCTGTATGGGGTGTGAAAAGCCTGTGTCACCCCTAACATTTGGTCTCCTGCATTACCTGTCCGGTGAAATGGGTACCTCTGTCGTACTCTATGGTTTCAGGTAGTCCGAACCTGCAGAAGACTTCTGACATCAACTTCTTTGCAGTGGCTCTTGCAGTAGCTTTTGGCATCGGGAAGGCTTCTGGCCAGCCTGAAAAGAGGTCGACACACACGAGCACGAATTCATACGTTCCTATCCTTGGGAGTTGTATGAAATCTATCTGCAGTCGTTGAAATGGATAGAGGGGCTTAGGCGTGTGTTTCTGTGGTACTTTCACTACACTTCCTGGATTGTGTTGTGCACATGTTAGACATGCCTGTGTAAATCTAGTAGCAACTGTTGTGAAACCAGGGGCGATCCATTGTTTCTCTACTAAAGCACACATGGCGTTTTTGGACAAATGCGTTGGGCCATGAGCCGCCTGAGCCATCATGGGGTACAAGGCCCTCGGTAGGCAGACTTTCTGACCCACCATCCACAAACCTTCATGCTCCTGAGCTCCAGCTTTCGACCATACCCTCTTCTCTTCCCCGGTTGTCTGCCGAGTACGAGCCTGTAAGATATTGAGATCTAATTGCTGACACTCAGTGGTTACCATGATCAGTGGGGGTACCCCAGAGGCCTGGTCGTGCCTTGGCTTTCGTGCGGCTTCCTTGGCTGCCTTGTCCGCCTTCTCGTTGCCTCTTGCTTCGTTGGTAGAGAGTTTTGTGTGTGCTCTTACCTTAACTATGGCAACTTCCTTCGGGAGCAGAAGTGCCTCCAGCAGTTGTTTGATAAGGTTCCCATGTTTTACAGGGGTACCTGCTGATGTAAGAAAGTCTCTCGCCCTCCATATGGGACCATAGTCATGGGCTATACCGAAAGCATAGCTTGAATCTGTGTAGATGTTACAGTGTTTACCTGCCACCCCTTTAAGCGCTTCAATAAGTGCCGTCAACTCCGCCTCTTGTGCCGACATGTGAGGAGGGAGTGGTTCTGCTTTTACTACCTCATGCTGTGTGACCACTTCATATCCAGTATAGAACCGTCCATCTTCACAGATGCGTCTTGAATAGTGTTGAGCGATACGATAATGCAAATATCGGCTATCGGCCGATATTAGCTCTATCGGCCTTTCGATAATTCGTTTCGATATTTTCGTCTTATCGAATACCGGAATCGGATTTGTCACTGTCACTGTGAGTGTCCGTCGGTCGGGTCTGTCAGGAGTCAGCGGCACTTACCTGGCAGAAGATCTCCGGCGGTCACATCCTGGACTGCTTGATGGCCGCCATTATCTTCTCCCTGGCGGTCACATGCAGTTTTTCGCGATAACTGCAGTGACTGCAGGGTAATCCCGGCCGTAAAGCAGTCAGTCCGATGACGTCACCGCCGGGGAAGCAGGTAATCAGCTGTGCTGTGCCGGGATGACAGGCTCAGCCTGTCATTCTGATGTAGCAGAGCTGGATCGTCGTGGGACACTCGTTACTATGGACTGCGTCGGTCAGGTGGTATACTTTTTTTTTTTTTTTCATTTTTTTACAGGAGATCGATGGCGTCGCAGCAGGATGAGACAGTAATAAAAGAAATGAAAACTGTGTTTTTTTATTTTTTATTAAATTAAAAAAATTTTTTTGGAACATTCACCCGTCCGGGTACATAAACAATTTAACTATTTATTTACATACAGGGACCCTGTCCGGGTTATTTAGACTTCTTTGGCAGGGGTGTTCCAGGTACCACCTGGTACTCTTCTGGTGCTTGCCAAACATTCGAGACACCAAGGACCACCAGGACCTGATGACGTCGTGTGGCCTGTACAGTCAAGTCGTGACCCGCTATCTGGGTCTGTGTGGCCACCTCTTTCATCTCTCTCCGGGTCTGGAGCCCTATGTCACGGACTGTACGAACCCCAGGGGGCCTAACAGGCGCCGGGTACGGGCCAGCTATACTTATCATGTCCATAGCTGGGGCTGCTGAGGAGACCACTGAGGGAGGCTGGGGAGATTTACGGCGTGGGGTGGGCACTTTTGCAGAGGCCTGGATGTGGGAGGCTGAAGGCTTCGAGGGTCTCACAGGTTCCTGACACACTGGGGAGTAGGGGTCGCACCTGGTAACATTTAGGGCGTACCACCCATTGTAACCCCAGTGTCGGGTGTAAGTCACCAAGTCTCCTGGCAACAGGTCCCTCCCCGGGTGTCCTTCTGGGAGGTGAGCCTCCACGTCCCGCCGGGTCACAAAGACTTCTAAATAAAGTCCAGGCTCCTTGATGAAGCCCCACCCACCTTTCAATTTAAAGCTCCGTACTGCACCCTTACACCGCGGCTCACTCAGGGTTCCTTTATCCTTTCTCATCCGGTCCTTATCTGCCCGGTCCTTCTCCAGGTGACGTTGGCGAAGTTTTAGGGTTTCTCGCTGCTCCCTTTGTCGCTCTGCTTCCCGCTCCAAACGTCTCCACTCTTCCTCCTGACGCCGGTTGTAATTCTCCTCCACCAGTTGCTCCATGTCTCCACCACTCCACTGCAGCTTACAGTGTCCAGTTTGCGGCAGCTCTCCTGTCGCCCCCCAGTCCTGGCGGCGCTCCCCTGCGGAGGAAGCAGACGGCTCTAAATCAGATGACAGTCGGGGCTCCGGTACAGGCAGGTAGTGCTCTGGTGCCTGCGCGGCCTCCTCCATGAGGACGGGTGTCGCTTCTTCTGTCTCAGCGACCGGGGCAGACAGCGGGATCTGGGGTGCTGCTGACGGTGCTGCGGTTTTTGCAGGAACGGGTGCCTCCACTGCGACAACGTCAACTGGATCACATTGCAAGGGCTCCTCTACTATAACGGGTGCCTCACCTTCCGGTACAGACACTTCAGGTAAGAGGGATTGGCGCCCTCCAAGTTTATTTTTAGGGCACGCCAGCTGGCTTCCATCCTGGCGACCTCCTCCCGGTGCCGGGCCAGGCCTCTCAGGGTATCCTCCGCTTCTTGCAGCGTAGGAGGGTTTACAGGCCGGGTGCCCAACGGTGATTCCGTGGCGATCGGGTCGCTTCCGTGGGGGGAGAGCTCTGACTGCTCCATCCCTTCCCACTTCTGCTCGTCGTGTCCATTAGCCATCTCTGCCAAGTCACATGTGTCATATCTGGAGAGGGCCCCTCTTTTGTAGGGAGGCGGGACCTCCTCACACTGAGGAGGATGAGGAGGCGGAACTCCAGAGCTGTGGGGCACGATGTTACATTGCAGTACCATTTACAGTGGGCGGCCATCGTTTTCACGCCACTGAGTGAGTGACACCCACGAAGAGCACGCCCTTCTTCTTCAACAGTGCCTCGTCGTGACACAGATATGGCGGAAAAATGGCAAATACATTCTCTGATGATTTTAGCAATTCTCAAGCACAAAACCAGTGCAATTCAGGCACACAGCGAGCTACAGAATCCTGTTCGTGACGCCCAAGTTGAGTCGCACAGAGCCAGAGGTTTTCGGGGTACTCGGCACCGAGCCCGTCGACTTCTATGGGGTATGTCACGTCTTTACCCGGCAATTGAATTAGAGTCGATTTTACTATGTAGAAGTGTATAAACTATAAATATATGTATATATATATGTCACAATGACATGTATATATATATATATGTATTCTATGTGTGTATATTTTGTGTTTACAATGAAAGAAAGGGTTTTTTTTGTTGCGATATTTTGTTCCCATAGACTTACATGGGACTTCCGGTATCGAAATCGGATATCGACGATATTTAGTGCTATCGGCGATACAATTTCGATACGATATTTTTAGATATCAAGCAATATCGCTCAACACTAGTCTTGAACCATCTACGAAAAGCTTAATCTCAGGATTAGTGAGAGGTACATCAGAAGCATGTGAGTACCCTGCAGTCTCTTGAGACATAAGGACTATACAATCATGCTCATGGTATGCATCAAACAATTCATCTTCTGACAGATTTTGCAAAAACAGTGGTTTTCCTTGCCCATTCCCGCCTTCTCCCCCTTTTGAATCTGCTACATTGATTGGAATAAGGGTAGCTGGATTCAAAGTCATACACCGTTTCAAAGTGACATTGGGAGGCATTAGGAGGGCACACTGAAGCTTAAGATGTCTGGCTACAGCAATGTGCTTGGGTTGGACCTGGCTGAGGATGCTGTGCAGGTCATGTGGAGCAGGGGTGGGATTAAAATTTTTAACAACAGGTTCTGTGTTTGTGCGTCAGTAAACCACACCCATTTTTAAGCCACACCCTTTTAAGTCACACCCATTTTCGAAGCCACACCCCCGAAGCCTGCGGAATGGGATTCCCTCAAGAGGTTCTGCAGCAGCTGGGTTGTGATTCATACATATATGTTCCCTCCACAGCTGCAGAACCTCTTTTTAAAGAAGGGGGGAGGTATAGCTAGTCAGAGGCTGAAGGATTACATCACTGCTCCCCACGTTCTGCTGGGACTTGTAGTCCTGGAGGAACTGCAGGATCCAGGTGTGATTAATTTTTTCCACATAAAAGGTTTTAGGCAAAAACAGGTTCTGCAGCAGCAAAGCAGCCCCTCATAGCTTCACAAAAACCACTCCACTCTCCTTCCCTTCCCTCTTTAAAATGAGGTTCTGCAGCAGCTAAGGAGCCGCAGGCAAGAAGGAAGGGCTCCTGGCACTGAATGTGCCTAAATAATACAGTGCCCAAATAATACAGTCACAGAGTGCCCAAATAATACCGTCACATAATGCTCAAACAATACAGTGCCCAAATAATATCATCACATAGTGCTCATATAATACCTCATACAGTGCCCAAATAATACAGTGACATACTGCCCAAATAGCACATACTGCCCAAATAGTCTCCAGGCCAGGCCAGCCCCAGGCAGAGCCGCAGCTCAGGCAGCTGCTCACACTGTCATACAGTGCTGAGGGCCCACTGCCCAGCCCCAAATAATACAGTGACATACTACACTCACTGCCCAAATAGAACTTAGCACATACTGCCCAAATAGTCTCCAGGCCAGGCCAGCCCCAGGCAGCGCCGCAGCTCAGGCAGCTAGCTGCTCACACACACAGTACCTCAGAGACTCTGCAGCTCTGCCTCGCAGCCTCTGCTCTCTCCTCTCTCTTCAGCTCCTCCTCGTGACTGAAGATGGCCGCAGCGCGCCGCTACCCAATCGCCGCACTGCAGAGATCAGTCCGCGGGGGCTGGGGCTGGCGGTGTGTTGCGGCGGAGCGCGGCTGCAAGCTGGTGCAAAATAGTTCCGGATCGCCGCTCTCATTCTCCCCGGTTCGGGGAACCGGCTGCTTTTTGAACAACCGGTTCCATCGAACTGGGGAGAACCGGCTGAATCCCACCCCTGATGTGGAGTGTAGACAGTGATTTGATAGTCCAGTACAATCTCTGAGGCCTTGTCTAGTAAGTGTGAAACAGCTGCCACTGCACGGACACATGATGGAGCTCCTCGTGCAACAGGATCTAAACGAGCAGAGTAGTAGGCCACAGGCCTGTTGTGTTGGCCATGTTTTTGGGCTAGGACCCCTGTAGCATGTCCCATCATTTTTGTACAGTAGAGCAGAAACAGTTTTGCGTAGTCTGGGGTGCCAAGTGCTGGAGCAGAGACAATTGCAAGTTTGAGTGAGTAGAAACTGTCTAGTGCTTCCTGATGGAGCTGGAAGGGTTGTGTGGGCAGACAATCATAGAGAGGATGCATGAGAATGGATGCAGAGCGAATCCAAGGCCTACAATATGATGCTAGCCCCAAGAAGGTGCGTAGGTGTTGAACCCCTGCAGGTGGTTGTAGCTGTCAATTGCCTTCTTCCTATCCTCTGTCATGTGGTGTGCTCCTTGTGATATGCAATGTCCCAAAATTACAACTTTTCGTTGACAAAATTGTAGTTTGTCTCTGGACGCCTTGCACCCTTTGGAAAAGAGGTGTTGAAGCAGTGAGATTGTAGCTTCGCAGCATACATCTCTGTTGGGGGCACAAAGGAGGAGATCATCAACATACTGGAGCAGAACTACCTCAGCATGTGTGATGATCCAGTCCTGCAAAACAAGTTGCAATGCAGCAGTATAGAAGGTTGGAGAGTTGTGCGCCCCCTGTGGCAGCACGAGCCACGTATACTGCCACCCCATGAACGTGAAAGCAAACAGGTATTGACAGTCCAGATGTAAAGGCACAGAGAAATAAGCATTTGCTAGATCAATACACGTGAAGTAAGCAGCTGTGGTTGGAATTTGTGACATGATTGTGTGGGGGTTGGGTACTACAGGTGTTAGTAGTTCAGTTACAGCATTTATGGCTCTGAGGTCATGCACCATTCTGTAGGAAACTGACTCTCCCTTCTTGCCCTTTTTCTTCACTGGAAACAGGGGAGTGTTCGCTACAGACTTTGTTGGTGATATAGCCCCAGAGGCAATGAGAGCTGTGATGTTCTTCCCTATGGCATCTTCCTGTGCTGCACTTAAAGGGTACTGCTTGATTTGCGGTGGTCTTGCACCAGGCTTTAAATGAATCATTACAGGAGGCACTGGCATATGTTCAATATCAGTTTTGGACTTTGCCCACAGCGCGTCTGGACCCTGTGTGAGTGACTCATGTGTCTCCAGAGGGAGGGGCTGTCAGTTATGTGCAGAGCTGCGAGTATTCTGCACAGAGCACGCTCTGAAATTCCTGCTGTCAACTTCACAGTACCGTCTGATTCGTACACAATATGTGCCTGCAGCGCTTGGAGGACGTCAGAACCTAGAAAATTTACAGGTGATTTGTCACTTATTAGTAATCTGGTCATACACATGTGGTCAACTAGCTTGAGGAGCAACGGTTTTGTCAATTTACATTCTTGAATCAGTCCCTCAAAGCCTTGAGTGTAAATGGTGTCATCTGATATGTCTGATGATCTGACATGTTCCTGGCGGATAACTGTTTTGGCTGCCCCCGTATCCACCAGGAAAGGAATTTTTCTACCACCTGGAAGATGTACTGAGACTACCCCTTGTGAGCTTGGATGTGAAGGTGCTGTAAGGGGATAGATGGCTACGGGGTTGCCTACTTCCTATTGCGAGTTTTGAGTCAGATTGTCAGTCCTGATCTGGTTGTCACTTGTGGGGTCTTTCCTAGGCAGTCTGCAGTCACGGCGAATGTGGCCTATCTTCCCACAGTTGTAGCACTCTATCTGTCGGCGGTCCCTTCTGACTGAGTATTTCCTACGTCCTGCATGACCGTCATTGGAAACATAGTGTATTGGTACTGGCTTCGTCTTCTGATCTAATTCTACCCCTTTTGCCACCCGTACTAATTCTTCTATTGCACATGTTCTCCAGTCGGGTTTTGCTGCCTGAACCCTTTGTCTGAGCTGGGGTCTAAGTCCTGCCATGAAAGCCCCATGGAAGAGTTTCCTTCCTACTTCTCCCATGTCTTCATAACCTAAATGTCTCAGCTTCAAGTTCCCCCAAAAGTGTTCTACTGTATCCTGAGGACCCTGTACTACATCTAGGAGGGAGATTGTGGATTCTCCTACTTTCTCCTGACACCATGCATGCAGACCTTTTAAGAAATGCATTCCTGACTCCATGGTCCTAGCATACTGTGCTCCCAGTCTCCATTCAGAACTATATGGTCTCCCCACTCTGATTATTGCCTCCAAAACTGACTCCATTCTTGCATTCCCAATTTTTCCCCTTAAGATAGACTCTAAATCTGCCCAAGTACATGTGTAGTATTATTTAATCCTACCATCCATCTGTAAAAGGCCATTGGCAAGTCAAATGGGTCTGGTGCATCTTTCACTAACATTATATGGTCTTTTGGGCCCCATGGTTTATAGTAAGACACTGTCTTTATAGGGGCAGCTTGGTGTCTAGGAGTGGATGTCGCATTGTTTGATGTTGCGGCTACAGAACCAGTTTGGTCCATAGTCTCTAAAGCTGGTTGGTCTAGCCCTATTAAGCTATTTTCTGATTTTATTGTGGTGTTGTACCCAGGGTCCTGTACTTGAGACTGAGCATGTATAACTGGATACAACCCTGTGCCCACATGGGGTCTTGGTCTCCCGCAGGCAGAACATTGTTCACGCCAATCGGGGTTTTGCTATCCACACACACATACCCACCCTTCTGGTCCTTTGAGCACAGGAGTCATAAGATGGGGGTGATATGGTGGAGGCACCTTTTCCTTCCTTACATACATAATTCCTTTCTCTGTTTCTTCTTTACTCCAACAACATTCCTTTTTCATTTCTCTTGCTACTTCTGCCCAAGTCCTTGCTTGTGGAACTAACTTATTGTCAGTGATCCACCCCATACTCATTGCTAGAGCAGCCTCCCAGAGGGAGGAATCTAGCGGCTCACTCTTCATTCCTATGGCCTCTTTCACACATCCGTTTTGCGCCTGACGGCGCCCCCGGCGTTTTGCTGGATCGCCGCATCCGGCAACTAGTATGTAAAACCGGATGAGACGCATCCGGTTTTTCCCCGGATCCGTTTCTGTCCTCCATAAAAAAAACAGATCCGTCTCATCCGGTGTATCCGGTTTTAAAAACGCCCTTTTTTGGGGTTCCAAACATGATTGGCTACTGTAATCCTATATATACACTGTTCCTACAGTCCATCTTTGACATGTTGTAGAGGAGCAAGTTCAGGTTTGAGAGAAGAGCAAGTAGCAAGTGATTGGCGAACATGTATGTGATTATTGGCAATATTTTCAAGAATCTGGTGGATTTTACTGCGGAGGCGAATCGCTTGAGGTTTATAGTTATGAAGAAGTAGAGAAAGATCGAGCAGCGCATTATGCATCAGCACCAGCAAAGACGACGCCGTATGTGGATCCACCCCATCACAGCACAGAGATTAACCCGTGGTGTGTATTCTACACTCAACATGGAGCTGCGAGAAAATCCGGAGAAATTTTTTTGCCTATCATCGGATGAATAAAGAAAATTTTGACTATTTGCTGGAGCGTGTTGGAGACCAAATAAAAAAATCGGACACCTATTGTCGGTTCTCGATTTCTCCGGCGGAGCATCTCATGGTCACTATAAAGTAAGCTATATGTATTGGATCTGCTTGCTTGAGCACACTTGTAATTTTGTAATTTTTTTAACATCACAGGACAACAAGGGAACCATATCATTACACAAAAACATGTTCAAAAACAGTGTTTTTCATTGATTTTATTTTTTTTGGTATCTCCAATAGTTATAGCTGAGTTCTGCAATGTAATGCTGTGTTTGTGAAATAATTTTTATTTTCTATTTTGTTTTCAGATTTCTGACAACTGGCGAAACGCTGTCATCGCTGCATTTCCAGTATCGCCTGGGAATATCAACGCTATCCGGCATAATAAAGTACACTTGTCGTGCTCTGTGGGACTGTTTGGTTGGAGAATTTCTTCCAGAGCCAATTACAGACCGGTGGCTTGAAATAGCGGACCAGTTTCTGTGTATCTGCCAGTTCCCCAATTGCCTGGGCGCTGTTGATCGCAAACACATCCGCATTCAAAAGCCTTCAGGAACCGGATCAGAATTCTTCAACTACAAAAAATATTTTTCGGTCGTCCTGATGGCTATTGCAGATGCGGAGTACAAGTTTATTGCTGTGGACATGGGGTCTTATGGACGGTCAAATGACTCGCAAGTGTTTAAACTTTCTGCTATGGGCCGTAAACTGTACGGAAACACTTTTCAGTTTCCACCCCCTAGGCCACTGCCTCAAACCTCAGGCCCACCGATGCCATTCGTGTGTGTAGGTGATGAGGCATTCCAGCTGTCCGAACACCTCTTGAAGCCGTACGCCAGCAGAGGATTAACACATACAAAGAGAATATTTAACTACCGCCTCACAAGAGCCAGACGGATGGTGGAGTGTGCGTTTGGGATTATGACAGCCAAATGGCGTGTCCTTTTGACTGCGATAAACTTGAAGACAGAGACTGTGGATGATGTTGTTAAAGCGTGTGTGGTCCTACATAATTTTGTCCTAACCAAGGAACCGATTTCTATGGAGGACCACAATCAAGAAACAACTTTGCACAACTACAGCAACATTACCACTCGCTGTACAGTGGTGGTTTCAAGAATGAGGGACCATTTTGCCCAATACTTTGTGTCACCAGAAGGTAGAGTTGACTGGCAGGATGAAAGAGTGTGATAAATTGATTTGTTCTTTTAAAACTTTCTGTTCCCACAGTAAACCTTTAAAAGTTAACTTGTCTACCTTCTTGTGTGTTTTCTACTTTCTGTAACCTTTTTGCCATAGTTGTGTCCCTGGCTGTTTTTTTTTTAACAAAAGTATTTCACCTTTTCTCAAAAAAAGTGTACCTTGTAGGGCAGGTTTCCCCAACTCCAGTCCTCAAGGCCCACCAACAGGTCATGTTTTCATGATTTCCTTTGTATTGCTCAGGTGATAATTGCCTCACCTGTGCAATACAAAGGAAATCCTGAAAACCTGATCTGTTGGTGAGCCTTGAGGACTGGAGTTAGGGAACCCTGTTGTAGGGGATAACCTAACAAAGTACAAAATTTTTGGAAAAAGGTAATATACTTTGCATACTACACAACCCGGGACACAACTTTGGCAAAAAGGTTAAATTTATGAACCTTTTAGCCAAAGTTAGGTGTTTTTTACTAATGGTGTTTGTGTAACCAAATAGG
Source organism: Oophaga sylvatica (assembly GCA_033576555.1). Taxonomy (NCBI): domain Eukaryota; kingdom Metazoa; phylum Chordata; class Amphibia; order Anura; family Dendrobatidae; genus Oophaga; species Oophaga sylvatica. The sequence goes on along the minus strand of JARQOD010000001.1, from coordinate 892,652,131 downwards.
TTTACCTGTTTTACAAAATTTAAAAATTAACATCCTATAAAGAAATGACAGACAACAATGTTAAACCAATGCAAAATTTATTTAAAAAATTATTTTTTAATATAATTTTTTGAAAATTTGGCCTTTTTGCCAACTGTTTGCAATTTCAATAAACTTTATTTTTTTATTAAAGTAGAATTTTTTTTTAAGGGTATAAAAAAACCCACATATTTACAGGTCTGTGTATTGTGGGGTGGAAATACTGCTGGAGGGGCTGCGGGACACTTCGACCGTGGGAGTGTGGAGGGACAACCGGGATGGTGGTGGTGAAGGAACAGGAAGAGGTGAAGGGGTGGAAAGAGTAAAAGACTGGGAAGACAAGGCAGAACAGGTGGGTGGTGGAGTAGAGGGTTGGGCAGGAGGAGCAGGTGACATGGTAGGGAATTGGAAGGGGGAAGGAGATCTGTAAGAGGTAGGAGTGTGGTACGGGGTAGGTGGCTGGTAGTGGGGAGGTTGCTGGTACTGGGGAGGTGACTGCAGTTGGGGAGGTGGGTGGTACTGGGGAGGTTGTTGTAATTGGGGAGGTTGATGGAGCTGGGGAGGTGGCTGGTATTGAATAGGAGGGGGAGGAGGGACGGCGGCTGGAGGAGGGGGAAGATGTACGGCGGCTGGAGGGGGGGAAGGTGGAGGAACAACTGGGGTGGATGGAGGAGGATTACATACATCTGCTGGTCAAGAGATAGCGTACCTATGCGCTCCGCCACAGACCTAAAAAAGCTGTGATTAGGTGATGCTCTTGCTTCTGACTGCACGGTTTGCAGAAGTGTCTTTACCTCCAAAACTGCGGAGGTTATCTGATTAATGCCTGCGGCAAGTTGTTCAGATAATACTTTAAGACAGTTCTGGAAAGATGCATTCAAATGCAATA
>JARQOD010000001.1:892537603-892651124 GCA_033576555.1 Oophaga sylvatica | reverse complement strand
TGGGACTTGTAGTCCGGGAGGAACTGCAGGATCCAGGTGTGATTAATTTTTTTCCACATAAAAGGTTTTAGGCAAAAACAGGTTTCTGCAGCAGCAAAGCAGCCCCTCATAGCTTCACAAAAAACCACTCCACTCTCCTTCCCTTCCCTCTTTAAAATGAGGTTCTGCAGCAGCTAAGAGCCGCAGGCAAGAAGGAAGGGCTCCTGCACTGAATGTGCCTAAATAATACAGTGCCCAAATAATACAGTCACAGAGTGCCCAAATAATACCGTCACATAATGCTCAAACAATACAGTGCCCAAATAATATCATCACATATGGCTCATATAATACCTCATAACAGTGCCCAAATAAATACAGTGACATACTGCCCAAATAGCACATACTCCCCCAAATAGTCTCCAGGCCAGGCCACCCCAGGCAGAGCCGCAGCTCAGGCACTGCTCAAAACTGTCATACAGTGCTGAGGGCCCACTGCCCAGCCCCAAATAATACAGTGACATACTACACTCACTGCCCAAATAGAACTTAGCACCATACTGCCCAAATAGTCTCCAGGCCAGGCCAGCCCCAGGAAAGCGCCGCAGCTCAGGCAGCTAGCTGCTCCACACCACACAGTACCTCAGAGACTCTGCAGCTCTGCCTCGCAGCCTCTGCTCTCTCCTCTCCTCTTCAGCTCCTCCTCGTGACTGAAGATGGCCGCAGCGCGCCGCTACCCAATCGCCGCACTGCAGAGATCAGTCCGCGGGGGCTGGGGCTGGCGGTGTGTTGCGGCGGAGCCGGCTGCAAGCTGGTGCAAAATAGTTCCGATCCCGCTCTCCATTCTCCCCGGTTCGGGGAACCGTCTGCTTTTTGAACAACCGGTTTTCCATCGAACTGGGAGAACCGCTGAATCCCACCCCTGATGTGGAGTGTTGACAGTGATTTGATAGTCCGGGTACAATCTCTGAGGGCCTTGTCTGTAAGTTGGAAACAGCTGCCACTGCACGGACACATGATGAGCTCCTCGTGCAACAGGAACTAAACGAGCAGAGATTAGGCCACAGGCCTGTTTGTGTTGGCCATGTTTTTTGGGCTAGGACCCCTGTAGCATGTCCCCATAAATTTTGTACAGTAGAGCAGAAACAGTTTTGCGTAGTCTGGGTGCCAAGTGCTGGAGCAGAGACAATTGCAAGTTTGAGTGAGTAGAAACTGTCTAGTGCTTCCTGATGGAGCTGGAAGGGTTGTGTGGGCAGACAATCATAGAGAGGATGCATGAGAATGGATGCAGAGCGAATCCAAGGCCTACAATATGATGCTAGCCCCAAGAAGGTGCGTAGGTGTTAACCCCTGCAGGTGGTTGTACTGTCAATTGCCTTCTTCCTATCCTCTGTCATTGGTGGCCCCCTTGTGATATGCAATGTCCCAAAATTACAACTTTTCGTTGACAAAATTGTAGTTTAGCCCTCTGGACGCCTTGCACCCTTTGGAAAGAGTGTTGAAGCAGTGAGATTGTAGCTTCGCAGCATACATCTCTGTTGGGGGCACAAAGGAGGAGATCATCAACATACTGGAGCAGAACTACCTCAGCATGTGTGATGATCCAGTCCTGCAAAACCAAGTTGAAAATGCAGCAGTAAAGAAGGTTGGAGATTTTGTGCGCCCCCTGTGGCAGCACGAGCCACGTATACTGCCCCCCCAAAGAACTGAAAGCAAACAGGTATTGACAGTCCAGATGAAAGGCACAGAGAAATAAGCATTTGCTAATCAATACACGTGAAGTAAGCAGCTGTGGTTGGAATTTGTGACATGATTGTGTGGGGGTTGGTACTACAGGTTTAGTAGTTCAGTTACAGCATTTATGGCTCTGAGGTCATGCACCATTCTGTATGAAACTGACTCTCCCTTCTTTGCCCTTTTTCTTCACTGGAAACAGGGAGTGTTCGCTACAGACTTTGTTGGTGATAAAGCCCCAGAGGCAATGAGAGCTGTGATTTCTTCCCTATGGCATCTTCCTGTGCTGCACTTAAAGGGTACTGCTTGATTTGCGGTTGGTCTTGCACCAGGCTTTAAATGAATCATTACAGGAGGCACTGGCATATGTTTCAATATCAGTTTTGGACTTTGCCCACAGCGCGTCTGGACCCTGTTGAGTGACTCATGTGTCTCCAGAGGGAGGGGCTGTCAGTTATGTGCAGAGCTGCGAGTATTCTGCACAGAGCACCTCTGAAAATTCCTGCTGTCAACTTTTACATACCGTCTGATTCGTACACAATATGTGCCTGCAAACGCTTGGAGGACGTCAGAACCTAGAAAATTTACAGGTGATTTGTCACTTATTAGTAATCTGGTCATACACATGTGGTCAACTAGCTTGAGGAGCAACGTTTTGTCAATTTACATTCTTGAATCAGTCCCTCAAAGCCTTGAGTGTAAATGGTGTCATCTGATATGTCCTGATGATCTGACATGTTCCTGGGGATAACTGTTTTGGCTGCCCCCGTATCCACCAGGAAAGGAATTTTTCTACCACCTGGAAGATGTACTGAGACTACCCCTTGTGAGCTTGATGTGAAGGTGCTGTAAGGGGATAGATGGCTACGGGTTGCCTACTTCCTATTGCGAGTTTTGAGTCAATTGTCATCCTGATCTGGTTGTCACTTGTGGGGTCTTTCCTAGGCAGTCTGCAGTCACGGCGAATGTGGCCTATCTTCCCACAGTTTGTAGCACTCTATCTGTCGGCGGTCCCTTCTGACTGAGTATTTCCTACGTCCTGCATGACCGTCATTGAAACATAGTGTATTGGTACTGGCTTCGTCTTCTGATCTAATTCTACCCCTTTTTTCCACCCGTTTCTAATTCTTCTATTTCACATGTTCTCCAGTCGGGGTTTGCTGCCTGAACCCTTTGTCTGAGCTGGGGTCTAAGTCCTGCCATGAAAGCCCCATGGAAGAGTTTCCTTCCTACTTCTCCCATGTCTTCATAACCTAAATGTCTCAGCTTCAAGTTCCCCCAAAAGTGTTCTACTGTATCCTGAGGACCCTGTACTACATCTAGGAGGGAGATTGTGGATTCTCCTACTTTCTCCTGACACCATGCATGCAGACCTTTTAAGAAATGCATTCCTGACTCCATGGTCCTAGCATACTGTGCTCCCAGTCTCCATTCAGAACAAAAATGGGTCTCCCCACTCTGATTATTGCCTCCAAAACTGACTCCATTCTTGCATTCCCAATTTTTCCCCTTAAGATAGACTCTAAATCTGCCCAAGTACATGTGTAGTATTATTTAAATCCTACCATCCATCTGTAAAAGGCCATTGGCAAGTCAAATGGGTCTGGTGCTCTTTCACTAACATTAATGGTCTTTTGGGCCCCATGGTTTATAGTAAGACACTGTCTTTATAGGGGCAGCTTGGTGTCTAGGATGGATGGTCGCATTGTTTTGATGTTGCGGCTACAGAACCAGTTTGGTCCATAGTCTCTAAAGCTGGTTGGTCTAGCCCTATTAAGCTATTTTCTGATTTTATTGTGGTGTTGTACCCAGGGTCCTGTACTTGAGACTGAGCATGTATAAACTGGATACAACCCTGTGCCCACATGGGGTCTTGGTCTCCCGCAGGCAGAACATTGTTCACGCCAATCGGGGTTTTGCTATCCACACACACATACCCACCCTTCTGGTCCTTTGAGCACAGGAGTCATAAGATGGGGGTGATATGGTGGAGGCACCTTTTCCTTCCTTACATACATAATTCCTTTCTCTGTTTCTTCTTTACTCCAACAACATTCCTTTTTCATTTCTCTTGCTACTTCTGCCCAAGTCCTTGCTTGTGGAACTAAACTTATTGTCAGTGATCCACCCCATACTCATTGCTAAGCAGCCTCCCAGAGGGAGGAATCTAGCGGCTCACTCTTCATTCCTATGGCCTCTTTCACACATCCGTTTTGCGCCTGACGGCGCCCCCGGCGTTTTGCTGATCGCCGCATCCGGCAACTAGTATGTAAAACCGGATGAGACGCATCCGGTTTTTTCCCCGGATCCGTTTCTGTCCCCATAAAAAAAAACAGATCCGTCTCATCCGGTGTATCCGGTTTTAAAAACGCCCTTTTTTGGGGTTCCAAACATGATTGGCTACTGTAATCCTATATATAACACTGTTCCTACAGTCCATCTTTGACATGTTGTAGAGGAGCAAGTTCAGGTTTGAGAGAAAGCAAGTAGCAAGTGAATTGGCGAACATGTATGTGATTATTGGCAATATTTTCAAGAATCTGGTGGATTTTTACTGCGGAGGCGAATCGCTTGAGGTTTATAGTTATGAAGAAGTAGAGAAAGATCGAGCAGCGCATTATGCATCACACCAGCAAAGACGACGCCGTATGTGGATCCACCCCATCACAGCACAGAGATTAACCCGTGGTGTGTATTCTACACTCAACATGGAGCTGCGAGAAAATCCGGAGAATTTTTTTGCCTATCATCGGATGAATAAAGAAAATTTTGACTATTTGCTGGAGCGTGTTGGAGACCAAATAAAAAAATCGGACACCTATTGTCGGTTCTCGATTTCTCCGCGGAGCATCTCATGGCCACTATAAAGTAAGCTATATGTATTGGATCTGCTTGCTTGAGCACACTTGTAATTTTGTAATTTTTTTAAACATCACAGGACAACAAGGGAACCATATCATTACACAAAAACATGTTTCAAAAACAGTGTTTTTTCATTGATTTTATTTTTTTTGGTATCTCCAATAGTTATAGCTGAGTTCTGCAATGTAATGCTGTGTTTTGTGAAATAATTTTTTATTTTCTATTTTGTTTTCAGATTTCTGACAACTGGCGAAACGCTGTCAATCGCTGCATTCCAGTATCGCCTGGGAATATCAACGCTATCCGGCATAATAAAGTACACTTGTCGTGCTCTGTGGGACTGTTTGGTTGGAGAATTTCTTCCAGAGCCAATTACAGACCGTGGCTTGAAATAGCGACCAGTTTTCTGTGTATCTGCCAGTTCCCCAATTGCCTGGGCGCTGTTGATCGCAAACACATCCGCATTCAAAAGCCTTCAGGAACCGATCAGAATTCTTCAACTACAAAAAAATATTTTCGGTCGTCCTGATGGCTATTGCAGATGCGAGTACAAGTTTATTGCTGTGGACATGGGGTCTTATGGACGGTCAAATGACTCGCAAGTGTTTTAAACTTTCTGCTATGGGCCGTAAACTGTAACGGAAACACTTTTCAGTTTCCACCCCCTAGGGCCACTGCCTCAAACCTCAGGCCCACCGATGCCATTCGTGTGTGTAGGTGATGAGGCATTCCAGCTGTCCGAACACCTCTTGAAGCCGTACGCCAGCAGAGGATTAACACATACAAAGAGAATATTTAAACTACCGCCTCACAAGAGCCAGACGGATGGTGGAGTGTGCGTTTGGGAATAATGACAGCCAAATGGCGTGTCCTTTTGACTGCGATAAACTTGAAGACAGAGACTGTGGATGATGTTGTTAAAGCGTGTGTGGTCCTACATAATTTGTTCCTAACCAAGGAACCGATTTCTATGGAGGACCACAATCAAGAAACAACTTTGCACAACTACAGCAACATTACCACTCGCTGTACGTGGTGGTTTCAAGAATGAGGGACCATTTTGCCCAATACTTTGTGTCACCAGAAGGTAGAGTTGACTGCAGGATGAAAGAGTGTGATAAATTGATTTGTTCTTTTAAAACTTTCTGTTCCCACAGTAAACCTTTAAAAGTTAACTTGTCTACCTTCTTGTGTGTTTTCTACTTTCTGTAACCTTTTTGCCATAGTTGTGTCCCTGGCTGTTTTTTTTTTTAAACAAAAAGTATTTCACCTTTTCTCAAAAAAAGTGTACCTTGTAGGGCAGGTTTCCCCAACTCCAGTCCTCAAGGCCCACCAACAGGTCATGTTTTTCATGATTTCCTTTGTATTGCTCAGGTGATAATTGCCTCACCTGTGCAATACAAAGGAAATCCTGAAAACCTGATCTGTTGGTGAGCCTTGAGGACTGGAGTTAGGGAACCCTGTTGTAGGGGATAACCTAACAAGTACAAAATTTTTGGAAAAAGGTAATATACTTTGCATACTACACAACCCGGGACACAACTTTGGCAAAAAGGTTAAATTTATGAACCTTTTAGCCAAAGTTAGGTTTTTTTTACTAATGGTGTTTGTGTAACCAAATAGGTTTACCTGTTTTACAAAATTTAAAAATTAACATCCTATAAAGAAATGACAGACAACAATGTTAAACCAATGCAAAATTTATTTAAAAAATTATTTTTTAAATAATTTTTTGAAAATTTGGCCTTTTTGCCAACTGTTTGCAATTTCAATAAACTTTATTTTTTATTAAAGTAGAATTTTTTTTTAAGGGTATAAAAAAACCCACATATTTACAGGTCTGTGTATTGTGGGGTGGAAATACTGCTGGAGGGGCTGCGGGACACTTCGACCGTGGGAGTGGGGAGGGACAACCGGATGGTGGTGGTGAAGGAACGGGAAGAGGTGAAGGGGTGGAAAGAGTAAAAGACTGGGAAGACAAGGCAGAACAGGTGGGTGGTGGAGTAGAGGGTTGGGCAGGAGGAGCAGGTGACATGGTAGGGAATTGGAAGGGGGAAGGAGATCTGTAAGAGGTAGGAGTGTGGTACGGGGTAGGTGGCTGGTAGTGGGGAGGTTGCTGGTACTGGGGAGGTGACTGCAGTTGGGGAGTGGGTGGTACTGGGGAGGTTTGTTGTAATTGGGGAGGTTGATGGAGCTGGGGAGGTGGCTGGTATTGAATAGGAGGGGGAGGAGGGACGGCGGCTGGAGGAGGGGGAAGATGTACGGCGGCTGGAGGGGGGGAAGGTGGAGGAACAACTGGGGTGGATGGAGGAGGATTACATACATCTGCTGGTCAAGAGATAGCGTACCTATGCGCTCCGCCACAGACCTAAAAAAGCTGTGATTAGGTGATGCTCTTGCTTCTGACTGCACGGTTTGCAGAAGTGTCTTTACCTCCAAAACTGCGGAGGTTATCTGATTAATGCCTGCGGCAAGTTGTTCAATAATACTTTAAGACAGTTCTGGAAAGATGCATTCAAATGCAATAACTCGGTCGCATAGTTCCTTTCCTGACCCCTCTGACGCTGCCCCCCATACCCGCAGCTGTACTAGAGGTGGCAGGGTCAGAAGGGTAGGGTAAAGGGAAAGCTATATCCTCACCAGCAGCTGCATGTAATGCAGGCGGCCACGATGCTGCAGCGCTGGTGGAGGGGACTGCGGGATCTAATGTGTGGGAAGGTGCAGATGTACTGGGCGGTTGAAGTGAGGGATCGCTCTAGAAGGCGCCAACTCTGCGGGCGCCCGAGTGCTGGTCACCGTGCTGTGGAAGAAAGAAAAAACATACAATGAATATACAGATGTGGAATGGCCCTGGCTGCAAAAAAACATTGGATAGATGTTAACATTTGATGGTAATATTTACCTTCTGGTGACCATTGTTCACGCAGGAACACCAGGGCTCGTGCGTACTTGTACTTGCCCCGTGGCGTCCTGAAGAACCACTCGGGGCCCGCATCTCCTTGTTGAACTCCTTCTTAAAGCGATCCCTCACAGACCGCCACCACTTCACAATTCTCTCCCCTGAAACGAGAAAGCACACATTGGTTACTATACAACATCAGTGTTTCCCAAACTTATTCCTCGTGTCCCCCAGAGGTCATGTTTTCAGTATTTCCATAGTGTTGCACAAAAGGAAATCCTGAAAACATGAACCGTGGGGACACGAGGACTGAAGTTTGGGAAACACAGCTTACAGTCAGCAACCTGAGCTATACTTACGGTGTTTTAGTCTGGGACCTAACATTGAGGTCCTCCCAACGGTCCACCATTGCCGATGCCACTTCCTCCCAGAGCCGTCGGGTCACAACTTGATCCGAATGCCGGCGGTCCTCCATGTTCCACAGCGGCTCCCTTTCTCTGACCAGATCAATTAGGAGGTCTAAGTCCATCCCCTCCTCACCGTCCGAGTCGGGAGCACGCTGTGAAGCCTGTGAAATTAAAATAGAAAAAAAAAACACATTACCAATACACATTAGCATGTGAAAATGAAATAAGTATACATGTTAAACTAAATCAAATTATGAAAAAAATATATAGATATCGATTTTTTGTAAAAAATTTTTTAAAAAATTATATTAAATCTTACCAAAAAAGGTAAATAGTAAAAAAAATTATAATCAAACCTAAAAATTCAAATTTAAATATGCACCCCAACAAAGATAAAAATTTTGGGGAAAAAAAAAATTACATTGGAATCCAAAAAAAAAAAAAAACTTACACGTTAGGAACCGCCGACAGTCTCACAACGACGACTCTGGGAGGTGCTGTGAGGACCCCTTTGTTGGCTCCCAGATCCGAGAGACTAAAAAGACAAAAAATTTAGGACATTGGCATGTGTTGGCCGCTGTGTCAAGTATGTTACTAAATGGTTTTCTATGTGTTGTGTGTAGTGTGATGTTTGTTATGCGATTGATGCAGGATACTTACGAATTGTGAGCCCACTCCGGTATCTCTCCACCCCGTCCTTCTTCCTCTGGGAGCTCCTCGTCATTTGTGATTCCTGTTATTAAAAAAAGACAATGAATACATATATCCCACAGATAGATTGTGGAGAAAAAAAAAATTAAGATATTTTTACCGCCAATTGCTGACGATGGGAAGGAGGGCTCCAGAAGAAGATGTGTCCCGATCAGCTGGCTCAAGTGGCTGGGAGGGAGGAGATGCTGCTGCTGCCGCCGCTTCCTCTGCTAACGCCAACAGTGCGGCACGCTGCAGCTGTTTGACGCTCTCTGCTGTGGAAGACACAAAAAGGGCCAGTGAATATATTTGTATATTCCTTGTCCGTGGCTGAAAGAGAAAAACAAGCATGAAATTTATAGGGAAATGGGGGATGTCATATTTACTTTCTGCTGGCTGTCCTCTCTGCCCGTCTCTCCTCCTCTCGGCTTGCTGCTGCGCCTCCGCCGCCGCCTGTCTTTGACGTTTCTGCTGTTGAGTAAAAAGGGACAGTGAATATACTATTCCTTGGCCCTGGCTGAAAGAAAAACAAACATGTAATTTTTAGCGAAATGGGGATGTCATAGTTACTTTCTGCTGTCTGTCCTCCTAGCTTGGAGGATGTCCTCTCCCTCTTCTTGTGCTGCTGCCGCCGCCGCCTCTCGTTGACGTCTTCTGCTGTTGAGTAAGGACACAAAAAGGGACAGTGAATATATGTTTATTCCTTGTCCCTGGCTGAAAAGAGAAAAACAAACATGTAATTTTTAGGGAAATGGGGGATGTCATATTTACTTTCTGCTGGCTGTCCTCCTAGCTTCGAGGATGTCCACTCCCCTTGCTGCTGCTGCTTCTGCTGCTGCCGCCTCCTCCCTTTCAAATCTTCTGCTGTGGAATAAACAGACAAAAAGGGACTGTGAATATAGCATTCATTGTCCCTGTTTTCAAAAATAACATTCAAACATGGACAGGAGTGAGCTTTATGGGTACGGACACAACATCCCGTCATTAATTGGACCCATAAACAGTACCAGGGGTACCCACCCTATCACGAAAAAAATGCACACTTGATACAGTACCAGGGGGAAAAACTTTGTCACTGGGAACCATGGTGACGCACACAACACTTGCAAAACATGCACATTATAAACATTACCAGGGATAACACTTCAACCTAGTGAAACATGCACATTTGATACAGTAAACAGGGAACAACTTCATGATGGGAAACCATGGTGACGCACAACATCACTTGCAAAACATGCACATTAAAACATACAGGGGATACATTCAACTAGTGGAAACATGCACATTAATCATACAGTAGCAGGAGGACCAACCCCATCACAGGCAAAAAAAAACAGTAGATCCACATAATGAATGGAAAACAATGCACATATCATACAGTAGCAGGAGGAACAACCCCATCACAGCCAAAAATCAAAAATAATACATACCAGGGATCCACATTGAATTTAAAACATGCACATTTGATACAGTAACAGGGGGAACAACTTCATCACTTGGAAACCATGGTGACGCACAACATCACTTGCAAAACATGCACATTATAAACATTACCAGGGATACACTTCAACCTAGTGGAAACATGCACATTTCATAGAGTAGCAGGAGGACCAACCCCATCACAGGCAAAAAAAAACAAAAAAAAACAGTACCAGTAGATCCACATAATGAATGGAAAACATGCACATTTCATACAGTAGTAGGAGGAACAACCCCATCACAGCCAAAAATCAAAAATAATACAGTACCAGGAGATCCACATTTTGAATTTAAAACATGCACATTGATACAGTAACAGGGGAACAACTTCATCACTTGGAAACCATGGTGACGCACAACATCACTTGCAAAACATGCACATTTTAAACATTACCAGGGATACACTTCAACCTAGTGGAAACATGCACATTTCATAGAGTAGCAGGAGGACCAACCCCATCACAGGCAAAAAAAAAAAAAAAAAAGACCAGTAGATCAACATTATGAATGGAAAACATGCACATTTCATATAGTAGCAGGAGGAACAACACCATCACAGCCAAAAAAAAAAAACAGTACCAGTAGATCCACATTAACAATGAAACACATGCACTACAGTAGCAGGGGAAACACATTTTAAATTGAAAAAAATGCACATTATTTTGTACCAGGGGATACACAATATCACTTGAAAAACATGCCTATTTGAAACACTACCAGGGGGACCCACCCCATCAGTGGAAAAATATTAACATTTCATACAGTACCAGGGAACCAACCCCATCACAGCAAAAACATGATTTTGAAAATGTACCAGGGTGCAAACACACTGCAGTAGCTCAGGCAGCATTGGTGACAGATGCGTGGTAAAATTTGGGGTGGGGGATGTGAATATTTACCGTCTGTTGTCCTGGCGCTCCATTGCCCTGATGCGGAACCTGGTGCTGGCTGGGGAACCTGGTGCTGGTGAAGTGGCTCGTGCTGCGAACCTGTTGCTGGTGCTGTGGCTGGGGCTGTGGTCCTCTTGCTCTCGATGTCTTGTGCATGGTTATGTCTGAGTGCCCCCACTGTATGCTTTTTTATATGTTTGCTGGGGGCTGGTATATCAATTGAAAAACTGGATCCGCCACCGTATCCGGCTTTTGCCGGATCCGCCACATTGCGGCGCTCATAGACTTTCATTGTAACAAAAGCCGGAAGCGACGGATCCGGCGCTTCCGGCTTTTCGCCGGAGACAAAAAACGTGACATGTCACTTTTTTGCCAGATGCCGGACTGCGACCAACACCGATCCGGCAAAAACCGGACGCGCCGCAGGGACAATGCTGCGCCATCCGGCAATAATGTTACTCTATGGAAAAAAAAAACGGATCCGGCATTAAACATTTCGCCGGATGCGGTTTGACAAAAAAAGGCCGGAGCGCGCAGTCAGGCGCAAAACGGATGTGTGAAAGAGGCCTAAGCCTTTCAATAACTTCCTTGAATCCTTCACTGCAAACTTTCCTTTCCATTTCTCCACTATCTCCTGTGCTGTGTAACCCTCTTGGTACTCTGAACTTTGCATATTACCCATTTCTGCCTGTGTTCTTTCTACTCTGTCACTCTCTCTCTCTCTCGTCTCTGGTTGATGTCTATCTTACTCTGCGCTCCCGGTGTTACTTGCGTGCCCAATTTCCCTCTCGTCCTTTCTGCGATCCCTCAACCGGATTATGAACCGGCAAGGTGAAGGACGTTTATCTTTTAGCTTATATCCCCTTTACTATAACTGCAACCCTTCTAAACCTGTGACCGACTGAGCACAGTCGAGGTGGGCTTCGGTCTCACTCTGGAGGTCTATTAATGAAGTGCTTTGGCCGTGTGACCACTCTTCCTGTAGTGTCACAGCACTTCGCCCTAAAGGCCCGTCACTAGGGAATGGCACGTTCTCAGAATTGAGTCTAGCGTACTTAGTAAATCTATATATCAACCAGAGAGCAAACCCCACTAACCACAGGCAGGTTAAAATGACCCAAAGCTGTTCAAAATCTTCTAGCACCATGAAAATAACACAAACACAAAACGAGACTGGAGATAGACAGACTTACACCATAAAACAAAAGCACAGTTCCTTTCAGTCAATGCATGCACTTTTGCAAACCTTTCACCCAATCACTTCACTTGCAGTTTCCCCAAATATTGGCTAGACTGGCCGCAAACCATACACTTTTAGCACAATATTATGGGTTCAGCTTATCTCTTCTTCACAGATGTATTTCTATGTGTTTTTCACTTTGCTAATGTCCTCTCTTATATGACCAAATCGAGTAAAGGTCACTCTTTTACTTCCTTATCTAAGTGGACTCCCTTTAAGGCTGGGTCTCACATAGCGATCCCGCAACGATCACGACGACGATGCACCTGATAAGGATCGTTGTTACGTCGCTGTGAAATCGCTGGTGAGACGTCAAACATACCGACTCTCCCAGCGATGCCGTAACGATGCGGATGATCATAGCGATCTTCGTGACGACGTCGGCGGTCGTTGAAACCCTGTCACACTACACCTATTCGGACGACACAGCGCTCGATGTGGGCTGTACAAAGTGACGTTGTAGGCACGCAGGCGTGGCATAGCGTCGCCTTTTCCGCGCCCCCTCATCTCTGATTGGTGCTCACTACTGCGTTCCCATTGGGCGGCGCTACTGCCCATTGTTCTCGATTGTGTAAAAAGGCAACGTAGCTGCGCTCTTGTTTCATTGCTCCTGGCATTCTTGCAGCACTTGTGGTTTGCTCCTGCTTGCGTCCTGCTTTTTTTTTGGAACACAGTAGCGTGGTTTTGTTTCTGCTTGCGACCTTCTTTTTCTGGATCTCAGTTGCGTTCTTGACTGCGACTCCGAAAACCCAATACAGCTAATTCTCCAGCTACCTTTTGACCAGCTATTTTTTGTGCACGGTAGGTTTATCTGGGGTTTCTTTTATATTTCATTTTAATGTCAATTACCAATTATTGGTAGCATTGCAATGCTATGCATTGTATTTTTTGGGTCTCAAATGTGTTTCCTATTGTCTATTTTATCGGGTCTCGGGTGAGATCTCAAATACCTTCCCATTTCACCAAATTTTAAATTGTTATAGGACATCTACCTATTGTCTATTGTCTGCTATCATTGCTCTGCTGGGATGGAGGGAGGGCATGGCTTCTACCGGTGCACATGTGCTTTTTTTCGGCGGCAGCCATTTTAGGGGGTCTCGGTGGGATCTCAAATACCTTCCCATTTCACCAAATTTTAAATTGTTATAGGACATCTACCTATTGTCTATTGTCTGCTATCATTGCTCTGCTGGGATGGAGGGAGGGCATGGCTTCTACCTGTAAGGTTCTATGTATAATTCCTGAAACTCAGTTTGTTCGTCAGCCATTTTACTTTCTGTCTTGCTGCAGCTATCTTGCCCTCAGTCAAAATGGAGTTTCCAGCTTGCATGTTCCCGCCCCTGATTCTCTCCTTTGCTTCTTAAGCAGCCACAGCTGAGCAATCAGTGCTTCAGAATCTAGCCTGCAGTGAACCTGTGACTTGACTCCTGTAAGCCTTGGACCTTGTACTCCAGCTATTCCTACTGAGGAACTCTGAAGCACTTGTGGACTCTGAACCCTGCTCTTTGAAAGACCCACGTTTGCATGGACTTACGGTAACAGAGAAGAAGATCCTGAATCTGTATTGGAGAGTGATTGCTGAGCTTGGATTACTCTGGCCTGCTGTGTCTCCTGTTTCTGTGTCTGCAAACTGTGTGACTATTTCTGCCAACTTGTATGAAGTAATACAGGACTTTTCTATATCAAACCTGTGATTCCTGTGTTTTCATCGCACCCAAGCACAAGACGCTATATGAACTGTACTACATACATTACAAGATTCTGAAGCCAAAACGTTAGTGTCTGCTGGGTCTGGAAGGCTGTGTCTGCTGTACTGTGGATATCAGACGTCCGGTTGTACTTTCTGTGATGACAGTGGTTGTGACTTCTCACAACCATTCCAGGTGAGCAATTCCCTTAAGTTTTTTATTTTTGCAGTGTTACCACAGGTAAACACTATTGTTTTTTGTTTTTTTTTCCTTTCTTTTCTCTTTTTTGTCTGCTGTAACTCTGGATATCAGATGTCTGGTTGAAACTTTCTGTGATGATAGTGGTTGTGACTCCTCACAACCATTCCAGGTGAGCAGTTCCCTTAATTTTTTTTTCTCTCTGCAGTGTTGCCACAGGTGAACACTATTGTTTTTTTTTTCTCTCCTCTTCTTCCAGTAATCCTGTCTTAAAAGATCTGGAAAATGGAGGCCCGCATAAAGGAACTTGCGGAGTGACTGATAATATCCTTGCAGATGTACAGACTTTAAAAACCCGTTTTGCAAGCCTACAGGACCTCACTAATCATAATTTGCAAGTGTTTGGACAGACTACCCAGGAATTGCGAGCCAGGATTGAGGCTCTAGAGGAACGAACCCAGGCTCCTGCCATAACCCCGAGTTCTGGGATCCCCAAATTACCTCCTTTTCGTTTTGGCGGTGAACGTGAGAAATTCAGGGGATTTATTAATCAATGCAATTTATTTTTCTCTGCACATGCTTCACAATTTCCCACTGAACGATCCAAAGTGCTTACTATAATCATGTTGCTTACCAATAAGGCTTTGATGTGGGCAAACCCTCTGATTGAGACTGAGGATGATTGTTTGAATCACCTTGATGATTTTATTTCAGCCATGGGGCAGGTGTTTGATGACCCCAATCGAGGTGCAACAGCTGAAGCAGCCATGTTAGCTTTGAGCCAAGGTAAGCACTCGGTAGCTGATTATGCCTTGGATTTCAGGAGATGGGCCCTTGATACCACCTGGGACAGTTCCGCCAAAAAATCTATTTTTCGAAAGGGGTTATCTCCACTGATTAAGGATGAACTTGCTCGTGCCGACCCTCCCACTGCGTTAGGTGACTTTATTAACTACTGCATCCGTATTGATACTCGTCTGACTGAACGCAGGCAAGAGAGATGGTTCGAAAGCAATCGTACTAACCTTTTCCTACCTTCCTCTCCAGCTAAGGAACCTTTGAGTAGGATTACACGGGAACCTGAACCTGAACCCATGCAGGTAGACTCTTTATAACGACGGGTTAGTGATGCACGCAAGGAACATCGTTTTAAGGAGAATCTATGTTTCTATTGTGGTAAGTCAGGGCACTTCATTATAAACTGCCCCAGCCGTTCTCGTAAGACTACTGCAGCACTCATTCATTGTGAGTGTTGCGAGAGGGGATCTGTCAGGTCCGAGCCTCAGGCTCCAGAGAGATCTGCAGCAACAGATCTTGATTTCTCGGACTTAAACTCCGTTACCTCTGAGGACGTTGACTGTGTAAACGCTGCCATTTTTCAAGTTTCCTCAGCGGTGTCCCAGCTGAGTTGTAAGAAAAACAATTCTCATTGCTTTCTTTCCATCAAACTCTGGGTTGACTCAGCTTGGGTGTCTAGCTCTGCTATGATCGACTCAGGGGCAAGTGGAAATTTTATGGATGTCTCCTTTGCTCTGAAACAGGGAATACGTTCAGTGAAGAAGGCTACTCCAGTACAGATGGAAACTGTGGATGGCTCCCTGCTGACCTCTGAACCAGTGGATCAGGAAACAGAGCCTTTGAGGGTTCTTATGGGTAAAGATCATCAAGAGAAACTGTCCTTTATGCTTATCTCTTCTCCCCACTTTCCCATTATTCTAGGGCTACCATGGCTGCAGGCTCAGAATCCTACCATTAACTGGGAGACCAAGGAATTACACTTTCCAGAGAAACAGATGAGTCCAAAAGTTTCAGCTTGCTCTGTTCCTAAAGGAATCATGTCAGTCCCTGAACTACCAGCTGTATACCAGGACTATGTGGATTTATGTGACAAGAAGAACGCTGACCAGCTTCCTCCTCACCGTCCATATGATTGTCCAATTGAATTATTGCCTGGAGCAGAGATACGTTTTGGTAAGATCTACCCCCTGGCGGGGCCCGAGCTAAGGGCTTTAAAGGATTACATAGATGAAAATCTAGCCAAGGGCTTCATACGCCCCTCTTCATCTCCTGCAGGTGCACCCATCTTCTTTGTAAAGAAGAAAGATGGATCTCTGAGACCATGCGTAGACTATAGGGAACTCAATAATGTTACTATTAGAAACCGTTATCCATTGCCTTTAATCCCTGAGTTATTGGAGAGAGTGCGACATGCCAAAATTTTTTCTAAACTAGATCTTCGTGGGCCTATAACTTAGTCCGTATTAGACCTGGGGATGAATGGAAGACTGCATTCAGGTCACGCTATGGACACTTTGAATATCTAGTTATGCCTTTTGGTCTGAGTACCGCCCCAGCCACTTTCCAACACTTGGTGAATGACATCTTCAGGGATCTCCTAGATACATTCGTGGTAATTTATTTGGATGATAATCTAATTTTTTCTAACTCCACAGAGGAACAACATGGACATGTGAGAATGGTCTTGGAACGTCTAAGACAAAATCATCTTTACATCAAACTTGAAAAGTGTGAATTCCATAGGACCGAAATTCAATTTCTGGGGTATGTACTGTCTACACAAGGAATTAGTATGGATGGAAGCAAAACCCAAGCCATCAAGGATTGGCCAAGTCCTAGAAATGTGAAGGAGGTACAGCGCTTCATCGGGTTTGCCAACTTCTATAGACGTTTCATTAGAAATTTTTCTGAGGTAGTGTCACCTATCACTCAACTTACCCGGAAAGAGTCTAGGTTTTCCTGGACTCCCCAAGACCAGGAAGCATTTTCCCGTCTAAAAGATAAATTTACCACTGCACCTATCCTAGTACATCCCAACCCCGAGCTTGCCTTCATAATAGAGGTGGATGCTTCAGACTGTGCTGTTGGAGCTATACTCTCTCAGAGAACAGGTGAGAAGAATGTCTTGCATCCCTGTGCCTTCTTTTCCCAGCAGTTGTCTTCGGCTGAGAGGAACTACGATGTGGGCAATAGAGAGTTGTTGGCCATTATTGCCGCCTTCAAAGAATGGAGACACCTTCTTCAGGGAACTGCACAGCAAATTGTCGTCCTGACAGACCATCGTAACCTTGAGTTTATCAGGTCGGCTAAGTGCCTGACTCCTCGCCAGGCTCGCTGGAATCTTTTCTTAAACCAATTTAATTTTATCATCTCTTATAGACGAGGATCGCGCAATGGAAAGGCTGATGCACTCTCTAGGATTTACTCAGCAGAGACCCGTCCAATTACTCCTCCTAAGACTATTCTTCCTGACTCTAGATTCCTAGGAGTAATTCATAATCAAGACCTACTTAAGGACATCAAGGAAGCATACCATGCGGATTCCTTTTTGGCACAACCCCCAAGGGACGTAAGTCTTGTCTTTAAGAATGGTGTGTGGATTCAGGGACAACGTCTGTATATTCCTGAAACAGTCAGATTAAGAGTATTGCAACTCATTCACGATTCCAAGATAGCTGGGCATAGAGGAATTCTAAAGACACAGGAATTTCTTTCTCGTTTCTTTTGGTGGCCCACTTGCAGGAAGGATGTTTTGAATTATGTCACTTCATGTGAGGTCTGTGCAAGATGCAAAACACCTCGCTCCTCACCAACTGGTCTGTTACAGCCTCTTCCCACCCCGTCCCGCCCGTGGGGATCCATTTCTATGGACTTCATTGTGGAGTTACCAACCTCTCAGGGGAAGAACATCATTCTAGTGGTGGTTGACCGTCTAACAAAGGCAGCTCATTTATCCCTTGTGTCGGCTTACCCACTGCAAAACAGACATCAGATTTGATGATTAAAGATGTGTTTCGCTTACATGGAGTACCGGATGAGGTTATTTCGGATCGAGGGGTGCAATTCACTTCTAGGTTTTGGCAAAATTTCTGTGCAGCATTGGACATTAAAGTAAACCTTTCTTCTGCTTTTCATCCCCAGACTAATGGACAGACCGAACGAACCAATCAAACCCTGGAGCAGTATCTCCGCTGCTTTATCTGCCACCTACAGGATGATTGGGTGGATCTACTTCCATTAGCTGAGTTCTCGTATAACAACTCTCAGAGTGCCTCCACTAAACAGTCTCCTTTTTACTCTAATCTAGGTTATCATCCTAACATTCTACCACGATTTCCCATAGAAACGCCTTTACCAGCAGTGGCTGAAAGAATCACGTCTTTACAGAAGAATATGGATCTTCTAAAGGAAAATCTGGAATCGGCTCAAGAAAGGTACAAGAAAGCAGCAGATAAATTTCGTAAACCTGCACCAGCTTCAAGGTAGGAGACCTGGTCTGGCTGTCAACCAGAAATCTTAAGTTAAGGATTCCATCGTCTAAGTTGGGACATAAGTACATTGGACCCTATAAAATCAGTAAAATTATAAGTGCCGTTGCTTGTCGTCTTCAACTGCCCAGAACTATGAGAATCCACCCTGTCTTTCATGTATCCCTACTAAAGGCTGCGACACCCAATACGTTTCCTGGACGTTCCTCTCCTTGCCCTGACCCAGTGCTAGTCGATGGTCAGGAAGAATTTGTGGTGGAAAGGATTTTAGATTCCAGGTTGTATAGAAATCAGTTACAATATCTGATTAAATGGCAGGGCTACCCAGTGGAGGACAACTCATGGCAACCGGTCAATAACGTTAATGCTCCTCGCTTGCTCCGTCAGTTTCATCAGAGGTACCCACACAAGCCTGGTCTGAGGTCATCCGGAGGTTGTCCTTAAGGGGGGAGTAATGTAAGGTTCTATGTATATATTCCTGAAACTCAGTTTGTTCGTCAGCCATTTTACTTTCTGTCTTGCTGCAGCTATCTTGCCCTCAGTCAAAATGGAGTTTCCAGCTTGCATGTTCCCACCCTGATTCTCTCCTTTGCTTCTTAAGCAGCCACAGCTGAGCAATCAGTGCTTCAGAATCTAGCCTGCAGTGAACCTGTGACTTGACTCCTGTAAGCCTTGGACCTTGTACTCCAGCTATTCCTACTGAGGAACTCTGAAGCACTTGTGGACTCTGAACCCTGCTCTTTGAAAGACCCACGTTTGCATGGACTTACGGTAACAGAGAAGAAGATCCTGAATCTGTATTGGAGAGTGATTGCTGAGCTTGGATTACTCTGGCCTGCTGTGTCTCCTGTTTCTGTGTCTGCAAACTGTGTGACTATTTCTGCCAACTTGTATGAAGTAATACAGGACTTTTCTATATCAAACCTGTGACTCCTGTGTTTTCATCGCACCCAAGCACAAGACGCTATATGAACTGTACTACATACATTACACTACCGGTGCACATGTGCTTTTTCGGCGGCAGCCATTTTAGGGGGTCTCGGGTGGGATCTCAAATACCTTCCCATTTCACCAAATTTTAAATTGTTATAGGACATCTACCTATTGTCTATTGTCTGCTATCATTGCTCTGCTGGGATGGAGGGAGGGCATGGCTTCTACCGGTGCACATGTGCTTTTTCGGCGGCAGCCATTTTAGGGGTCTCGGGTGGGATCTCAAATACCTTCCCATTTCACCAAATTTTAAATTGTTATAGGACACCTAATAACTCAAATGTTAGTTTTAAAGTTTTAATATTTTTTAAAATTTTCCATGTATGCTCACTGTATGCTTTTCTTTATTTCAGATGTCTTTCAATAGTGAAGAATTCATTCGGGAGCACATCGAGCTCTATAGGTCTCTGCCATGCCTGTGGAAGATCAAATCTGCTGAATACAGCAACAGGAACAAAAAAAGAGAGGCGTATGAGAAGATCATTCCGAAAGCATAACCCTACAGAGAAGGTGGATGAAAGCCTTGTCAGGAAAAAAATACAGGGTCTACGCACTGTGTACAAGAAGGAGTTAGGTAGAGAAGTCTAGTAAATCAGGTGCCAGCACGGATGAGGTGTACAGTCATGGCCAAAAGTTTTGAGAATGACGCAAATATTATATTTTCACATGATCTGCTGCCCTCTGGTTTTTATGTGTGTTTGACAGATGTTTTTATCACAGACAGAAATATAATTACAAACATATGAGTAACAAAAGCTTATATTGACAGTTAGAATGAGTTAATGCAGCAAGTCAATATTTGCAGTGTTGACCCTTCTTCTTCTTCTGGACCTCTGGAATTCTCCCTGGCATGCTCTCAATCAACTTCTGGACCAAATCCTGACTGATAGCAGTCCATTCTTGCACAATCAATGCTTTCATTTTGTCAGAATTTTTAGGTTTTTGTTTGTCCACCCGTCTCTTGATGATTGACCACAAGTTCTCAATGGGATTAAGATCTGGGGAGTTTCCAGGCCATGGACCCAAAATCTCTATGTTTTGTTCCCTGAGCCATTTAGTTATCACCTTTGCTTTATGGCAAGGTGCTCCATCATGCTGGAAAAGGCATTGTTGATCGCCAAACTGCTCTTGGAGGGTTGGAAGAAGTTGCTCTTGGAGGACATTCTGGTACCATTCTTTATTCATGGCTGTGTTTTTAGGCAAGACTGTGAGAGAGCCGATTCCCTTGGCTGAGAAGCAACCCCACACATGAATGGTTTCAGGATGCTTAACAGTTGGCATGAGACAAGACTGGTGGTAGCGCTCACCTTGTCTTCTCCGAATGATGCGTTTTCCTGATGTCCCAAACAATCAAAAAGGGGATTCATCAGAGAAAATAACTTTACCCCAGTCCTCAGCAGTCCACTGCCTGTACCTTTTGCAGAATATCAGTCTGTCCATGATGTTTTTTCTGGAGAGAAGTGGCTTCTTTGCTGCCCTCCTTGAGACCAGGCCTTGCTCCAAGAGTCTCCGCCTCACAGTGCGTGCAGATGCACTCACACCTGCCTGCTGCCATTCCTGAGCAAGCTCTGCACTGCTGGTAGCCCGATCCCACAGCTGAAACACTTTTAAGAGACGGTCCTGGCGCTTGCTGGTCTTTCTTGGGCGCCCTGGAGCCTTTTTGACAACAATGGAACCTCTCTCCTTGAAGTTCTTGATGATGCGATAGATTGTTCACTGAGGTGCAATCTTTCTAGCTGCGATACTCTTCCCTGTTAGGTCATTTTTGTGCATTGCAATGATGACTGCACGTGTTTCTTTAGAGATAACCATGGTTAACAGAAGAGAAACAATGATGCCAAGCACCAGCCTCCTTTTAAAGTGTCCAGTGGTGTCATTCTTACTTAATCTTGACAGATTGATCTCCAGCCATGTCCTCATCAACACCCACACCTGTGTTAATGGAGCAATCACTGAAAAGAGGTTAGCTGGTCCTTTTAAGGCAGGGCTGCAATGATGTTGAAATGTGTTTTGGGGATAAAGTTCATTTTCTAGCCAAATATTGACTTTGCAAGTAATTGCTGTTAAGCTGATCACTCTTTGTAACATTCTGGAGTATATGCAAATTGCCATTAGAAAAAGTGAAGCAGTAGACTTTGTAAAAATTAATATTTGTGTCATTCTCAAAACTTTGGCCATGACTGTATGTGCCCTCCTTGTGGTACTTTCATTTACTAGGCTTCACCCGTGACCAGGAGCTACCCAGGGAAACCTTGTCATCGGTGCGTCAGACCCTGGAACCGGACAAGGTGTCAGGATCCCGTCTGGGTTGGAGCCGATGTTACTGCAAACACTAGGGAAAGCAGAGGCAGGTAGCGTAGTCAGAAGGCAGGCCGAGGTCGGTACACAGGAAAGGCAGTGTTTGTAGCAGGGAAGCAGGCAAATAACGTAGTCAGGTGGCAGCAGGAGGTCGGTACACAGGAAAGGCAGTTCGGTAGCAGAGGAGCAGGCAGATAACGTAGTCAGGTGGCAGCAGGAGGTCGGTACACAGGAGAGCAGTGTTTGTAGCAGCAGGAACAGCAGGAGAAAGAGCTTGACTAAAGGCTGGAAGCACAATAATCTCGCAATGACACACCCACAGGGCCAGGTTTATATAGGGTGTGTAATTGGCAATCAGAGGCCCAATCAAGAGAGCACTAGGTGTAGCCAATCAGGAAGAACAGTCAATGGTATCTGGGTTCAGCAAGGAACTTTGCAGCCAGCAGAATAGCTCAGATGGTAGAGCTGCTGGCCAGTGGACAAGAGGTACTGGGTTCGACTCCTGACAGTACTCCCCTCCTTCCAGGATGGCCTCTGGACATCTCAGGAGCTGGCTTATCCGGGTACCTTTGATGAAAGGCTCTTGTCAGTCTAGGAGCATGGACGTTGTCCCTTGGTTCCCATGAATTTTCCTCTGGTCCGTAACCCTTCCACTGCACCAGATACTGCAGTTTACCTCTGAATTTTCGGGAGTCCAGAATCTTATCCACAATGTATTCTTCTTCACCACGGATCCTTTCTGGTGGAGGAGGTGGCTGAATTCTTCCTGGAAACGGGTTTTCACAGAAGGGTTTGAGCAAGGATATGTGAAACACTGGATGAATCTTTAGATTGTTGGGAAGTTTTAAACGAAAAGCAACCTGGTTAATTTTTGCAGAAATTTGAAAAGGTCCAATGAATTTCTGACCCAATTTGGAGGATGGCACATGTGTCTTAAGGTTTTTAGTGGACAGCCAAACTTTGTCTCCAACCTGAAGAGCAGGGGGCACTCTCCGATGTTTATCTGCTGCTTCCTTATATTCTTCCTGGGTCTTGAGCAATATCTCTGATAATTCCTTCTGGGATTCCTGTAATTTTGTAAGCCTGTCATTAACAGCAGGAATGGGAGTGTTCACTGGCAGATTAGGGATAAATACTGGATGTACTCCATAATTAGCAAAAAATGGGGTTTGAGATGTAGCGCTATGTATGGAGTTGTTGTAGGCAAACTCTGCTGTTGGTAAATAGTCCACCCAGTCATCCTGAAGATAGGAAATGAAGCAACGAGGTATTGCTCCAAAGTCTGGTTCGTTCTCTCCGTCTGGCCATTGGACTGAGGATGGAAAGCGGTAGAAAGATTCACCGTGACTCCCAAGGCTGTACAGAAACTCTTCCAAAATTTTGACGTAAACTGAACGCCTCTGTCAGACACCACGCTGTCAGGAATTCCATGTAACCTGAATACCTCTTTGATCATCAGTTCTGCAGTTTTTTTCAGCAGTAGGAATTCCTTCAGTTGGAATAAAGTGGGCCATTTTTGTGAGTCGGTCCACTATGACAAGGATGACGGTCATCTGTTTGGAAGGGGGTAGTTCCACAATAAAATCCATGGAAATAGATCCCCAAGGCCTGGATGGAACTGGGAGTGGTTGCAAGAGTCCTAGAGGAGACGATCGTGGGGTCTTGTTTCGTGCGCATGTTAAACAGGTTGAAACATATTTCCTCACGTCCTTCCTACAATTAGGCCACCAAAAGAAACGAAGTAGTAAGTCTTGTGTTTTTGCAACTCCAGGATGTCCTGCCAGTTTAGAATCATGGACACTTTTGAGGACTTCAAGGCGAGAAGATTCAGGTACATATATTTGGTGTTTCTGCATCCAAAACCCCTCTTTGAATGAAAGATCGACGTCTTCCGAAGGATGGTTAAGGAAAGAGTCCTCTTGATATCCATCTTTAATTCTATTACCTAGTCCTCTAGAGTGCAATATTCCCAAAAAATTTTTAGGGCCTAGAATTGTATCATCATTACTAGACCTCTCCTGAGGTTCCGAACACATCCTGGACAGGGCGTCAGCCTTGCCATTTCTTGAACCAGGCCGGTAAGAGATTATAAAATTGAATCTTGAGAAAAATAAGGCCCATTGTGCTTGTCTTGCAGACAATCTTTTTGCTGTACGGAGGAATTCAAGATTCTTGTGGTCCGTGAGGACAGTCACAGGGTGATTGGCACCTTCCAGAAGATGTCTCCACTCGGGGAAGGCAACTTTAATGGCTAACAGTTCTTTATTACCAATGTCGTAGTTCTTTTCTGCAGATGACATGGTGTGGGAAAGAAACGCACATGGGTGAAGTTGCATCTTGTCCCCAACTCGCTGAGACAGAATAGCTCCCACTGCAGAGTCCGAGGCGTCCACTTCGACAGTAAATGGCAATTCAGGATTTGGGTGTACTAACAATGGAGCAGACGTAAAAAGAGTTTTCAACTTGTCAAAAGCCTCCTGTGCCTCTGGAGACCAGAAAAATGCTTTGGTCTTTTTTGTTAGTGTAGTAATTGGTTGTATGATCCGTGAAAAGTTCTTTATAAATTTTCGGTAAAAATTTGCAAATCCTATGAAACGCTGGACGTCTTTTAAATTTCTTGGAACAGGCCAGTCCACTACAGCATTGATTTTGCCGGGATCCATGCTCAGACCTTCTGGGAGATGATATATCCCAGAAATTGGATACTGGTTTGTTCAAACTCACATTTTTCAAGTTTAATGTAGAGATGGTTCTCCTGTAGTCGTTCCAAGACTAACTGGACGTGCCTGCGATGCTCTTCCAAGGTGTCTGAAAATATAAGAATGTCATCGAGATAAGCCACAACGAATTGGTCCAAGAAATCTCGAAATACATCATTAATAAAATGTTGAAAGGTGGCTGGGGCATTGCTAAGGCCAAAGGTCATAACAAGAGATTCAAAATGTCCATATCTCGTTCTGAAGGCGGTCTTCCACTCATCTCCTGGGCGAATCCGTATGAGGTTGTAAGCCCCTCTAAGATCCAGCTTCGAAAGATTTTCGCAGAACGGAGTCTCTCAAATAGTTCAGGAATTAAGGGTAGCGGGTAGCGATTCTTGACAGTGATATTATTCATCTCTCTGTAGTCAATACATGGCCGCAGAGTGGAGTCTTTCTTTTCAACAAAGAACAGGGGTGCCCCAGCTGGAGATGTGGAAGGTCGAATAAAGCCTTTCTCTAAATTTTCATCCAGGAACTTTCTTAATACCTTCAATTCAGGTTCGGAAAGATTGTAAATCCGTCCAAATGGAATGGTTGCTCCTGGCAGCAATTCAATGGGACAGTCGTAAGGACGGTGAGGAGGTAATTGATCTGCTTTCTTCTTACTGCAGACATCAGAGAACTGCTGATATTGAGGTGGTAGTTTCTCTTCCTTCTCATGCGAAATCTCAGAGATTTGGACTTGTTGGAGAACAGGGGGTTCCTTATGACAATTATTCTTACAGTAGTCAGATGGAAAGGTGATGGTCCTTGATGCCCAGTTGATAGAAGGGTTATGGACTGAAAACCAGGGAATCCCTAGAATAACCGAAATTTCGGAGATGAAATAAGGTGGAAACTGACAGCTTCATGATGATCCGGGTCGATACAAATCTCCAGTTCGATTGTCTCATGCGTGACAGGTCCAGAAGACAAAGGTGATCCATCCACAGTTTCCATTTCAATTGGTGTGGATTTGGTCCTACTGGAAATATCATTATCACGTGTAAATTTTAAGTCCATAAAATTTCCTCCTGCTCCCGAATCCAACAGGGCAGAGCATTGTATTTTTTGGGTGCCCATTACAACCTGAATGGGGATTACAAAATGAGATGATGTGGTATGTATTTTGTCTATTTCTGGCGTTACTGATGAGATAGTCTGCAAGATGGAATCCGACTGCTGAGAAAGGTCCGTATTGCTGGCAGACCTGTTGTTGGTAAAGGCTATAGTCCTTTTGTTAGGACAGTTGATGGCATAGTGTCCAGGGTCCCCACAATAGAGGCAGAGATGTTCTGCACGTCGCCTCTCCTTCTCCTGTGCAGAGAGTGGTCTTCGGATGACGTCGATCTGCATCGGTTCAGACACAACTTGCGTCTTTTCTTGGTGGTCTGATGCTGAAAATGAGAAGCCAGGGCTATTCCCAAGTGCTCGCAGTCTCTCCTTTCTCCTTTCAGTAAGTCTCTGGTCAATCCGGATACATAGCTGAATAAAGTCCTCCAACTGGTCAGGGGTCTCAACCCTGGCAAGCTCGTCTTTCACTGGTTCTGATAACCCTCGTCGAAATTGACTTCTCTGGGCCGCTGGATTCCAGGTGGTGTCGGCCACCCAGCGACGGAACTCTGATGTATATTCCGCAACAGAGCGACGTCCTTGGCGCAAATTATGTAATTTAGTTTCTGCTGTGGCACAGCGGTTTGGGTCATCAAAAACTTGATTCATAGCTGCGATGAAAGCTTCCAGGTCATTAAGGAGGGCATAGTCCTTTTCTACATAAGGTGAAGCCCAAGCAAGAGCTTCATCCGTCAGGAGATTTATCATGAAAAAAACTTTCTTCCTCTCACTGGTAAAGGGAGCAGGTTGCATCTGGAAGTATATGCGGCATTGATTGAGGAATCCTCGGTACTGCTTGCGATCCCCACTGAACTTTGCAGGCAGCGGCAGCCGCGCGTTTGATTCGGACCCTGAATTGCGCACGTCCAGTAGTTGTTTTTGTAGCTCAATTACTTCCTGTTGTATCGCCGTGAAATCAGTTTGTAACTTGGCATATTTTCCTTGAGAGTCAGTACAAAAACTTTGAAGCTCCGTAACTTGCCGCCTCAGGGTGTTCACAGCGGACTCCATTTTGGCGCGATATTATTCTGTCAGGATCCCGTCTGGGTTGGAGCCGATGTTACTGCAAACACTAGGGAAAGCAGAGGCAGGTAGCGTAGTCAGAAGGCAGGCCGAGGTCGGTACACAGGAAAGGCAGTGTTTGTAGCAGGGAAGCAGGCAAATAACGTAGTCAGGTGGCAGCAGGAGGTCGGTACACAGGAAAGGCAGTTCGGTAGCAGAGGAGCAGGCAGATAACGTAGTCAGGTGGCAGCAGGAGGTCGGTACACAGGAGAGCAGTGTTTGTAGCAGCAGGAACAGCAGGAGAAAGAGCTTGACTAAAGGCTGGAAGCACAATAATCTCGCAATGACACACCCACAGGGCCAGGTTTATATAGGGTGTGTAATTGGCAATCAGAGGCCCAATCAAGAGAGCACTAGGTGTAGCCAATCAGGAAGAACAGTCAATGGTATCTGGGTTCAGCAAGGAACTTTGCAGCCAGCAGAATAGCTCAGATGGTAGAGCTGCTGGCCAGTGGACAAGAGGTACTGGGTTCGACTCCTGACACAAGGCCATCCATAATGGTCCTGACTCTGCGGTTGGAGATGTAAGTACCTTCTTTGCTTCCCTGAATATAGCAATTTACATTTGTATTTATATGCCATAGTTACATAGAAAAACAGTAACTAAGGTTTTACCTGTTTAATTCTGCAGTTTACAAAAGTTTTCCCTTCCAGTTCAGATAAGTACACTACTCTTCTTTTTTTTTTTTGCCTGACTCCGTTCTCATTATGTACGTTGAGTTAACCCGTGCCGGTCATGATTAATCCAATGCCACAATGCTAACTAATGTATTTCCTTTCTGCATGCTGTAAAATATTTATTTTGGTTTTGCTTTAACCGTTATTTTCTTTTCTCTTTTTCTACAGCACCATAGAGAGGAAATGGGGACCCCAACTAATGAGGACGACCTGTCTACAGCATGTATGGAGGAGCCTTATGAGGGGAGTAGTCGACAGTCTGCGGCCTCTCCAGCACTGCGTAGACATAGTCGAAAAAGAAAGGCGGACGGCCAGCCATCCCCAGACCTGTTGGTGTTGGCGATGTCATGATCCCAGTGCAGGGTTGACCTGCACGCTAGGGGTTAAGGTTTTGATCCCAGTGCAAGCTCTTACCTGCACACCTGGGCTTATTATTGTGGCCTCTCCTTGGTTCGGGGAGAGCTTCTTATAGCCCTGGGAAGCTCCAATCCCTGTCAGTTATACTTTCGCCCTTGGCAGAGTGTGTTGACCCCTGAGTGTGTTTGTGCTGTGTTCTGGTTTGCCTGATACTTTGGTTTTGACTCGGTCTGTTCTCTGGATACTGCTTGTTGGATTCTGTTTCTGTACCTTCGCTGTCTGTTTGGTTTTGACCTCTGCCTGGCCCCGACTATCCGTTCTGTCTCATCCTTTGTACTGTACTGTCTTCTCGTGCTTTGACCTTGGCTTGTTCAGATTTACGTCTCTGTCTGTGCCCCTGGATAACTCTGTCCCGTAGTTACCTTTCTAGGAGTTTTCCCTCAGCTTCTAGCTCCCTGGAGCTGAAGCCACGCCCCTCAACTGTCAGGTGATTCAGGCCCTGAAACCATCTCTCTCCTGCCTTGCTCACCCTGCGTTCCTAGGAGCCTGAAGCTTTCTTCTGCACACGTCTTCCGGAGATTGCACTGGTGAGTTCTCTTGCAATCCTTTCCGTGATAGGCGAATAATATTTTAATTAATCAAAATCAAAAATGCACGGACACTTTTGCAACCTTTACGGCGGATAGACTCGGAAAGCTGGATCCTAGACAGAGGCTACATGCGGAACGACTGATCTTTGAAGCACTCAGTAAAGCTGCACAAGGACAGCTGGACGAGTCTTCTAAAATCCAGAGTGCGGTGGATCGGGACCAGTCATGGCCACAAATGCCCGATCCACACAGGAACACACCTGTGCGGAGGATTTGTCCTCCGCAAAACCTGTCATTCCCCCCACCCCCGCCTCAGTACCCTGGGTTTTCCCAATCATTTTGGACACCGATGTCGTCAACGCCCAGGCCACGTCATTTCAATGAGGAATCCCAGTATCAGGATTTGCAGTGGTGTTTTCCTTTGTTTCATTTTTGTTGATGTTGATGTTTTGTAATAAATTTTTTTGTATTAAAACTTGCTGTCGTCTATCATGAATGAAGCTGGCAGAACAACTTGGTGGGGTAATGGGTGATAGGATATAATGCTATCATAGCTCTGGTGGGAGGGAGGGGGTGCATCTATACAGATGCATAGCTATAATGGGTGTGAGTGATGAAACATTAATTTATTTTTTACATTTAAACAAATAGGATGGGTTGAGGGTAGGTCAGGTCCGCCATAAGGGCGGTACTCTAGCTTAAGATGCCTAGATATAATGGGTGTGTTTTTAATATGTACCTTTTTTTTTTTTTTGGAAAGAAGTTGACACTGCTGCAGTTCTAAAGTCTAAACTGTATATATTTGTAATAATATATATATATATATAATATATATATATATATATATATATATATATATATATATATAACATAAAAAAACAAGCATAACATTCAAAACCAAACAAATAAAATAACTATTTACACAAAAACTATTTACATGCCCCCTGGTGGACGAACCGCTCCAGCATCACTCCATGCTCGTCCATGGCTGCCAAGGTCGCAGCCATTGCAGACCTCATCCGCTGGTGGGAGGCCAACAGGTCCTGGGCAGTGATCATTTCTGTGGATGTAAATGGTAAAAGTTAACCAGGCAATTCTGTGGCAACATCAAGTAAAGTTACATGTGTGCTGTTTTACTTACGGATTTGCGGCGACTGCGCTTCTCCCAATGAGGCGCTTACTGCCCAGCCCGAACCTGTGGCACCACCAGCTAGGGACACAAAGAAAAATACATATAACACGACAGCCCTTGCACATTTTAAGACCTAACAATGTTATATTATGTGCGTAAATTACCAGAAGGCGACCCTGCACCAGTGTCATGGAGTGACGCTGGAGAGAAGTCCTGTGAGGGGGAAGAGGTCGATGACCACATATCCGGAGGCGGGGTAGCAGCAGGAGAAGGGGTTGCTGCTGGTGATGGTGCTGCTGGTGATGGTGGTGCTGGTGATGATGCAGAAGGAGATGGTGGTGCTGCTGAAAAATATTTAAATTGAGTGGAGAAATCTTTCTACTAACTTGCTTGATTATGGCTATTATTTGCATATAAAGCTTCACATATTGGTCCATACAGAGTAGGCCCCATATGATGCTACAAATATAAAGGGCCCGATTTGAAGCCACGTAAATAATGAACCCCTATATGATGCTCCAGTATATGATGGACCCCATTTCTGAAGTTCCACTGTATGATTAGCCCCATATATTGGTCCATACAAAGTAGGCCCCATATGATGCTACAAATATAAAGGGCCCGATTTGAAGCCACTAAATAATGAACCCCTATATGATGCTCCAGTATATGATGGACCCCATTTCTGAAGTTCCACTGTATGATTAGCCCCATATATTGGTCCATACAAAGTAGGCCCCATATGATGCTACAAATATAAAGGGCCCGATTTGAAGCCACATAAATAATGAACCCCTATATGATGCTCCAGTATATGATGGACCCCATTTCTGAAGTTCCACTGTATGATTAGCCCCATATATTGGTCCATACAAAGTAGGCCCCATATGATGCTACAAATATAAAAAGGGCCCGATTTGAAGCCACATAAATAATGAACCCCTATATGATGCTCCAGTATATGATGGACCCCATTTCTGAAGTTCCACTGTATGATTAGCCCCATATATTGGTCCATACAAAGTAGGCCCCATATGATGCTACAAATATAAAAGGGCCCGATTTGAAGCCACATAAATAATGAACCCCTATATGATGCTCCAGTATATGATGGACCCCATTTCTGAAGTTCCACTGTATGATTAGCCCCATATATTGGTCCATACAAAGTAGGCCCCATATGATGCTACAAATATAAAGGGCCCGATTTGAAGCCACATAAATAATGAACCCCTATATGATGCTCCAGTATATGATGGACCCCATTTCTGAAGTTCCACTGTATGATTAGCCCCATATATTGGTCCATACAAAGTAGGCCCCATATGATGCTACAAATATAAAAAGGGCCCGATTTGAAGCCACATAAATAATGAACCCCTATATGATGCTCCAGTATATGATGGACCCCATTTCTGAAGTTCCACTGTATGATTAGCCCCATATATTGGTCCATACAAAGTAGGCCCCATATGATGCTACATATATAAAGGGCCCGATTTGAAGCCACATAAATAATGAACCCCTATATGATGCTCCAGTATATGATGTGCATTATATTGCAGTACTGCATTGTAATTAATGCCACTCACCACGACGGGCCTGCCTCTGTGCACGGATGCTGGCGATGCGGTCGCTGGATCTGTACCGCAGATCAGCCAGCTTCTTGCGGATTTGTTTGGTTGTCCGCTGCACTCCATACCTTCCGGCCAGGCCCCGTCTGATCCTCCGCAGCACTGCCTGCTTGTGGAGGACTGGATGGGTCTGGTGCTGAGTGCACCAGTAATCCCTCCTATCCATCTCACGGATCAAATAACAGACCTCGCCATCCCCCCACGATGTACTGCGTCTCCCAGCTGCCATGTTATTGCCTCAAGAAAAGCTAGGCCGCATTGACGGCGTTAATCCCGACCCATGATGCATCAGCGCCGCCCACAATTTGTTACCCAACATGTGACGTGGGTAGACCGTTAGAGGACGCAACTGCGTTCTCGCGTGAACAGCATTACTAAACGTATGAATATTGTGATTAAAATGGAGACGCATTAGCGTCCCAGAAATACCGTGCCTTCAATACAGCGTCCCCTGGTCACAAGAGTGTGGGTATGTTGTTGGTTTTAAAGGGGGTTTGATGTATTATTAGATTGTGATTTTATGTGTGGAAACTGTCATGCAAATATTCACTTTGTATATGAAAAAAAATTTTTATGTGTCACAATATGTAGATATGTATTTTTTTACCTTTGCCCACATAATCATATGCGGTTTTTTTTTGGTGGTACGAGTTGGCGTTTTTATTGTTACCATTTTTGGGCACGTGACATTTTTTGACAGCTTTTTTATTCTATTTTTTGGAAGTTAGTAATAAAAAAAAAAAAAAAACTAATTTCTTTTTGGGGTGCCCTTTTAATCGCTCTGAGTGTGGTAAAATAGATAAAGCGTTTTTATTGTTCGGGTCTGTACGATTATGGCGAGACCTCATTTATGTAAATTTTTGATGTTTTGTCAGCTGTGGAGGCTGCTGCTGGGGTTTACATGGACTGGGCCAGTCGCTGATTGGTCGCGTCCGGCCGGGTGCGACCAATCAGCGACGCGGGCTTTCCGTTACAGACAGACAGAATTACACGATTATATAGTAGCTGTCACCTGTGTATTACCTCATATTACTGTGTATTACCTCATGTGACTGTATATTACCTCATTACTCATACATTTGAGTATATGTTACTTTAAACAATGAAAGTAATGTTGAGAAACCAAATTAACAATAAGTGAAAAACACATTAAGTTATAGAACTTTATTAAACAATTTAAGTAGGTAAACAATCTCAGTAGTAGTCCACTATAAGCTCTGATGCTGCCAAGTCACAGCACCGGGACCGTTAAAATAATCGCAGTAATTGTCTCTGCAGGTCTTCGCATCCTGGGTGCTTCTTCCAGGTCCCAATGGTCGAAGGCCAGCAATTGCGCGTTCGCTTGCCCGCCATTCGCCCAGCTGCACTTCTCCGTTCGTTTCATTCACAGAGTCCCCAAAGCCAGGAGGACAGTACGACACAGAATCGCGCCGGCGAAGAAAATTGTGAAGCACACAACAGGCCAAAACTACTGAGTCAATTGATTGCAGCTTCATGTTAATCGGTGTGTGAAAAATGCGGAAGCGATTGGCCATGATACCAAAGGCATTCTCCACAACCCGACGTGCCCTAGACAAACGGTAGTTATAAATTCTCCTTTACCGTGTGAGAGTTTTTTGAGGGAAAGGTTTTATGAGATTGGGATGAAGCGGAAGGCCTCATCGCCAATAAAAACAAAATTAAGGTTACCTGTAGTGTCTGAGTTATGAGGCAAGTGGAGTTCACAGTTAAGTAACCATTCTCCAAAAACCGTATTCTCCAAAACTCCACCATCGGAAACCCTTCCATTCATCCCAATGTCTACACAAATGAACTCATAATTTGCGTTAACAAGGGCCATCAGTATGATGCTGAAATAGCCCTTGTAGTTGTAGAAATATGATCCGCTGTTGGGTGGCTGAGTTATACGGACATGTTTCCCGTCCAAAGCCCCACCACAGTTTGGGAACTGCCATAGGTGATCAAAATCGTTGGCAATCTTGCTCCATTCCGCCTCCGTGGTGGGAAACTCCATGTAGCTCCATAGACAACTGAAAATCGCCTTGCACGTTTCCGGAATGAGAACGCTCAGTAGAGGCCTTGAAATGGCGGAAGAAAAATGCAAGTCTTGCAAAGAGCGTCCACTTGCCAGGAATCGCAGCGTGACTGCCAATCTTTCATCTGCCGGGATGGCAGCACGCATCGCTGTATCCTTACGTTCAATAAGTGGAGTAATTCTTCCAAGCAAATAGGTGAAGGATTCCTCAGACATCCGCAGATAATTGCGGAAATCATGTGGATTTTTATCCTGAAGCTCTTTCACCAGTTGCATGTGTGAAAATTTGGACCTCTTCTGCAGCCACTCTCGGGTCCACATGCGACGTTTTCTTTTAGAACGCCTCTCCAGCATCCGTACCTCATCTTGACGCCATGCTTCCTCTAAAAGCAATGCAGCAACCACAACAGCACACTCTGCATTGTTCATGATGGGGCAAACTGAAAAAAATAAAATAAAAACAATAGGTAGGTGTCCTATAACAATTTAAATTAGGTGAAATGGAAAGCTATTTGAGATCCCACCCGAGACCCCCTAAAATGGCTGCCGCCAAAAAAGCACATGTGCACCGGTAGAAGCCATGCCCTCCCTCCATCCCAGCAGAGCAAAGATAGCAAACAATAGACAATAGGTAGATGTCCTATATCAATTGAAAATGGGAAGGTATTTGAGATCCCACCCGAGACCCTCTAAAATGGCTGCCGCCGAAAAAGCACATGTACTCCGGTAGAAGCCATGCCCTCCCTCCATCCCAGCAGAGCAAAGATAGCAGACAATAGACAATAGGTAGGTGTCCTATAACAATTTAAAATGGGAAGGTATTTGAGATCCCACCCGAGACCCCCATAAAATAGACAATAGGAATCACATTAGAGACTCAAAAAGTAAACACTGCATAGTTGTGCATTGTTACCTAATAATTGGTAATTGACATTAATTCTAAAGACAATGGAAACACAGTAAAGACCCAAAATGAACTTACCGTGCACAACGTATAGCTAGTCAAAAGCCAGTTGGAGAATAGCTGTCTTGTGTTTTGGAGACGCAGTCGTGAATGCTACTGAGATCCGGAAAGCAGGACGCAAGCAGGAACAAACCACCACAACTGTTGCTAGACCGCCAGGAACAATGAACAGGAGCGCAGCTACGCTGCCTTCTTCACGCGATCGGGAACAATGGTAAGTAGCGCCGCCAATTGAAACGCAGTAGTGACCGCCAATCGGAGCCGGGGGGCGCGGAAAAGGCAACGCAAAAGCACGCCCTCGATTCTAGTAGCAAGTCGCTGGAGAGATCGTTGTTAAAGGTGTCAAACAGGACGATATGTGCAACTCAGCGGGGCCACAACGACCAAAAAAATGTCCAGAGTTTTCTTGAACGATCAGCGATCTCACAGCAGGGGCCTGATCGCTGGTATGTGTCAGACGTAGCGAGATCGCTATTGAGGTCGCTGTTACGTCACGAAATTGGTGACGTAGCAACGATCTCGTTAGCGATCTCGTTATGTGAGGCGGGCCCTTTATAACATTCAGGATTCTTGTAAAGAAACCCTTATCACACACACAGTTAGTTAACTTATTCAGTGCATTCAGGGAGTCTCATGTCTCAATCATTCTCTTGCAGACACAGTTATTCAGTGCACACTACAACAGATAATATATAACAGAAATTACAAATAATCAATCAATCTGATATGCTGTCTATGGTTCTTTGTCAAACAATATGAGCCGGTAATCTAGAAAGACACGTCTATAACGTACCCAAGGTCCGGTGTGCAAGCTGTAGGGTCGAGGGAGACACAGAGAGTGTTGTAAGAAACAAATTTCTTACCTTCACCGGTGATGTTTTCTGTGTGTTTTCCTCGGTCCGCAGTGCGATTGCCGGGTCTCGGATACTGGGTGTGTCCTCTGTTGAACCGGCCCCAACGCTAGGACGCCAAATTGTCAGGTTTAGGCCTAAACAGGTCTTATTAGGATATCAGATGATGGCCTGTTTGGATGGAGCTTCGATCGAGGCAGGATGGTGAGATGAAATGACACAGGAGACGAGTGTCTTGTTCTGATGCCAAGGTCATCTGATCTTTAATCACTCCCAGCCAGCTTATATTGACGGCTGGACTGGGCGTACACATACATTAGGTAATGGTGTTTTCCAGAACATATTAGCAAATCATTTATTACAGTAAATACATTTTGTCCCGTATCCATAGTTCATGTCAATTTGACCAACTAATTATCAAACTAAGGAATTCACTAATCATCAGGTGTTCCTTTGATGAACCCCCAAACTGTCATCATTAGCAGTTATAACTTTATTACTCTACTGATTGATTGCATGTTTAATCGTCATTCACTTATACTCATTATTTGCTCTTCCCATCATTAGGGTGATATTATTCTAATTATCTCATAGTCAACAAGAATATGTCTCGTTGGCTAACCTTTGTTACATGTCGTGTCATGTTGCTAGTTCAGTCAGCAAATAATGTCTTAGTGGAATATAGAGAAGTGATTTCTTAAAGGGATTATTTGTATGAGAATATATAAAAGGGTATCAGAATATAGAAGAGTCTCCTGAATTCCCTATCAGCTCCTTCCCCAGGAGGAAGGAAATCTCCATACCACTAAGTTTCCTGCGTTGCCGGAGGATGTCGGCACACTCCCTGACCCTGCTGCAGACGCCGAGCTGGCGGAACTGGCCCGGCATCAGGAGGAAGCAGAGAACATGGAGTGGAGCTGGCAGGCCCTGACGCTGAGTCCGGACCCGCCACTGGAGCCGAAGCAGCCGCTCCGCCGACCTGTCACGCCGGCACCTGGAGCCGGAGAAAATCCCTGACACCAGGCCCCGCAGAGGAATCGGTGACGAACCCTCTCCCCACGCTGCCTGCAGGTGAGCCCGGCAGGCCGCCAGCGTCCCCGGAGGAGAACAGGCCCTGCGGCCTAGAGGACCGGAGCGAACCGGCTCTGCAGCCAGCCCCAGCAGCAGCTCCAGCTAAGTAAATGAAGTAACACGGACAGGGTCCACAGTAACTGTAAATAGTTTTTTATGTTCTGCCATTCACTGCTTGAACAATGTTTCTCATATTTTTTGAACTGTGAGGCCATGGACTCTCTGGCCCAAAAACTGTTTGTATAAAGTTTAGCACCTCTTTAGGTGCTTCCTCTTGGTTTTACGTAACCTGTTGCAGTGCACAGACTGCACACTACCTCAGAAGACGAAAACCCGTTAGGTGTGGCTGAAGACGAGGTCTGCTGAAATGGCCAACTATGTCTTGCAGCCCATCCAAGACCAACGTGGGAGGTTTGGAGCGGTCCTCCACAAGCACAAGTTAATGCTATTGTCTTTTTGCACTTTAACTTAGTAGAGTTTTATAAATGTTATTTATGCAACGTTTAATCTGAAGTGCCTCCCATAAAGGGAAGAAGAGTTTTGAAATTGTTTCTATTGTAATGCATTACTAAAAATTTGCATGTTCTTGTAACAACCTTTTACTCTGTTTCAGCCCGCGGACGTGCTGTGTTTAACGGGGGTGAATGTGGCACCCCTGAGGGTTCAGTTGCCACAGAGGTGTTGCATCTCACCCAGAGTTGTGACACCTGACTCTCAGGTAAGGAGGGAGCACCCCTAGGACTCCACACCTGCATCCAACACACCATGCCAGCTGAACATACGGACGGACCCTTAGGGAGGATGGTCTGACTCAGCCTGGTTAGCAAAGGGTGTAGACATGGGTGGGTGGAGCCAGCTGCAGCACTTAGGCTGCATGATAGAATAGAGAACAGCCAGTCACTGACTGTGGCTTCAAACGAGTACATCTCTGGAAGCAACTGCTGAAGTGAGCGAACGGGTCCGAAAAGGCACGGACGTAGATTTATCTGTCCGTGGCCCCCATCCTGGAGAAGGAAGGACCAAGCCATCAGGGTTCGGCCCCTAGACTAGCGGGAAAGCTTCAAGCTCTGGTAGTAAGCTGACGGTGGTGGTCACTTTATGGGCCATTGCCATCAACCACCAGCATCTCTACCGGAAGGCAGCATTACGGGGTCAAGTATGTGCAGACATAGAATTGATCTGTTTACCGAAAGGGCTCACAGCTCCCTTCGTCTGAGAGCTCTGACTGGGTGAAGGTGCAAGGAAGGAAAGGAGTTATAAGCACAGAGAGAGCAAAGGCAGAAAGGAACATACTGAACGGGAGTCCTGGGAAGTGCGACCAATCTACCTGGGGGTTGCTGGACCACTCACCCGGAGGACGCAGTGCCAGGCGGGCATCTGTATGGCACCCTTCAGACTGTGAGTAAAAACCCTGAACTGCACTTGGACTGACTCCTAGAGTTATTCCAGCATTGCACACTCCTCTCTGCTACATCACAAGCACCTTTCCTGCACTATCACATCTACCTGCCCTGGAAGGATGCAGCCTCACCTGTAGGAGGTTTACCATCTAGCTGCACAACACCATCCCTTCCAGAGGACCTGCACAGCAGCGCTGGTCACCCTGACCAGGTACTGCAGGTGGCGTCACGAATCATCATACGAACACTAATCCCCTGTAAATATCCCCTTTTTGGTGAGCGCCCAGGGCCACGGACCGAGTCGTGGCTGCCGTGACATCCCCCATAGAAATCGGCGGGCTCGGGTCCGAGTACCCCACAGCCCTGGCGGGCGGCTCACAAGTAGGTCACAAATAACACTGGGGGTATATCAGGGATTAGTTGAAAAATATACCAAGTGGTTACAAGGAGCAGAGGTAGTGAAAAATCAGTGTGGAAAGTTGGATGACATACCAAGTAGTGATGAGCGAACGTGCTCGCCACTACTCGTTACTCGCCCGAGTATCACTATACTCGGTGTACTCGGCGAGCACAAAGCATTTCCGGGATTACTGGGAGGGAACTCGGGTCTCCACCCTGCATTTTTGGAAGTCTTTAGAGACCAAATCAACATGCAGGGATTGTCTGCCAGGCACTGTAACGCTGCAGCCATCTTTGTTGTGGTCTTGCAGTGATTGGCTGGCTGCACAGCATCATCAGGGGTATAAGAGACCCGACGGCACCCTGCTAGGCGCATTGAGCTCCAGATTGAGATAGTGTAGGGAGAGCTGCTGCGGATATAGGGTCAGATTTGGTCAGTGTGGAGTCTATCATCCTAAACTACTTAAATCCAGCTAAACCAACAGTCCTACTAAGGACTAATTCCAGAGTATATAGGTTGCAGTGTTAGGTAGGCAGGGGAGTGTACGTCGCTCTATGCATATCAGTGCAAGGCCTGCAGACACTGTATGTGTGTATATACAGTCATGGCCAAAAGATTTGAGAATAACACAAATATTAATTTTTACAAAGTCTACTGCTTCACTTTTTCTAATGGCAATTTGCATATACTCCAGAATGTTATAAAGAGTGATCAGCTTAACAGCAATTACTTGCAAAGTCAATATTTGGCTAGAAAATGAACTTTATCCCCAAAACACATTTCAACATCATTGCAGCCCTGCCTTAAAAGGACCAGCTAACCTCTTTTCAGTGATTGCTCCATTAACACAGGTGTGGGTGTTGATGAGGACATGGCTGGAGATCAATCTGTCATGATTAAGTAAGAATGACACCACTGGACACTTTAAAAGGAGGCTGGTGCTTGGCATCATTGTTTCTCTTCTGTTAACCATGGTTATCTCTAAAGAAACACGTGCAGTCATCATTGCAATGCACAAAAATGGCCTAACAGGGAAGAGTATCGCAGCTAGAAAGATTGCACCTCAGTCAACAATCTATCGCATCATCAAGAACTTCAAGGAGAGAGGTTCCATTGTTGCCAAAAAGGCTCCAGGGCGCCCAAGAAAGACCAGCAAGCGCCAGGACCGTCTCTTAAAAGTGTTTCAGCTGCGGGATTGGGCTACCAGCAGTGCAGAGCTTGCTCAGGAATGGCAGCAGGCAGGTGTGAGTGCATCTGCACGCACTGTGAGGAGGAGACTCTTGGAGCAAGGCCTGTTCTCAAGGAGGGCAGCAAAGAAGCCACTTCTCTCCAGAAAAAACATCATGGACAGAATGATATTCTGCAAAAGTTACAGGCAGTGGACTGCTGAGGACTGGGGTAAAGTTATTTTCTCTGATAAATCCCCTTTTCGATTGTTTGGGACATCAGGGAAACGCCTCATTCGGAGAAGACAAGGTGAGCGCTACCACCAGTCTTGTCTCATGCCAACTGTTAAGCATCCTGAAACCATTCATGTGTGGGTTGCTTCTCAGCCAAGGGAATCGGCTCTCTCACAGTCTTGCCTAAAAACACAGCCATGAATAAAGAATGGTACCAGAATGTCCTCCAAGAGCAACTTCTCCCAACCCTCCAAGTTTGGCGATCAACAATGCCTTTTCCAGCATGATGGAGCACCTTGCCATAAAGCAAAGGTGATAGCTAAATGGCTCAGGGAACAAAACATAGAGATTTTGGGTCCATGGCCTGGAAACTCCCAGATCTTAATCCCATTGAGAACTTGTGGTCAATCATCAAGAGACGGGTGGACAAACAAAAACCTAAAAATTCTGACAAAATGAAAGCATTGATTGTGCAAGAATGGACTGCTATCAGTCAGGATTTGGTCCAGAAGTTGATTGAGAGCATGCCAGGGAGAATTGCAGAGGTCCTGCAGAAGAAGGGTCAACACTGCAAATATTGACTTGCTGCAGTTAACTCATTCTAACTGTCAATATAAGCTTTTGTTACTCATATGTCTGCAATTATATTTCTGTCTGTGATAAAAACATCTGTCAAAACACACATAAAAACCAGAGGGCAGCAGATCATATGAAAATATAATATTTGTGTCATTCTCAAAACTTTTGGCCATGACTGTAGATATCATTGCATACATCAAGAGGGCCCATTCCATTACTGTCTGCTGCTGCTGCTACCTATAGCAGATATTGACCGTATATACCTAGCCCCAGGTATAATTGGCTAGGATTTTTTTTTTTGCCAGGTTAATAGAGATTATTTTGTTCCAAAGCTTCCAGAGCACTTTTTTTTTCTCCATTTTCTTTTTGACACTGCACAATACAGCTAGATCCTTTTCCTAAAACAGCGTGAAAATGCAGCAATTTTGAAGGGGTCCCAAAATCTGTCATTATTTTGTGGTGAGGTAGAATTTTTTTTGAGTGTCTAACACAATTTTTTGACACCACTTTGCTGAACCCCCAAAAAATACAAACAGGCCACATATTTTACAGAGTGGTATAGCTGTGACACACCTCATATATCCGTGTGCTAACAATTTGGGCATTTTATGCCTAAATTGCATTTTTTTGCTGTCTGTCACTCTTGTTATATGCAGCACTATTTTGCAGACTCCCCAAAAAATACAGCCCACATATTTGGCCGTGTGGTATCTCCGTTACAGGCCTTATATATCTGCGTGATCCAAGTTTGGGCATTTTAGGCTGGTACTGCAGTGTTTTCCCTGTCTGTTACTCTAGTTCTATACAGCACTATTTTGCATTTAAAAAATAAAACATACAAGCCACATATTTGGCAGTGTGGTATCTCCATGACAGGCCTCATATATTTGCGTGCTCCAAGTTTGGGCATTTTAGGTCAGCACTGCAGTGTTTTTCCTGTCTGTTACTCTAGTTATATACAGAACTATTTAGCAGACCCCCCAAAATTCAGGCCACATATTTGGCAGTGTGGTATCTCAGTGACAGGCCTCATATACCTGCGTGCTCCAAGTTTGGGCATTTTAGGCTGGTATTCCAGTGTTTTTCCTGTCTGCTACTCTAGTTATATACAGCACTATTTTGCATTAAAAAAAAATAAAAATACAGGCCACATATTTGGCAGTGTGGTATCGTTGTCAGACGTCTGATGTATTTGTGGCCTACAAACTGTGGCAATTCAGGCATACATTCCACTGTATTTGCTGTCTGTTACCCTAGTTCTGTACACTATTTTGGGGTGAAAAATTAAAAAATACAGGCCAAATATTGAACAGTCTGGTATCTCTGTCAGATGCCTCATCTAGCTGTGGGCTATAAAGTGTGCTTTTAAGGCTTCCATTCACCTTTTGTTGCTATGTGTTACCATAGTTCTCAAAACTATTTAGGGCTTAAGGGGTGTGTAACCATAGTTTTTTACACTATTTAGGGCTTAGGGGGTAAAAATACAGGCCACATATTGAACAGTGTGGTATTCGGTAAAAATACTTCTGCTTCAAGTTGTTATGGCTGCTTCATGACTGTCAGGATGGAGTTGTTAATTATGGTACCATTGCTGCTCACCATCTTGGTGGATTCCTCAAAGTTTAGGAGGATCGTACATATGTCTGACATACATGTCCACTGCTGAGATCTTATGTGTGAAGTCAGAACTGAATACCGACAGCCTTGTTGATGCTGGTAGTCACCAACTGTCCTCTTCTGCTCGCAAATAGAGTTGAGCGATACTTTCCGATATCCTAAAGTATCGGAATCGGAATGGTATCGCCGATATCACTAAAATATCGGCGATACCCGATACCGATACCGGAAGTCCCATGTAAGTCTATGGGAACAAAATATCGCAACTAAAAAAACCCCATTCTTTCCTTGTAAACACTAAATATACACACATAGAATACATATATATATATATACATGTCATTGTGACATATATATATACATATATGTATAGTTTATACACTTCTACATAGTAAAATATCCTCTGATTCAATTGCCGGGTAAAGCCGGCTTCAGTGAAAAGACAGAAGCACCCGACATGAAATGACACTTGGTGTACATAGGGTTAACCATGTCTTTTCATGTCGTTTGCTATCTGATTTGCACAAACAATTAAATCAGTCTATGTGTGCAAAATTTCACACCTGTAGGGGTTAATTAAAGGTGTAAATTCGTTGAAAAAAACGGACTTTTTTGCTACGAATTTACACTTTTAATTAACCCCTACAGGTGTGAAATTTTGCACACATAGACTGATTTAATTGTTTGTGCAAATTAGATAGCAAAGGACATGAAAAGACATGGTTAACCCTATGTACACCAAGTGTCATTTCATGTCGGGTTCTGCATTTTCACAAAAGCCGGCAATTGAATTAGCGGCTATTATACTATGTAGAAGTGTATGAACTACAAATATAAATATATATATATGTGTCACAAATTGAATGACATGTATATATATATATGAGGTGTAAAATTGCTGAAAAAAAATGCGTGGGCTCCCGCCCTATTTTCGCAACCAGACAGACAAAGCCAGTGAGTGGGGGCAGATAATAATAGCCCAGAGAGGGACCATTATTTTTGCCCCCCCCGGCTACTAACATCTGCCCCCAGACACCCCAGGAAAGACAAATCTATAATTAGATTCGCCCTTTCTGGCACTTTGCCCGTCTATTCCCATTGCCCTGTAGCGGTGGCGAATGGGTTAATATGGGGTTAAAGCCACCTTGCTATTGAAAGGTGACCTTAAGCCAGGTTAATAATTGAGAGCTGTCAATTAGACAACTATCAATTATTAATCCTATTGCATGAAATAAAAATAAAACACACACACTTTAATTAAAAATCATTTTAATGAAATAAAGACACATGTTTTTGACCATATTTTATTTTACTGCAAAAACCATTTCCTGTAATAAAAATAAAATAAAAAAGCAAAATTATTCTTACCTATCCCATGCACAGTCAGGTCCCACGGTGTAATCCTTCAGAAAGGGTTAATGTTTACTGCAGGGACCGCAGCTAATGCTGCAGCCTCACAGTAAACCCCAAATGAATGAGTTCCTCTCCTGCCTGAGAGGAGAGTAAAGGCTGGGTGTCACATAACGATACACCAGTGATCCCGACAACGATATGCACTTGTCAGGATCGCTGGTGTATCTCTACATGATCGCTGCTGAGCTGCCAAACAGGCAGCTCAGGCAGCGATCTGGGACAGCGACACTGCGGGTAATATCGCTTAAGGGCCCGTCTCACATAGCGATATCGCTACCGAGATCGCTGCTGAGTCACAAGTTTTGTGACGCAGCAGCGAGCTCACCAGCGATATCGCTGTGTGTGACATTCAGCGACGATCAGCCCCCCTGCCGGGTATCGCTGATCGTCGCAGAAATGTCAGGACCTTTTTTTGATCGCTGGTTTCCCTCTGACAGGCACGCATCGCTGCGTGTGACAGGCGGGAGACCAGCGATCCGCTGGTAACCAAGGTACACAGCGGGTTTCCAGGCACCGCGCAGCGCTTGGAAACCCGCTGTGTACCTTGGATACCAGCTCCCTGCATCAGGGCGCTGGTATCCAAGGTACACAGCGGGTTTCTAGGCACAGCCCCGCGCCTGGAAACCCGCTGTGTACCTTGGTTACCAGCGGATCGCTGGTCTCCCGCCTGTCACACGCAGCGATGCGTGCCTGTCAGCGGGAAACCAGCG
Organism: Oophaga sylvatica; assembly: GCA_033576555.1. NCBI lineage: Eukaryota > Metazoa > Chordata > Amphibia > Anura > Dendrobatidae > Oophaga > Oophaga sylvatica. Next base: position 892,607,734 of record JARQOD010000001.1, on the reverse strand, counting down.
ATCAAAAAAAGGTCCTGACATTTCAGCGACGATCAGCGATACCCGGCAGGGGGGCTGATCGTCGCTGAATGTCACACACAGCGATATCGCTGGTGAGCTCGCTGCTGCGTCACAAAACTAGTGACTCAGCAGCGATCTCGGTAGCGATATCGCTATGTGAGACGGGTCCTTAAGTGGAAAGCTTAATTGATTGCTTTCCACTTTCACTTCAGGTCAGCCAGGGACACAATCAGTGACGTCAGAGGGAACTGATTAACAAAAATAGGGGTTCCCTTCGAAAAAAAAATGGCGTGGGGTCCCCCCTATTTTTGTTAACCAGCCAGATGAAGCAGACCGCTGAGGCCTGGATTTTCAGGCTGTTAAGGAGCCAAGATCCATGGACCTTGCCAGCCTGATAATACTAGGCCACAGCAGTCTGCATATCTTGGCTGATTAACAAAAATAGGGGATCCCTCGAAAAAAATTGGCGTGGGGTCCCCCCTATTTTTGTTAACCAGCCAGATGAAGCAGACCGCTGAGGCCTGGATTTTCAGGCTGATAAGGAGCCAAGATCCATGGACCTTGCCAGCCTGATAATACCAGGCCACAGCAGTCTGCATATCTTGGCTGATTAACAAAAATAGGGGATCCCCTCGAAAAAAATTGGCATGGGGTCCCCCCTATTTTTGTTAACCAGCCAGATGAAGCAGACCGCTGAGGCCTGGTTTTTCAGGCTGGTAAGGATCCAATATCCATGGACCTTGCCAGCCTGATAATACCAGGCCACAGCAGTCTGCTTAGCTTGGCTGGTTAACAAAAATAGGGGATCCCCTCGAAAAAAAAACGGCGTGGGGATCCCCCTATTTTTGTTAACCAGCCAAGTAAAATGCAGACTGCTGCGGCCTGGTATTAAAAGACTGTCAAGGCCCATGGATTTTGGCCCTCAACAGCCTGATAATACCAGGCTACAGCAGCCCCACATTTGGCGCATCAAAAGATGTGCCAATTGTGGCACTTTACCCGGCTCTTCCCACTTGCCCTGTAGCGGTGGCAAGCGGGGTAATAAGGGGTTAATGTCACCGTTGATTGCACGGTGACAATAAGCCCGGTTAATAATGGAGAGGTGTCAATAAGACACCGATCCATTATTAATCCCAAAGTTATTAAATGCATAAAAAAAGACAAAGCAAGAAAAAAGTATTTTAATGAAATAAAGAGACAACACAGTTTTCATTAATTTTATTGTACTCTCATTCCTGCGACGCCATCGATCTCCTGTAAAAAAAGAAAAAAAAAAAACCAACAGTATACCACCTGTCCGACGCAGTCCATAACGACAGTCCCACGACGATCCAACTCTGCTACATCGCAATGACAGGCAGAGCCTGTCATCGCGACGCAGCACAGCTGATTACCTGCTTCCCCGGCGGTGACGTCATCGGACTGACTGCTTTACGGCCGGGATTACCCAGCAGTCACTGCAGTTATCGCGGGAAACTGCATGTGACCGCCGGGGAAAGAAGATTGCGGCCATCAAGCAGTCCAGGACGTGACCGCCGGAGATCTTCTGTCAGGTAAGTGCCGCTGACTCCTGACAGACCCGACCGACGGACACTGACAGTGACAGTGACAATCCCGATTCCGGTATCCGATAAGACGAAAATATCGGAACTCGGAATCGGAATTCCGATACAGCCAATATCGGCCGATACCCGATATTTGCAGTATCGGATTGCTCAACCCTACTCGCAAATCCTTTCCAACATCTGCAGTGTAGAGTTTCAAGTCGTGGGGACATCACACACCAGTCAGTGAGCCATAAGCTGCAAACGCTGCTGAAGCATGGCAAGCGCGCATGAAGCTCTAGCTGACTTTCTAAAATGGGTACGCAGAGCGTCGTACTTTTCGTAGCAGATCTGGCAGCTCCGTGTTGCTTTTCAGAAAATGTTGAACAATGAGGTTAAGCACATGGGCCAGGCATGGCACGTGTGTGAGCTCGCCTCACCACAGAGCAGCCACCAGGTTCCAGCCATTGTCACACACGACCATGCCTGGCTGTAGGTTCAGCGGTGTCAGCCACAGATCTGCCTGCTCTTTCAGAGCTGTCCACAACTCTTCTTCAGCATTGTGCGGTTTGTCAACTAAGCATATAAGCTTCAGTACAGCCTGTTGCCTCTTGGATGAGGCAGTGCTTCAGTGCTTCCAGCTTGTGACTGATGTGCTACTTTCGGAAATTGAGGCTGAAGAGGAGGCGAAGGAGGAGGAGGAGGAGGTGCAGGAGCTGTAGACTGTGGGGGCAACCCAGATTGATGTGGGACATGCAATACTCAGTTTTGGGAGGACGTGCACCATTCCAAGGTCGGACTGGGTCCCGGCTTCCCCTATGTTACAGTGTGCCATCAGTAAGATATACCATCCATGACCAAAAGCACTTGTCCACGTGTCTGTGGTTAGGTGGACTTTCCCAGTAACAGCATTGTGGAGGGCACGGGTAACCTTGTGGGACATATGCCTGTGTAATGCCGGGATGGCACGCTGGGAAAAATAGTCCCGCATGTGCGGGGCCTCGGTGTGATCCTCGACTCTGCCATCTCTTTTAAGCTACATATCCAATCCCTTGCCTCCTATTGCCCACTACAACTCAAAAACATTTCTAGGATCCATACATTGTAAGAAACTGCAAAAATGTTTGCGTACGCCCTCGTGATCTCATGCTTCGACTATTGCAACCTTCTACTCTCTGGCCTCCCCTCTAGTACTCTTACACCACTCCAATCTATCCTAAACTCTGCTGCCCGAGTAATCCAACTGTCCCTCCTTTATTCCCCATCCTCTCCTCTCTGCCAGGTTCTTCACTGCCTTCCTATTGCCCAGAGGCTACAGTTCAAAACCCTAACTATGACATACAAAGCCTTCCACCATCTGTCTCATCAATACATCTGTGACATGGTCTCCCAATGGCCGACCGGGCCATGGCTTCCTCTACGCTAACCTAGTGTGCTGTCAGCGAGATGTACCATCCCTGGACACAAACACTTGTCCACGTGTCCGTGGTTAGGTGCACTTTCCCTGTAACAGCATTGTTGAGGGCCCGGGTACTGTTGTGGGACATGTGCTTGCTTGTGCAATTTTGTGACGGCATACCGGGGGAAATTGTGGTGGCTGAGGACCGAGTACCTTTTGATGGTCACCGCCATCAGGTTGCGGAAAGCTTCCATCTCCCACGAGCCTAAAATGTGATAATTTGAGCGCAAGAATATGAGAAATGTGTGAATTTAGTACTGTGGTGTTAGCAGCGTATTTCCGCTTGCATTCCAAGGACTGGGGTATGGACAACTGAATGCTACGCTGAGACAAGGACATTGACGTGCTTGTTAATGGTGCTAGTTGAGTTTGTGTGCAACTACAGATGCAGGGCAGGAGGCATCTTTGCATGCACCATGGACAGGGGATTGGCTGGCACGCACAACATCAGAAGAAGCAGTGGTATCACCAGTACACTGTACTTCTGTGTCCTGGCCTCCCTCACAGGAAAATTATGCCTGCTAGTCAACATTCCTGAGCCTACAGGTTCGGTTCCTTCAGGGCTCTCCCTTGCATTGGGAGACCTTCAGCACGTGGGCTTGAATTGATTGAGACACAGTCCAAAGTAACTTGAACGAAAACATCTTTACTAGTTACTGTACTTAGAACATACGAGGTTTTTACAACAGGCTTCAAAGTGCATTGCTCCTTGTCTTTCCCTGCACCTCTCTCATGGTTACATAGCATGGGCCCGGTTAGGACCGTTCCTGATGGTTTCTCTGGATACTCTCTGTACAGTTCTGCTACGGTTAAACATCCCTCAGACTGTTTCGCCCCAGACTTAAGTTCATTAACTACCTGAGTCAGTTGCCACTGTGAGAGTAAACTGTCCTTCTGTGCTGTGCTATGTGTAGGTGCCAAGTTCTTTCTGTCTGTACTCACTGCTTCTGTGGGGTCTCCTGACCGTTTCACCCCGGTCCTCAGAGTGTCCGCCTACGCGAAAAGCTGCCACATCTTGACGCTTCCTAGGATTCTCTGCTGTACTAGGCTTCACTTTCAACTTTACTGAGCTGCTGTGCTATTGGGCCTATAGCTCTTGTGGACTGTGCGAGTGCCCAGCCCTAACTAACTCTTCTAGAACTATTCCCTGGCTTACCACACAGCAGCCCCTCCTACTCTTAACTGTTTCCTATGTGAATCCCGTATACTATAACTAGCTACACCAGAATTCCCACATCTAGTGGCCATTAATAGTCACTACACTTTCCCTATTATGTATATGGTGCTACAGCAAACAGCATATTATACATAGATTAATCAGCAACATAATATACACTTAACACTTAAAGGGGTACACTTTACATCCCCTTACATGCCAATGACACAAAGATCTACCTATCTGTACCTGACATCACCTCCTTACTGAGCAAAATCACACGTCTTCCTGCTATTTCATCCTTTTTTTCTGCTCGCTTTCAAAAAGTGGACATGGACAAAGCGGAATACATCATCTTTCAACTATCTCATGCTGAGTAGACATGAGAGCTGCGTATGCATCATTCGGTACCACTTTAGTAAGAGGGAAAGTTTGCCCAAGAGAAAATGACTTTCCAGACATTTATGGCATTTTTTGAACATTGTTTGCAACTGTGATCTTCATCTTCTTGGTGGGGATGTGGTAAAGTTCAAAATCGTCATCAATACCATCATCGTCCATATCTTCTAAGGAGGAAATCTGATGTTTACCAGGGTCGTGGTTATCTACGTTTAATGGCATTCCTTTAATAGTGTTCGTTACACTAGAACAAATAATTTTTGGCTGTGACATTTAGATATTTTTGGTAATGCATGGGTGAAGATGAAGAACCTTGTGCCACGGGTGTGTTGATAGTTACGGATGTTGCACTCCTTTTTAAACTTAGTTTTTCACGAGCATCCATCAGTTTGTTTGGTTTTCCTCCAACACTGATCTGCTTTCTCTAATTCAGCATCTCATGAACATGTTGTACTTTGCCATTAATACAGACACGTGCATCTTTGGCAACATATTGTTTATGACCATTTTTCATGGCGAGCTACCCCAAGGGGGAAATGTTTTTCAGCCAATACACTTAGTGCATGGGCATTCCAAGTATAAGAGATCTGCTCCTTTAAACTGGGAAGACCTTTTTCACAGGCCATACTCCAAGTCTCTTCCTACACCACCCCTAGATCACCAGGGTGACCATGTTCCATGATAAAACAGGCACTATATTGTTTTGCCAGGTTGTTTAGGATGTCCGTAAGAACAATTAGTTACACAGTAGATTGATGTTTCCCTCCAAGGGGAAAATGTTTTTCAGCATATGCACTTAGTTTATGGGCATTACAAGTATAGGAGACCCGCTCCTTTAAACTGGGAAAACCTTTTCGCAGACCATATTCCACGTCTCTACAGACACCACCACTAGAACACAAGGGTGAACATGTTCTGTGATCAAACAGGCATAGCTACTAGATTGTTTTGCAAGTGTGTTTAGGATATCCGTAACAACAATTAGTTACACAGTAGGTTGATGTGTCCCCCACCCCCAGGGGAAAATGATTGTCAGCCAATACACTTACTGTATGGGCATTACAAGTATAGGAGACCAGCTCTTTTGTAATGGAAACAGATTTTTAGGAGGACTTCATACACTTCTCTTCAAAGTGGTATTTTGGGTTTCAATGAGTAGGCAAATAGTATCGGAGACCCACTTCCTAATAATGTGAACTTTATTGGTTGTTCATCTTCTTCAAATTCTTCAATGCCAGTTCTTCAGCATCAACACCGCGATGCTAAAATGAGGGGTATTCTGCCTCACCACAGCAATTTCACCAATGCAGGTTCTTAAGCCTCAACAGTGCAATTATATACTGATCATTCTTCAGGCTCAATACTGAAATGCTCCACTGCAGAGACTTTAGCGTCAACATTGCAATTGTCCATTGCCGGGTGTTCAGCGTCAACACTGCAATTGTCCACTGCCGGGTCTTTAGCATCAACACTGCAATTATCCATTGCCGTGTCTTCAGCGTCAACACTGCAATTTTCAACAGCAGACTCTTTAGCGTCAACACTGCAATTGTCCACTGCTGGGTCATTAGCATCAACACTGCAATTTTCCACAGTTGGGGCTTTAGCATAAACACTGCAATTGTCCATTATCAGCGTCAACACTGCAATTTTCATCAGCAGGCTCTTTAGCGTCAACACTGCAATTGTCCACAGCTGTGTCTTTAGCATCAACACTGTAATTGTCCACCGCTGGGTCTTTAGCATTAACACTGCAATTGTCCACTGCAGGGTCTTTAGCATCAACACTGCAATTGTCCACCGCTGGGTCTTTAGCATCAACACTGCAATTGTCCACTGCCGGGTCTTCCGCATCAACACTGCAATTTTCCACAGCAGGGATTTTCTTTAGTATCAACTCTGCAATTGTCCATAGCTGGGTCTGTAGCATAAGCATTGCAATTGTCCACTGCCGGGTCTTCAGGCTCAACAATTCACTGCATAGCCAAACAATATGGGAGTAACAAATTAATAGGAACAATGCTTTCAGGTGGCCATCAAGTACGTCGGTTCAAAGTTTTTTTGGGATGCATTTGAATTTGGTGCAGGCCAGGCCTTGCATTCAATGCATAGCCTAACACTGTGGCAGTGCCAAAAGAATACTGTGAACTTGGTTTTCCTGAGTCCAGCCAGTACGTCAGTTCAGAGGCTTATTGGGGTGCATTTGAATTTGGTGCAGGGCAGGTCTTGCATTCAATGCATAGGCTAACACTATGGCAGTGCCAAAAGAATAATGTGAATTTGGTTTTCCTGTGGCTATCCAGTACGTCGGTTCAAAGGCTTATTGGGGTGCATGTGACTTTGTTGCAGGGCAGGCCTTGCATTTAATGCATAAGCTAACAGTTTGGCAGTGCCAAAAGAATAATGTAAACTTTGTTTTCCTGTGGTCATACAGCATGTTGGTTCAAAGGCTTTTTGGGGCGCATTTGAATTTGATGCAGGGCGGGCCTTGCATTCAATGCATAGGCTAACAGTATGGCAGAGCCAAAATAATAATGTGAACTTGGTTTTCCTGTGGCCATCCATTACCTTGGTTCAAAGGCTTATTGGAGTGCATGTGACTTTGTGGCAGGGTGGGACTTGCATTCAATGCATAGGCTAACACTATGGCAGTGCCAAAAGAATAATGTGAACTGGGTTTTCCTGTGTCCATCCAGTCCATCTGTTCAAAGGCTTATTGGGGTGCATTTGAATTTGGTGCAGGGCAGGCCTGGAATTCAATGCATAGGCTAACAGTATGGCAGTGCTAAAAGACTAATGTGAATTTGGTTTTCCTGTGTCCATCCAGTACCTGGGTTCAAAGGCTTATTCGGGTGCATGTGAATTTGTGGAAGGTCGAGTCTTGCATTCAATGCATAGGATAACAGTATGGCAGTGTCAGAAGAATAATGTGAACTTGGTTTTCCTGTGGTCATCCACTATGTCAATTCAAAGGCTTATTTTGGTGCGTTAGAATTTGGTTCAGGGCGGGCCTTGCATTCAATGCATAAGATAACAGTATAGCAGTGTCAAAAGAATAATGTGAACTTGGTTTTCCTGTGTCCATCCATTCCGTCTGTTCAAAGACTTATTGGGGTGGGTTTGAATAACTTGTAGTTCAGGCCTTGCAATCAGTGCATAGGCTAACACTATGGCAGTATCAAAAGAATAATGAGAACTTGGTTTTCCGATGTCCATCCAGTACCTGGGTTCAAAGGCTTATTGGGGTGCATGTCACTTTGTGGCAGGTCGGGCCTTGCATTCAATGCATAGGATAACAGTATGGCAGTGTCAAAAGAATAATGTGAACTTGGTTTTCCTGTGTCCATCCAGTACGTCGGTTCAAAGGCTTTTTGGGGTGTGTTTGAATTTGGTGCAGGGCGGGCCTTGCATTCAATGCATAGCCTAACACTATGGCAGTGCCAAAAGAATAATGTGAATTTGATTTTCCTGTGTTCATCCACTCCATCTGTTCAAAGGCTTATTGGGGTGCGTTTAAATTTGTGGCAGGTCGGGCCTTGCATTCAATGCATAGGATAACAGTATGGCAGTGTCAAAAGAATAATGTGAACTTGGTTTTCCTGTGGTCATCCAGTGCGTTGGTTCAAAAGCTTATTGGGGTGCATGGAATTTGGTGCAGGGCAGGCCATGCATTCAATGCATAGGCTAACACTATGGCAGTGCCAAAAGAATAATGTGAACTTGGTTTTCCTGTGTTAATAATAATAATAATAATAATTTTATTTCTATAGCGCCAACATATTCCCCAGCACTTTACATTATAGAGGGGACTTGTACAGACAATAGACATTACAGCATAACAATAAACACAAATCAAAGTAGATACCAAGAGGAATGAGGGCCCTGCTCGCAAGCTTACAATCTATGAGGAAAAAGGGGAGACACGAAAGGTAAATGGTATCAATTGCTTTCATTGTTCGGACCAGCTATAGTGTAAGAATTGGGTGTTCATGTAATTCTGCATGAACCAGTTAACAGCCAAAGTATGTAACAGTACAGACACAGAGGACTATTAAATGCAAAAAGAGGGTGAGAACATAATACGAGGTACCTGATTATGGTAAAAAAATGTTTGAAAGGGCCAAGAGGGATAGTTAGGCTAATGCATTGAGGCGGTAGGCCAATCTGAACAAATGCGTTTTTACGGCACGCTGAAAACTGTGGGGATTGGGAATTAATCGTATTAACCTGGGTAGTGCATTCCAAAGAATTGGCACAGCACGTGAAAAGTCTTGGAGATGGGAGTGGGAGGTTCTGATTTTTGAGGATGCTAACCTCAGGTCATTAGTAGAACGGAGGGCACGGGTAGTGTGGTAGACTGAGATGAGGGAAGAGATGTAGGGTGGTGCTTACCCATGAAGTGCTTTGTGGGTGAGGGTAATAAGTTTGTACTGGATTCTGTAATGGATGGGTAACCAGTGTAATGATTGGCACAAGGTAGAGGCATCGGTATAATGATTGGTGAGGAATATGGTCCTGGAGGCAGCATTCAAGACAGATTGGAGAGGGGCGAGTTTGGTAAGAGGGAGACCGATTAGTAGAGAGTTACAATAGTCCAAACGAGAACGAATAAGAGAAACAGTAAGGGTTTTTGCAGAGTCGAAAGTAAGAAAAGGTCGAATTCTAGAGATGTTTTTGAGGTGCAGATAACAAGAGCGAGCAAGTGATTGGATGTGGGGGGTGAATGAAAGCTTGGAATCTAGTATGACCCCAAGACAGTGGGCATGTTGCTGGGGAGTAATGGTGGAGCCACACACGGAGATGGTGATGTCGGGCAAAGGTAGGTTAGTAGAGGGAGGAAACACGAGAAGTTCCGTTTTTGACAGGTTCAGTTTGAGATAGAGGGATGACATGATGTTAGAGACAGCGGTAAGACAATCACTGGTCTTTTCTAAAAAGGCAGGCGTGATATCGGGAGAAGTGTATAATTGGGTGTCATCAGCATAGAGATGGTACTGGAAACCAAATCTACTGATTGTTTGTCCAATAGGGGTGGTATACAAGGAGAAGAGGAGGGGCCTTGAACTGATCCTTGAGGAACCCCAACAGTAAGGGGTAGATGAGAGGAGGAGGAACCAGGAAAAGATACAGTGAAAGAACGGTCAGAGAGATAGGAGGAGAACCATGAGAGAACAGTGTCCTTGAGGCCGATGGAGTGAAGCATAGTGAGGAGGCGCTGATGGTCCACAGTATCAATGCTGCGGAGAGATCCAAGAGAATTAGCATGGAGTAGTGACCATTAGATTTAACAGTTAGTAGATCGTTAGAGACTTTAGTGAGGGCAGTTTCAGTAGAGTGTAAAGAGCGGAAACCAGATTGAAGAGGGTCGAGAAGAGAGTTATCTGAGAGACAGCGAATAAGACGGGTGTGGACCAGGTGTTCCAGGAGTTTAGAGATGAAGGGAAGATTAGAGACCGGTCTATAGTTAGCGGCACAGTTTTGGTCGAGGGACGTTTTTTTAAGTAATGGATGTATAATGGCGTGCTTAAATGAGGAGGGAAAGATACCAGAAGAGAGAGAGAGATTGAAAATTTTTGTTAGGTGAGAGGTGACAGCAGGGGAAAGGGACTGGAGGAGATGTGATGGAATGGGGTCACTGGCGCAAGTAGTAGGGTGAGAAGATGCAAGGAGCCTGATTACTTCTTCTTCTGTGACTGGATCAAAATCAGAGTGAACTAGATGCAGTGGGGGAGGGAGGACAGTGCATGGTATGAGGGGATTGGGAGATAATTTTCTGTCAGATGTAGTCAATTTTTTCTTTGAAATAATTGGCCAGATCGTCAGCGCAGAGATCTGTGGTTGGGGCCTGCACTTTTGGGTTGAGTAGGGAGTGAAAAGTGTCAAAAAGACGTTCAAGGTTATTGGATAGTGAGGTGATGAGGGTGTTGAAGTAGGTTTGTTAGGAGAGGTGTAGGGCAGAGTTGTATGTTTTAAGCATAAATTTGTCATGGATTAAAATCTTCGGGTTGATTAGATTTTCTCCACAAATGTTCGGCGCACCTGGAGCACCACTGCAGGAAGCGTGTTTGCAGCGTGTGCCACGGTTGTCGGTGTCTGTGTCGTATTGTTCTATGTATAGGAGGTGCAATTTCATCCAGGGCACTTTGCAGGGTTTCGTTGTAATGCTTCAGTGCAGAATCTGGACATGAGAGGGAAGAGATAGGGGCCAATGATGACTGCAAGTTCTTCAGAAGTTTCTGTGTGTTAATGGCTTGTATGTTTCTCCAAGTGTGGAAAGTCAGGGTGACCTGAGCTGGATGGCAGTTCTTTATAGAGAATGAAAGAAGGTTGTGGTCAGAGAGCGGGAGAGGGGAGTTTGTGAAATCAACCACTGAGCAAAGCCGGGAGAATACCAAGTCGAGGGAGTTCCCGTCTTTGTGCGTGGGGGAGTTAGTATGCTGCAAGAGGCCGAAAGAGGAGGTTAGAGATAAAAGGCGAGAAGCAGATGGGGAGAGGGGAAGAGCAGTGGGGATGTTGAAATCGCCCATGATGAGGGTGGGGATGTCACAGGAAAGAAAATATGGAAGGCAGGTGGCAAATTGATCCAGGAACTGATGAAAAGGGCCGGGAGGATGATACACCACCGCCACTCGCATGGAGAAGAGGATGTAGAGACTGACAGCATTGACCTCAAAAGAAGGGAAGACAAGTGAGGGTACTTGAGGGATAACCTGAAAAGTACATTTGGGTGATAGGAGCAGACCAACGCCTCCACCTGCTGTGTTGTCCAATCTTGGGGTATGAGAAAAGTGTAGTCCACCATTTGAGAGAGCAGCAGCAGCAGTGGTGTCTGACTGCTGGATCCAGGTTTCAGTAAGAGCCAGAAGGTTAAGAGAATTTGAAAGGAAGAAGTCATGGATGAAGGGGAGTTTATTACACACTGAGCGAGAATTCCAAAGGGCACAATTGAAAGAGACAGAAGGCATGCAGGGAATATTAATAAGATTAGAGGGGTTTCTGAGTGTAGCGGTTGGAAGGTTTGACTTGCTATAACATGAAGGGCCGGGGTTTGGAGCGATATCTCCTGCGACTAAAAGAAGGAGGATAGAAAGAGTGAGCAGATGCTTAAGTGATTTGTGAGAGCGTCTGGTGTGTTGGATGGTGGGACTGAGTGTATTTGTGCTGTTTAGCAATGTGAAAAGAGCATGAGTGCTATACATAGGAGAGGAAAGGATAGAGGGGGCAATATGGATGGAGTGTAAAGGGTTAATGCAAGGGTGGTGGATGTGAGTGAATGCAGCAGTCAGGATATAAATTATGCAAATAAATATGGTGAATATGTGTTGTGATCCAAATGTAGAGGGATTAGTTTTTTAATGTGTCTTACCTGTCTCCTTCCTTGTCTCACTGCTATGTATAACTGCGGCATACTTTGATACATGTACTTCGATTACATGTACATAAATGCTACCCCAGACTATGTCTCAATATATAGGAGGCTAGTTCTAAGATCTCTTCCTTTTTTTTTTCTCTCATTAGCAATCAAACTGAGTTGACACAGCAGGACACAATTATTGTAGTGGGCAGATAAACAAATGTCCAAGCCATCATGGGTCATAAACCACTTTGAAAAAGTTATTTGACCTCACAGCATAATGGTACAAGCAGAGTAAGTTGAAATAGGTATATATTATTAAGTTTGCTGGATAAAATGAAAGCTGTAGCTGATAGCATGCAGGATTCGGTGCAGAGATTAAATACCATTAAGTTTGCTGGATAAAATGAAAGCTGTAGCTGATAGCATGCAGGATTCAGTGCAGAGATTAAATAACATTAAGTTTGCTGGATAAAATGAAAGCTGTAGCTGATAGCATGCAGGATTCGGTGCAGAGATTAAATACTATTAAGTTTGCTGGATAAAATGAAAGCTGTAGCTGATAGCATGCAGGATTCGGTGCAGAGATTAAATACCATTAAGTTTACTGGATAAAATGAAAGCTGTAGCTGATAGCATGCAGGATTCGGTGCAGAGATTAAATACCATTAAGTTTGCTGGATAAAATGAAAGCTGTAGCTGATAAGCATGCAGGATTCGGTGCAGAGATTAAATACCATTAAGTTTGCGGGATAAAATGAAAGCTGTAGCTGATAGCATGCAAGATTCGGTGCAGAGATTAAATACCATTAAGTTTGCTGGATAAAATGAGAGCTGTAGCTGATAGCATGCAGGATTCGGTGCAGAGATTAAATACCATTAAGTTTGCTGGATAAAATGAGAGCTGTAACTGGTAGCATGCAGGATTCGGTGCAGAGATTAAATACTATTAAGTTTGCAGGATAAAATGAAAGCTGTAGCTGATAGCATGCAGGATTTGGTGCAGAAATTAAATACCATTAAGTTTACTGGATAAAATGAAAGCTGTAGCTGATAGCATGCAGGATTCAGTGCAGAGATTAAATAACATTAAGTTTGCTGGATAAAATGAAAGCTGTAGCTGATAGCATGCAGGATTCGGTGCAGAGATTAAATACCATTAAGTTTGCTGGATACACTGCAGACTGTGAGCCCTCGCGGGCAGGGTCCTCTCTCCTTCTGTACTTGTGTGTCCCTTGTCTAGCACATGTTTATTGTACTTGTCTATATTTTTCCCTTTTCATATGTAAAGCGCCATGGAATAAATGGCGCTATATAAATGTATAATAATAATAATAAAATGAAAGCTGTAGCTGATAGCATGCAGGATTCGGTGCAGAGATTAAATACCTGTATGAAGAGAATAGAGATGCGTGTTAGATTCATCCATGTATAACTGCGGCATACTTTGATACATGTACTTCGATTACATGTACATAAATGCTACCCCTGCATGCGTTCAGCCAGTACGTCACTTCAAAGGATTTTTGGGGTGCGTTTGAATTTGGTGCAGGGCGGGCCTTGCATTCAATGCATAGGCTAAAATTATGGGAGAACCACTTCCTAATAATGTGAACTTTGTTGGTTGTTCATCTTCAACAATGCAATTCTTCAATGCCAGTTCTTCAGCCTCAACACTGCAATGCCAAAATGCAGGGTCTTTTGTCTTACCACAGTAATTCACCAATGCAGGTTCTTAAGCCTCAACAGTGCAATTATCCACCGATGGTTCTTCAGGCTCAACACTGAAATGCTCCACTGCAGGGTTTTTAGTGTTAACACTGCAATTGTCCACTGCAGGGTCTTTAGCATCAACACTGCAATTGTCCACTGCAGGGTCTTCAGCCTCAACACTGCAATTGTCCACTGCTGGGTCTTCAGACTCAATACTGCAATTGTCCACCGCTGGTCTTTAGCCTCAACACTGCAATGTCCCCTGCTGGTCTTCAGCTCAGCACTGAAATTGTCCACTGCAGGTGTTCCAGACTCAACACTGACATTCTCCAATGCAGGTTCTTCAGGCTCAACAATTCACTGTGTAGCCAAACAATATGGGAATACCAAATTAACAGGAACTATACTTTAAGGTGGCCATCCAGTACGTGGGTTTAAAGGCTTATTGGGGTGTGTGTTACATTGGCGCAAGGCAGGCCTTAACTTCAATGCATAGACAAACAGTATGAAAGTCAAAAATGAATAGTGTGAACTTGGTTTTCATGTGGCCATCCAGTACGTGGGTTCAAAGGCTTATTGGGGTGCGTGTAACTTTGGTGCATTAAATGCCTAGGCTAACAGTATTGCAGTAACAAATGGAAAAATGGAAACTTTGGTTTCATGTGGCCTTCCAGGACGTCTGTTACAAGTGTTATTGTGGTGCGTGTTACTTTGCTACAGGGCAGGCCTTGCATTCAATGCATAGGCTAACACTATGGGAGACCCATTTTCTTATAATTGGAAAACTTTTTCATGAGGCCCTCCTGTATGTCTTGTCAAAGGGGTATGGGGTTGCGTCAAAATTTTTAGCAGCCCAGCCACTCACTGCATAGGCAATAACAGTATAGGAGACCCACTGTTTAATAATGGGAACAACAAAGCATATCCAGCTGATGGCCCTTTAAGAAGATTAATGCCGCCTGACACCTCTATAAAAATTGGCCTTTTGACTTTCAGAGTCCTTCCCTCATAAATGAAACAGGATGTGTCTGATGATGTGTCACACACCACATGGCCAATTAAGGTTGTCAAATGTTAAAATGACATTTCTCAGTGAATGCATTGGTCTTGGTTGAAATCAATGGTAAAGTTGAAAAATGCATCAAAAACGCTATGTGTGAATATAGCCCAAGTGGTGGAGAAACAATTTTGTTTTGGGTTAATTAATTTGCTTTACATAACAGTTATTACCCTGGAAAGGATGTTCCTTAACATATTTCACAGGAAAATCTATTTTGGTTTAGTTTTGGTACATTTTTTGGTGCGCCTGTAAAAATGGCGTAAGACTCTGACAACATTGTTCACAGCAGTGACCTGGGTGTCAGAAATGCTTCCAAGGGCATTCACCATGATATTCCCGAGTCATTTGAGCACTGTTTCGATAATTTTCAGACGTTTTTAGACTTTAAAAGGACCCCCAGGGGGATCGCAGCAAAAATGCTCAGTTTTCCCATTGACTTACATTGGGCTCATTGCTCGGGTCGATTACCCAAGTACTCCAATTTGCTCGACCCGAACAACGAGCATCCGAGCATTTTAGCACTCGCTCATCACTAATGCTCATCTGTGTATCAGCCAGTCAAGTCCGCACCTGCCAGTGCTCATCTGTCTAACAGCTGGTCCAGCCTACACCTGCCAGTGCTTTTGTATACTAGCCAAACTAGCCTGCATCAGCCAGTGCCTATCTGTATTCCTGACAGTCACATCTGTATCCGTCATGCCTGTGTTCCTCCAGTGCTTGCTTGCATCTTCTCGTCCTGGTACCAGTCTCTTGGGGCTCAACTGCCGTGCATCCATGGTGTGTTCTGGAGTAGGACCTAGTGTTTATTGGGAGCTAAGCCTAACCCCACCATCAGGGACTCTAGTGAAGCATCAGTTGCTCACCTAGTTACGCCCCTCCAGGCTCTCCTTGGACCACCACAACTTACCAAGAATGATTACTCTAGAGCATAGGAATTGCATTGCTGCCATAGAAAAAAATTGAAAAAAGTGCTATATAGTGTATATATGAAATATGTATCTACAAAAATTGCTATGAAAAAAGGAAGGTTCTTAGCACATAGATTGGCCAATACATGCGTGCCTGTTATGATTTGGTAGCTGAGGAGAGGAAGCAAAAAAGGAAATACACCAGAGAGGTTGGAATCTATGGGATTGCAGTAACCTGACTAACCACCACAACTAAAGGCAGCCGTGGAGCGTACCTACGTTGGTCCTAGACGCCTCGTCACAGCCTAAGAAGCTAACTACACCTAAAGACAGAAAGAGGAAAACTATCTGCCCCGGAGCAGATCCCCAAAGAAAATAGAAAGCCCCCAAACATGTAATGGCGGTTAGACAAGAAGAAATACAGACACAGATAGAAAATAGTATGAGCAAACGCTTGGCCCAAACTTCCTAAATAGAAAAGGATAGGAAGGACACTTACTGCAACCCCAAAAAACCCTGAAAAGTACCAACTCTACTAATTACAAAAACACCTGAGATCACACGACCTCTACCACCTAAATTAGTTCTCTGGTGTAACAAAAACTAAACAGCAGCCACTGAAAAAACTGGAAAAGGCAAATGAACAAACAACAGTGGCTGATCTAAACTGAGAGGAGCACAAGCCCCTGGAGGGGACCCGGCAGACCCCCATAGAAGTGCAGGACAAAGTGCAAAAAGCAAGCACAAAAAACAAAAAGAAGAAAATGTCTTATCTGTTAGCAGAAGATGCAGGCACGAAAAAGCAGGCTACAAAGTGAACAGGAATCAAAGATGAGACCAGAACAATTGATCACCGGCAACCCTGATGGGAGGGAACCTCCCTTATATAAGACCAGTCAGTAACACCTGATCGCCAATCTTCACAATCTTCATTGGATAGTTCAGTACTGTTTGTAACCACCAGAGGGAGCTTCTGCTCAGAATTCATTTCTAGCACATTCACAACAGTACCCCCCCCTTGAGGAGGGGTCACCGAACCCTCATTTGAGCAACCAGGTCGGTCAGGATGAGCTCTGTGATACGCACGGAACAGTCTCCTAGCATGGATGTCCGAAGCAAACACCCAAGAATTGTCCTCCTGACCATAACCTCTCCACTTAACCAAATACTGGAGTTTCCGTCTAGAAAAACGAGAATTCAATATTTTCTCAACCACATACTCCAGATTGCCCTCAACCAAAACAGGGTCAGGACTCAGGAGCACAGCCATAGGAACCACTGGCTCGACAAACCTCTTCAATAAGGACTTGTGGAACACGTTATGGATCTTAAATGTCCCTGGAAGAAGTAAACGAAAGGAAACAGGATTAAAATCTCCATGATCTTATAAGGTCCAATGAACCTAGGCTTAAACTTAGGAGATGCAACTCTCATAGGGATATTTCTTGAGGACAACCAGACCAAGTCCCCCACTTCAAACCGAGGACCATCAGTCCTATGCCGGTTGGCAAACCGCTGGGCCGTCTCCTGAGAGAGGGACAACCTCTCCACTACCTGGTCCCAAATCTGCTGCATACGCTCCACAACAGAGTCAACACCTGGACAGACAGAAGCCTCCGTCTGTCCTGAAGAAAATCGAGGGTGAAACCCAAAATTGCAGAAAAATGGGGACATCAAAGTGGCAGAGCTAGCCCTATTATTAAGAGCAAACTCAGCCAAAGGCAAAAAAGAGACCCAGTCATCCTGATCAGCAGACACAAAGCATCTCAGATAAGTCTCCAATGTCTGGTTTGTTCTCTCAGTTTGTCCATTGGTCTGAGGATGAAAAGCCGAGGAGAAAGACAATTGAACACCAAGTTTAGAACAAAAAGTCCTCCAAAATCTGGAAACAAACTGGACTCCTCTGTCAGACACAATGTTCTCAGGAATGCCGTGTAACCGAACCACGTGCTGAAGGAACAAAGGCACCAATTCAGAGGAGGAAGGCAACTTAGGTAATGGCACAAGATGTATCATTTTGGAAAACCTATCACAAATCACCCAGATAACGGTCATTCTCTGAGAAACAGGGAGGTCGGAAATGAAATCCATAGAGATATGGGTCCATGGTCTCTTGGGCACAGGCAATGGCATCAACAAACCACTAGAGCGAGAGCAAGGCTTGGAGCGAGAGCAAGTCCCGCAGGACTGCACAAATTCCCTGACATCACGAGACAAAGTAGGCCACCAAAAGGACCGACTAACCAAGTCTCTGGTACCAAAAATTCCAGGATGACCGGCCAAAGCGGAACAATGAATCTCAGACATCACACTCTTTTTCCATCGGTCTGGGACAAACAATTTCCAAATAGGGCAGCGCTCTGGTTTATCCTCCTGACACCCTTCCAGAGCCAGTCTCCAATTGGGCGAGATGGCGGAAAGAACTACACCCTCTTTCAAAATAACAGCAGGATCAGATAACTCAGGAGAGTCCGCAAGGAAAGGCATCTGCCTTAACATTCTTAGTGCCAGGAAGAAAGGAAACCACAAAATCAAAACGTGTGGAAAACAAGGCCCACCTGGCCTGTCTAGGATTAAGTCGCTTGGCTGATTCCAGATAAACCAGATTCTTATGGTCCGTGAGGACCACCACCTGATGTTTGGCTCCCTCCAGCCAATGTCTCCACTCTTCAAAAGCCCACTTCATGGCCAATAACTCCCGATTACCCACGTCATAATTATGTTCAGTTGGAGAAAATTTTCGAGAGAAAAAGGCACAAGGGTTACTTTTAGAGGTCTCTGGATCTCTTTGGGACGAAACGGCACCTGCCCCAATCTCAGAGGCATCAACCTCCACCTGAAATGGCAGAGAAACATCAGACTGCCGTAGAACAGGAGCAGAAGTGAATCTCTGCTTAAGTTCCTGAAACGCAGAGACTGCCTCAGGAGGCCAATTCACCACATCAGAACCCTTTTTGGTCAAATCAGTCAATGGTTTAACAATAACAGAGAAATTACCAATAAATTTACGATAAAAATTGGCAAAACCCAAGAATCTTTGAAGAGCCTTTAATGAAGTAGGTTGGACCCAATCACAGATGGCCTGAACCTTGACCGGGTCCATTTCAATAACAGATGGGGACAAAATGAATCCCAGAAATGAGATCCTCTGTACGCCAAAAAGACACTTTGATCCCTTCACATACAGAGCATTCTGTCTCAAAATCTGGAACACAGTCCGAACATGTTTCACATGAGAGTCCCAGTCATTGGAAAAAATCAATATATCATCCAAATAAACAATCAGAAATTTATCCACAAAATCCCTGAAAATGTCATTCATGAAGGACTGGAAGACAGAAGGAGCATTAGTGAGCCCAAAGGGCATCACCAGGTACTCAAAATGCCCCTCTGGGGTATTAAATGCCATCTTCCATTCATCCCCTTGCTTAATGCGAATAAGGTTATATGCCCCCCTGAGGTCAAGCTTGGTAAACCAAGTAGCACATTTTCACCCTGGAAAACAGGTCAGTAATCAAGGGTAACGGATATTGATATTTCACAGTGATATTGTTCAAGAGACGATAATCAATACACGGCCTTAATGAACCATCCTTTTTGGCCACAAAGAAAAAACCGGCACCCAAGGGTGAAGAGGATGGTCTGATATGACCCTTCTCCAATGACTCCTTGATATAAGACCGCATAGCGTCATGTTCAGGTACAGACAAGTTAAAAAGGCGACCTTTAGGGAATTTACTACCAGGCACTAATTCAATAGCGCAGTCATAGCTCCTATGGGGGGGGCAAGGATGCAGATTTACTTTCGCTAAACACATCAGAAAAATCAGTCAAAAAGTCAGGAACATCCTGAGCCTGGGGGAGGCAGAAAATACAGGAGTGTTAGTATTAACACATTGGCAGCCCCAACTGGTTACAGACACAGATTTCCAATCCAAAACAGGATTATGAGACTGTAACCAAGGGAAACCCAGTACGATAATGTCATGCAGATTATACAGCACCAAAAATTTGCAACTCTCCTGATGATCAGGTTCAACCCTCATTATCACCTGAGTAGAGAACTGAGGTTTATTCTCAGCCGAAGGGGTAGAATCGATCCCCAGTAGGGGAATAGACTTCCGTAGGGGTATCAAGGGAAACCCACAACGTTTAGCAAAATCAAAATCCATCAGGTTAATAGCTGCTCCCGAATCAACGAAAGCCTGAGCAGAAAATGTGGACAGGGAGCAAAACGTCTTCCCCGCTTAGGGCAGACTGAAATAGCATGAGAGGCGTCACCACAGTAGAAACATAACCCATTGCGTTTTCGAAACTCATGACGCTGTGCCCCAGAAGCCACTCTATCACACTGCATGGGTTCAGAAGCTGGTTCACAAGGCAACACTATTCCACGCATACCTCTACGCTCATGCAAACGTCTGTCAATTTGAATCGCTAATGACATAGAATCGTTGAGACCAGAGGGGACAGGGAATCCCACCATAACATCCTTTACATTCTCTGACAGACCCTTCCGAAAAAGGGCTGCCAAAGCATCGTCATTCCATTTGGTCAGGACTGCCCACCTTCGGAATCTCTGACAGTATAACTCAGCGTCCTCAAGCCCCTGATTTAATGCCAACAAGGCTTTTTCAGCTTGATCAGTGACATTAGGCTCATCGTACAATAACCCCAGAGCCTGAAAAAATGCATCAACATTACTCAAAACAGGATCCCCAGGTGTCAAGGAAAAAGCCCAATCCTGAGGATCGCCGCGCAGGAGAGAGATGACAATTTGAACCTGCTGTGCTGCGTTCCCTGAGGACTTAGGTTTCAAGGCAAAAAAACAACTTACAGTTATTTTTGAAATTCAGAAATTTAGCTCGATCCCCCAAAAATAAATCTGGCATGGGGATCCTAGGTTCCACAACCGGCAACCTAGCAAGATAGATAGCAATACTCCGAACTTCAGTGGCAAGCTGATCCACACGGCCAGACAACTGTGCAAACTCCATTGAGAGAAAAAAAAAAAAAAATCCTCCTCAGCACCCAGAGATACAGAGGGAAAAAAAAAATCTCTGACAACTCTGACAATCTTCTTTCTTTAACACTATTTTTCCCTTCTGTGAGTACCATACAAATATCAGTTTTTTGGCTGGTGATACTGTTATGATTTGGTAGCGAGGAGAGCAAGCAAAAAAGGAAATACACCAGAGAGGTTGGAATCTATGGGATTGCAGTACCCTAACTAACCACCACAACTAAAGGCAGCCGTGGAGCGTACCTACGTTGGTCCTAGACGCCTCGTCACAGCCTAAGAAGCTAACTACACCTAAAGACAGAAAGAGGAAAACTATCTGCCCCGGAGCAGATCCCCAAAGAAAATAGAAAGCCCCCAAACATGTAATGGCGGTTAGACAAGAAGAAATACAGACACAGATAGAAAATAGTATGAGCAAATGCTGGGGCCCAAACTTCCTAAATAGAAAAGGATAGGAAGGACACTTACTGCAACCCCAAAAAACCCTGAAAAGTACCAACTCTACTAATTACAAAAACACCTGAGATCACACGACCTCTACCACCTAAATTAGTTCTCTGGTGTAACAAAAACTAAACAGCAGCCACTGAAAAAACTGGAAAAGGCAAATGAACAAACAACAGTGGCTGAACTAAACTGAGAGGAGCACAAGCCCCCGGAGGGGACCGGCAGACCCCCACAGAAGTGCAGGACAAAATGCAAAAAGCAAGCACAAAAAAACAAAAAGAAGAAAATGTCTTATCTGTTAGCAGAAGATGCAGGCACGAAACAGCAGGCTACAAAGTGAACAGGAATCAAAGATGAGACCAGAACAATTGATCACCGGCAACCCTGATGGGAGGGAACCTCCCTTATATAAGACCAGTCAGTAACACCTGATCGCCAATCTTCACAATCTTCATTGGATAGTTCAGTACTGTTTGTAACCACCAGAGGGAGCTTCTGCTCAGAATTCATTTCTAGCACATTCACAACACATGCCTAATTACCATGTCAAGGTGTCCTTCGCAAATTGAGTCCCTGTCCTGTAATGTCACCTCTCTTGGGCAAAAAAGCCTACAAGTTATGGGGCAGGAATGGACCAGCTAATCTGCCAACCAAAGAAAGCATATAAGTCAAAAAGATTAAAGTTTGGGGCAAACCTTAATCTTTTTTTACTTACCGTAAATACTCGAGTATAAGCCAAGATTTTCAGCCCATTTTTTGGGGCTGAAAGCCCCCTCTCAGCTTATACTCAAGTCATATACCAGGGGGTCGGCGGGGGAGGGGGAGCGCAGCTGTCCTATATACTCACCCCCTCCTGG
Organism: Oophaga sylvatica; assembly: GCA_033576555.1. Lineage (NCBI taxonomy): Eukaryota > Metazoa > Chordata > Amphibia > Anura > Dendrobatidae > Oophaga > Oophaga sylvatica. The sequence continues at coordinate 892,585,814 of JARQOD010000001.1, read as the reverse complement.
CGCGGTCTCTGCAGCCCCTGCTCTTCTCCCACGGTCTCCGGCGCCTATGTTCAGTGGTCAGTGGTACCGCTCATTAAAGTCTTGAATATGCACATAATCATGACATTAATGAGCAGTACCACGTGACCGCTGAAGTTAGGCATAGCTGCCGGAGACCGTGGGAGAAGAGCAGGGGCTGCAGAGACCGCGCCAGTAGGGGAGAATATAAGCGATATTCACCTGTCCTCGTTCCACCTCTGCACGTCGCTGTGTCCTCGCGTCCTCTAGCTGTGAATGTTCAGGTCAGAGGGTGCAATGACGTGGTTAGTGCGCTCCACGCCCTCTGCCTGAGCATTCACTGCCGGAGGACCCGGAAGACAGCGGCGTGCAGCGGTGGATCGGGGACAGGTGAATATTGTAGGTGCCGGGGCCTGAGCGAGCGGTGACACCGGCACCTGTCCCCAATAGCGCGCCGGTGTCCCCGCCTGCCCAGAACACCGGTACCTGGCCCCCAGCGACGAGAGGTGAGTATGTCTTTTTTTTTTATCATTTGCAGCGGCAGCATAATGGACCTATACTATCATATGGGGGCATAATACATGGGGCAGCATATGGTGCACAATACATGGGCAGCATATGGGGCACAATACATGGGGCAGAATATGGGGCACAATACATGGGGCACAATATGGGGCACAATACATGGGGAAGAATATGGGGCACAATACATGGGGCAGAATATGGGGCACAATCTATGGAGCATCTTGTGGGGCATAATACATGGGGCAGCATATGGGGCATAATCTTTGGAGCATCATATGGGGGCATAATACATGGGCAGCATATGAGGCACAATCTATGGAGCATCTTGTGGGGCATAATACATGGGGCAGCCTATGGGGCACAATACATGGGCAGCATATGGGGCACAATCTATGGAACATCTTGTGGTTCATAATACATGGGCCAGCATATGGGGGCATAATACATGGGCAGCATATGGGGCACAATCTATGGAGCATCATATGGGGGCATAATACATGGGCAGCATATGGGGCACAATCTATGGAGCATCTTGTGGGGCATAATACATGGGGCAGCATATGGGGCACAATCTATGTAGCATCTTGTGGGGCATAATACATGGGCAGCATAAGGGGCATAATCTATGGAGCATCTTGTGAGGCATAATACATGGGGCAGCATATGGGGCATAATATATGGGGCAGCATATGGGGCATAATCTGTGGAGCAGCATATGGGGCATAATCTATGGAGCAGCATGTGGGGCTCCTGATTCAATATGGCTATTCAAAAACATTTAACCTACTTTAATGTTACTTTTATTGTTATCTATTTTTATTTTTGAAATTTACCAGCAGCAGCCTCATTTTCCACCCTATGCTTATACTAGTTTTCCCAGTTTTTTGTGGCAAAACAAGGGGGTCGGCTTATTTTCGGTTCGGCTTATACTCGAGTATATATGGTATATGCTTTCTTTGGTTGGCACCTATTCACACTAGCTTAGATGTGCTGGTCCTTCTTTTTGTCTATTTGTATCAAAGTCTTTTGGAAATGTGCACTCCCAATCCCAATAGCCACAGGTGATTTTAAGCAGATTAGCAGGTATAGTCCTGCCCCATAAATTGTAGGCTTTTTTGCCCAAGAGAGGTGACATTACAGGACAGGGACCCAATTTACGAAGGACACCTTGACGTGGTAATTGGGCACACATGTATACGCCAATCTATGCCCTAAGAACCTTCCCTTTTTCATAGCAATTTTTGCAGATACATATTTCATATATACACTATATACCGCTTTTTTCAATTTTTTCTCCCATTTTCTATGGCAGCAATGCATCTCCTCGGACCACGACACAGTGGTTCTACCATTCCCATAACATCTGGTCATTCCTCATGATCTAGCTATTGATGTCCTCAAATGGTTTTTGGACATTTACAGTATTTAAAAGAGTTGTCTATGTAGTGTTGTTCACTAGTTACTCAAACATAATTTTTTAAATTTGATAATACATTTTTGTTTTAAACCACAGAAACGTCAATGTGGGCCAAATTTTTGAGACTTGCTGAGATCCTACATTCCCAAAAGGCCCTTATGTAGCTGAACCAACTGAACTAGCAGCATATCTGCATCTGATCTAAACGATTACTATTGATAGAGTCATGCAAAGTTTAGTCAGTTTGGGTTCTTACATATAAGTTGATTGACAATAAGGCACAAGATAAACAATATTTATGGGAACAATTTGTATCACTGTTTCATGAATTGATGCTTTGTGCAATGACTTTCAAATAAACATTTCACTTTCTAGGCAAGAACATTCTGCCTTTGGTCATCAAAAGCAATGATTCATTGTTAAATTTGAACCTTTGAAATGCTTGCTTTAGCTGACATTGCCAGACTGTCATCATCTGGGAGAAAGTCAATCATGTTTAAAATTTTCACCTAGAAATCATTGGTCCAGTAAACATTTTTCCAAGAAAAATAATTTTCAAAATGTTCCTAGAAAAATTATTAGTTTTTCATCCGGTGTCAATGAACATGTATGGCCAGTCTAAATGTTTGGTATAGCCAATTTGGACCAATATTTGCATGGTATATACCAATATGTTTGTCAGTATGTCGGTCATTCACCAGACAATCATTTTTAGGGCGGAGTCACACTAGAGAGAAATACGGACGAGTGCTATGAGAGAAAAAATCGCATACCACTCAAACCAATGTTAAGTTATGGGGCAGCTTCCTTCACCTTTTTTTTCTCTGCCGTATTATACGTGCGAGTGAAATCGCAACATGCTGCGATTTGCAGCGTATATCGGCCGAGAATCGCCAATACAAGTCTATGGGTGCAAGAAAAACTCGCACACCACACGAACCATCAGTGTGACTTGCGAGAAATACGCACAGGTGTCCTTTAAAAAAGACAGAAATTCAGTGTGCTATACTGTAAAATCACACTGACAGGTTAAAATAGAATACATAGAATACATGTATGCACATAGTATAGGTATATATTGTGAGACAGTGAAGGAATATGTGGTGAATGAGGTGTATATTTCACCTAAGTACCTTGCTGACTGGTATGAGCGAAATGTGTGGCTTTGTAAACCTGGTGGTAAAGAAAGGTCACTACACCTGCCATTCAGTACACGCTTGCAGCTCAGACCTGAATCCACTCAGGTGTTGATTAGGAAGCCAGAAGTAGGTGCTTGGGAGCACAGTCAGAGAGCTCATTCAGTCTGGACAAGGGGTCCAGGCACAGAAGGTGTCTCCAAGAGTGTTAGAGCTGTCTTTAGCCTGGACACAGAGAGGTGTCCTGGCACAAGGAAGCAGTCTCCAAGAGTGTTTGAGCTATCTCAGTTTGGGTGCAGGAAGGACCCCGGACATAGGAGTAGTCTCAGTGCGAATCCGTGTGAATAGCGGCTGAATAGGAGTGGATCTCTCTCAAAGGTGCCTTCAGACACAAGGAGGAGTGTCTGTGAAGCTCCATACTGGTAACATATGTGATATGTGTTGTTTTGGGCACAGACTGGTAGAGTCTGGGTCCCGGATAGAGAGGGCCATCTATCTAAGTGTAATTAGAGGCTAGACAAGCCTAGGTCTTTTGTTTATGCTTTGTTTTTATCTGTGTGCTGTGGACTTTAATAAAACTGGTTGCGGCCAGTTTTCACCAAACTGCTGTCTGAATGAACTGTTTCCGTGCCATTCTGTCTACCCAGACAGCGATCCCAGAGCTAAACCCCCGGAAAGGCTACAATTGGTGGAGAATGCTGGGGCAGCGCAGGGCCTGGTACAGTTAGTGCTGGAGTGTGCATGCAGCACAGTGGCAAGAGACAGCATTAAAGGTGAAGTCTATTGAAATAGCAGCAGAAAAAAAAAAAAAGAAGTGTGTCAGCAGAAACGTCTGTTTGGAGCAGTCTTGGAGAGACAGTGGCCCTGATAGGGTCTGCAGAAAGAAAATGTATGCACAGCAAAGCTGAACTTGTTGTGAAAATGACTGTGGAATGTGCAGCAGCAAAAGAAAAGTTTGTGGAGCAGTCTTAAAGAGACAGTAGCCCTAATAGACTTTGCAAAGGAGAAAAAAAAAAAAAAAAGTGTTTGCACAGCAAGGCTGAATTTTTCTGTGGAAAAAAAAAAAAAAAAAAGCTGTGTAGTGTGTATGTCTTGAGTGAAGACTACAGTTGTGAAGACAGAGAAGTCTGACAGCATGGATGACAGCATGGAGGCGCTGTTTGAACAAATGGCGCAAGTTAATGTGCAACATAAGACTGCTGTGATTGAGACAGATGAGTCCGGCAGTATGGAGGAGCTCATTGGGTACCTGGTGCAGGCCCAGCGAGGCATGCAGCAGAGCATGGAGCAGCAGCGCCTGCAGCACCAGCAGCACATGCAGCAGGCCCAGCAGCAATTCCTGCAGCAGCAGGAGAATAACCGGTTATTTGTTGAGCAGATGACAGCACCAAAAAAGGATTTCGGTGCCGCGTCCCGAAGTAATGTTGTGAAGGCACCGGCGTTGTCCGCTATAAAGAAGGCGGTAAGACGGTCCTTGAGAAAAATGACACCTCGTGATGATGTGGAGGTATATCTTACTAGGTTTGAGAGACTGGCAGAGAAGGAGAATCTGCCACTATCTGAATGGGCCATGGCGGTCGTACCCTATCTGATTGGGGAACCCCAAAAAGTCTGGGCTGACCTGAGCAAGCAGGACAGCGAAGACTATGCCAAGTTGAAAGCGGCGATTCTTACCCGGCTGGGTGTTACGGTTGCAGCCCGTGCCAGGAGAGTCCATGACTGGAGATACAGTTGGGAGTCTGCCGTCAGCAACACTGCCCAAAGGGACGAAAAGGTGACAGTGGACCGCTACACCCGAGCACTTCCTCCTGAGGTACAGAGAGAAAGGTACTTTGGCCCCAAAGACTGCCTCCATGACCAGCCGTCTGAGCGGACGTCACTTCAGAGTTCCCGGACGCTGAACTCTCCCGGTAAGAGCGTTCCAGCTGTTGGGGACATGGGGTATGCTGATAAGCGGATTCAGGCCCGAGGGGACATGTGGGTGGGAGAGTGTGATGGACAGTGTTGGAGCTGGCGTGAAATTGCAGCCAACTGTCCAATAGAGGGGGAGCCTATGTGTTGTGATGTTGGCAGATCCCTCTCTCCCTGCGCAGAGCCTGTGTGTGTGTCCACCTCAGCCGAAGAGACTGGACCACAGGGGTCCCCGGTGGTTGTAAGTGACTGCCCAGCACAGGCCCTCTTGGACTCAGAGAGTCCAGTGACTTCCGTATGTGACAGCCTGAGTGATAGGGACTTCATCCCTGATAAGCACCTGAGTGTGGTGTACATCCATGAAGACACCAAAGTCTACCCAGAGACTGCCGTGGACTTGGTCCCCAAACTCGGGGAGGTTTCATATGAAGTGGGGGTAGTGAAGACCCTGGTGCACCCCGTTATATTGGGTAATGACTTTCCCCGGTCTAAGGATCTCTGGGGGAAAAATGTTTCTGATGGACAGTGTGATGAAGCTCCTACTGAGGGTGCGCAGTCCCGAGGGGCGGAACACAATGCTAGTGGGCCGTTAAACTTATGTGATAATGATGATGACCATGATAATATTGATAATGATAATGATGATCATGATAATGATGATGACCATGATGAGGATGCTAATATTGATAATGATGATAATGCTAATCATAATAGTGATGATACTGATGATGACCGTGATAAAGATGACATTTCTTTGCAGGTGATGTTGGGAGACGAGGATGGTGGTTCTCGGGAACCGAGTGTCCCTGACCTGCCTGGCTCCTGTGACAATTTTGGGAGTGAGCCGGTGCGAGACCCCACTCTTAAAACGGCACAGGAAAATGTAATTGTTCTGAATGAGGTTCCCCAAGAGCCTGGCTCTGAGGAGAGGTTTCCTCATGCTGCCATGAACAATAACCTATTGTATAGGGACACTGAAGTCCAGGGAGAGGTCGTAAGTCAGCTCCTGGTATCTGAGCTATATGGAAGTATAGTGCTGGGGTTATCACATAGTCACATACTTGAGGGACCACCTGAGGGAAACCAGGGACCAGATGGTGAAGTTAATGTTGTGGATGACATGTTAACTAAGGTTCCAGATCAAGATGTGAATGAGAATGAATTGTATAACCCTGACAGTGAGCCGGATGTGAATGAAAATGAAGTGTCTAACCCTGGAAGTGAGCCAGATGTGGCTGAGAAAAGGGGGTCAGACAGGGATAGTGGTGGTGATAGTGAGTCATCTGATGACAATAAAGCAACCAGTGCAAGTGAGGAAGGCATGGTAGCAGAGGAGATTGAGAGTCCTGAGAGGAAGGCTGAGGCTGACCTTGCAGTCGGACGGAGGATGGCATCTGAAGATGTTGTACCGTTGGCCGGTTCCCTGGCGAAGACTAAGGTGAAAGACAGGACTCTGAAACTGAACACAGCACAAGTGGATGCTGTTGAAAATGAGAAGTTATCAATGTATGGTGTGGATCTGCATCAGGCCAAGGACTCGGAAGGTGATGCTGCAGAGGTGGAGAAAGCCATGGAAGTGGTGGACACCAGGCCAGGTGCCTCACCAGAGGCTGATGTCTCAAGTGAAGCTGTGAGGAACAAGACTGAAGATGTGGGGAATGACTCTGCCCCGGAATATGTTTCTGCCGGAGACAGCGGCGTGGACGGTGTACTGTCCGGATCCGTGGCTGCGACTCGCGAAGCTCGGGCCGGAAGTTCGGCGCCCGGTGCGCCATCGGAGTTCCCGAGCGACCCAAAGGATCTGGATAAATCCCAAGATGAGATTTTGAGACCTCGGGTTGGCCTTGGTGAGCTCAGGCGCATTTTCATGGAGTCTACACTTGAACCACGTCCCAGTGAGTGGGAGGGGCGATGTGTCGCTCCGTTGCCGCTGCAGATACACGGGAGCTCAGATGGGATGCAGAACGTGGTGGAAAAGAAGACTGATGGTAGGGCTTCTGAGCATGTCCTACCAGAAGAGCCTGAAGAAAGGGCCGAAGACGTAAAGGACGTCCAACAACTACAGGAGAAGATGCGTAGCCATGAGGATCTCCTGGAGAAAGAAGTAAGAGCTCTGAGTCTTATGCAAAGTGAGCCTGTACCAGAAGAGGATAAATTATGTGTACCGACCAAGAAAAACGATCAGCTCCCTCTACAGTACCAATCGTTTGAACAGTGTGGCTCGGAATGGTCAGAGACCATGACAGAGGCGCTTGGGTTCTGTGAGGTAGAATTTATGAATCAACTGATATTTAAGAAAGTAGATGTGCTAAAGAAAGTTCAGGGGGAATTAGAGAAAACCCCTATACCTCCTGTGACAGTTGGTGACACAGGGTCAGTGCCCCAAAAACAGGAGGTACGAAAGTTTCTGAGGAAGAATCAGCAGAGCTGTTCTGACGTGCCTGGTCGTACTTATCTGGTGAGCCACTATACCGAGACTGAGGCTGGCACTAAAGTCAAGATGAAACCGTGCAGGATACCCGAGGCCCGCAGAGAGTATAGGCCTGGGAGGGTACAGGGTAGTGCGGATGCTTCAGATGAAGAGAAAACTGATGTTGGCTATGACAGTGGTGAGGATGAAGCTGATGAGGGCCATGACTGGTCCAGAGTTCACTGTCTCTGTTGGATTGTTGACCAGCCCTCCGGTCTGGATGACCAGCCCTCCGGTCTGGAGAAGAGGGAGGGGATATGTGAGACAGTGAAGGAATATGTGGTGAATGAGGTGTATATTTCACCTAAGTACCTTGCTGACTGGTATGAGCGAAATGTGTGGCTTTGTAAACCTGGTGGTAAAGAAAGGTCACTACACCTGCCATTCAGTACACGCTTGCAGCTCAGACCTGAATCCACTCAGGTGTTGATTAGAAGCCAGAAGTAGGTGCTTGGGAGCACAGTCAGAGAGCTCATTCAGTCTGGACAAGGGGTCCAGGCACAGAAGGTGTCTCCAAGAGTGTTAGAGCTGTCTTTAGCCTGGACACAGAGAGGTGTCCTGGCACAAGGAAGCAGTCTCCAAGAGTGTTTGAGCTATCTCAGTTTGGGTGCAGGAAGGACCCCGGACATAGGAGTAGTCTCAGTGCGAATCCGTGTGAATAGCGGCTGAATAGGAGTGGATCTCTCTCAAAGGTGCCTTCAGACACAAGGAGGAGTGTCTGTGAAGCTCCATACTGGTAACATATGTGATATGTGTTGTTTTGGGCACAGACTGGTAGAGTCTGGGTCCCGGATAGAGAGGGCCATCTATCTAAGTGTAATTAGAGGCTAGACAAGCCTAGGTCTTTTGTTTATGCTTTGTTTTTATCTGTGTGCTGTGGACTTTAATAAAACTGGTTGCGGCCAGTTTTCACCAAACTGCTGTCTGAATGAACTGTTTCCGTGCCATTCTGTCTACCCAGACAGCGATCCTAGAGCTAAACCCCCGGAAAGGCTACAATATATATATATATATATATATATATATACAGTGCCTACAAGTAGTATTCAACCCCCTGCAGATTTAGCTGGTTTGATAAGATGCAAATAAGTTAGAGCCTTCAAACTGCAAACGAGAGTAGGATTTATTAACAGAAGCATAAATCTTACAAAACAAAAAGTTATGTTGCTCAGTTGAATTTTAATAAATTTTAAACATAAAAGTGTGGGTCAATTATTATACAACCCCTATGTTCAATATTTCGTGGAATAACCCATGTTTGCAATTACAGCTAATAATCATCTTTTATAAGACCTGATCAGGCCGGCACAGGTCTGTGGAGTTATCTTGGCCCACTCCTCCATGCAGATCTTCTCCAAGTTATCTAGGTTCTTTGGGTGTCTCATGTGGACTTTAATCTTGAGCTCCTTCCACAAGTTTTCAATTGGGTTAAGGTCAGGAGACTGACTAGGCCACTCCAACACCTTGACTTTTTCCCTCTTGAACCAGGCCTTGGTTTTCTTGGCTGTGTGCTTTGGGTCATTGTCTTGTTGGAAGATGAAATTACGACCCATCTTAAGATCCTTGATGGAGGAGCGGAGGTTCTTGGCCAAAATCTCCAGGTAGGCCGTGCTATCCATCCTCCCATGGATGCGGACCAGATGGCCAGGCCCCTTGGCTGAGAAACAGACCCACAGCATGATGCTGCCACCACCATGCTTGACTGTAGGGATGGTATTCTTGGGGTCGTATGTAGTGCCATCCAGTCTCCAAACGTCACGTGTGTGGTTGGCACCAAAGATCTTGATCTTGGTCTCATCAGACCATAGAACCTTGAACCAGTCTGTCTCAGAGTCCTCCAAGTGATCATGAGCAAACTGTAGACGAGCCTTGACATGACGCTTTGAAAGTAAAGGTACCTTACGGGCTCGTCTGGAACAGAGACCATTGCGGTGGAGTACGTTACTTATGGTATTGACTGAAACCAATGTCCCCACTGCCATGAGATCTTCCCGGAGCTCCTTCCTTGTTGTCCTTGGGTTAGCCTTGACTCTTCGGACAAGCCTGGCCTCGGCACGGGAGGAAACTTTCAAAGGCTGTCCAGGCCGTGGAAGGCTAACAGTAGTTCCATAAGCCTTCCACTTACGGATGATGCTCCCAACAGTGGAGACAGGTAGGGCCAACTCCTTGGAAAGGGTTTTGTACCCCTTGCCAGCCTTGTGACCCTCCACGATCTTGTCTCTGATGGCCTTGGAATGCTCCTTTGTCTTTCCCATGTTGACCATGTATGAGTGCTGTTCACAAGTTTGGGGAGGGTCTTAAATAGTCAGAAAAGGCTGGCATAAGAGATCATTAATCCACACATGTGAAGCTCATTATTCTTGGTGCCTGAACTACTTCTTAATACTTTAGGGGGACCAAACAGAATTCTTGTGGTTTGAGGGGTTGAATAATAAATGACACTCTGAATTAACTTTTAACGTTTTTAAAAAAAAAATTAAAACGAAAATTTTTGCAGCAGTGCATTTCCCACTTCCAGGCTGATCTACAGTACAAATGTCACAATGCCAAGTTAATTCCGCATGTGTGAACCAGCTAAATCTGCAGGGGGTTGAATACTACTTGTAGGCACTGTATATATATATATATATATATATATATATATATATATACACACATATATATACACTGCTCAAAAAAAGAAAGGGAGCACTTAAACAACAGAATATAACTCCAAGTAAATCAAACTTCTGTGAAATCAAACTGTCCAAATCAGATTATCTAAAGCTGACAATGAATTAAGGCTTGCAAGTGACGTCAAAAGCAACAAAAAAGGATTTTGGGGATACGTCAAAAGTAAAAGAAAAGTCAAAGATGCTATAGGATTTTTACAGGATGAAAATGATGAAATGGTAAGTCAGGATGTTGAGAAGGCTGAACTTTTAAATTCCTATTTTGCATCTGTTTTCTCTCAGAAAGGAAATGTAACATCAACTGATCTTCACTGTCCTATTAAAGGAATAGAAGAATCCAGGATATCTATAAACAGAAAGACAGTGAGGAAACACTTAGCTAACCTAAATGAATTCAAGTCTCCAGGTCCAGATGAATTACACCCCAGGGTACTGAAGGAGATAGCAGAAGAAATTCTTGAACCACTGTCCATAATCTTTGAAAATTCTTGGAGAACAGGAGAAGTCCCAGAAGACTGGAGAAGAGCAAATGTTGTTCCTATCTTCAAAAAGGGGAAGAAGGTGGACCCAGGGAACTACAGGCCGGTGAGTCTGACTTCTATACCAGGAAAGATCTTTGAACAAATTATTAAAGAACATGTATGCAAGTACCTGGATAAAAATGAAGTGATTAAACAGAGTCAGCATGGGTTTGTAACTAATAAGTCATGTCAGACTAACTTAATTTCCTTCTATGACAGAATCACTGACTGGGTGGATCAGGGAAATGCTGTAGATATAGTATATCTTGACTTCAGCAAAGCATTTGACAAAGTATCTCACACAATCCTTATTGAAAAAATGACTAAGTATGGAATGGACAAGGCAACTGTTAGGTGGATTCATAACTGGCTTAGTGATCGGACCCAAAGAGTGGTTGTAAATGGCTGCACATCCAGTTGGAAGAATGTCTCAAGTGGGGTACCACAAGGCTCTGTTTTGGGCCCTGTATTGTTCAACATCTTTATCAATGATTTAGATGAAGGAATTGAGGGTAAACTGATCAAATTTGCTGATGACACAAAGCTAGGAGGGGTAGCTAATACTAGAGAAGAGAGAGAGAGGATTCAAAAAGATATACATAAACTGGAGCAGTGGGCAGCAACTAACAGAATGGATTTTAACAGGGAAAAATGCAAAGTACTACATCTGGGCAATAAAAATGAAAAAAGCATATACAAAATGGGAGGAATAGGGCTAAGTAACAGCACATGTGAAAAAGACTTGGGTATACTAATTGATCACAGACTTAACATGAGTCAACAGTGTGATGCAGCAGCAAAAAAGGCAAATGCAATTCTAGGATGTATCAACAGAAGCATACAGTCTAGATCACGTGAGGTCATTATTGCCCTCTACTCCTCTTTGGTCAGACCTCATCTGGAATACTGTGTCCAGTTTTGGGCACCACATTTTAAAAAAGACATCAACAAACTGGAGCAAGTTCAGAGAAGAGCCACCAGAATGGTGACCGGTCTGCAAACCATGTCCTATGAGGAACGGTTGCAGGATTTGGGAATGTTTAGCTTGCAAAAAAGAAGACTGAGAGGAGACTTAATAGCTGTCTACAAATATCTCAAGGGCTGTCACATTGTAGAAGGATCATCTTTATTCTCATTTGCGCAAGGAAAGACTAGAAGCAATGGGATGAAACTGAATGGGAGGAGACACAGATTAGATATTAGAAAAAACTTTTTGACAGTTAGGGTGATCAATGAGTGGAACAGGCTGCCACAAGAGGTGGTGAGTTCTCCTTCAATGGAAGTCTTCAAACAGAGGCTGGATAGACATCTGTCTGGGATGATTTAGAGAATCCTGCTTTGAGCAGGGGGTTGGACCAGATGACCCAGGAGGTCCCTTCCAACTCTACCATTCTATGATTCTATGATTCTATGATTCTATGTCCACTTAGGAAGCAACACTGATTGACAATCAATTTTACATGCTGTTGTGCAAATGTAATAGACAACAGATGGAAATTATTGGAAATTATCAAGACCCCCTCAATAAAGGAGTGGTTCTGTAGGTGGGGACCACAGACCACATCTCAGTACTAATGCTTTCTGGCTGATGTTTTGGTCAGTTTTAAATGTTTGTTGTACTTTCACACTCGTGATAGCATGAGACAGACATTACAACCCACACAAGTGGCTCAGGTAATGCAGTTCATCCAGAATGGCACATCAATGCGAGCTGTGGCAAGGTTTGCTGTGTCTGTCAGCGTAGTGTCCAGAGGCTGGAGGCGCTACCAGGAGACATGCCAGTAGTACACCAGGAGACGTGGAGGGGCCGTAGGAGGGCAACAATCCAGCAGCAGGACCGCTACCTAAGCCTTTGTGCAAGGAGGAACAGGAGGAGCATTGCCAGAGCCCTGCAAAATTAACTCCAGCAGGCCACAAATGTGCATGTGTCTGCACAAACAGAAACCGACTCCATGAGGATGGTCTGAGTGCCCGACATCCACAGATGGGGGTTATGCTGACAGGCCAACCCTGTGCAGGACGTTTGGCATTTGCCACAGAACATCAGTGTTACGGCTCGGAGGGGCAAGCCTCCAGGAGTGGACCCTCTGGATCGTGGCACTGAGGGCCCCCTGGGCGAGCAACTAGGTGGAGCCGACCCCTATACAGGGATCGTTTGGAGCAGGCCCAGGGGTTCTAGTACCACGATAGCCAGTATTAAAAGGGGTGGCTCTTAGGGAAGCAGGAAAGCCCATCCATAGGACAGACAGAGAACAGGACACCAAAGACGGAGCGGGATAGGAAAAGACTGGAGTAGGACTGCAGGGGAGTACCACAAACAGCAGGACAGAGCAGGGACACAGAAGACAGGACCAGAGTAGGACTGCTGGAAAGGACCATGGGCAGCAGTACGGACCAGGGACACAAGAGACAAGACTGGAATAGGACTGCAGGACGAGGACCATGGGTAACAGGACTGAGCAGGGACACAGGAGTCAAGGACAAGAGTAGGACTGCAGGAAGACAACCACGGGTAGCAGGCCAGAGCAGGGACACAGGAGACAAGGAATGGAGTCGGACTGCAGGACGAGGAGAGGATCACAGAACTGAGCAGGACACAGGAGACGGGGCTGAAGGAAAACAACAGGGAGAGAAGGTAAATGAAGTGATGAGGGAACACAAGCCTAACCCTGAGTATAACACAAAGATCAGGTGCCTCCGCTAAAGGAAGGCGGCCTGATATACCAGGCTAAAGCATCCCATCGGTCCGGCGGTACTTCCAGGTCAAGGCACCGCTGGAGCTTAAGAAGAGGAGAGGACGCGCGGCCATGGCCTACGGCGCATGCGCGTAGAGCACAGAGACGCCGTCGGCCATGGACCTGTCAGCGCTGGAGGAGAACGCAGCGAGTCCCGGCTGGAGAGATGCTGCGACGCTGGATCGGGGAGGTGAGTATGTGGGGGTGAGGCAGCGGCCGTGATAACCAGGATTAGCAAAATTCGCCACTGGCGCCCTGTGCTCTTCACAGATGAAAGCAGGTTCACACTGAGCACATGTGACAGACGTGACAGAGTCTGGAGATGCTGTGGAGAGCGATCTGCTCTCTGCAACATCCTTCAGCATGACCGGTTTGGCAGTGGGTCAGTAATGGTGTGGGGTGGCATTTCTTTGAGGGCCACACAGCCCGTTCCCCAGACCTGAATCCGATTGAGCACATCTGGGACATCATGTCTCGCTCCATCCACCAACGTCATGTTGCACCACAGACTGTCCAGGAGTTGGCGGATGCTTTAGTCCAGGTCTGAGAGGAGGAGATCCCTCAGGAGATGATTTGTCCCCTCATCAGGAGAATGACCAGGTGTTTTAGGGAGGTGATACAGACTCTTGGAGGCCACACACACAACCGATCATCATTTCTTTGTTTTGAGGCATTTCCACTGAAGTTGGATCTTCCTGTAATTTGATTTTCCACTTTGATTTTGAGTATCATTCCAAATCCAGACCTCAATGGGATATTAATTTTGATTCACATTGATCATTTTTATGTTTTATTCTTCTCAATGCATTCAACTATCTAATAAATAAAGATTTGCGACTCGAATATTTAATTCAGCGATATCTAGCATGTGGTATTTTAGTGTTCCCTTTATTTTTTTGAGTAGTATATATATACTGTATATACTGTATATGCCATTGACACACACATATATATATTTATATTTAGCAGAGATATAGATAGCAGAATAGGTAAAAATTCAATTGTCGGCATCTGTAAAATCATTACAGAACTCGACAGGATATGAGACATGGTTTACATACTGTAAACCAATGCATATCCGTTAGATTTATATATGTCCCTCATTAATAATGTTAGTGGTCTATGTGTGTAAAATTTTAGAGCTGTAGGTGTTAAATTAAAGGATTAATTCACGGTAAAAACTTGCGGGGGCTCCCGTGCAATTTTCTCCGCCAGAGAGGGCAAGCCATTGACTGAAGGCAAAAATTAATAGCTTAGAAAGGAACCATTTTTTGGGGCCCCCCAGCTAAAAAAATCTGTCCCCAACCACCCCAGAAAAGGCGCATCTATAACATGCGCCAATTCTGGCACTTACTCTCTCTCTTCCCATTGCCCTGTAGTGGGTGGCATATGTGGTAATAAGGGGTTAATGTCACCTTGCTGTTGTAAGGTGACATTAAGCCTGATTAATAATGGAGAGGTGTCAATAAGACATCTATCCATTATGAATCCACTAGTCTGAAAGGGTTAAAAAACCACACACATTAAGAATAAAGAGTTTTAATGAAATAAATAAACACATATTTTTTCCATCTTTATTTAACTCCCAATCCATTCGAAGCCATCGTTCTCCTGTAAAAAAATCCAAAATAAAATAACAACAATATACCCATACCTGTCCATCGTACAGTCATGTCCCACGCTGCAATCCATCTCAAGGGGTTAAATAGTTTACACCCGGGAGCAGTGCTGATGCGACCGGACTGGCTGTAAACTACGGAGGAATTAAGGAAAAGCTGCCTGCGCAGCCTCCCCGCCTGACTGGAGATGAACTGATTAGCGTGGGAAAGTTTCTGAACATTTTCCCACGCTGTCAATTCATCACCGTGGGTCAGGCGGGGAGTCAGCGCAGCCTAAGTGACATCAGCGGTAGTCACTGAGGCTGCGCAGACTCCCTGCCTGACCTGTGTCACAGTCTATACATATATAGACTGTATATATGTTTTCACGAATATTTGAGGCCATGGATCAATTATATACCCATTTTGCAAGCCAGCGAGAAGATCTCGCTGAATGGATGCCATACGGATGTCACACTGATGCTTAGATGTGAGAAAATCGCACCCTCGCATTGCAAACGGATGACATACAGATCACTGTTCAGTGAACATTTGTGCGTTTCTCGTTCGTGAAAAACGGAACGATTTTTTATACGTTGTGTGTGATTCCAGCCTTACAATGGTTGTTCAGTCATCAACCTAATTCTACGAAATATATATGTATACCTTTATTCTTCAATCATTTTTAGTGTGTGATGTCACATACAATAAACTTAAAAATAATAATAATAATAATAATAATTTTATGACATTAATTAGTTCAAATCCAGCAATATTCAGAAAATAAGACTAAATATACTGACAGACTTGTTGATTTTCATCTTATTTATTGCCTGTAGTTAACTAGTATTTGAACATGTATGTACATTTAGACCTCAAAAAAGTAGCTGCTGGAAATGGAAAAAGAATAACTTAATATGTATAAAAGTGAGCTAAACCTTTTAATTTAGTGAGTTCCCATGGTTTCCATTTGATGAGAAAATGCATTCACGTGCACTGGAAAGGAACTCTGAAGTTTAATGTAACCAGGGTATTAGGCCTTAGGGAGTATTTTATAAGCAAATAAGACTACGTGGTCTACTGAATTTACATGGGAAAGTTCCTATGTGTTCTTCCCTTCCGAATAATTTGATTTACCAAGTGCTGATACAAACAGCTGATAATTAATCAGTTATTAAACAGCATGGGTTAACCAATTCAGCACTAGGGTATTTTCTCCATCTAATGATTTGGGACACATGCTAGCATTTTTTTTTTGCTTTTTCTATTATGCACATCATTTGTTATACAAATTAATTCATAATTTTATAATTTTTAAGATTATGAAAGGTGTTTTTCTCTTTTTTTTCTATTTTCAAAGCATAAACTTGCATTAATTAGGTCTCTTTTTCTGTGCTAACATTGTGATATAGCGGATGTATAGTTTTAGATTTTTATAACAGGTATAATGTTGAATTGGGATGTCAGATTTTTTTCCTTTTCTTTAGCTTTTATATATGTGTATTTTACTGCTTGGATTTTTGTACTTACCTTTTATACCTAAAGAGTGAGTTTGCTAATTACTGTATTTTGCAGTTTATAAGATGCACCTCAAATTTTGAGGAGAAAAATAGGAAAAAAAACTTTTTTTAATAAAATGGTGGTGCTTCTTATAATCCATGCGTCTTATTGCTTACCAAGGGTGGTGGCTGCGTGAAACGGGACCCCAGGGTCGCTGCTGGCGGAGGCAGAAGTGGGGGCAATGCTGCGGACCACAGACTTCGGATGTGCGACGCTGCGGATGTTTGGTGGTGCGGTGGCTCCGCTGACATTTTGTGAAAGTTGGGAGCCCCCGCACTTCCATGGTTTACTATTTGGTGGATTCCGGGAAAATGGTTGCCGGGGGCGGCGCATGCACAGATGGAGATCTTGGCGCTGAGATCTCATCTCCCAAGATCTTGATGCTAAGATCTCCATCTGCGCATGCGCCACCGCCAGCAGGCATTTTCCCGGAGTCCACCGCATAGTAAACCATGGAGGGCTCCCTGCTTTCACAAAATGTCGGAGGAGCCCCCGCACCACCAAACACCCATAGCGTCGCACATCCGAACACCCCCTCATTCCAACCTGCGGCCTGCAGCAACGCTCCACTCTTGCCTTCTCCAGCAGCGACCCTGGGACCCTGCTTCACTGCGGCTGGTAAGGTATATTCGCATTATTAGACGCCCCCCCCCAAATTTTGGGGAAAAGGTGCGTCTTTTAATCTGAAAAATACGGTAAATGTCAATTTAATTCTGGCTCAAATTTCTGTGAAAAAAAATGGCATACAGTATGTGCATAACGCCTCATTAAGAGTCTTAGAAACTTTTCTACTTCAGTTGAAAAGAGGTAGCCTAAAATGCAAAATTTTTTACTAATTTTGGCATATCATTACTGCCAAAGTTAGTGATAATCTGCTGGACAGACTGCCATGATTTGCAGCAATCAATGTTGCTAGCTGCATCAAATGGTATAAATGTATTTGATCAGAGTATTCTGCTTTTGCAGTTGTCAAGTACCAGCTCCAAACACAGTTTATTTACTGAATGTTTACTGAATGTTGTGCCAAGCGGTTATATAAGTAATGATGAACAGTCTGCAAATAGCTAGATTCCATTTCACTATGCTTGGATAGACAGAGAGATAGTTGTAATAACATTCAAAATAATGTTAAACTTGACATTCAATATCTTAACTTGTAATCTAAGTATTTTCAAATATTTGTATACCTTTTAAAAATTCTACTGAGGAATTACATGTTATTAAGATAAAGATATTAAATTAAAGTATTACTAGAGTAATTTTAATTATGTGGCTTAATGTCAAAGTGAATAGTTAACATAGAAGGAAATTATCATGCATTCGATTTATCGCATTTAAAACAAAAAAAAAATAGTGAAAAAACTGATATCAATTATTTCTTTTATAACAACTAATTAAATACAAAGGAATCACCTTTGGAGAGTGGCAGAGCTCCTCTCATATCTAGAGATGAGCGAACCTTTCAAGGTACGTTCAGTTTGGATTCACTGAACGGTTTGCCTAATGATTTGTCAAATGTACCCGAACCCCATTAGATTCAATAGAAGGCAAAACCAAAAGCATAGACAACACCTTAAGGGGTGTCAAAAAGCTTCCCAAACAGCTAAAATTAGGGGCAGACACCAGGAAAAGTGGCAAAAATTGACCCACAGTAAAAATTTGCAAATGGCACAGCAGCAGTCAGCCATGGGCCATGCATGATGTATCAGGGTCTGGCCCAGAATTTACAGTTTGGAATTGAAGCTTTAATGAGGACCTGGTGGTTAAGGAAGCGGTGTAAGCCTTCTAAGTTGGGAGACCTCACACCTCATGCAACACTTCAGTTTTTTTTATTGAAGAAATACTCAAATGGGACAAATATCAGTTTCATGAACTACTATTGACAGAAAAATGTAAGAATTGTAACATAAGTAGTTGTCTGAAAGTCAGTGCAGGCCTGCTTTTCTGGGAGCCCTACTTACATGGGCTATCCACCAGATGGAGACCCAAATTGGAGTAGAAACATTAAAATAAGCCTCTGACACACCTTCCACTACAGGCAACCCACCAGATGGAGACCCAATTTGGAGTCTCCACATTACAAAAAATAATTGTCATACAACACTAAAGTGCCATCAATTTCCACAGCGTAGAAAGAGTATAATAGGCCTCTGATACACCTTCTACTACAGGCAACCCACCAGATAGAACCCAACTTTGAGTCCACACATTTCAAAAAATTGTTTGTAACATCAGCAGCAGTAGCAACAGCAGGCACAGAAGACACCAAAAAGATGCCACAGACTGCAATAACAGGAGATCAATACATGACACTAAAAACGACACCATAGCGTACTTTGCCCAATCTGCGACTGGGGTGCAAAAGTCATCGGAGATCCATGACTTGTTTGGATGAAAGTTAGATGGTCTACACTTTGAGGGAAAAGCCAGATGTGCTTATCCATTAGGACACCACCAGCAGTGTTGAGAGAACACTGGCTGCCAGGCATGACAAAACCTACAAGGTGTGACAGGCGACCTCAGGCCACTCTTCCATTTTTGAAGACCAATATGTAAAAGGGTCCAAACCCCTGATGTCATTGATATTGAGCTTCAGTTACTCCTGCACCATCCTCTCCAGTCGTTCACAACCTCTCAAACAAAAAAGGCAGCACTGTGTAGCGCCAGCCATAGCATGCAAATAAGAAATATGAAAAATTAATTTAATTACTGCATTAGAAGTATGGAAAAATGAGAAAGCTTAGCGCATAAATTAGCCAATTCATGTGTACCTGGATGCCACATTAAGGCATTTCTCATTTTCCAGGACCTAACAATGCCAATCCTCTCTTAGAATAAAGTCTTCATCTGTATGGGAACTTAATGTGAATCCTCTCTTAGACTAAAATCTATATCTCTGTGGAGGGGTAGTGGCCCTGCTGAGATTAAAAACACCTGAGTCTAAGAGGCGGAGTGCTCAGTCAGAAGGCTAATGAATACAAATTTCAAAAAACTGACCGTCACATCCAAACATAAACTAAGTGTGAATAGGTGCTTAACCTAGAGTCACCAACTCATATACACTCAAACAAAAAAGGAAGCACTCTGTAGCGCCATAGCATGCAAATATGAAATATGAAAAATAAATTGCATTACTGGATTAGAAATATGAAAAAATGAGAAAGCTTAGCACATAAATTGGCCAATTCATGTGTACCTGGAAGCCACGTTAAGGCGTTTCTCGTTTTCCAGGACCTTGCTTATTATTATCAAAAGTTTATTCAAAACTTTTCGTCGATTGTCAAACCTCTCACTGAAATGACAAAGAAAGGTATGGAATTCTCGAGATGGTCAGGCATTTTATTCATGGAAGAAGTGCTTTTCCACTGCTCTGTTACTCATTCAACCTGATCTTTCCCAGCAATTTATTGTTGAAGTTGATATATCTAAGGTGGGGGTTGAGTCTGTGCAGTCTCAAGGGTCGTCCCCTGGTGAGTGGCATCCATGTGCCTTTTTCTCTAAAAAATTATTGTCAGCTGAAAGAAACCATGATATGTGCAATGCAGAACCTTTGGCCATTAAGTTGACTTTTGAGGAGTGGTGTCACATCTTGGAGGAGGCAGTGCACTCTGTCACTGTCATTACTGATCATGAAAATCTGGTATACCTCAAATCCACTAAATGTCTTAATCCTAGACAAGCTAGATTGTCTTTGTTTTTTACCAGGTTTTATTTTATTGTCACTTACCATTTGTGGGAAAAGCCCTTGCGGTGTCCTCATTAAGGTCACCGCAGTTCATCTTCCCAGATCACAGTGAAGTGCCGGCAGGAAAGCAACTTCAGTGACCTCTGGTAACCTCGATGATGTCACCGCTAGTCACTGAAGATGCTTTCACAGCACCTCATTCTCCCATGGTTTACAATCTGAATGGTCGCATCATGGCACTGTTCAGGCTGTAAAACACATATCGCAGGCATGGATTATGGAGTGGGACAGTATTGCTAATTTTCACTTTGAGCAGGTGAGGAATATGGTTGTTTATTCTTTTTCTTTTTTTACAGGGGACAAGAGCTTCAATAAAATGGGCATAAGGTGAGTATCATGGTTGTTTATTATTTTCTATTTTTTACAGGGGGCAAGTGCTTCAATGGAATGGGCATAAGATGGATATAACTGTGATATTCTATTTTTATTTCAAATAATGGAAGCAGTGTATTTCTTTCAAATAAAGGATTTTATTCTTGCAGTGTTTTTACAATCTTAGTTGTATACACCTCTCCATTACTAACCTATGGGCTTGATGTCAGCTTCCATAAAACAGCTGATATAAACCCCACAAATATTACCCGACTTACCAGCGCATCAGGGAATGTGGGAAGAGCTGGACAAAGCGCCAGAATTGATGCATTTAATAGATGCACTTTTTCTGGGGTGACTGCAAGCTGCTATTTTTAGGCTGGGGAGGGACAATATCCATGGGCCCTTACCAGCCTGAGAATGCTGGCCCCCAGTTGTCTGCTTGTTTAAATAATTTAAACAAAATCACTTGGGGACCCCTCTATTCTTAATAACCAGCCAATATAAAGCAGACAGCTGAGGGTTGCAGCCGTCAGCTGTCAGTTTTGACTTTCATTTGAATGAGGTCTGGGTTCATGTTCGGTTTCGGGTACCCGAACTGAACAATTTTTAGATGTTCGGCTGAACCTGCCAGAACCGAACATCCACGGGTTTGCTTCCCTCCTATGTGGTGTCAGATCGGGGACCCAGTTTGTATCTAAATTCTGGAGGACATTTTATTCTTGGCTGGGGATGCATCTATCTTTTTCTTTGGCATTCTATCCTCAAACTAAAGGTCAAACTGAAAGTCTAAACTAAAGTTTGGAGACATACCTCAGGTTTTTGATAAGTGGATTGGTCATCTTTTCAGCCATTAGCTGAGAGTGCATTAAACAATTGTTGCAGTGAGTCCACTGGTAAATCTCCATTTTTTGGTGCATATGGCTTCCTTCTGCAGTTGTGTACCTTCCGTAAAGATGGTTCTTCAGGGGTTCCGGAGAAGGAACATTTTCCTCATCACTCTTATCTGCATGGTAAGGGGTTCAGAACAACTTAAAAATCATGGGGAACAGATACAAACACAAGAAACGGTTGACAGGTCTGGACTTGGGTGTGAATGATTTGGTATGGCTGTCTACCAGAAATATTAAACTGAAAATTCCTTCTTATAAATTGAGTCCTAGGTTCATTGTTCTTTACAAGGTGGTCGCTGTAATTGACCTTGTGGCTTTTCGGCTTGAATTTCCTCTAACTCTCAAAATCCATGTTTTCCACAGGTCATAGGTCAAAAAATATATAGGGCCTGGTGAGCTGTCATCCTTTCAGCCACCACCAATTATTGTTGATGATAATTTGAACTTGCAGGTGCCAAGAATTGAGGATTCCTATATGGTTCATCAATCTTTACAATACTTGGTGCACCGGAAGGTGTATGGTCCTGAGTAGTGTTGAGCATTCCGATACCGCAAGTATCGGGTATCGGCCGATATTCGCGTTATCGGAATTCCGATACTTAATTCCGATACTTTTTCAATATCGTATACCGGAATCGGAAGTTCCCATAATTCTTTGAGAGGCAATGTGATTTTAGTCAGCCAAAGAGGAATCCTACGAAGTGTGGGCACATCCTGTAATGCTGCGGTCATCTTAACTAATGGCATGGCTGTGATTGGCTGCTGAAATGATGTCAGAATGCACTATAAAAGGCGCCGCCGCCATTTTAGCGTCACTGTGCTGTGAATTCAGATAGGGACAGAACGCTACTCTGCTGACTCTGAGGGACAGTTAGAGATTGCGATTTAGTGTACTGTGCTGTAGGCAGGCTAGCACCAACCGCTGTGTAAAGCTTCCTTTTGCCTGCAGTGTTGTTTTAACAGCTCTGCAAGGTGTGTGTGAGTGCAGGTGACGCTGCAGTTTTCTCTGCATCCAACGCTGTCTGTAGGCATCTGCACGTGTCACTCACAGACTCTTTTTTTTTTCTTCAGTGTAATTCTTGCAGCTCCATGCAATGTGACGCGCTTCCATCCGTATCCAATACATTGGTTGCAAACACTATAGAAGTAGACAAAGGAGTAGCCTTTCACAGATTGTGGACAGTTGTGTTTCAGTGTTCACTTCAGTCTGTGTTTTTTATTTTTGGAGTGCATATCACGCTCCAGTTACTTGTTCAAGCACTGCTGCTTGTACTCTGCTGAGCGTGTCTCAGTGGCTCATCCTTTTCATTTTTCTCCAACTGGTGCTTCTCCATTATATTTGAAAAAAATCTAATCTATTACTGTGACGCGCTTCCATCCGTATACAATACATTGGTTGCAAACACTATAGAAGTAGACAAAGGAGTAGCCTTTCACAGATTGTGGACAGTTGTGTTTTCAGTGTTCACTTCAGTCTGTGTTTTTTATTTTTGGAGTGCATATCACGCTCCAGTTACTTGTTCAAGCACTGCTGCTTGTACTCTGCTGAGCGTGTCTCAGTGGCTCATCCTTTTCATTTTTCTCCAATTGGTGCTTCTCCATTATATTTGAAAAAAATCTAATCTATTAGTGTGACGCGCTTCCATCCGTATACAATACATTGGTTGCAAACACTATAGAAGTAGACAAAGGAGTAGCCTTTCACAGATTGTGGACAGTTGTGTTTCAGTGTTCACTTCAGTCTGTGTTTTTTATTTTTGGAGTGCATATCACGCTCCAGTTACTTGTTCAAGCACTGCTGCTTGTACTCTGCTGAGCGTGTCTCAGTGGCTCATCCTTTTCATTTTTCTCCAACTGGTGCTTCTCCATTATATTTGAAAAAAATCTAATCTATTACTGTGACGCGCTTCCATCCGTATACAATACATTGGTTGCAAACACTATAGAAGTAGACAAAGGAGTAGCCTTTCACAGATTGTGAACAGTTGTGTTTCAGTGTTCACTTCAGTCTGTGTTTTTTATTTTTGGAGTGCATATCACGCTCCAGTTACTTGTTCAAGCACTGCTGCTTGTACTCTGCTGAGCGTGTCTCAGTGGCTCATCCTTTTCATTTTTCTCCAACTGGTGCTTCTCCATTATATTTGAAAAAAATCTAATCTATTACTGTGACGCGCTTCCATCCGTATACAATACATTGGTTGCAAACACTATAGAAGTAGACAAAGGAGTAGCCTTTCACAGATTGTGAATAGTTGTGTTTCAGTGTTCACTGCAGTCTGTGAGGTATTTTTTTTTTTTTTTATTAAATGCAGATCACGCTCCATTTACTTCTTCAACCACCGCTGCGTGTACTCTGCTGAGTGTCTGTCACTGGCTCATCCTTGTCATTTTTCTAAAATTGGTGCTGCTTTATTCTATTTAAAATAATTCAAATCTATTACAGTGACGTGCTTCCATCCGTATACAATACATTGGTTGCAAACAATATAGAAGTACACAAACGGGCCTTTCACAGCTACTGAACATGGGTTTTTAATTTTTAACTAAAATATGTATTTTTTCAAATGACACAAATATAAGTAATGTTGAAGAGGAATAGTCCTACATCCATTGTTTGCACAGTATTACAGGTGTACATCATGTCCCTTAATCAACAATGTATTATTATATTTACTTGTATGCTTTTATTTAAAAGCCAAGAACACAGAAGGATAACCTTCGCACTGCAGCTGTTGTCAAAGTTCAACCCACATTATGCACTTCCAACATTGCAGCATTTGAGGCATGATGTGAGTTGGATTTGTCAAAGTTATGGAGTGAGAAGGTTCACCATCAGTACCCTATAGCATAAGTATGCTTTTGTGTTAGCATTTGTGTTAGACATGTGGATATCTGCCATAATATGTCACAATTATTTAGTTACAGATTTGTTACCAACACTAATCATTGAATGGTTTTAAATTTGACGTTTCACTTGTTTACAGCTTAGAAATAAGGGTGTAGCCTGATATCTATGTGTAGCACTAGCCACTTTAACATGTCATGTTTTTTTCAACATGTGTAGCTAGGTAGCAGTAATTTTTGCCGGACACACAGCAGGGGAACAGCAGGCGTTACTGAACCCCACAAACACATCATCGATTGTTTTGATCTGTGCATCCAACACTTCTGAGCCCAGGGTCAAGGAGGGTGTAGCCTGAGGCCTAGTATGAGATGTTTGAACTTTAATTTGAACTTTAATTTGGAGTTAGCAGCATTAATTTTTGTCAGACACGCAGCAGGGGAACAGCAGGCGTTACTGAACCCCACTATCACTATAGCTTGTGTATTGGTCTGTGGACACGACACTTCTGAGCAGCAACTGGCAGTGTTGTAGCCCAGGGAGTATAGCTCAGGTGGTAGAAAGATGAACATAACAGGAGACATGGAAAACGTTGCCAACCAGTTAGTTAATCTGAAACCGGACAGGCAAATTCAGGCGAGATCCATGCCTAGTTAATTTTCAGAAAATTAAGCCGTTCTACATTATCGGAGGATAGTCGCATGCAACGGTCTGTTAGTACACCACCTGCAGCAGTAAAGACGCGCTCCGATAATACACTGGCAGCAGGGCAAGCCAGCACCTCCAATGCATACTGGCTAAGCTCTGGCCATGTATCCAGCTTAGAGACACAAAACTTGAATGGGGAAGAGCCATCTGGGAGTACACTGAGAGGGCAAGACATGTAGTCTGTCACCATCTTACGGAAATGTTGCCTCCTGCTGACTGGAGCCGTCTCGGATGGTGTAGACATTGGTGGCGCTGCCACAAAACTTCGACACATTTGGAACATACTGTTCTTGCCCTGTGCAGAGGCGCTGCTTGTGCTCCCTCTTGTTGCAGAGCTGTCTCCACTGCCTCGACGCACAGAGCTGCTTTGTAAAGCAGTAGCAGCAGCGCTCTCGGCTGGAATGGAGAACATTATGGATTGCACCAGTGTGTCTTGGTACTTCCGCATTTTACACTCCCGGTTCAACGGTGTGATGAGGCTTTGTAAGTTGTCCCGGTAGCGAGGGTCTAGGAGGGTGTACACCCAATAATCAGACGTGGTGTGAATGTGTTCGATGCGGCGGTCGTTTCTCAGCCACTGCAGCATGAAATCAACCATGTGCTGCAGACTCCCAACTGGCCAAGAAACGTTGTCCCCTGCAAGAGGCGTCATCTCTGCCTGCTGTGCATCACCCCACCCTTGGTCTACATACTGACTAGAGCATTGTCTACCTCCCTCTGGAGCGATGTCTTCCTCCTCCATTGACTCCTCCTCATCCTCCTCACAAAGTCCTTCAAATACATATAAATTTACAAAATTTAAAACTCAAAATTTAAAAACTTTGTATCATAATTCTGTAACATCAGTTTATGGAAACACAATAGCATTACAAAAGGATAGACAAAAAATGTACATTATGTGCTTTGTAAATACATTAAAAGTTTGTAATGGTTATGAAAATATAGACAGCGACTCTGGAGGTTCAATTGTTGATACAGCATGGTACTTTGAAAGTCCTCCAGCCCTTTGTGAGGAACCACGTTGCGCTGACTGTCCAGAAGGTGATGGAATTTGTGACTCCTCATCCTCCACCTCTTCCAAAACCTCATGCCTTAGTGCTTGCAGTGTTTTTTGAAGCAGGCAGATAAGGGGGACAGTCAGGCTGACTAGTGCATCATCTGCACTCGCCATCCGCGTTGACTCATCAAACGCACGCAAAACGTGGCAGATATCCTTCATAGAGTTATTCGCCACTCATTACACTGGCAGTGGCTGCCCATTCATTATAGGATCCAATTCTAATTACTGGTTCTCACCAACAAAGCTCTCCACAGCGCAGCACCCCCCTACATCTCCTCCCTTATTTATATTTATCGCCTAACCGACTGCTGCACTCTGCAAACGACCTTCGACTAACCTCTGCACTAATCCGTACCTCCCACTCCCAACTCCAAGACTTCTCCCGCGCTGCGCCAATCCTCTGGAATGCTCTACCCCAAGAAATTAGGACTATCCGCAATTTGCATGGTTTCAGGCGCTCCCTCAAAACACATTTGTTCAGAGCGGCCTATCACATTCACTAATCAAAGTCATTCTATGTATTCTGTGTAACTGTGTGTGTGTCTCTAGCCCATTCACTATCTCCATCCCTCAGTCCCTTAAGATGGCTGGAACATCATTGTAAATGCACCATTGTATATAAACACCTATACTTTGTATCTCCCCCATCTCATTGTACATTGTAAGCTGTCACGAGCAGGGGCGACTTATTTAGCTTAAATTATTGTATTGTTAACGTTACTTATGACTTGTGTTCTGAAACTGCTAAACTGTAAAGCGCTGCGGAATATGATGGCGCTATATAAATAAATATTATTATTATTCCTCTGAGCTGCTCCCACCACCTTCCTGTTCCTCATGACATGTTGGGTCTTGGACCTCATCATCTCCACTACCCTCTTCCAACACCTGCTGTTGGGTGGTCTGGCCAGCACCATGCTCAACAGAAACTGGCACCTGGGTCTCATCATCATCAGATGCGTTCTGCGGTGTGCTGACCATCGGCACTGTCTCACCCGCCTCTTCAGATTCAGAGAGACACAGCTGTTGCGCATCACTGCATACTCCCTCTTCACATTACAGAATGCTGCTTGGCTGGGCCCCTGTTTGCAAGCCAATAGATTCTGAGAACAGAAGAAGACACTCAGCTGGCTCCTGTACAGAACTCTCTGACTGCCTGGGCAATTTGCCAGGCGGTGAAGAGACAGATGGTTGCCCAACAGTGCTGTGGTCCTGAGAGGAGGTGGAAGCAATTGAAGTCGATGCATTGGCTGACATCCAAACAACAACGGCTTCAATTTGTTCTTCCCGCAGCAGGGGGGTACTCCGAGCTCCTACAAAAGTGCGCATAAAGGAACGCTCACGGGGAAAACTGGTGGATGCTGTGTCACTGGGGGCCGCAGCAGCCACAGAATCCCCACGTCCTCTCCCTGAAGAAACTCCACGACCACGTGCCTTACTCCCTGCCTTCTTCATCTTGGTAGATTGATAAAGAAAGTCTGAAAAGTTATAAGGTCTAAGTGTGGTTATTCCGCAGAGACTGCAGTGAACACTGCACACAACTGTTCACTACCCAATGCGTCTCAGCAGGAAGGCAGTCTGTGCGTCAAAACAAAGGCACAAGCATACATCCATGTACCCTGTTTATAAAGCTATATAAAAAAAATTATGTAGTAGTGACGCACACTTTATTGAGGTACAGTATTACATCGCCATTCACCATCTGTGGCTATGCAGTCTCATCTATATATACCTTATCTATCTGTTGTCATGCTTCCAAGTCGACAGTCAGCCATAAATAGCAATTTTCACTATGCACTATGCACTTTTTAAAGGTTATGTTTGTTAATAAAAATGATTATTGCCACATATTATGAGTATTACATGATGGAAATTGTATAATTTTGTATAAAATATTTAGTGACATTATTCAGCAAATGGAACATTTTAGTAATATCACAGATAACTTGTAATGCTGATGATGTTTTGAAGTCAGACATTCATTGTCTATACAATAAAAATGGTGTACATACTGTTACTTATCCATCATTAATGGATTCAGATATATACTTGTATGCTTTTATGTACAACCGTATAGCAGATTCCTTAACTAATTTATTTTGTGGTTTGCATTGCTGTTCAACATGTTAACCCCTTAAGGACAGAGCCATTTTGCAGCTTAATGACCGGGCCAATTTTTACAATTCTGACCACTGTCACTTTATGAGGTTATAACTCTGGAACGCTTTAACGAATCCCGCTGATTCTGAGATTGTTTTTTCGTGACATATTGTACTTCACGTTAGTGGTAAAATTTATTTGATATGACTTGTGTTTATTTATGAAAAAAACGGAAATATGGCGAAAATTTTGAAAATTTAACAATTTTCAAACTTTAAATTTTTATGCCCTTAAATCAGAGAGATATGTCACACAAATTTCTTAATAAATAACATTTCCCACATGTCTGCTTTACATCAGCACAATTTTGGGACCAAAATTTTTTTTTGTTACGAAGTTATAAGGGTTAAAAGTTGACCAGCGATTTCTCATTTTTACAACACCATTTTTTTTTAGGGACCACATCACATTTGAAGTCACTTTGAGGGGTCTATATGATAGAAAATACCCAAAAGTGACACCATTCTAAAAACTGCACCCCTCAAGGTGCTCAAAACCACATTCAAGAAGTTTATTAACCCTTCAAGTGCTTCACAGGAGCTGAAGCAATGTGGAAGGAAAAAATTGACATTTAACTTTTTTTGCAAAAGCTTTACTTCGGAACCAAGTTTTTTTATTTTCACAAGTGTTAAAAGAAAAAATGAACTACAAAATTTGTTGTGCAATTTCTTCTGAATACTTCGATACCCCATATGTGGGGGTAAACCACTTTTTGGGCGCGTGGCAGAGGTCGCAAGGGAAGGAGCGCCGTTTGACTTTTTCAACGCAGAATTGGCTGAATGCCATGTCGCGTTTAGATAGCCCCTGATGTGCCTAAACAGTGGAAACACCCCACAAGTGACCCCATTTTGGATACAAGACCCCTTAAGGAACTTATCTAGATGTGTGGTGAGAACTTTGAACCTCCAAGTGCTTCACACAAGTTTATAACCTAGAGCCGTGAAAAAAAAAAAAAAATTTTTTTCCACAAAAATGATCTTTTCACCCCAATTTTTAATTTCCCAAGGGTAATAAGACCGCAAAAGTTTTTGTGCAATTTGTCCTGAGCATGCTGATACCCCATATGTGGGGGTAAACCACTTTTTGGGCGCACGGCAGAGGTCGCAAGGGAAGGAGCGCTGTTTGACTTTTTCAACGCAGAATTGGCTGGATGCCATGTCGCGTTTAGAGAGCCCCTGATGTGCCTAAACAGTGGAAACCCCCAACAAGTGACCCCATTTTGGAAACTAGACCCCCTAAGGAACTTATCTAGATGTGTGGTGAGCACTTTGAACCTCCAAGTGATTCACACAAGTTTATAACGTAGAGCCGTGAAAATAAAAAATCATATTTTTTCCACAAAAATGATCTTTTCACCCCAATTTTTATTTTCCCAAGGGTAACAAGACCCCAAAAGTTTTTATGCAATTTGTCCTGAGCATGCCGATACCCCATATGTTGGGGTAAACCACTTTTTGGGCGCACGGCAGAGGTCGCAAGGGAAGGAGCTCCGTTTGACTTTTTCAACGGGGAATTGGCTGGACGCCATGTCGCATTTGTAGAGGCCCTGATGTGTCTAAACAGTGGAAACCCCCCACAAGTGACCCCATTTTGGAAACTAGACCCCCTAAGGAACTTATCTAGATGTGTGGTGAGCACTTTGAAGCCCCAAGTGCTTCACAGAAGTTTATAACGCCCGGGCGTGAAAATAAAAAATCATATTTTTTCCACAAACCTGATCGTTTAGTCCCCAATTTTTTATTTTCACAAGGGTAACAGGAGAAATTGGACAACAAAAGTTGTTGTACAATTTGTCCTGAGTATGCTGATACCCCATATATGGGGGGGACCACTGTTTGGGCGCACGGCAGGGCTTGGAATGGAAGCAGCACCGTTTGACTTTTTCAAACCAAAATTGGCTGGAATTGAGATTGGACACCATGTCGCGTTTGGAGAGCCCCCTGATGCGCCTAAACAGTGGAAACCCCCCACAAGTAACACCATTTTGGAAACTAGACCACCTATGGAACTTATCTAGATCCGCTGTGAGCACTTTGAACCTCCAAGTGTTTCACAAAAGTTTATAATGCCTGGGTGTGAAAAAAAAAAAAAAAACAATTTTCCACAAAAATGATTTTTTAGTCCCAAATTTTTGATTTTTCACAAGGAAATTGGACCCCAAAAGTTGTTGTCCAATTTGTCCTGAGTATGCTGATACCAAATATGTGGGGGGGGGAAACTGTTTTGGCCCACAGCAGGGCTTGGAAAGGAAGTAATAACGTTTTGGAATGCAGACGTTGGTGGGGGTCATGTTCCGTTTGCAGTGCCCCAGATGAGCCTAAACAGTGGAAAACCCCCACAAGTGACCCCATTTTGGAAACTAGACCCCATAAGGAACTTATCTAGATCTGTGGTGAGCACTTTGAACCTCCAAGTGTTTCACAAAAGTTTATAATGCCTGGGTGTGAAAAAAAAAAAAATCAATTTTCCACAAAAATGATTTTTTAGTCCCAAATTTTTGATTTTTCACAAGGAAATTGGACCCCAAAAGTTGTTGTCCAATTTGTCCTGAGTACTCTGATACCAAATATGTGTGGGGGGGGAACTGTTTTGGCGCACAGCAGGGCTTGGAAAGGAAGTAATAACGTTTGGAAATGCAGACGTTGGTGGGGGTCATGTTCCGTTTGCAGTGCCCCAGATGAGCCTAAACAGTGGAAAACCCCCACAAGTGACCCCATTTTGGAAACTAGACCCCTTAAGGAGCTTATCTAGATGTGTGGTGAGCACTTTGAACCCCCTAGTGCTTCACAGAAATTTATAAACGCAGAGACGTGAAAATGAAAAATCATTTTTTTTCTCAAAAATGATTTTTTTAGCCAGCTATTTTTTATTTTCCCAAGGGTAATCGGAGAAATTAGAACCCCAAAATTGGTGTGCAATTTGTCCTGAGTACGCTGATACCCCATATGTTGGGGTAAACCACTGTTTGGGCGCACGGCAGGGCTCGGAAGGGAGGGAGCGCCATTTGACTTTTTGAACGCCACATCGTGTTTGGAGACCCCCTGATGTGCCTAAATAGTGGAAATCCCTCAATTCTAGCTCCAACCCTAATCCCAACACACCCCTAACCCTAATCCCAACCCTAATCCCAACCCTAATTCCAACCCTAATTGTAACCCTAACCTTAATTATAACCTTAATTATAACCCTAACCCTAATTGTAACCCTAACCCTAATTCTAACCCTAATTATAACCCTAACCCTAAGGCTAGGTTCATTTTGCGTTTTACCAGCCCGTTCAACACATAGCGTTTACGGGCTGGTAATGGTATAGCATAACGCGATCGCATTATGCTATACCCGCTAGCGCAGAGGAATCAGCAGATGATTCATCTGCGCTAGCGGTGACGGAGCCCAAACGCTGCAGCCCGCGTCCGAGGCTCCGTCACTGAATGATGGCACGTCGCAAACGCATGCCGCTTTACGGCATGCGTCGCGATGCGCCCTCAAATGGGGGTGAATGGCAGCGTTAACGGACTGCGTTACACCGCGTTATACCGCGGTGTAACGCAGTCCGTCTAACGGACTGCCATAACGCAGTATGAACCCAGCCTAACCCTAACGCTAATTATAACCCTTACCCTAAGGCTGCTTTCACACTTCCAGCGGGCGCCTGTCGGCGCCCCCGGCATTTTGCCGCAGCGCCGCATCAGAAAACCTGATGCGCCGCCGGCGGCCGCATGCGTTTTTTGCCGGATGGTTTCTGATGCCCGGAGACATCAGAAACCATCCGGCAAAAACAAAAAACGTTACATGCAGCGTTCATTTGTCCGCCGCCGCAATGTACATCCGGCGCTAATGCAAGTCAATGCAAAAAAAACGCATGCGGCGCATCAGATTTTCTGATGCGGCGCTGCGGCTAAATGCCAGGGGCGCCGTCAGGCGCACACGGATGTGTGAAACCAGCCTAATGCTAACCCTAACCCTAATTATAACCTTAACCCTAATTATAACCCTAACCCTAATTATAACCCTAACCCTAACAGAAAAATGAAAATAAATATAATTTCTACTTTTTATTATATGTCCCTAACTAAGGGGGTGATAAATGGGGGGTTATGTACTGTTTTTTTTATTTTGATCACTGTGATAGTTTATCACAGTGATCAAAATGTACTTTTATGAGAATGAATGAAAAAAAATTTGAATCTGCCGCCAAAGCAGATCGGCGGGCGCACTGCGCATGCGCCCGCCATTTTTGTTTTGCAGGGAGAAGAAGCCGGGATCCTGGGGCCTGCGGGAGGACGGAGGACACCGGTAAGTATACGGGGGGGCGATCGGGGGACCGGGGGACCTTCATCTTCTCCCCTCTGATGTGCGATCACATCAGAGGGGAGAGAAATCATTTTTTTTTTTTTTTTTTTTGCGATCACAACACCGGGATCGGTGAATACCGACCCGGAACATGTTCTCTGGTAGCCGAGACCCCAGAGAATATTTGCACATCCCCCACCAGCACAGCGGCACATAGCGGCGGGCGCACTGGGCATGCGCCCGCCATTGTCTTAACGGCGCCGGCACCGGGGGACACCGGAGGGCCCGGGGGCCACATGGATCTTATTGGGGGCCACATGGGGGTCCTGGGGACCCTTTTTCTCTGTCCTCTGATGTCCGATGACATCAGAGGACAGAGAAATTAAATGGCACAACTTTTTTTTTTTTTTTTTTGTTGCGGTCGCCGTTATAGGGTTAATAACGGCGATCGCAACATCGGTGTCGGTAAAAACCGACCCGATTCATGTTCTCTGGGGTCTCGGCTACCCCCGGTAGCCGAGACCCCGGAGAAAATGCGCCTCTGGGGGGCGCTATTCACTTTTTCCACAGCGCCGTTAATTAACGGCGCTGTGGTTTAAGTACCCTTAATGACCGCCGTTAAAAGGCGTATCGGCGGTCGTTAAGGGGTTAATGTATGTGTTTATGTTTGTCAATTCTTTATTTATCTAGATATTAGTTTAAATGAAATCATCATCTTATGGTAGTAAAGGTTATCTTTCTCTTGTTTGAAGTATAGACATTTAAAATTGACAGGTAACAAGGAAATTACTTGATCTAGTATTTAAACATCCTCCTTGACCCTGGGCTCCAACACCGCCAGTTGTTGCTCGGAAGTGCTGTTAGCACAGTCAACACTTGCTCCTGTGTTACTGGGGTTCAGTAACGTCAGCTGGTCCTCGGTTGTGCCATTGGCTCTTTTCCTTCTGCTGCCCCTCCGGGTTCCAGTACCGTCAGCTGGTTCTCCGCAGTGCCTTTGGCCTAGGTGCCTCCATCTCGGTATCCGAGTTCCAGCAACGTCTGCTGGTCCTTGGTAGTGCTTTGGAGCACAGGTACCTCCTGCTTAGTAACCGTGTCCCAGTAACGTCAGCTGGTCCTCGGTTGTGCCATTGGCTCTTTTCCTTCTGCTGCCCCTCCGGGTTCCAGTACCGTCAGCTGGTTCTCCACAGTGCCTTTGGCCTAGGTGCCTCCATCTCGGTATCCGAGTTCCAGCAACGTCTGCTGGTCCTTGGTAGTGCTTTGGAGCACAGGTACCTCCTGCTTAGTAACCGTGTCCCAGTAACATCAGCTGGTACAAGATTGTGCTACAAATACAAGATACGGAACAAGAGACACAAGAACAATAAGCAGAAGATCTAAAAGCAGAAGAACATGAAGTATAAGACCAAAATGAAGAGCAAAATATATGCTCTAAATTCTAAGCAGAAGAAGACTAAGCAGTGTATGGGGGTGAGTCCGTTCCTCCTCGTGGTGCCCCTGGAAAATGCCTGCTGCTGCAGGCTAAACTGAACACGGACAAATACTGTTGTAATTTAAATCTTTTGTGACAGCAAGAACGGAAGGATGAAAATTCATACTTTGACAGATTACAAGTACAGGATTCTCTGTCACAAATAAGAATATGATGAAGAAGATGAAGCAGAATATGAATAAGAATAATAGTTTAATAAGAAGAATATGAGTAATGTTAACAAAGATGAATAGCAAGAAGTTTAAGAAGAAGATAAAGAAGGTGAAGATGAAGAATAATTTGATGAAAAAGATGATGCTGCAGAAGATTATGAAGGAGAAAGTGTGTGAAAAGTTAAAAAGGTGAAGATGAAGAGCATGGAAGTTGTGTAATATACATATTTTCCAAAATAAGAAAAACGTTAACAACATTGTCAATTTCTTCGTCAATCCGAACATCTTTAAAAAAAAAAATATTTATGCTATTCCATTTGATTGGGTTAAACATCTATGCCTTTAATGTCTCCTCAACCTTCCCCAATACATTCTACATTACTCTTTCTTGTTTTCCTTCATGTACAATTAACCAACAAGGCAAGAATGGGTTTTTTTAATTTCGATATTTTGTTCCCATAGACTTACATGGGACTTCCGGTATCGGTATCGGGTATCGCCGATATTTTAATGTTATCGGCGATACCATTCCGATTCCGATACTTTTGGATATCGGAAAGTATCGCTCAACTCTAGTCCTGAGGAGAGGATGTAGGTACAGACATCAGAGGTTAATGTCAGTAAACTTTTTCGATATTTCTATGCAGCCTATCTGGGTAAACCCGGTCCCGATTGTCCAGAGCCCCTCATAGAAGGGGGGGTACTGTAACAAGAGTGTCACATCCCCCTGGGAGACCTGGAGTTAGATGGCTACAACGGGTGATGAATCGCAGGTCCTCTTTAGTGACAGTGATTCGTGTCCTGTTTTAAATGGATTTTCTTTCCATCAGTGCTGAAATGGTTAAGGACTCTAATCCATGAGGGCTGGGAATGTATAGGTGGTTACTCCCAGCTGCAGCTGCTGACATCATCTCATCTCCCTATTTAAACTAAGCTCTGGGTGTTTTTTTCTTTGCCGGTGAAACATTTTTCTTCCTGTGGTAAGTGCCAAGCTGAGTAGTTGGATTGGGAGTTGTAGTTGTAGTGATCCATAGTTTGATGTTGTACATAAGTTTTTTATCCTGGTTTCTATTCCTATTTAGTTTATTAGAAAAAACTTTTAGAGAGTTAGGGTGATCAATGAGTGGAACAGGCTGCCACAAGAGGTGGTGAGTTCTCCTTCAATGGAAGTCTTCAAACAGAGGCTGGACAGACATCTGTCTGGGATGATTTAGAGAATCCTGCTTTGAGCAGGGGGTTGGAAAAAATGGCCCAAGAGGTCCCTTCCAACTCTACCATTCTATGATTCTATGATTTTATTCCTCCCTATCCCTATCCTCCTCCCTATTTTTGGTGAGTGCTGTTGTATGATAGTATTTTTGCTATCCCTGTTTTGTCTTTATGTCTTATTTACCTTACATCTCTGTCCTATGCCTCATGGGATGATGGAGGGGAAAGATCAGGGTTTAACAGGAGCATAGTAAAATTGAAGACATGGGCCTCTCTAGTCTCTTCCTTCAAGAGTACCCCACAACAAGGATAGTTAGGGTTCCTGTTCCAGGGACAGTTTGAGGTCCCTCTCCCCTGTTTATTATACTGATTGTGAGACCAATATAATAAATGCACTTTTTACCTTTTATCTTTCATGTCCCCCTATTGCTCATAGATTGTAACCTAGTGATCAGGTCCCGCTCTCCTTTTGGTAGATGAGTTAAGTGTTATACTGTAATGTCCCCTCTGCCACCAAAAAGGATAACTTTTGGACCGTTTTCCTAATTTAAACTTCCTAAAAGGTCTGATACTACACTGTGTTGCTAAATAGGCTGTTGGTGAACACCAGTTATCATCCATTTCTCCCTAGATAGGTATGAAAAATATTTAGAATTGAGAGTCCTCAGTGGTTTATACCTTTTAATGGCTAATTGAAAAGATGATAACAAATTGCAAGCTTTCGAGACTACTCAAGTCTCTTTATCAGGCAAAGACTAAAACAAAATCTGAAGAATCACACATTTATACACAACACAGCACAGAAACGATGCAATAGGTAAGACAAGTGATGTGAAGCATAGCTATCATGGGAGAAAGAGATGACCATAAATTTTGGAACAGTTCATAGATAAGGAGTGTGAAAGTTTTATTGCCCTCTGATTGGGGTCTGGTATTGTGTTGTTTTGCCCAGAAGGTCTGAAGTGCAAATTCCTTAATTGATGTAAAAAGACATAAATCCATGCGACACATTCATTCCACCATCATAGACACCAACAGGAGACAAGCATCCAACATCAGTGCCCAGGAGAGAAAGGCCATACGGTCTCTGAAAACCAACAAAGAAATCATCATTAAACCTGCTGACAAGGGAGGTGCAATAGTCATGATGAACACATCAGACTATATGAAGGAAGCAAACAGACAACTGATGGACACACGCTACTACAGAAAATTGGAGTCGGATCCTACACAGGACTATTACAAGGAACTAAGCAAGTTGGTATCTTGTCTGCCTGACAAATCCATAAGAGCTGATGACCTGATACCAGAAAGTCCAAGAATAGGGACATTCTACATGCTTCCCAAAATCCACAAAGCTGGAAATCCACGGAGGCCTATTATTTCATGTGTGGACACCCTTACTGAGCTGGTATCTGGATGGATAGAGGGTATTCTTAAACCCCTAGTAAAGGATACACCCAGCTACATTCAGGACACAAGTGACCTATTGAATAAACTAGCAGCAATAGGTCCTCTACCAGAAAATGGTTGGAATCTTTGTACTCTAATATCCCACACCAGGATGGATTAAATGCCTGTAAAGTCTTCATTGTAAACACCGGGAATGATGCTGATTCTGTGGTGATACTCACAAAATTCATCCTCACCCACAATTACTTTGAATTTGACAACAAGATCTATCTTCAGGAGACTGGCAGAGCTATGGGAAGTAAAATGGCTCCACAGTATGCAAATCTTTTCATGGCCAAGCTTAAAAGCGACTTTTTGTCCTCATGTCCCATCAGGCCTCGGTCCTACTATCGCTACATTGATGATATCTTAATCATCTGGACGGAGTCTGAGCAACAGCTAAAGACGTTCCACGAACAGTTTAATCAATTTCATCCCACCATCAACTTAACACTCAACTACTCCAGCACTGAAATTAACTTTTTAGACACGATCATTAAGCTAAAGAACAATGAAATAGAGACATCCCTGTATCAGAAGCCAATTGACCGTCCAACATACCTTAAATGGGACAGTTTCCATCCAAAACACATAAAAAACTCTATTGTCTACAGCCAAGCCATCAGATACAATCGTATATGTTCCAACCCCATGGATAGAGATGAACACCTTGGTCACCTCCGAAACACCATTTTGAATCAGGGCTACCATCCAAGAGCAATTGAAAACCAAATTACAAGAGCCACCGGAATATCAAGGAGTCACCTGCTACATTACAAAGCTAAAGAAGAAAATAACCGGTTGCCTCTAGTGGTCACCTACAATCCAAATCTGGAAGTGCTAAGAGGAGCTGCACTGAAACTTCAACCTTTACTACAGAAAGATGCCCGATTACAATCCATATTTCCAGACCCCCCACTACTGTGTTTTAGGCAGCCCCAAATCTAAGAAGCATCATTGTCAGAAGCTCCCTGTCCTCCCCAACAGCTGCAGGAACCTTTCCTTGCAACAAGAAAAAATGCAAAACCTGTCCATCTATAATTAATGACCATGGACAAGATAAAGATCCCCAACTCATATCAGGACTACAAGATCCCAGGTGCTTTAAGCTGTATCACATCTAATGTGGTGTACCTAATTATTTGTACGAAATGTCCAACTGGGGGTCTGTATGTGGAGGAGACAGGGCAAAAACTGAGAACTAGGATGAATTCTCATCACCACACAATAAGAGAAAAAAGAATGGATCTACCTGTGGCCAAACACTTTTGTATCCCTGGTCATAGTATGATGGACATAAAATTACTTGTATTAACAGCTAACTTTAAATCTGAGAGAGACAGAAAAGTTTGGGAATATAAACTCATTACGACCTTTGATACACTCAGTGCTGGAATGAATGTGTCCCATGGATTTATGTCTTTTTACATCAATTAAGGAATTTGCACTTCAGACCTTCTGGGGGCAAAACAACACAATACCAGACCCCAATCAGAGGGCAATAAAACTTTCACACTCCTTATCTATGAACTGTTCCAATATTTATGTTCATCTCTATCTCCCATAATGACAGTTCTGCTTCACGTCACTTGTCTTACCTATTGCATTGTTTCTGTGCTGGGTTGTGTATAAATATGTGATTCTTCAGATTTTGTTTTAGTCTATGCCTGATGAAGAGACCTGAGTAGTCTCGAAAGCTTGCAATTTGTTATCATCTTTTCAGTTAGCCATTAAAAGGTATCAACCACTGAGGACTCTCAATTCTAAATATTTTTCTATCTACTGGCTAACACGGTACGAAGATACACATCTTTCCTAGATAGGTATGTTGAGTTCACTTGGACATTAACAAGGCTGTATTTGCATTAAATAGCGCAAAAGAAGTTTAGTACTGTCCTATGAAAACTCTGAGTGTTATACACATTTTTGGGCAATCAATGGCTTGGGAATATTATGATTCACAGTGAATACTCAATTCAAATTTTGGGAGGAAATTATGTGAATCTAGCAAATTCGAATTTCAAACAATCTGCTGATGTCTATTTTTTATGCCAATGCATCTCTCTTTTCAGAATAAAATAAACCAAACAATCAAACGAAATCATATACCAGTATAATGTACGATAAGGTATACTCTAATATGGGTTTTTTATTACTAGATTCTAGTACTAGATAATATAAATGGGTTTTGAATGCTGACTGCAAAAGCTCCAAAGTCATACCAGCTATTGTGATGACTTGAGGGATTTGTCAGATGGCTTTGGCAGAAGTCAAGCCCCAAGGTCAAGAGGGCTTGACCTTAGTGGTGTTGAAATCACACAATGTAAGAAAAAGTGAAGACTAAAAAAAATCAGCTGCCCAACATGAGAACAATGAATGGATCAGGACACAACTAATTAGTATCTGCATAATTCAGGTAAATCACTTCATTGAATCTGACAGGGATGTGACAGGCTAAGAAAATGAGCTGGCACACTATAAGAAATCCTGACAGGAGATAACATAAAATATCTGTCATATTCTTTTTACACGTTCAGCATTGACCACAATTTAATTCAAATGAGATATTCTTCTTATTGTCAAAAGAGGCCATTTTTGCAAACCATGCTTAAATAATTTTCCCAAACATTAAACATTTTTCTCATGAAAATCCTGAATGGAAATCCCATTGCTGGTAATGTATGTAGTAAGTACATGTGCAGGTGTAATAAGTACAATCACCTCCATGGAATGTCTGGCAATATATGCCTCTCAAAGTGAAAATGGTTAGAAATAGTGACTGCTACATGAAACCAATTCTTATTAAAATGGGATTTGTTTTCTTTTCTCTTTCTGCTTTTCTGGCTTGTACTGAAATGACAAATCTGAATCCAGAGGTCAGGAGGTGATGGTTGTCTTCAGTGAAAGCTGCTCATGCCATACAAGTGATCAAGCCTTTTAAATTCCACCATTTATCTTGATGTGACAAGTAATTTTTTCTTACACATACACAACAACAATCATCTACTATATTTTCCCAATCAAATGTTAAATCATACCATGTAGTATCAAATTCCTTTTTGATTTTCTTAAAACTTTTTTCTTTCATTTTCTGTTTTTTTTTTTTTTGCTTTGCTATTAGTTTTATGTTAGTTATCATTTATTGTTTTAGCTTTTCCTGGCCCTTATAAATTGTGTCTATTTTATATTCTATCTATATATTATATACCTTAACAGTAAAAACAAAAGACATGGCTGTATCTTCTGTACTGCGATAAAATTTGTAAAAAAAAATTAAGATAAGGTTTCTAGTATTGATGAGTAAATAGTGAAATATTCGGATTCGGGAAAATAATAATTTCAAACATCCGTGTATTCGTACCGAATAACGAATCCAATGCAAGTCAATGGGAAAGCCGAATATTTTTCTGCTGGACCCAACAAACAGGT
This sequence comes from Oophaga sylvatica, assembly GCA_033576555.1. Classification (NCBI taxonomy): domain Eukaryota; kingdom Metazoa; phylum Chordata; class Amphibia; order Anura; family Dendrobatidae; genus Oophaga; species Oophaga sylvatica. Next base: position 892,545,528 of record JARQOD010000001.1, on the reverse strand, counting down.
CTGGGGGCCTGAGAAAAATGCTGAAATGGATGGAAAAGTGCTAAAACTAAATGGGAACAGCATGGAGAAGATGCCTGCATGCCTTTCTGACTCACATATGGTATCTGGGCATAATGTTGTCAGACTATTGCGCCGGTTTTATGGATTTATAAGACCTACCAAACTAAACCTAAAAAAAAATGTAAAGGGAAAAATGCTAAGAAACATTTTTACCTTCATAATTACATGTATAATATACAAAATAAAAATAAAAAAAATTATACATCCCCTTTAGCATATGTTAATGCAGAGTGTTTTGGCTTTAGTTTTTCCTTTTACATTTGTGAGGACTTTCACTTCTACATTAGAGGGGGTCCCTCCCTCATTCAAAATTGTTAGATAGTGGAATACATATTCCCTATCACTTTACAATGCCTGCTAAAACATGTCCATTTGAATTTTGGGCTTCGCCTGCCACCACCACCATGTCAACCGCCATGTCATTATGCGGCCCTCGCTTGACATTTTCAGAGGGCCAGCAGGTGCCATGAAATATGAGTTTTGTGAGCTCCACAGTTCATTTTGGCCACCGGATCCAAATGGAGCCACTATCATAGCGGGTGAAGCTGTTGTAAAGTTAATATAGTACAGTGGGAGCTGTATGCTCAATGTCAGTAAATTGGATTCTACAGAACCAAGCATTAAAATAATTCTGAATACAGTGTATGCAAGTGAAGCCTGTATTGTGGTCAGTCTGTCAGGCCTGAAATCCATGTCAAGCCTCATTTTACTTGGAAGAAACCTCCTCAATGGAAAGACACATGAGTGCCATTGAGCAATCTGTACAAGCCTATGCACTTCTTCTGGAAACTACCAAACCAAGCAGAACTTATTTTTTGCATGGTTTTGAGCAACAATGGCATTATTACAGGATATATCCCAGAGAGTGACAAGGTTTGTGGTGTGTATTACTCAGGTGACGGGCAGTGCTACAGAGTTCAGGTAAAGGCCTAAGTGTGGCAATGACCATGTTCCAATTTGTGTAAGGCTGCGGCATGCAGGGTCGGACTGGCCCACCGGAGTGCCCAGGCTCTGACACCTGCTGGCATATTGGCCAGCAGCTGCCTAGGGCCCCCACTGCTCCAGTGGCCCCCAGCCAGTGGCATGTCACTAATCGCAGCACACCCAGCTGCTCTGGGGCCCCTGAGTCAAGGGGGGCCCTCCCGGTGCCAGGAGCAGCAGCTGGAGACAAGCGCCTGTCCCCGCTGCTAAAGAGAAATGAATATTCATGCTTCACCATGGGCGTGGAGAGGTGTGAATACCATTTCTCTTTAATAGCCGACAGTGTTAGCCACAAGCTGCGGCTAACAGTGCCCGCTGGTGCTGCTGAATCGGTGACCCGGAGGTGGGCCCCTAAAGGGGAGCGAACCCTAATTGCGATCCCTGCAGCTTGGGATCGGAACAGAGCTGCAGGGATTCGACGCTGTCTTCCTTCATGCTTGCCAGCCCAACACTTCCTGTCTGATGCAGTGCATTTTTTTTCAGACAGGAAGCTGCTGGGCACGGTGCGGATAGGTGAGTGTGTGTTTGTCTGCCTGTGTGTGTGGGGGAAGGCAATGATGATGGTGGTGAGGAAGCAATGATGATGGTGGTGAGGGAGGCAATGATGGTGATGTGGAGACAATTATGATGATGGGGAGACAATGATGATGATGGGGAGGCAATGATGGTTGGGGAAGGCAAGGATGATGGTGGTGAGGAGGCAATGATGATGGTTGTGGGGGAGGCAATGATGGTGGTGAGGAGGTAATGATGATGGTGGTGGGGGAGACAATGATGGTGGTGAGGAGGCAATGATGATGTGGAGAGGGGGAGACAATGATGATGGTGGTGAGGAGGCGATGGTGGTGGGGGAGGCAATGATGGTGGTGGGGAGGCAATGATGGTGGTGAGGAGGCGATGTGCTGAGGAGGCAATGGTGCTGAGGAGGCAATGGTGGTGAGGAGGCAATGATGATGGTGGTGAGGAGGCGTGGTGGTGGGGAGGCAATGATGGTGGTGAGGAGGCAATGATGATGGTGGTGAGGAGGTAATGATGGTGGTGGGGGGAGGTGATGATGATGGGGAGGCAATGATGATGGGGAGGCAATGATGGTGGTGGGGAAAGGCAATGGTGGTGGGGAGTCAATGATGGAGGTGTTGGAATGGGCAATGATAGGGGTGTTGGAGGAGAAAGCAATGATGGTTGTGGTGTAAAGGACAATGATGGTAGTGGTGGAAATGACAATGGTAGTGGGGAGGAGGCAATGATGGAGGTGGTGATGAGGACAATGGTGAAGGGGGGCTGCATTATACCCTTTGAGGGGGGCTGCATTATACCATTTGAGGGGTGGCTGCATTATACCCTATGAGGGGACTACATTATATTCTGTGTGGGGGCTGCATTATGCCATATAAGGGTGCTACATTATATTATATGGGGGGCTGCATTATAACTTATGAGGGGGTTGCATTATATTTTGTGGGGTGCTGTATTATACCCTATGAGGGGGCTGCATTATATTCTATGATGGGGCTGCATTATATTCCATGAGGGAGGCTACATTATATTCTATGAAGGGTCTACTTTATATTCTATGAGGGGGCTACCCCAAACCGTGCTACATAATAAAGATGTGTACTACCTGATATTATACCCTGATATTAGCGCATTTTACCACACAATTGGAGGTCTTGTATTTATTTCTATGTAGCTACATAGTGGGCCCCAAGAATGATTTTCTCTGGTGGGCCCAAGGTGCTCCAGTCTGACGTTGGCGGCGTGAATAGGTCTGTGGAGCGTGTTAACCCAGTCTCTTAAACCTTAAAATGTATGGAAACTGGCTAATATCCCCCCACCATTTTTTTTTTACCAAAATTTATAAAATGTAAGGGAAGCGACAGTTTAATAAAGAGACACAAGTCTCATTTAGGAGCCTGGAAAAGCCAGGAATAGTCTTTATCCAGCACCGGACAATGTAAAGTGCTAACGAATATGTATGCCCTATATAACTAACAATTTGGGAAGAGACATATATGCTGACAAGGGACAACTGAACGCTGCGCTGGGACAACGAACTGGACGTGGTTGCTGACCGTTCTGTCTGTGCAACTGCAGGCTGTGGGCAGGAGGCATCAGCTCCTGCTTCCTGGACAGCAGATTGAGAATGATGTAACACTCGGGAAGGGCTAGTGATTTCACCCTTAGACACAGATTTTATACCCAGGCATTCTGCCCACCTACTGGGTGCTGTGTATTTTGGCAGTATAGGGAGTATGCTAACAGAAGTATGTCAAATTTCCCTTTATAAAGAGATGTGTGGGTAAGATTTTCAAACTGACAGCATGTACTGTATATAGAGCATGTTTCATTACTCATATTATTACTCTGTGTAAGGCTGAAACCTGAAGAAGTATGTGGAGCATATTAATGCATTGATGTTTGTTCCACAAAATCCAAGTTCACACCCAAAAATCAACATCAGGCTCCCAGATACTCGCTTAAAAAGACCGGGAGAAGGGCAACACTATAAAAAAATTATAATAGAATATAGAGAGATTGACAGTAGAAATTTGACCACTGCACAGTGTACAAAGGTTTCACCAAGGGGTCTTTGTCATACAGGCTGAAAGAGACCGTGATGGGGAGCTCACAATAAATTTTGCAGTTACTATAATTGCTAGAGATAGGGAGTGCAAGTTTCACCATTTCACACTGTACAAAGGTTTCCAAAAATTACCCAAGGGGTCTCATCATACATGACGAAAGAGACCGTGATGGGAACTAGTGATGAGCGAATTTGTTCGAAAAACTATCGCCAAATATAAATTCGACATGGATATGGCACATTTGGATTTGTGATTGGAAACACGAGCAAAATTTTATAAAATGGGTAAAAATCGGTAACATTCGGTAAAAAGTGCTGGAAAATATTTGCGTTGCCACAAAAGTATTTTCAGCATTTTTTCAAATTAATGGTGGTGTGTCATGAGCATTTTGCATGTGTTTTACGAGGAGAGGGAGTTAGCAGAGCTCAGAGGCGCGGCGTTCTTGTAAACAGTAATTTTTTTTTCCTAACTTTATGTGTGCATATTGCGGCTAGCCAATCAGGGTGCAGGAAACATCCACAATGTCCTGACACCACAGCTTGTGTCATTGGCTGCTGAAATCACATGTCACTCTCCATATAAAGAGCGGACATCTTGTTTTAGTGCCATTTTGACACTGCAACAGCGCAGAGAGGCTGCTCCTGACGCTGGCACTGTTAGCAGCAAGATTTTAGCTAGTTAGCTAGGCGGTTGTATATCAGTCAGATAGCGTAGCTAGCTGGTGTCCAGTGTGGCTGTTAAATTTACCTTCCAGCATTTTTTTTTTGGCCATTACTGAGGTCCACAGACAAAGCCAGCAGGGCATATGTTCTACAGGTGTGTTGTGCACTGCTTCTATATGCTCCATGCACGAGTATAGCATTCTAAGGCTACTTTCACACTTGCGTTTTTTTGCGCAGCGCATCTTGCGCTATCGGACGCATGCACAATGTTCCCCTATCTTTAACATGGCGGGCGCAGGGTCTAGCGCTTGCACGCGTTCATGTGCGTTTGTCGTGCGCTGCGCATTTTCCCGGTGTGCGCCCATACACGCCAGACGCTACATGTTGCATTTTTTTTCCGCCCAACCGCTTTAAAAAAACGCGTGCGCACGTGTGCGCATGCTATGCGCAAAAAATAACATTGCAGTCTATGGGGGCGCTGGTGTGCGCATGGCTTTGCGCTCGTCAGCGTTTTTGCATGCACGCGATTTTTCTGTAAATAATGGAGCCAGAGATGATAGAGCCAGAGATGATGGAGGCAGAGATGAAGGAGACAGATGATGGAGCCAGAGATGATAGAGCCAGACATGATGGAGACAGAGATGATGGAGACAGAGATGATGGAGACAGAGATGAAGGAGACAGAGATGATGGAGCCAGAGATGGAGACAGAGATGATGGAGACAGAGATGATGGAGACAGAGATGATAGAGACAGAGATGAAGGAGACAGATGATGGAGCCAGAGATGATGGAGCCAGAGATGGAGACAGATGATGGAGACAGAGATGATGGAGACAGAGATGATAGAGCCAGAGATGATGGAGGCAGAGATGATGGAGACAGATGATGGAGGCAGAGATGATGGAGACAGAGATGATGGAGCCAGATGGTGGAGACAGAGATGATGGAGGCAGAGATGATGGAGGCAGAGATGATGGAGGCAGCTGATGGAGGCAGAGATGATGGAGGCAGAGATGATAATGTGACAAATAGAAAACGCATGCGCCAAAAAAACGCAAACACATGCAAAAATGCATGAAATCGCAGACAAACGCTGAATTTTTTTATCGAAATGCGCATGCTGATGCGACTAAATATTGCAGCGTTTACAAGCGTTTGCATGCGTTTTTTAATGCGCTTCATGTGCGCTCGAAACGCAGCGCAAAAAAACGCAAGTGTGAAAGTAGCCTTAATAATATTTTTTCACTAGCTAAATGTGAAACAGCCTGCTGTATCCCACCTTGACAAGGAAAGGTCAAAGAGCCCTGGCACCTGCGCACTGCAGTACTTTGCTCTGCCCTCAATAGGGCAGAGAAGTACGCCTGCACAGGAGAGCGGTGCCGAGGAGTCTGTGTGGATAACGCAGGGCTGCATCATCCACATAAACAAAGAAGGAGGATGGCGATCGTAAGAAGATGGGGGCGCCGTACCAGGACCAGCAATACCCATCGGACCGGACTGCCTGTTAGGATTTGAACCTGTGAACTCTGGCTTGCTAGTCTGTTCCTTTGCTGTGGAGCTATTCAGAACTTGTGAAATTTCTGCCTGAAACCATATAAACTTCGTCTGGGTTAGAGATTATCACCTGCCCTGCTGATTGTTTCGCCTGATTGAGATTGATTGGACCTGCTATATATACCTGGCCCTGTGCAGCTTCCTGTTGCTGAGTATATTGTGGTGCTCAGTCTAACTGAGTGAAGCATTATCTGAGCTCCTGATCTGGAAGGTGTTCTGCTGGCGCCTTCCTGCCTCTTGTGGAAACCCTGCTGTTTCTACCTCGAACTTCTATCGCATAAACGAACTTGGTGCTTGTGTGTGATCTCGGCCGGCTCTAGCTTGGGCGGGCACCTGCATCTGCCGACATAGTGAACTGCCACCACCATATACTGCATTTCCAGAAGTCTTTCCATGGTCAGGTCACCTGTACACTTCTGCTCTGGCCACTGACCTCCAGTCCAGTATCGCCAGTAACGTGACACCGCCCCACAGATGAGTATAATAAATGTTATTTTTCTTCTCTTACAGGTCGGGTTGGAGGCAGATATACAGCATTATAGCATTATAGAATGCTGTATATCAGCCCTGAAAGGTGGTGGCCTCAATTCATATCAGCCAAAACGGATGACCGGTTCGCTTTAACAGTTTTACCTCCAGCACATACGTCTTCCTGAGTAGTGATGGCTGTACCTGACCAGTAAAGTTCAGGGTCTGTACTGAACACCTAGTGTCCATGCATAGAACCCGAACACAGACTTGTCCAGGAATTCCATAATACTGCTCAGGTTCGGCAGCCAGAAAATCAGGTGTTTCTCATGGTGTCATATGTGTGACAGTGCAAAAGTTCGATTTTGGTTTCATCTGACCAGAGCACCTTCTTCCACATGTTTGGTGTGTCTTCCAGGTGGCTTGTTGCAAACTTTAAATGACACTTTTTATGAATATCTTTGAGAAATGGCTTTCTTCGTGACACTCTTCTATAAAGGCCAGATTTGTGCAGTGTATGACTGATTGTTGTCTGTTGTGTTTCGGTAGCTGAGGAGGACAGGAACAACAGCAGTGCAGCAGAACACCTGAGATGTTGGTAACTGATGGGTTGCAGATTCCTAAACTAACGACACAACTAGAGGTAGCCGTGGAGCGTTCCTACGTTGATCCTAGACGCCTCATCACAGCCTGAGAGATAACTACACCTAAAGGCAGAAAGATGAAAGCTATCTGCCCCGGAGCAGATCCCCAAAGAAAATAGGAAGCCCCCAAACATATAATGGCGGTTAGACAAGATGAAAACACAAACATAGGCAGAAAATAGATTGAGCAAACGCTGGGGCCACAAGCTGACTAAATAGGATAGGAAAGGAGAGATTACTTTCTGCAACCCAGAAAACCCTACAAAAATCTAACAATTCTGATTACAAAAATACTGAGATCACACGATCTCGCCACCCGCTAAATCAGATCTCAGTGTGAACAAAACCAAGCTGCAGCCGCTGAAAAAACAGGAAAAAGCAAATGAGCAAATAACAGTGGCTGCAAATAAACTGTGAGGAGCTCAGGCCCCAGGAGGGGACCTGGCTGACCTCCACAAAAGTGCAGAAAACAATGCAAAAAGCAAGCACAAAAAGAAAAGCAAAAAATATCTTATCTGAAAGCAGGAGATGCAGGCAAGACTCCAATAAACTTCCAAATGAACCAGGAACCACAAATTGAGACAAGAACAATTGATCACCAGCTACCATCATGGGAGGGAACCTCCCTTATATCAGACCAGTCCGTGATCCCTGATTGCCACTCCTCGCTGAAAGGTTCACTACTGTCTGTAACTGCTCAGAAACCATCTCTAGCACATTCATAACAGTTGTCCTATGGACAGACTGTTCTACCATAGCTGAAGATCTCTGCAGTTTTATCCAGAGTGATCATGGGTCTCTTGGCTGCATCTCTGATAAGTCTTCTCCTTGTTTGTGATGAAAGTTTTGAGGGACGGCCGGGTCTTGGTAGATTTGCAGTGGTATGATACTCCTTCCATTTCAATATGATCACTTTCACAGTGCTCCTTGGGATGTTTAAAGTTTTGGAAATCATTTTGTATCCAAATC
>JARQOD010000001.1:892516702-892537503 GCA_033576555.1 Oophaga sylvatica | reverse complement strand
CCCCCGTCTGCTCCAGAACTGGCCACTCACTTCATTCAGCACATCTTCCGTCTTCATGGATTTCCTCTCCACATCGTGTCCGACAGGGGCGTCCAGTTCACCTCTAAGTTCTGGAGAGGACTCTGTAAAATGGTAAAAATTGAACTATATTTTTCTTCTGCATATCATCCCAGTCTAATGGGCAAGTGGAGAGGATCAATCAAATCCTGGCTGGATACCTGCGTCACTTCGTCAACGCTCATCATAATGACTGGGTAGAATTACTGCCCTGGGCGGAATTCTCCTACAACAACCAAGTAAGTGAATCTTCTGGAAAGTCTCCCTTTCAGATTGTGTGTTGGACTGCAACCCGGAATTCCTCTTCCTGTCTCGGGATTGTCTGATGTTCCGGCAGTCGATATCTTGTCTAAGAATTTCTCGGACATTTGGAGAGAGACCAGGTTGGCTTTGGAGAAAGCTTCTCAACGTATGAAAACGCATGCGGACAAAAGACATTTGGAGGCTCCCATCTTTCGTCCAGGGGACAAGGTATGGCTCTCCTCCAAGTACATCCGTCTGAAGTTACCATCGTACAAATTGGGTCCCCGTTTCATTGGTCCCTTTGAAGTCTTGAGACAATCAACCCGGTCTCTTATAAACTGAAATTGCCTAATTCTCTATGAGTACCTAACTCCTTTCATGTTTCCCTCCTCAAACCAGTAGTGTTGAGCTCCTTCTTTAAGGACCCGGGTACCACTCCTGATCCAGTCTCTGAGGATGATGTTTTTGAGGTAAAACATATCTTGGCCTCTAAGAGAGTAAGAGGTAGGATCTATTACCTGGTGGACTGGAAAGGTTTTGGTCCTGAGGAGAGATCTTGGGAGCCTAAAGAGAACATCCGGGCTCCTCTTCTTCTTAAAAGATTTCACGCAGGCTTGAAAAAGAGGGGGAGTAAAGAGCGGGATACTGTTACACTCGGTCCCAGCGCTGGCTCTGCACTCCGTTCTGCTCACTCACCTGCCCCAGCTGGCAGGCCTCCAGATAGTCTGCTTAGGACGCGAGGCCGCGCCCACCGTCTCTCTTAAAGGGGCAGCATGCATTTTTTGAAATAGCTAATTAACCAATGGCTGCGCACTCAGTACTATATCTGGTCACTCCACCATTAGGGGAGTGCCGGAGCAACGTGTTCTATCATTGCTACATCCGGATCTGTTCCTGATCTGTATGCGCTGCGTCTGCAGTCTCTGTGCTTCGCTGGTGCTGTTTGTCTCCTCAGATCATTGCTAACCTGTATCTGGCTATCTTGGACAATCTCGGCTATTACTGGCACAAGTGTCATCCCGTTCCGCCATCAGCCATCCGTACCCGTGGACCGTGACAAGGTCACTGAAGCCAGCCTTCTACCATCCGTTCTGGACCAGGACTTTACCCTTCTCCGTCAAGAACTTTCCACGGACTCTGTAAATACCTGTTACCCTTTTGGTCCCTCTGGGACAGCTGCCACGTGTCGGGGTCTAACTGGAGGTAGCACCTGTGTCCTCCGGGTATTCCATTCTGGTCCTGTTCAAGGGGCCTTACTACGGGTACCTGGGGCTCACTAGTTACGCCCCCTTCGGAGCCCCCCGGACCGCGGTCTCGAGGTTCCACATTAAAAATAAAAACGAATGTGAACTTAACCACCTCTGCCTCCGCTTCCATTCGTTACACAGCCTAGTTTAGCATGCCTTAACAGCCTGGTGCAGCATGCTATAACAGACTGCTGTAGCATGCCATAACAGCCTGGTGCAGCATGCTGTAACAGCCTGGTGCAGCGTGCCCTAAAAGCCTGGTGCAGCTTGCTCAAATGGTCTGGTGCACAGTCAGGGCCGGCTCCAGGTTTTTGTCGGCCCAGGCGAAAAAGCCTCAGTGGGCCCCTTTAACAAAGACCATGATTCATGATGCACAGATACAGCGGAGAAATATACAGTCAGGGCCAGAAGTATTTGGACAGTGGCACAATTTTCGCGAGTTGGGCTCTGCATGCCACCACATTGGATTTGAAATGAAACCTCTACAACAGAATTCAAGTGCAGATTGTAACGTTTAATTTGAAGGGTTGAACAAAAATATGTGTTAGAAAATGTAGGAATTGTACACATTTCTTTACAAACACTCCAATTTTAGGAGGTCAAAAGTAATTGGACAAATAAACATAACCCAAACAAAATATTTTTATTTTCAATATTTTGTGGCGAATCCTTTGGAGGCAATCACTGCCTTAAGTCTGGAACCCATGGACATCACCAAACGCTGGGTTTCCTCCTTCTTAATGCTTTGCCAGGCCTTTACAGCCGCAGCCTTCAGGTCTTGCTTGTTTGTGGGTCTTTCCCTCTTAAGTCTGGATTTGAGCAAGTGAAATGCATGCTCAATTGGGTTAAGATCTGGTGATTGACTTGGCCATTGAAGAATGTTCCACTTTTTTGCACTCATGAACTCCTGTGTAGCTTTGGCTGTATGCTTGGGGTCATTATCCATCTGTACTATGAAGCGCCGTCCAATCAAGTTTGCAGCATTTGGCTGAATCTGGGCTGAAAGTATATCCCGGTACACTTCAGAATTCATCCGGCTACTCTTGTCTGCTGTTATGTCATCAATAAACACAAGTGACCCAGTGCCATTGAAAGCCATGCATGCCCATGCCATCACGTTGCCTCCACCATGTTTTACAGAGGATGTGGTGTGCCTTGGATCATGTGCCGTTCCCTTTCTTCTCCAAACTTTTGGCTTCCATCATTCTGGTACAGGTTGATCTTTGTCTCATCTGTCCATAGAATACTTTTCCAGAACTGAGCTGGCTTCTGGAGGTGTTTTTCAGCAAATTTAACTCTGGCCTGTCTATTTTTGGAATTGATGAATGGTTTGCATCTAGATGTGAACCCTTTGTATTTACTTTCATGGAGTCTTCTCTTTACTGTTGACTTAGAGACAGATACACCTACTTCACTGAGAGTGTTCTGGACTTCAGTTGATGTTGTGAACGGGTTCTTCTTCACCAAAGACAGTATGCGGCGATCATCCACCACTGTTGTCTTCCGTGGGCTCCCAGGTCTTTTTGGATTGATGAGTTCACCAGTGCTTTCTTTCTTTCTCAGGATGTACCAAATTGTAGATTTTGCCACTTCTAATGTTGTAGCAATTTCTTGGATGGGTTTTTTTCTGTTCTTGCAGCTTAAGGATGGCTTGTTTCACCTGCATGGAGAGCTCCTGAGACCGCATGTTTCCTTCACAGCAAAACCTTCCAAATGCAAACACCACACCTCAAATCAACTCCGGCCCTTTCATCTGCTTAATTGAGAATGACATAACAAAGGGATTGCCCACACCTGTCCATGAAATAGCCTTGGAGTCATTTGTCCAATTACTTTTGGTCCCTTTAAAAACAGGGTGGCACATGTTAAGGAGCTGAAACTCCTAAACCCTTCATCCAATTTTAATGTGGATACCCTCAAATGAAAGCTGAAAGTCTGGACTTCAACTGCATCTGAATTGTTTTGTTTAAAATTCATTGTGGTAATGTCTAGAACCAAAATTAGATAAATGTTGTCTCTGTCCAAATATATATGGACCTAACTGTATATATATATATATATATATATATATATATATATAGATAGATAGTGCAAGGCAAAAGATTTCACTTCTTACATTACATGAGTGATATCTATTGTAAATTCTACAGTAGCCAGAAACCGGCGAATCCTCGCAGCGCACAGTGCAGACCAGACAGTATAGTCCTCCATACAGTATTATGGGCTCCACATAGTCCTCCATACAGTATTATGGGCTCTACATAGTCCTCCATACAGTATTATGGGCTCCACATAGTCCTCCATATAGTATTATGGGCATCACATAGTCCTCCATACAGAATACTGGTCCCCCATATAATGCTCCATACAGAATACTGGCCCTCATATAATGATCCATACAGAATACTGGACCCCATATAATGCTCCATACAGAATATTGGACCCCATATAATGCTCCATACAGAATACTGGACCCCATATCATGCTCCATACAGAATACTGGCCTTCATATAATGCACCAGTCAGGCTGTGCCCCCCATATAATGCCCCATGCAGGATGACAGGATGTCCTCCCTATACAATGCCCCATGGAGGATGCCACTCCCCCTTGCAGGATGTCACTCCCCTCCTTATAGTGCCCCATGCAGGATGTCTCTCCCCCCCAAATAACGCCCCACACCTCCTCCATACATTAAAAAAATAAATAAATACTCACCTCACTGCTCACCTGCTGCTGCTCTGCTCCGGACTCCAGCGTCGCCGCCGGCGTCTTCCCACTGTGCTGTGACTGCTCAGCAGAGGGCGCGGTTACGTCACCGCGCCCTCTGACCTGAGACGTCACAGTCAGGAGATGCGGAAAACACAGGACCTGCAGCGGAGACATGGGGAGAGGTAAGTATTGTGACGGGGCCCTGAGCAAGCGTGGCGGCGCTGGCACCGCTCTCCTCCGCTGACTGGCACCATAGCTCGCCGGGGTGCCCGACGGCGAGTGGCCCCGCTCTTGCCCAGGTATGCCGGGTGCTGACGCCGGCCCTGTGCACAGTGCCATAACAGCCTGGTGTAATGTCATAACAGCCTAATGCAGCATGCCTTTAGAACCTGCTGCAGCATCCTATAACAGCCTAGTGCAGTGTGCCCTAGCAACCTGTTGCACATTGCCATAACAGCCTGGTATAGAGTGCCATAACAGTCTGGTGTAAAGTGCCATAATAGCCTGGTGCAGCATGCCCTAACTGTTGTGAATGTGTTAGAAATGAATTCTGAGCAGAAGCTCCCTCTGGTGGTTACAAACAGTACTGAACCATTCAATGAGGATTGGCAATCAGGAGTTACAGACTCGTCTTATATAAGGGAGGTTCCCTACCATCATGGTTGCCTGTGATCAATTGTTCTTGTCTCAACTGTGGTTCCTGGTTCACTTGGAAGCTTGCTGAGTCTTGCCTCTTCTCCTGCTCTCAGATAAGATATTTTCTGTTTTTTGTTTTTGTGCTTACCATTTGCATATTTCTCTGCATTTCTGTGAGGTTAGCCAGGTCTCCCCCCCCCCCGGGGGGGCTTGGGCTCCTCTCAGTTCTTCTGGAGCCACTGTTATTTGTTCATTTGCCTTTTCCAGTTTTTTCAGTGGCTGCGGCTTAGTTTTGTTACACCAGAGAACTAATTTAGGTGGTAGAGGTCGTGTGATCTCAGGTGTTTTTGCAATTAGTAGAGTTGGTATTTTTTAGGGTTTTTTGGATTGCAGTAAGTGTCCTTCCTATCCTTTTCTGTCTAGGAAGATTGGGCCCCAATGTTTGCTCATACTATTTTCTGTCTGTGTCTATATTTCCTCTTGTCTAACCGCCATTACATGTTTGGGGGCTTCCTATGTTCTTTGGGGATCTGCTCCGGGGCAGATAGCTTTCTTCTTTCTATCTTTAGGTGTAGTTGACCTCTCAGGCTGTGACGAGGCATCTAGGACCAACGTAGGAACGCTCCACGGCTGCCTTTAGTTGTGGTGGTTAGTCAGGGTACTGCAATCCAGTAGATTCCAACCTCTCTGGTGTATTGCCGTTTTTGCCTGCTCTCCTCAGCTACCAAATCATAACACCTAACAGCATGCCCTAACAACCTGGCTCACAGTGCCATAACAGTATGCTATAACAGCCTCTTGCAGCATGTCCTAACAGCCTGGTGCAAAATGCAATAACAGCCTGGTGTACAGTAGAGTGCCATAGCAGTCTGGTGCAAAGTGCCAGTGCCACAGTGCCAAGTGTAACCCCATAAACTTTTATGGGATGGAAAAAATGAGGAAGAAATAGATGACCTGGCATTTGGTCGTGATGCTGCTGGTGATGGTGGTGAAACGGCTACAGAGATAGGATATGATCACTCTGTGCCTGCTATGTGCCCAAATGAAACACCTTACTCTGGTGCATGCAGGCAGCAGGTCATTCTGTGCAAATTCATAAGTCTGGGTACCACTGGATGAATGGTGACTACCAAACATGCTGAGATTGTTTTAAATTAAATGGCTAAGGCTGGTTTCACATTTGCGATTGTGTCCGCAGCCTTTATGCCGCATACTTCTGCATGATTCATGTTTTCCTATCTTTAACATTGTGGACTCAGGTTCATGCGATTGTATGCTTTTTGCCGCATTTGATTACGCATGCGTCATTTCGGCTTGTGCGGCTGGGCGCGGCTAACGCAGCATGTTGCAATTTTGGAGGCAGCAAATTGCGCCTCCAAACGCATACGGACCATTGCGGAAGGAATGCGTCTAAACAACACATTACAGTCTAGGAGAACGCATGTGTATGCAAGCACATGCGTACACTTTGCATTTGCATTAGCAAGAATTTACATAAGACATGCTTATTGGGTGTGGCTTGTGTAAATTCAAAATTCGGAAAATAGCACTTGCCTATCTTCCGCACCGCAAACGCATGCATGCTTTTGCATGCGGTTACGGACTTAACCGCAAATGTGAAACTAGCCTTAGGCTAGTTTCACACATCCGTTTTTCCCCTTGCGGCGCCCCCGGCATTTTCCCGCAGCGCCGCATCCGAAAATCTGATGCGCCGCATGCGGCTTTTTTCACATTGACATGCATTAGCGCCGCATGGCGCCGCATGTCAATGCGTTGCATGCGGTTTTGTCCGGATGCAGCGCAAATGTACATTGCGGCGTCCGGGAAAAAACGCTGCATGTAACGTTTTTTTTTTTTTTGCCGGATGGTTTCTTATCTCTCCAAGCATCAGAAACCATCCGGCAAAAAACCGCATTTTGGGCGCCGGAAGTGTGAAAGCTTTTCACATGCGGCGCTGCGGTAAAATGCCGGGGGCGCCGTTTAGGCGCCCGCCGGATGTGTGAAAGAGGCCTTAGAGTGACTGCAGTTCCTTCTCATTATTTTCCACCCCATCCCCTGCTGAAAACCTAGAGTTGGAAACATGGTTATCTGGCTTCCACCTCACCCTCTTGCAAATCAGTCAAACAGTCTGAGCCCCAAGTCATGCAGCAGTCACTTCTGATTTTTGATGACTCTTCTGGCTGTGGCTCAATGGGCCATCCACCTGGCCCTGCCCCACAAGTGCATGAGATTGAGTGCACTGACGCTTAATCACTTGTTAGGGTGGAGAATGAATACGTGTGAGGGATAGTGTTAGGCGTCGAGATCCCGCAGCTGCACAGGGGGAATCTTGAGCCATGTCCTCTGCGGTCTTAGCCACAGATAATGCTGCTCAATGGAGATGTCAGTCCCAGCGTCTTCCTCAGGCTAATGCTATGCGTTTGGTTGCTGCTGCCGCCCCAGGTTCAGTTATAGCAACCAGCATTAGTCAGCGGCGAGCAGATGCTCCTGGGACTAAGTCCTGCTTTTCTCCATCTGAGCATGCCCGTGAGACAAGTGCTCATTGGTGGTCGGAGGTCACATGTTCAGGTCCTCAAGCAGTCTGGATTGGAACATCAGCAAGGTCCTGGAAGGCTGCGGTTATAAAAGGATCGCACTGCCGCATGGCTAGTATAAACCATGTGGTGTGTGAGCGAGTGGATACGCTACCACTCTTTGTATGCATGTGTGTTTGTGCCGAGAACCTGCCACACTGTCGGCGTGTATGATCGTCTAGTTTTCCTTAGTCAGGCAGGTTTTTAAATGGCTTGACCTAGCGCCTGTCTCGGCCACGTGTGCTGCTTAATACGGGCTGTTTACAGGGCACAGTCAACACACGTGCTCTGGCACACACCTTTTAGTACTGCTCTGTGGTCAGTTGAGCTGTTGTTCTTGTTTTGCGCCAACTCGTGGTGCGCTTTAGTTAGCTGTATTTTGCTACCACTCAGCGCCAAATAGTGGCATCGCTTGTGCGACGCCATGCGCATTGTGGGTCCGGTCAGACTCAAGTCCCCGCGTTCTTGCTGGTTTAGCCTACAGACCTCACTTGTGCCATATTAGCTGTGTCCTGTGACATTTAACAGGGAACAGCTTCCTATTACTTTGTTGCGGTGGCTGTGTGAAGTAACAGAGTTCGCCACTGTTCACACCGGGTGATATCTAACCCGCGTGTTTTCGGTGTTTAACCGCCATCTTGTTCCGCCATTGCTTAGCAGCAGGTTCCATCTCTGCACAGTGGACCCCGGGTTGCGAATGCACCTTATTATTGTTATATATATTTCATTTGGTGTGTTCTGCAAACCCTAACATTATACTAGCGCCAGGGTCTGGCTAGTAATGGCGGACGAACAGCGACTGCAGCGGTGCATCCAGCAGCTGGAGGGCAGGTTGTCGGCACTCGAGCGTACAAGCTCAGCTGTGGATGTGAATGCAGTAGCTGTTTAGGCAGCTAGTGAGGCTGCAGCCCGTATGTCCGCTGCCACCCCTGTCTCGACCTTATCCCGCCTCCTGCTGCCTGAGAGCTTCTCAGGTGATAGCAAGTCGTGTAGGGGATTCGTGAACCAGTGTGCGATACATCTGGAGCTACTTGCTGCACGTTTCCCCTCAGAGCAAGTTAAAGTAGGGTTTATTATTTCCCTGCTGTCAAACAGGGAGCTGGAGTGGGCTACGCCGCTGTGGGAGCATGACAGTCATGCGGTGCAGAGTGCTCCGTGGTTTTTAGCACTCTGAAGCTGGTTTTCCTGGGACTGTGAGTCACCCATGATACGGCGAAAAGTATATTTTCACTACTTATAGGCGTTTTTCACCTGATCTATTTCACCGTTGCTCCTGGTACATATTATCGCCTGAGTGTATTATTTGGGTGCTGTTTAATGTCAGTCATATTTCAATGTCATTTTATTCATTTTTTATGTTTTTTGTACTGCATTGCTCAATAAAGCTTATATTTTGTACTATACACATTGGATTGCTTATATTTATTGTATATCACTGGTTCAATTGGGTCCTCTCACTTTCATCCACGTCTGTTATATAGGGTTTGTATCCTGGTCTTTTAGAAAGGTTGGCTGATGATATGAAAGACACTCTGGCCACTAGGGAGATTCTGGCCACACTGGAGGAGCTAATATCCATCTCCACTTTCATTGACCTTCGTTTCTCCGAGCGAAGGTTGGAGCGAGCCCAGTGTGGGCAGAGGTTTCGGCTGGCTCCGAACTTCGACAGACCTCTGGAATCCCCGGATCAGACGTCCAAAGTCCCAAGAGGCCATGGAGGTTTCTTGAATGGGATCCAAGTCCCGGATTGCTCGTATACCCATGGTCTGTCTTGTTTGCCGTCAGTCAGGGCAGTTTGCCACCAAATGTCCCCAGCGGTTGGGAAATGATCGCATCTAGTGGCCATAGGAGGAGACTCACTAGACACAGCGGCGTTTTCCTCCAAATTGTCCTTTAAGGGGACACTTACATTAGGCTCATCCACTCACATGGTAGAGGTTTGTGTGGATTCCAGGGCGGAGGGCAATTTCATGTCTTCTGCCTTCGCCCAATGGTACGCAATACCTCTGGTCATACTCAGCAAGCCTGTAACCGTACAAGTGGTAAATGGATCGACTCTGCCCTCACAGATCACACACCAGACCATCCCACTTACTCTCACCATGTCTCCATCTCACCAGGAGATAATCTCCTTATTAGTCATACCCGAGGGTATTGATGAGGTCTTATTAGGGATACCTTGGTTACGCTACCATTCCCCTCATATTGAGTGGTCCTCAGGGAGAATTCTGGGATGGAATGAGTCTTGTGAGGGTAGATGTCAGAGGAAATCGTTCAGATGGCTTCAACAGTAGTGTCCGCAGATCTATCCTCACTTCCCAAACACTATTGGTCATATGCAGACGTTTTCTCCAAGAAAGCTGTGGAGACTCTTCTGTCTCACCACCCCTAGACTGTACTATTGACCTCTTGCCCAGCGCCGAGCCTCCCCGGGGTCGAATCTACCCGTTATGTCTCCCAGAGACGGAGGCAATGTCTCAGTACATTAAGGAGAATCTAGCAAGAGGATTCATTAGGAAGTCAGTGTCACCCGCAGGGGCTGGTTTCTTCTACGTGCAGAAGAACGGAGAACTACATCCATCCATTGACTACAGGGGTCTTAACTCTGTTACCTTCAAAAATAAATATCCTCTGCCCCTTATCTCCGAACTCTTTGATAGGTTACGTGGAGCAAGGGTATTTACTAAATTAGATCTGCGGACCGCCTATAACTTGATACACATCCGTGAGGAGGACGAGTGGAAGACGGCACTTAACACCAGAAACTGTCACTATGAATACCTAGTGATGCCCTTCTGGCTCTGTAATGCCCCTGCCATTTTCCAAGACTTTGTGAATGATATCTTCCGAGATATGCTAACCAACTCGGTCGTAGTCTATCAGGATGATATTCTCATCTTCTCTCCAGATCTAGACTCCCATCGGAGAGATGTTTGCAAAGTCTTCGACCTCCTATGGGCAAACTCCCTCTATGACAAGTTGGAGAAGTGTGTGTTTGAGCAGGAGTCCTTGCCTATCCTGGGATATATAATCTCAGCCCAGGGATTGGCCATGGATCCTGCCAAGCTGCAGGCTGTGATGGACTGGCAAGAACCCCATTCTCTTAAAGCAGTGCAGCGCTTTATGGGGTTCAGCAATTATTATCGCCAGTTCATTCCCCACTTCTCAACTTTGGCAGCTCCCCTGGTTGCCCTTACCAAGAAGGGAGCTAATCCCAAATTGTGGTCGGAAGGGGTCTCCCAGGCC
Organism: Oophaga sylvatica; assembly: GCA_033576555.1. Classification (NCBI taxonomy): domain Eukaryota; kingdom Metazoa; phylum Chordata; class Amphibia; order Anura; family Dendrobatidae; genus Oophaga; species Oophaga sylvatica. Next base: position 892,526,791 of record JARQOD010000001.1, on the reverse strand, counting down.
TTTCAGTCCAATAAGACACACTTCACTAGCGCTCCCATTTTACATCGCCCCAATGTCGATTAACCTTTTATCATGGAGGTGGATGCCTCTTTGTCGGTGCAGGAGCTGTCCTCTTTCAAAAGGCTGGAAGCATCCTTGGTTCTTCTTCTCCAAGACCTTCTTACCGGCGGAGAGGAATTATTCCATCGGGCATAGGGAGTTGCTAGCAATGACGTTGGCCTTTTCTGAGTGGAGACATCTCCTGGAGGGGGCTCGTTATCCCTTTCAGGTTTTCGCCGACCACAAGAATTTGGTGTATTTGCAGACTGCCAGCGGCTGAACTCTCGCCAGGCCAGATGGTCCCTGTTCTTCTCCCGTTTCAACTTCACCCTCCATTTTCTCTCTGGGGAGAACACTCGTGCTGACGCTCTCTCTTATTCAGTGAAAATATATCGTCGCACTACCGTGGTGGTGCACAAGTAGGTTTCCCAACCCGTGTATAATAAGGTAGATAAACTTGGCACTCAACTTATAGATGATAATCCCAATTTTAATTGCAGTCACAGAACAGATAGAAGACGTTTCGGTCCAATAAGGGCCTTCCTCAATCTGACAGCAATATGGAGGATATTACAAACAAGAAAAAATACAATCAGTAAAATTCTAACAAAAACAATACAAGAGAGTACTATATACATATATACATATGTCCAAAAAACCTATCTAAAGAAGAGTAACAAGGAGGTGAGCATCTATGGTGGATTTATTTTATCAGGTGAAGATATAGTTTTGTGCTGTGATAAAAAAAGGGTTCCAATACTTACCCGACTGCTTGTGGCAAAGGAGTAGTGTGAATGAAGGCAGCTTGCCTGAGAGGAAGATATAGTGCTATATCATATCTATAATCAAGTGTAGTCCTAAATAGGACATTCCAGGATCTAATCCTGATCATGGACAGAGATTAGGTGCTATATACCTTAGTAGAAAGACCCTCCTACAGTTAGTTCCTGGTATATACTTCTTATAAGGTGATCTCTAGTCAGGATCTAGGATATAAAGTAACAGAGACTTTTGTCTAATATGAGGAAGAGAGGAGGAGTATGGGGATATGTAGGTATAAGGACTTACATAATCCTAATCGGGATCAGGTGCTGTGGGCCACGGTGGCTCCTTAATAACCTAGAATATTAGAGGATGTATGGTATTGAGGATGTAGAATAGATATGTAGCAGAATGCTCACAGAATAATACTCGGCATGTAGCTTAGTATAAGTCATAGGGGTTACAATGGCCCATATATTAAGGCTGTGTAAGAGACGGTATGCACTCTGCATAAATGATGAACAGCCGTACCAGTACTGCACAAATACTAAGCAGTATAAAATGCTACCTATGGGTAGGTGCATATAATATAGTGGAACACATTGGTGGCAGTACTTACAATTCGAGCGTCAGGCAGGGGTGCGGGTCTCTCCTCTGATGCGGTATCCACCGCTTGTCAGGTGGATAGACCGCGCCGTGCTGTGCCTTAAAAGGAAGAGGGAGGAGTGGAGATGGCGTGTGACGTCACAGGAAGTGACGTCTTGCGTTCCACTATGCGTGTCAGCGGGTACGGTGTTCGCTGAGGGGCATAAATGTATGCCAGACGCTAACTGAGCGTCATAGATGTGTACAATTTAGGCGTAGTGTAGAATGTAACCTTAAAAAAAGGGGGGCGATATGTTCTATGGAAGTAAATCTAGTGCCATGCACAGTAGTATTGAGGCTCAGGATAAGAAGAGTATATTGTGGGAGGTGTAAGCCTATAGGTCTGATATTGGGGGAGTATAAGACTGGAGTATATTAAAGAGTATGGTATAATATATCTATCTACATATTAGAGAGAAAAAACTCTATAGTGTGTTAACGTGTCCTGTGAGTCAAAACAAGAGAAATAAGGAGTGATTGTAATCATAATATATTTATTGTAGTCAGAGAAATAATGGGAAAGGAAATGAGTAGATAGAAAATAATAAAGGGTGCTGGAATGCAGTCGGGTAGGGGGTTCCAAGGGTGTGGGTCCTAGTCGAGATAATCAATATAAGCGACTCTGTGAAGAAAAGAACCAGAATTAGTCCATTTATACAGGAACCGCACATACGATACATATCGTGCTGGAGAGATGCAGGAGAGTACTTCATAAAAAAAGGTACAATCGTATACAATATAATTAGCAAGACAAAACCGTCCATGGTTGTATGATCATAAAACAATGGAAATTAAACGTACAGTTAAGACAACTATGTATTTTACGTATCCAATAGTGAACCTTGGATGACGGTGAATGTTTTAAATGAAGGAGTATAGATCGTATTCTCGGTTCAAACCCTTTGGTGAAAGGGTCTGCAATTCGTGTATCCAGTACGCCTCCCGTTTCTTAAGGAGGCGTACTCTGTCCCCCCTCTTCTAGGGACACGTATCTGTTCTATCACCTGAAATTTTAATTGTGAGATCTGGTGACCTTTGGAGATGAAGTGAGACGGTAATGGAAGAAGAAGGAATTTTACACCTAATTGTGCTCTTATGTTTGGAAATCCTTTCCTTAATCGCCTGCGTGGTTTCTCCCACATAGAGGAGGCCACATGGGCATTTGATCAGATAGACAACAAACGTTGAGTTGCAGGTAGCGTAGCATTTGATATTATATCTCTTGCCGAATGGGATGGTATATGATGTTTCCTTTCATTACATTGTGGCATTGATTACAGTGGAGGCAAGGGAATGTGCCTGTTTTAGGTGTAGATAAAAATCTCTGAGTTTGTGTTGGTCTGTTATCCCCTATGTCCGCCCTAACTAAGTCGTCGCGGAGATTGGGTGCCCTTTGTAAACACGGGAGGAAAGGATTTCGAAATTCAGGTACCTCAGGATGGGCCTTGCTAAGAAGGCCCCAAGCCTGTCTTATTGTCTTGTGAAGTACTCCCACAAAGGGATGATACGTGTGGACAAAAGGAATTCTTTTGCCCATCTGTGGATTTAATCTGGATGTTGGTGCCGCTGCCTCAGCTAGGAGGCTAGAGGGATATCCACGTTCTAGAAATTTATTGTGCATTTCCCTTTGACGGAGGGGGAGAGTGTCACTACTAATACAATTTTCTGTAAACATTTGAATTGTGAGCGTGGTATAGACTTCTTTGGTTGCTGGTGATGTAGACTATTGAAGTGTAGCAGACTATTACGGTCGGTCTCTTTTGTAAAGAGGTCCGTGCTGAGTTTGCCGTTGACATCTTTAATTACTGTCGTGTCAAGAAAACTGATCTTTTCTTGGCTTTCAGACATGGTAAAGGTCAGGCTTTTTCTCTCTAATATGTAGATAGATATATTACACATACTCTTTAATATACTCCAGTTCTATACTCCCCTAATATCAGACCTATAGGCTTACACCTCCCACAATATACTCTTCTTATCCTGATCCTCAATACTACTGTGCAGGCACTAGATTTACTTCCATAGACATATCGCCCTTTTTTTAGGTTACATTCTACACTACACCTAAATTGTACACATCTATGACGCTCAGTTAGCGTCTGGCATACATTTATGCCCCTCAGCGAACACCGTACCCGCTTGACACGCATAGTGGAACGCAAGACGTCACTTCCTGTGACGTCACACCCATCTCCACTCTCCCTCTTCCTTTTAAGGCACAGCACGGCGCGTCTCTCCACCTGACAAGCGGTGGATACCGCATCAGAGGAGAGACCGCACCCCCTGTGACGCTGAATTGTAAGTACTGCCACCAATGTGTTCCACTATATTATATGCACTACCCATAGGTAGCATTTTATACTGCTTAGTATTTGTGCAGTACTGGTACGGCTGTTCATCATTTATGCAGAGTGCATACCGTCTCTTACACAAGCCTTAATATATGGGCCATTGTAACCCCTATGACTTATACTAGCTAACAAGCCGAGTATTATTCTGTGAGCATTCTGCTACATATCTATTCTACATCCTCAATACCATACATCCTCTAAATTCTAGGTTATTAAGGAGCCACCGTGGCCCACAGCACTGATCCCGATTAGGATTATGTAAGTCTTATACCTACATATCCCATACTCCTCCTCTCTTCCTCATATTAGACAAAGTCTCTGTTACTTTATATCCTAGATCCTGACTAGAGATCACCTTTAGAGTATATACCAGGAACTACTGTAGGAGGGTCTTTCTATAAGGTATATAGCACCTAATCTCTGTCCATGATCAGGATTAGATCTGGATGTCCTATTTAGGACTACACTTGATTATAGATATGATATAGCACTATATCTTCCTCTCAGGCAAGCTGCTTCATTACACACTACTCCTTTGCCACAAGCAGTCGGTAAGTATTGGAACCCTTTTTTTATCACAGCACAAAACTATATCTTCACCTGATAAAATAAATCCACCATAGATGCTCACCTCCTTGTTACCTTCTTTAGATAGGTTTTTTGGACATATGTATATATGTATATAGTACTCTCTTGTATTGGTTTTTGTTAGAATTTTACTGATTTATTTTTCTTGTTTGTAATATCCTCCATATTGCTGTCAGATTGAGGAAGGCCCTTATTGGACCGAAACTCTTCTATCTGTTCTGTGACATGCAATTAAAATTGGGATTATCATCTATAAGTTGAGTGCCAAGTTTATCTACCTTAATATACACGGTTGGGAAACCTACTTGTGCACCACCACGGTAGGGCGACGATATATTTTCACTATATCTGTCTTTCCGTCTGCACACCGGGAAGTTAGTCCACCCAATACCTTTTTTTAAACACTGAGGAGACCACTAAATTCTTGTCCAAATTGAGTCTCTCAAGTGATTTTTTAAAGGTTCCTCCGAGGAGACAAGGGGAAGGGACCATAGAGAGAGAATTACGACACAGATCAATTATGAATTACATTACGCCACGTTGTCTGAATACTTACGTATGAAGAGGATCCCTAGAGGTTTGAGGGTGTAACACAACCAACTCTGTTTCGTGATTCCACTGATTTCTGCCTCAAATTTCGAAACAGATCCTCAACAAGTGCTCATTTGATCTTATGACCCTAACTATCGAACACCTACAATCGGCTATTACCAGAACCAAGGAAGAAATTGTTAATATTGAGACTCAGCTAACCTCAGTAGGAACTCCAGAAGAACTCACGACGCTTAAAACTCGTATCAAATCTGTGACAGATCAGCATAGGAAGGACACAGAACACAGAAAAAGAATCAAATCCAAAGGGACGCCGATGATTATGAAACAGGGTCGCGTCTACCGCTGGCAGTTCACTAACAATTTTCGTTCTTCCCCGTAATAGGCCGAATTACAGATCCTTTTCTGACATCTCAACCTCAGTCCGAAACGGAACGAAGAGACCCACATCCGGGACCAGGCCGTTTTTTTAGGACAACGAACCAGACACGTCGAGGAAGAGGATACGGAGAGGACAACATAAGAAGAGATACGGACCAAGTTGTGACGCGTTCACAGGTATATGCCCACTGGTGACCAACATCTCATCAGTACACTGGTGTAGCAGAACATCACCTCCTACAGAGGGGACTATCCTTCTGCCCGGCATATCGGTTGAACACTTTCAACCTTGACATGAACTCCAAGGTTCTACCGTAACCTTCGCTTGAAGATTCATTTCGCTAACCAACCACAGGCTGTACCTGAACCACCACGTGATGGGACAATTACTCTCTATCTCCAAATTAGGTCTCAGAACTAAGAGCACCTATATTCCACCACGAGGCTCTCATGCACTGGAGGCATTTATGAGTTGGTCGACCAAGCCTCAAAACAACTGAAACATATGGAGAATGGGAAAATACATCGAATCCCAATCTTAATCCCTCGATCAAACAGGCTCTGCCTCACTACGGGAGGATAAGACTATCTTATGAACCGGCCGACAAGGGCGGCTCCAATTGTAATGAAAAGTTATTATCTCAAAGAAATCCACCGACAACTTAATGATACCACTGTTTATTCAAATTACAAGGAATCCCACTGTGAAATTAGTGATCAAATAATTCAGTACTATCGAGTTCCTTGAATGGTGTTATCGATATAAAAACTAAAGACATCTTACTAAAAGCAATCCAATTACACGGTTTTTTTACACCTTGCCAAAAATCATAAAAATTGGAAAATCCCCCAGGGGAACCTTAGTCGCGTCAACGGAGGTCCTATCCGCTGTCCTCTTCTTAGAGAGATATCACTCCTTTGGGGCCGGAAAGTCCTCCTTCTCTTGGATACGGGAATTTCTGAAAACGATAGTTCACTGGTACACTAACTGCTAATCTATTCTAGTACATAGAGTCAAAGACCTTACACTTCAATACCCTGAGAAAGGGTCTCTGTGCAGGCAATTGCTACAATGTCCAACTGCAAACTGATTTATCCAACTAGTTTGGAACTATTGATATCGCCTAACAAAAAAAAATTTCTGTTTGAAGAAACCTTTATTGCAGGTGAAGGGCACGGCCATGGGGTTCTAACTGCTCCCCCTACGCCATCTCTACATGGCCCGATTTGAGGACGAGATAGTTATAATAATGTCTTTCCACACCCATTGTGTCTTGGAAAAAGGTACATAACGACATTTTCGTATTTGGGATGGTCCCACTCTAGTCTAAAAGAATTCTTCACCACTCTAATGAATCATGGCCAGGCTGACCTTTTACCAGTCTGAAAGCCAAGAAAATATTTTTCTTGACACGACAGTAATTAAAGATGTCAACGGCAAACTCAGCCGGACCCTTTACAAAAGAGACCGACCAAAAATGTCTGCACATTCAATAGTCTACATCCACAGCAACCAAAAAGAAGTCTATACCACGCTCACAATTTCAAACGTTTACAGGAATTGTATTAGTATGACACTTCCCCCTCCGTCAAAGGGAAATGCAAAAAATTTCTAGAACTGGATATCCCTTGCCTCCTAGCTGAGGCAGGGGCACCAACACCAGATTAAATCCACAGATGGGCAAAATTCCTTTTTGCCCCAAAAGTATCATCCTTTGTGGGATATTTCCAAGACAATAAGACAGGCTTGGGGCCTTCTTAGCAAGGCCCATCCTGAGGTACCTGAATTTCAATCCTTTCCCCGTTTACAAAAGGGCCCCAATCTCCCGCGAGACTTAGGTTAGGGCGGAAAAAAGGGGGTAAAAACCAACACAAAATCAGAGATTTTACTACACCTAAAACAGGCACATTCCCTTGCCTCCACTGAATCAAGCCAAATGTAATGAAAGAAAATCATAACCATCCCCATTCCGGCAAGAGATTAATATCAAATGCTACGCCCGCCTCAACGTTTTTTTGCTATCTGATCAAATCCCATGTGGCCTCCTTATGTGGGAGAAACCACGCAGGCGATTAAGGAAAGGATTTCCAAACATAAGAGCCAATTAGGTGTAAAAACCTTTTTTCCATTACCGTCCACTTCATTCAAAGGTCACCAATCTACAATTAAAAATTTTTCGGGGGATGAACAGTACGTGTCCCAGAAGGGGGGGGGGGGAAGGTACCCTCCTTAGAAACGGGAGGCTACTGGATACACGAATTGAGCCCTTTCACCAAAGGGTTTGAACCGAAATACGATCTATACCCTTCATTTAAAACATTCACCGTCATCCAAGGTTCACATTGGATACGTAAAAACATAGTTGTCTTAATGTACTTTAATTTCCATTTTTTTGATAACAACCATGGCGGTTTTGTCTTGCTAATTATATTGTTACGATTGTCCCTTTTTTTTATGAAGTACTCTCCTGCATCTCTCCAGCACGATATGTATGTAGTGCGGTTCCTTTTTAAATGGAAATTCGGTTCTTTCTTCACAGAGTCGCTTATATTGATTTCTCATAGGACCCACACCCTTGGAACCCCTACCCGATGCTTCCAGCACCCTTTATTATTTTCATCTACCATTTCCTTCCCATTATTTCTCTGACTACAATAATTTATTAGATTACAACACTCCTTATTTTCTCTTTTTTTTTTGACTCACGGGACCGTTTAACACCTTAGAGTTTTTTTCTCTTAATTGTAATAGATATATTATACATACTCTTTAATAAAACTCCAGTCTTTACTCCCCCTAAATGACCTATAGGCTTACACCTCCCCCAATTAAAATCTTTTATCCCCTCAATACTACTGTCTGGCCTTTTATTCCATAGAACATTTCGCCCCCTTTTTTAAGGTTACATTCTACACTACACTAAATTGTACCATCTAGACCCAGTTAGCGTCTGGCATACATTTATGCCCCTCAGCAACCCGTACCCGGGACACCCCATAGTGGAAGCAAGACTCACTTCCTGTGACGTACAGCCATCTCCACTCCTCCCTCTCCTTTAAGGGGACGCACGGCGCGGTCCTCCACCGACAAGCGGTGGATACCGCTCAGAGGAGAGCCCCACCCCTGCCTGCGCTCGAATTGTAAGTCTGCCACCAATGTGTTCCACTATATTATTGCACCTACCATAGGTAGCATTTTATAACTGCTTAGTATTTGTGCGTACGACGGTGTTCCATTTAGCAGAGTGCCAAACCGTCTCTTACACAGCTTATATATGGGCCTTGTAACCCCTTTGACTTATACAACTACATGCCGTGTATTATTCTGTGGCATTCTGTACATATCTATTCTACATCCTCAATCCATCTCCTTAATATTCTAGGTATTAAGGAGCCACCGTGGCCCACAGCACTGTCCCGATTGGATTTGTAATCCTTTACCTACATTTCCCCTATCCCCTCTCTTCCTCATTTTAGACAAAAGTCTCTGTTATTTATTTCCTATCCTGACTGAGATCACCTTTTAAGAAGTATATACCCAGGAACAACTGTGGAGGGTTTTCTACTAAGGATAGCCCCCAATCTCTGTCCATGTCAGGATTAGATTGGAATGTCTATTTAGGCTACACTTGATTATAATTGATATGCACTATACTTCTCTCAGGAAGCTGCCTTCATTCACACTACTCCTTTGCCACAAGCATCGGGGAAAGGGTTGCCACAAGAACAATATCGCTAACGGGATCGCTAAAAAAGTCACATTTAGCATCCCGTTAGCGTGTGTGTGATCTCGCTCGTCCTGGAATCGTTCCGGACCCTATTTTCTCACGGCGCTCCCGCTGGGTAAGTATATATCGCAGTGTTGGCACCTTTTCTTAGCGATTTAGCGGTAATTTGTACCGCTAAGTCGTTAAGAAGATCGCTAACGGCGATGCGCGTTAACTATACGAAAAGGGGCCGCCTTAGCGAATAGAAACAATCCCGCTAGGATCTTTAGTAGCTGTTATTGTGATCGCTGCGGGATGTTTTTTGTGTGGGCATTACTTAGTATTGGAACCCTTTTTTTATCACAGCACAAAACATTCTTCACCTGATAAAAAAAATCCCCCCATAGATGCACCTCCTTGTTACTCTTCTTTAGATAGGTTTTTTGGAATTTATAATGTATATAGTACCTTGTATTGTTTTTTTTGAAATTTTATGATTGTATTTTTTCTGTTTGTAATATCCTCCATATTGCTGTCGATTGAGGAAGGCCCTTATTGGACCGAAAGTTTCTATCTGTTCTGTGACGCAATTAAAAATGGGATTATCATCAAATTGAGTGCCAAGTTTATCTACCTTCTTTTCGTGCATATTAGGAGGGGGCAACCTCAGCTTACGTCCCTTCAGTGAGCCTGAGAACTGTGGCTCGGTTTCATTAGTCTGTGCCTCCAAGCAAGACTTTTGTTCCACCTATTTGTGACCAAGGTTCTCTCCTGGGCCATTCGTCCAGGGTGGGTGGACATTTTGGACCAATGGACATCTGAGCTCCGGAGAGGACGTATAGTGGCCGCATACCATGATAAGACCGCAAGAGGTTGAAATGATTGGTTGTTATGGGGACCCCATCCTTCCTTTTTTGTTCATTTGTATTTTTGATACTACATTTTAAAATTTCTTGAATAAAAAAAAAGATTTTATTGGAACACGCTGGAGAATTTTTCCTCTTTCAGGGTGCATATGGCCCGTGACGTCGAGACTTATTCGGACATGTGTTTCCTGTGCCCAG
>JARQOD010000001.1:892427054-892516602 GCA_033576555.1 Oophaga sylvatica | reverse complement strand
GAATGCAAATAATGTATTGTGAAAACAGCAAAACACCCAAAAAAAATATTAAAAAACCCCGTAGTGACATGCAAAAGCCCCAATATATATTACACAAGCCAGTTATTGAACCCGGTTATATAACCCTTGAACCTCTTAGCGAGGGGGGTAATTTTTACGACGGGAGTCCTCACACAAATGTGACCAAAAGGGAAAGTTGGCAAGGTAACGGGGTGGTTTTCACACTGCGGGTGTGAAAGCAGATCCAGGTTGCAGAAACACGGGGAGGTCGGGAAACAAGTTAATCTCATTGGGTTTTAATAGTAGTAACAACAATTCATATGTCAGAAGGTTCCAGTAACTTTCCAAACAGCTTCCCCCAGGGGTAAGCACAAAGGGGGTTAAACAGCAACATTTCAGAAACACAGTTTTTTCAGATGGGTAAACCAAGGGAAAAAATTCCCAATCAACTTTTATGATAAACAGTAGTGCAACTTAGTATAAAGGAAGTCCATAGCCGGGGTAGAAACTGCTGGGCTGAGAAACCCTGAAAAATTTGCATTTTCCGGGAAAAATACAAAAAAGATCTGTGAGGAACAAGCAGCGGGGGTTGCGGGGGGAAGGAAATTTCCAAATGAAGCCAGCACCGGGGGGTTTTTAAAAAACAACGGGGAAGTAGGCACACAAAACAGCAAATCCATTTTAACAAAGGGAAAAATCATTGACAAAGTTACCTAAAAACCCGGAATACTGACTTACTCCCCCCCTAAAGGGCCCCGGAGGTCCTGGACCGGCCTGTCCGGGTATTCCGAGAAAATGACAATCTTCAGAGGCGCATTGATTTACTTTATGGTTCCCAAAATCTTTTCAGGAGAGAAACCTTGCCATCAAACTAGATACTAAGCGGTTTCTAAAGTCTCGAATTAACAATATCCTTACCACGAATTGTTCTTCGCCATCAACCCAAACTGGTGGGGGGGGAGGTACGATACTCCCCGAAAAGTGTTAGGAGACGGGTTTTTAATAAGGAAACATGAAACGGGTGTCCCTTTTAAAGTCCGTGGTAGCTTAAACCGAAGGCAACAGGTCACAATCCAGTGTCTTAAGGCCGATGTTTTTCTGCCCCAGTTTCTGCAAAAGGGAACCCCCAAATTTTTGATTCTTGGTGGACAACCAAAGAGTCTCCTACCTTATACATGGTGGGGGTTTCCGGGAAATTCTATGGGGCCCGACTTTTTGAACGCTCCTGTGCTGGGGTCAGGGGTTTTAAAAAACTTCAAGATTACGTTGCAACGCCGTCACTCTGTCTTCAACCGCTGGTACCGAAATCGTAACCGGAGACCTAGGCAAAATACTTGGATGATAACCCAGGTTGGCAAAAAAAGGCGTTACCTTCGTGGAACTGCTTTGGGAGTTGTTGTACGAAAATTCCGCTAGAGGAAGTAGCTTCAGCCAATCGTCCTGCAAATGACTGACGTAACAGCGTAGATATTGCTCCAAGGTTTGATTTGTCCGTTCGGTCTGCCGTTGGTCTGAGGATGGTATGCAGAAGACAAGCAAACATTAATGTGGAGCGCAGAACAAAATCCTTTCCAAAATCTAGAGGTAAATTGTATTCCCCAGTCAGAAATGATGTCATCTGGTACCCCATGCAGCCGGAAAATGTTCTGGATAACTAGATCTACTGTCTCTGTAGCTGAGGGAAGACCAGCACACGGAATGAAATGAGCAGCTTTCGTTAAACGATCTACTACCACCAAAATAGTATTTTTACCACCAGAGGTGGGTAACTCCACAATAAAGTCCATCGAAATAGACCCCCAAGGGCGAGACGGTACAGGTAGCGGTTTAAGAAGACCAGTAGGTGAAACGCGAGGAACCTTGTACCGGGCACAAACTTCACAAGAGCGGACATAGTCATTCACATCCTTCAAGCAGGTAGGCCACCAAAAAAAACGAGTTAACAATTCCTGCGTCTTCTGTACCCCCCTATGACCAGCCAATTTAGAGTCGTGGACCAATTTGAGAACTCGAAGTCTTACAGCCTCTGGGACATAAATACATCGATCTCTAAGCCACACACCATTCCGAAGGACAAGATTCACATTGTCAGGTGGAGCTGCAAGAAATACGTCACCGTCATAGGCCAGCTTGATCTCCTGCCACAAGTCCCGGTTCCGGAGCACTCCAACGAAATTGGCCTCCGACAAGATGGTCTTCGACGGGGTCCCAGGCACGGAATCCACGGTATGGATTCGGGATAATGCGTCAGCTTTCCCATTACGTGAACCTGGGCGGTACGAAATAATAAAATTAAACTGGTTCAAGAACAAACTCCACCTAGCTTGTCGAGGAGAAAGACATCTGGCAGACTTAAGGAATTCCAAATTGCGATGATCCGTGAGTACTACTACCTGCTGAGTTGCCCCTGCAAATGGTGTCTCCATTCCTTAAAGGCAGAAATAATTGCCAAAAGTTCCTTATCTGCCACATCATAGTTCAGTTCTGCAGAAGATAACCTACGAGAGAAGAAGGCACACGGGTGCAGCAAACCTTTGTCTCCGGTACGTTGTGAGAGGATAGCTCCCAATGCACAGTCAGACGCGTCCACCTCCACGATAAAAGGCTGTGCAGGATCCGGATGCATCAATATTGGAGCCGTGGTAAAACAACCCTTCAGGCGATCAAAGGCTTCCTGAGCTTGCGAAGACCATTCAAACTTCTTCCCCTTCTTGGTGAGGAGAGTGATGGGACGGACAATTTCTGAAAAATTTCGGATAAACCGTCTATAAAAGTTAGCAAAGCCAATGAATCGTTGTACCTCCTTAATGTTTCCTGGTACCGGCCAGTCCAAGATTGCCTGGATCTTGCTGGACTCCATATTCAATCCCTGAGGCGAGATACCATAGCCTAAAAATTGAATTTCAGAACAATGGAACTCACACTTTTCGAGTTTGATGTACAAATGATTATCTCTCAAACGTCTAAGTACGGTCTTGACATGTTCCTGATGTTCCTGTAAGGAGTCAGAAAAGATTAAGATGTCATCAAGGTAAATTACCACATATTGGTCCAATAAATCCCTGAAAATGTCGTTGGCTAAATGTTGAAAAGCAGCAGGAGCGTTACAGAGTCCGAATGGCATCACCAAATATTCAAAATGTCCATACCGGCATCTAAAAGCTGTCTTCCATTCGTCTCCGGGCCGTATACGGAGTAAATTATATGCCCCACGAAGATCTAATTTGGTAAATACTTTGGCCTGGCGAACTCTTTCCAACAATTCTGGAATTAGGGGCAACGGGTACCTGTTACGAATGGTTACCTTATTTAACTCCCGGTAGTCAATGCAGGGTCTTAGAGTACCATCCTTCTTCTTTACAAAGAATATTGGAGCTCCCGCTGGTGAAGAAGATGGTCGGATAAACCCCTTGGCTAAATTCTCATCTATATACTCTCGTAAAGATTTTAATTCCGGAGCCGCCAACGGGTAAACATGGCCGAAAGGAATCGCTGCTCCAGGAAGCAATTCTATGGGGCAGTCATACGGTCTATGTGGGGGAAGTTGATCTGCCTTCCTTTTATCACAAATGTCTGAGAATTCCTGATAAATCAGAGGGAGAGTAGGTACCTGTATCACCTCTTCCAAGTTCTGGGTAACTGGAGCCGCCACAGTTGGACTGATGGTAGAACTGCACTTCGGGAGAAAGGTTATCTCCTTGGTTTCCCAATTGATGATTGGATTTTGTGACCGTAACCAGGGAATTCCTAAAATTACAGGAAAATGAGGAGAAGATATTAACATGAATGAAAGTGTTTCTTGATGGTCTGGTTCCATCTTACACTCCAGAGGCACTGTCTCCCGATCTACTGGTCCAGAAACTAATGGGGAACCATCCACCGTTTCCATAGTGATTGGTGAAGCTCTTAGTTGTGTCTTTATACCATGTTCCTTTGCAAAAGAAGAATCCATGAAATTCCCACCTGCTCCAGAGTCTATCATGGCAGAACTTGATATCCACTGTTCCTCCCACTGAATCTGTATAGGAAGAGAACAATGTGAATATTTCTCCCCTTGATCTTTAGGGGAAGTCGGCATCAGTATTGGGGGAAAAACCGCATCTAGATGTAGACTGGTTTCCGAAACTTCAGACTCAGCGTCTGTGTTATCATAATCCCCTACTACCGCCAACACCTTGTTGGGTCGCCTAGGACATTTAGGACAATTGATGAGGAAATGGTCCGATTGACCACAATAGAAACATAAGCGCTCACGGAGACGGTGTTCGCGGCGTTCATTATTCTCACGTCTCTGCAGTGAGTCCACCTGCATAGGCACCTCCTCAGCCTCTCGCGGGTTTTTGCCTGTGGTTTCCCTGGACGGAAGAGAGTAATTAGTAATGCGATTTACAGCGGCCCATTTTTCTTGTCTGCGTTCAGTTAAACGGATATCAATACGTACACAGTGCTGTATAAACAATTCAAACTCCTGTGGAGACTCTGAACGAGCTAGCTCATCCTTGATTGCATTTGACAAACCTTTTCTAAAGATTGGTAATAAAGCATTGTTTTCCCACTGGGTGTCCACCACTAACCTTTTAAATTCAGTAACATATTCTATGACTGACCGTTTCCCCTGGCGTAAGGAAAGCAAGGCAGATTCAGCGGTAGCACGGCGGTTGGGATCGTCGAACATTTGCGCCATGGCTGCCAGAAAATTGTCCAAATTATTTAGACGGGTATCATGACTTTCAACCATAGGATTTGCCCAAGCCAGTGCACGTGATGTCAACAACATAATAATACATAGAACCTTAGATCTATCAGACCGGTAGTAGGAGGCATGTACATCAAAAAATAATATACATTGATTAACAAACCCACGGAATTGACTTCGGTCACCATTAAAACGGAATGGAGGCAATTTGGGCATACTGGTGGATGAGGTAGGCTCAGTAGGTAAGGCCTCCAGGACTCCTAACCTAGAACGTAGATCTTGGAGAGCCTGACCAAACCCCTGTGCATTGTGGTTAACCCGAGACTCCAAGTCTCTAATCTGATTGTGTGCAGCCGCCACCTCCTGCTGCAAGGAGTTAACTATGGTGAACAATTTGTCTGCCCGTGTCTCCGTCATTGCCCCAGCAGAATCCTCTTTTTTAGGCTGGAATATCCTGTAATACTATTGTAGGAACTCGAGGATTCTGATAGCGTGGGGCAATGAACAATCAGAGACGGGTTTCTTTGAATGCAAATAATGTATTTGTGAAACAGCAAAACACCCAAAAACAATATTCAAACAACCCGTAGTGACATGCAATGAGTCCATATATATATATATACACAAGTCCAGTTATATGAATCCGGATATATAAGTCCTTGAACCTCTATAGCGAGGGTGGTAAAGTTCTTACGACGGAGTCCTCACACAAATGTGACCACAAGGTAAGTCTGATGCACAGGTAACGTGGCTGGATTTACACACTGCTGGTGTGTGAAGAGTCAGATCCAGGTATGCAGAAAACACAGGGAGGTCCAGGAACAAGTTAATCTCAGTTGTGGCTTAATTCAGTGAAGTCCAACAACAAGTTCATATGTCAGTAAGGTTCCAGTAACAGTTCCAACAGCTCTCACCAGAGGTAATGCACGAAGGGTTAAACAGCAACAGTTCAGAAACACAGTTCTTATCAGATGGAGTGAACCAAGGGTTAAATTCCCAAGTCAACAGTTTAGTGATAACACAGTATGTGCAACTTACGTATGCAGAGAATGTCCAGAGCCATGGGTAGAAACTGCTGTGGCTGAGAAACATCTGAAGATAAGGTTATGCACTTTCCTGGTAAATACACAAAAGATCTGTGAGGAACAAAGCAGCTGGGTTGCAGGGAAACGGAAGCAGAATATTCCAGCAGTGAAGCCAGCACCTGAGCCGGGTTTTAAACAAACGAACAGGAAGTAGGGCACACAAAACAGCAAACTCCATTTTAACAAAGGGCAAAATCATTGACAAAGTTACCTAGAAAACCCGGAATACTGACAAGGACCTTTCTGAAAGCACAGCGAGCATGAAAACTTTCTCTCATTCGCGGTGACATTAATCATTTCTAAAGGAATTAACCGCGAGACACTGGGCAGTGCTAGCAGTGCTAGTCTGGGCCTGAGCACCAAGCCATGAAGGAGTATATTACCGAGAGTCTCCACAAGGGGCATATTCACCCTTCTGTCTCACCTGTGGCAGCGGGGGTTATTTTTGTAAAAAAAAAGATGGTGGTTTGCGGCCGTTCCTTGACTTTCGGAAACTGAACAAAATTACGGTGAAAAACACATACCCTCTTTCCCTTATTCCGGATTTATGTAACCAACCTACCAGGGCCAAATGATTCTCTAAATTTGATTTACGAGTGGCCTATAACCTCATAAGGATCCGGGAAAGGGGATGAGTTGAAGACGGCTTTCCTTACGACTGAGGGGCTGTTTGAAAAATTGGTCATGCCCTTCGGGCTCACTAACGCTCCTGCTATTTTCCAGAATTTCATTAATGTGATTTTTTCAGACCTAATTGGGTGTTTTGTGGTTATATACTTGGATGACATTCTGGTGTATTCCACGGACAGTCAAACTCACTTGCACCATCTGCGTATGGTGCTTATGAGACTCAGGGAAAATCATTTGTATGCCAATGTTCATTCTTTGTACAAGAATGATCATTTTTGGGTTTGATTGTGTCTGGGGAGGGATTCCGCATGGATCCAAAAAAGGTCCAAGCCATTACGGATTGGGTGAAACCTTGAGATTTGAAGGGATTGCAACGGCTTTTGGGCTTTGCTAATTATTACAGAAAGTTTATTAAGGGTTTTTTTGCAGGTGGTTAAGCCCTTGACTGATCTCACACGTAAGGGGGCTGATGTAAATAATTGGTCTGCACCTGCAAAAAATGCTTTTCTGGCTTTGAAAAAATGTTTTACTTCGGCACCTCTGTTGGTCCAGCCAGACCCATCTAAACCTTTCATCGTAGAGATCGACGCTTCTGAGGTAGGGGTGGGGGCAGTTTTGTCTCAGGGTCCTGCCACCCTTACTAATCTTAAACCTTGTGCCTTCTTTTCTAAGAAGTTCTCTTCTGCCGAGAGAAATTATGATGTAGGCAATAGGGAGCTTTAGGCGGTCAAGTTGGCCTTCAAAGAATGGAGGCATTTTTTGGAGGGGGCAGTTCACCCTGTAAACGTGATCACCAATCACAAAAATTTAGCCTATATAGAGTCTGACAAAAGATGACCCCCAGACAGGCTCAGTGGGTTCTTTTTTTCCCCTATTTCTATTTACCATCACTTTTCGCCCAGGATCTCAAAAAGTTAAGGCTGATGATTTATCCTGAAGTTTTCATTCTGTGTCCCCTCCAGAGCCTCCATCCTTCATTCTTCAGCCAGGGTTGGTGGTGGCTGAAACTTCATCTGACTAAGAGAGAGAGGTTTTAGAGGCCCAGGCACTGGCCTCAAATAATAAACCTCCAGGCAAATTGTTTGTACCTGAATGTTTCCGTCACAGACTCCTGCAGGAGTTTCATGATTCTGCGTTGAGTGCCCATCCTGGGGTTTTGCCCACCCGTGGAGCAGTGGCTAGGGGCTTCTGGTGGCCCTCGATGGTAGCAGATATTAAAAAGTTTGTGTCTGCATGTGGGGTTTGTGCCCATTCGAAGAGTTCTCTTTGCCGGCCGACCGGAGAGTTGGTGCCTTTGCCAATTCTAGATAGACCGTGGACACATCTGTCCATGGATTTTATCACAAATCTTCCTCTTTCTAGGGGAAACTCTGTGGTGTGGGTAGTGGTTGATAGGTTCTCCAAACAAGCTCATTTTGTACCTCTGTCCTCTCTACCGTCTGCTGAAACTTTGGCCTGCCTATTTATAAGACACGTGGTCCAGCAGCATGGTGTGCCCGTTAATGTAGTGTCTGACAGGGGTGTGCAGTTTGTGGCCAAGTCTTGGAGGGTTTTATGCAAGAAATTTGGGATTACGTTATCATTTTCCTCTGCTTAACACCCTGAGTCTAATGGTCAAACTGAACGCACGAAACAGTCTATAGAGCAAATTCTTAGATGTTTGGCCTCTTGCAGACAGGAAGACTGGTGTGAGGTATTGCCCATGGCAGAATTTATTTTTAACAGTCGTGTGAGTCAGTCTACCGGGAAGTCTCCCTTTCAGGTCAACTATGGGTTTAACCCTCATTTCGGGGAGTTTTCTCGCATGGATTCAGGTTCGGGGGTTGAGAGCATTGTACAATGTTTGAAAACTTTGTGGAGGGAGGTTGAGAGAAATATCTCCAAGGCTCAGGAGAGATACAAATGGATTGCAGACAGGAAGAAGGGATTTGGTCCAGCGTTTGTTGTGGGGGAGAGGGTTTGGCTATCCACTCGCAATATCAAACTTAAGGTCCCCTCAATGAAGTTGGGCCCTAAGTTCATTAGCCCTTACAAGATCGTAGAAATAGTCAATCCATTGGCATACAGGTTACAGCTTCCCGCCTACTTCAAAATATCTGATGTTTTTCATAGGTCCCTCTTAAAACCATTGGGGTGGTTGAGGAAGATTCCTTGGCCAACATCCCACCGGTATTGGTAGAGGGGCAGCTGGAGTACGAGGTGGGACGCATCATTGACTCGAGATGGATGCGTTGGAAGCTTCAATATTTAGTACATTGGAAGGGGAATGCCCTGGAGGATCGGTCATGGGTCTCGGCCAGTTCGGTGCATGCTGATCGGCTGGTTTGGGCAGTTCATGCAAGACATCCAGGGAAGCCTGGGGGTCCGGAGGCCCCCCATTAAGAGTGGGGTACTGTCATGGTTACGGATGGGGTTCCACCCCTGCCATCATGGGGTTAATGTTGTGTGCCTCTTTTTGGATCTGGGAGGGACATATATACCTCTTCCTGGCTAAGATTCTCTGTCAGTTTTACTGTTGTTCTGACTGTGTGTCTGACCCCTGGTGTGCGTGTATACTGCATTGCTTGATTGCCTCCCATGTATGACCTGGTCTGTCCGCTCACTCTGTTCTCTGTCTCACGCTTTGGCACTATTGTCGTCTTCGGTTCTGACCTTCTGGCTTGGCTATTGTTACTCCATAACAGTTTGTCCCTATTGTACCGCACTGCTTGTTCTGGCTTTTTGACCTCTAGCTTCGAATTGACTACCCCTACGTCTCAGTCCATGGTACCGCTCGTATCTCTCAGTTTTGAACTCGGCATACATTGGCTTGTCTCTGGTTTTCTTTGTCCTCGCTGGCCGTCGGCGCCTGGCTCTGCCCCGTCCACTCCCCCGCAGTCACGCGGGACAGGTCCTGTACACAGACTAGTAAGTTCACCTACCTTCCCCAGTTACTTCTCCTATTTCAGTGTGTAGCCCCCTGCGGTAGGTTGCTCAGGGGGTCATTACAATTTTTTCCTTGTATGTAACTTTAATGGTCATTTTTAAAAAAAAAATGCATGTGACTCATTCCCTTAAGGAAAAATACATAAAAATATACCTAAAAAGAGTATTGTATATTTTAGGAAATATTTAATAAGTTAGAGCAGAGTAGGGTCCGGCCAAAAGAATCTACCTTGTCGTGGTAGTGGCTTAAAAATTCTTTTGGCCAGAACAAAAGCTGCTGGTTTTTTATGTGATATCATGTTTGATGGAAACTGTTAATATCTGATTGGTGAGGACATGGTGGAGAAGTTGAGCTTTTCCAAGAGTGAGTGGTGGGATTGTGGAAGGTTCGAAGTGTGGAGGCGGAACTGTGGTGGAACCTGGGTAAAGTCTCAAGGGGGCCCGGAAATTATACCAGTATGGGGCCCCGAAATTCCTAGTGGAAGCCCTGAACATCCCAAAACACGTCTGCAATGGATGTGCTTGGTTTGGCATCTTATCCTAAGTCATGCTGGAAAGCTTGTAAAAGGGAAACTATTATGTGATTCATGCTGCCTACAGTGACGGATTACACTCCAGGAGAACCTAGTCAGTTGACATTTTGGGGGCCCTCCAGAAAATTATTTCCTAATATATTTTAAAATTTACTAACAAATATTTAAATCCACAAATTAAATTTTATTAAAAATAAGAAAAATTTAATTAAGCTTCATTATAACACAGAAAAGATATTTAACTAACATCGACCTTAAGTGTAGGCGTATATAATTTGTGCTTAAAAAGCTTCTATTCATGAATATTCTATTATGATCTAGAGTCAGTGAGAACTCATGGTCACTTACCTCTTCTCCACTCCCACGCGCCATTCTGGCCAATCACACAGTTACCACGCCTGATCACATAGATGCCCCTCCTCTACTACTTGGGAATTATAGAATATACTTGAAAATAATCACCAAAACATCATTTCTTGCCTGTTGTAATGTTCACATCTGAGCTTCATTGCACTAGTTGGCCTCTAATCTCAACCAGCTGGGCTGGCTCTCTAATTATAAATTTATTTCAATTTCAAATCTATATTATTTTTCATTTATTGCACGGGGCCTCCTAAGGTTACAGGGTACATAGTCCAGTTCCTACTATGCCTAAATGGTATTCCGGCACTGGCTACCCAAACCGTGGGCAGTATGAATCAGATCCTGGCTGTATGATTGAAGGCAGGTATATTATTATCTGAAAAGCACAGGGGTTTCAGAAAAGTATAGTTAGAAGATCCTTTACAAGAGACCTGTCAATCATTTGCCAGGATCGCTTGCTCAGTACATTGTCAGACTAGTCTCATCTCCTGCTATGATCGCCAGCCAGATCTTTAGCATTTACTTTCTCTGAAATGCTGAAACATTTCCAATAAATATATACTTGGCTACATTTGTGCAGCCAGGTTCTGATTCATGCTGATTGGGGTTTGGGCAGCATGAATCATACGACAAGATCTCTTTAAATGGTCGATATTGACTTTTAGAATTGCTACATCTAATTGGTGGCACAAAAGTTAAAGTCCGCTTTCTCTTTAGAGAGGCTATTTGTATAAATCTTTAGGCGCACAGTGTGCTGTTGCACTATTTGGTATTATTAAGGTATAGTCACCATAGCTTGCATTTGTTCACTTTTGTTTTTTGTGAGTTTTTTTCTATCGATTCAAAAAATGTAGGAAATGTAAAATAGACCATGTACAGTATATGGGTTCAAGCAGGTGCAAGATAGAGATGAGCAGACTGATTCTCAGGGCTCCTGTCAATTGTCCAGATTAGAGGTTCATGAATCTCATACCTTCCCGTGTCCCCGACATAGCTTTTGATAAGCAACGGCTGGCGCGACATTATTTGTGCATCACATCACACAGAAATCATTGCATCAGCCCTTACGAATCAAGTACCACGTCAGGACACCAGAAGGTGAGAGATTCGCGAGCTTCCCATCTAGCATCCTGGTACTACTGACACGGATGCTGGACCGGATTTCTGCAAAGTGATCGGCTCATTTCTAGTGCAAAACCACAAAATAATTGGCTACTGGATATCCTTAGATAAATCTCCAAATGCAAGATTTCCTTAATTTCATTAAAATCTAGTTACAGTTTGGACTTCATTAGTCTGTGCAACTTTTTAACCCTATAAAACGTTACTGTGAACATACAATTTGAGGTGGTATATACAAATTGGACACATGCTGTAAAATTTTACTGACACTGAAATATAATAACGACATACTTTACACCGGTCTTAGTAATAAACAAACTAGCATTCAATGTGCCTGCATTATTAAGAGGAAAACACAAAGCTCCACCAAATTTTAGAAAAGTGTCAAAACATGGAAAAAAGCTATAAAAAAGTCTCAAATTATGGTGCATATTTATGTTGTGTGTGCGCAATAATTTGTGCCTTTTTTACACCTGTTTCTAGCTTCAAATGATAAATTTTCGCTGTTGTGTCTAATATTCTATTAAAGAATGATGGATTGGAACTACTGCTAAAGGGATTTTCCCAGGAATGAAAGTTCATTTTAATCAATAGATCTTGGAATAATAATAATTTCCACAATTGGATGTGTTTCAATAAAATGTTCCTGTGCTGAGATAATCTTATAAATGTGCCCCTGCTGTGTACTGTGTATTGACTGTATCTGACCATGCAGGAATGTGGTCTGATCATACCACAGCTCCTGGGCAGGGGAGGATGCAAAAGAGTATACAGAAATTACAGCAGGGGATCATAGCTGTCTCTTTTTGTGAGGTAAAACATTTTCCTGCCTGTTTGTAAACAATATTTTACTTCAAAGAAACAATCAGCTGTGATCCCTGCTGTCCTGTCTGTATCCTCTCTTTTGTTTCCTCCCCTGCCTAGCAGATGTGTTATGATCAGACCATGTTCATGTACGATCAGACACAGCCATTACACAGTACACAGCAGGGGCACATTTATAAGATTATCTCAGCACAGGAACATTTTATTTAAATACATCCAATTGTGGATGTTATTATTTTTCCAAGATTTATTGATAAAAATTAACTTTTGGTTGTGGGATAACCCCTTTAAGTGTCATTGTTTGGTTTTAGAAATTACACCGGGTTGTACTCACCTGCCCCAGCGAGTCTCTGACTTTGCTCCAGATGTCTGGCATTGGCTTCAGAATTGACATTTTGTTGACAGTATGACAGCTAATCAGTGAGCTTAGTGTCTCTCAAGGTATGCCCCACTCAGAATGGTTGAGATCACTAATTGACTACTGTGCTTTCAATGTGAAGTCAGCGCCACTGCCAACTCCAGACACGAGGAGAAGTGTTGGAGTCTCGCCGGTGGACCTAGGGAAGGGGAGTAAAGAACAGTTTGTATTTGTATACCAAACTGGGATGAAATGTAATTCAAATCAGACAAATCTTTTAAGTAATAATACATATACTGTAGAATCTTGCAATTTATATATTTCTGATTCTTGCATAGCATAAAGGAGGAAGTATATATACACTTGCACTTGACTGAAGTGTTTTAAGCACTTTATTGAATTGATTATGTAATTACTAGTGTTGAGCGATACTGCCCGATATCCTAAAATATCGGATCGGATTGGATCGGCCCGATACTCAAAAAGTATCGGGTATCGCCGATCCGATACCGGAAACACAATGCAAGTCAATGGGACAGAAATTTCGGAACTAAAAAAAACCCTTTCTTTCCTTGTAAACACTAGATATACACACATAGAATACATATATATATATATATATATATATGTCATTGTGACATAATATATATACATACATTTGTAGTTCATACACTTCTACATAGTAAAATAGCCTCTGATTCAATTGCCGGGTAATGCCGACTTTTGTGAAAATACAGAAGCACACGACATGAAATGACACATGGTTTACATAGAGTTAACCATGTCTTTTCATGTAGTTTGATAACTAAAAAAAACCCTTTCTTTCCTTGTAAACACTAGATATACACACATAGAATACATATATATATATATATATATACATGTCATTGTGACATATATATATATACATACATTTATAGTTCATACACTTCTACATAGTAAAATAGCCTCTGATTCAATTGCCGGGTTAATGCCGACTTTTGTGAAAATACAGAAGCACCCGACATGAAATGACACATGGTTTACATAGAGTTAACCATGTCTTTTCATGTAGTTTGATATATGGTTTTCACAAACAATTACATGAGTGTATGTGTGCAAAATTTGACACATGTAGGGGTTAATTAAAGGTGTAAATTCGTTGTAAAAAAAAACTGATTTTTTTGCTACGAATTTACACCTTTAATTAACCCCTACATGTGTCAAATTTTGCACACATACACTCATGTAATTGTTAGTGAAAACAATATATCAAACAACATGAAATGACATGGTTAACTCTATGTAAACCATGTGTCATTTCATGTCGGCTTCCTATTTTCACAAAAGCCGGCAATTGAATTAGCGGCTATTATACTATGTAGAAGTGTATGAACTATAAATATAAATATATATATATATTATATTATATGTGTCACAAATTCAATGACATGTATATATATATATATATATGAGGTGTAAAATTGTTGAAAAAAAATGTGTGGTCTCCCGCCCTATTTTCTCAACCAGACAGACAAAGCCAGCGAGTGGGGGCAGATAATAATAGCCCAGAGAGGGACCATTATTTTTGGCACCCCCTGGCTACTAACATCTGCCCCCAGACACCCCAGAAAAGGCAAATCTATAATAAGATTCGCCCTTTCTGGCACTTTGCCCGTCTATTCCCATTGCCCTGTAGCGGTGGCGAATGGGTTAATAAGGGGTTAAAGCCACCTTGCTATTGAAAGGTGAGTTTAAGCCAGGTTAATAATTGAGAGCTGTCAATTAGACAACTATCAATTATTAATCCTATTGTATGAAATGAAAATAAAACACACACACTTTAATTAAAAATCATTTTAATGAAATAAACACACAGTTTTTGACAATATTTTATTTTACTGCCATTCCTTGTGAAGCCTTGTTCACCTGTAATAAAAATAAAATAATAAAGCAACATTATTCTTACCTATCCGATGTTTAGTCAGGTCCCCTGATGTAATCCTTCTGAAAGGGTTAATGTTTACTGCATGGACAGCAGCTAATGAGGCCAGCCTTGCAGTAAACCCCCCACTGAATCATCTCCTCTCCTGGCTGACAGGATAGGAAGTGGTAAGCATAATTGATTGCTTCCCACTTTCACTTAGGGTCAGCCAGGGACACCGCACTGCATCAGTAACGTCAGAGGGAATCCCGGCTGACCTGAAGTGAACTGATTAACAAAAATAGGGGATCCCCTCGAAAAAAATAATGGCGTGGGGTCCCCCCTATTTTTGTTAACCAGCCTGATAAAGCAGACTACTGAGGCCTGGTTTTTCAGGCTGTTAAGGAGTCAATATCCATGGACCTTGCAAGCCTGATAATACCAGGCCTCAACAGTCTGCTTATCTTGGCTGGTTTAACAAAAATAGGGGATCCCCTCGGAAAAAAATGGCGTGGGGTCCCCCTATTTTTGTTAACCAGTCAGATGAAGCAGACTGCTGAGGCCTGGTTTTTCAGGCTGGTAAGTATCCAATATCCATGGACCTTGCAAGCCTGATAATACCAGGCCACAGCAGTCTGCTTAGCTTGGCTGGTTAACAAAAATAGGTGATCCCTTCGAAAAAAAAAATGGTGTGGGGATCCCCCTATTTTTGTTAACCAGCCAAGCAAAATGCAGACTGCTGCGGCCTGGTATTAAAAGACTGTCAAGGCCCATGGATTTTGGCCCTCAACAGCCTAAAAACACCAGGCTGCAGCAGCCCCACAAATGGCGCATCCAAAGATGCACCAATTGTGGCACTTTACCCGGCTCTTCCCACTTGCCCTGTAGCGGTGGCAAGCGGGGTGATAAGGGGTTAATGTCACCTTTGATTGATCGGTGACAATAATGGAGAGGCGTCAATAAGACACCGATCCATTATTAATCATAGTTTGTAAATTTTAAAAAAAAACACAGCAAGAAAAAAGTCTTTTAATGAAATAAAACACCACACAGTTTTCATTTCTTTTATTTCACTCTTATTCCTGCGACGCCATCGATCTCCTGTAAAAAAACAAAAATAATAAACCAACACAAATACTCCCTGTCCGACGCAGTCCAAAATCACGAGTGTCCCACGACGAGTCCAGCTCTGCTACATATGGATGACAGGCTGAGCCTGACATCCACATAGAGCAGAGCTGCTTACCAGCTGCTTCCCCTGCAGTGACGTCATCCAGACTGGTTTACGGCCAGCTGTCGCGAGAGTACAGCTGGCTGAGATTACCCAGTACCCGGCAGTCACTGCAGTTATCGCAAGATTCTGCACGTGACCGCCAGGGACAGGGTAATGGCGGCCATCCAGGAGGACGTGACCACCGGGGAAGGGGATCTTCTGCCAGGTAAGTGCTGACTCTGCTGAGTCCTGACACCTGACAGAGCCGACCGACACTGACAGTGACAGTTTCGGGAAGTTCCTGTGTCACGTACTTCATTCTGTGACACAGGAACTCCCATAGACTTTGTCGGAAAACTCCGATTCCGGTATCCGATATGACAAAAATATCGGAACTCAGAATCGGAATTCCGATACAGCAAATATCGGCAGATACCCGATATTTGCAGTATCGGAATGCTCAACACTAGTAATTACTTAAATTCACTTGAATGGTTATATATACCCTCTTTGTACATAATTTGTATGTGAAGGAAGTGAGTCCAGTTTCAATCCATAAAATCAAATCCTTTGTTTCTTGATTAAAATAGATATGGCAACACTAAAATATGCTTAAGCATAATTAGGGATAAAGGGTGCAAGGATGTGAAACCGGATTCATTTCAAACGACTGCTGTGTTCTTATACTCGGTCTGAAATTTGTATGCCTATAAAAGGCTCTGGTTTATAATTGCAAGGACGAGCTTCTTTTTTTTATCTATCTATTTATCTACACTGCTCAAAAAAATAAAGGGAACACTTAAACAACACAATGTGACTCCAAGTCAATCACACTTCTGTGATATCAACTTGACCAGTTATGAAACAACACTGATTGTGATTGTGACTCAATTTCTCCTGCTATTGTGGAAATGGAACAAACAACAGGTAGAAATTATAGTAAATTAGCAAGACAATCCCTATAAAGCAGTGGTTCTGCAGGTGGTGATCACAGACCATTTCTCTGTTCTCATCCTTTTTGGCTGTTGTTTTGATCACTTTTGTATTTTGCCATTGCTCTCGCCCATAGAGGTACATACAGAAGCATGAGGCGGCTTCTACAACCCACAGATGTTGCTCAGATAGTGCAGCTCATCCAGGATGGCACATCAATGCAAGCTGTGGCAAGAATGGTAGCTGTGTCTGTCAGCACAGTGTTCAGAGCATGGAGCAGATACCAGGAGACAGGCCAGTACACTAGGAGACGTGGAGGGCAACAACCCAGTAGAAGGACTGCTACCTCCTCCTTTGTGCAAGGAGGAAAAGGAGGAGCAGTGCCAGAGCCCTACAATATGACCTACAGCAGGCCACTGTCATCCATGTGTCAGCTCAAGCTGTCAGAAACAGACTACATGAGGGTGGTATGAGGGCCCAACATCCACAACTGGGTGTTGTGTTTACAGTCCAACATCGTGCACGGCGGTTGGCATTTTCCAGAGATCACCAAGATTGGCAGATTTAACATTGGCGCCCTGTGCTCTTCATGGATGAAAGCAGGTTCACACTGAGCACATGTGATATATGTCAGTCTGGAGACGCCGTGGAGAACGTTCTGCTGCCTGCAACCTCCTACAGCATGACCAGTTTGGCAGTGGGTCAGTAATGGTGTGAGGAGGCATTTCTATGGTGGGCTGCACATATGCTAGCCAGGGGTACCCTGTTTGGCCATTTGCTACCGGGATGAGATCCTCGGACCCATTATGAGACCATATGCAGATGCACTGGGCCCTGAGTTCCTTCTGATGCATCCAATGCTAGGCCGCATATGGCTGAAGTGTGTCAGCAGTTCCTGCATGATGAAGTCATTGATGCTTTTAAATGGCTTGCCCGTTCCCCAGATCTGAATCCAATCAAACACATCTGGGACATCATGTCTGGTTTCATCCACCAATGCCACATTGCTCTACAAACTGTCCAGGAGTTCACTGATACTTTATTCCAGGTTTGAGAGGAGATCCCTCAGGAGAACATCCACCTCCTCATCATTACCATGCCTAGGTGTTGTAGGGAGGTCATACAGGCACGTGGAGGCCACACACACTACTGAAAATAATTGTCTTGAGGCATTTCCACTGAAGTTGAATCAGTCTGTAATTTGATTTTCCACTTTGATTTTGAGTATCATTACAAATCCAGTCCTACATGGGATATTAATTTTGATTTAAATTGATCATTTTTATGTATTAGTGTTCTCAATTAGGGATGAGCTTTCCGATATTGAAATATCGGAAATCGGCCCGATATTTGCTATATCGGAATTCCGATTTCCGATTCCGATATTTTTTTCATATTGGAAATCGGAAATCCCATAATCCTTCAGCCTCTGAGCGCTCCGTGGAGCCAATCAGGAGCTGAAGAATTGCTGACAACATTGTGTAACTCCTCTAAGCTTGGTAGGAGGCGTCCAAACTTGCTAGCTAGGGGCTGCGCTGCGATTGGCTGGCTGGATGGTGTGATCAGGCAGCATAAAAGGCTGCGTCTGTCATTTTAGCCTCCCTCTACTGTGAAAGCAGATAGGGATAGGTTGCTGTTGGAGATAGGGAGAGATCTCGGATCTAATAGCGATAAAAATTTGTTTTTCAGCGACTGTAGCAGCCCCTGTGTGTTACAGAAGCAGTCTTTTTCCTCACTGACCCTGCTCAGTTTCATTTTTTGTGCTGTGAAGGCTCTCAGTGAGGTGCTTATATGCAAATTGCCTCTTCAAACAAAGAGGACTTGTACTCTATAGCGCCACCTATTGGAAGTAGCGATCCTACAAGTCACAATCAACCCTTTAACGAGTCTTGTAATATGACTTAGGATAAAAGCCAAATCAGTATCTCCATTTGCAGACACGGTGTTTCGGACTATTGGTCCTCGTCAGTGCAAAGTAGGAGAGATCTGATTTGGCTAGATGAGAGGCTCTGGACTAAGGTCTAGGGGGTAAGGTTTCTCCTTGTGGAGAGTGACATACCAGCTCTGGCGTGTCGAGGTAAGGAGGCTTATTCGCCGTGCAATGCTCCTCTGGGAAATTTTAATATGCAAATTGCCTCTTCAAACAAAGAGGACTTGTACTCTATAGCGCCACAGTGAGACAGTGCAGCGTACATTCACTGCAGCTGCTGCAGCTCCTCTTGCTGCAACTCTGTGTGGTGTGTGTCTCACTGCCTTTTCATAGCCTTTTCTTTTCATCCCTTAAATCCCCTTGCCCTATTTTTTCCTAAAAGTGTAGCTTCACCATCCAGTACATTTTGGTGAACGCTATATAGGGATTTTTAAGTGAGGGGTCCCCCCGAACCTCCCCCCCAATCCCTTACCCCCATTTATCCCTTAATTTTCCTGGTGCTCGGGTGCGCTTTGCACAGTTTAGTCACCTCCGCTGCACAGACCGCCTGTGTGCTTTTTTTTTGGGGAGTGCAGCACCCACTAGGTCAGTCTTTGTAGTCACATCAGACTTCAGGACCCCTAGTGCGGCCTGTTCTATCGCGCTCCCCCAAATTTTTCACCAGTATATTGACTCTCAGTGCCCCTATAAGTGTTACTTTACCTCACAGCATCTATTGAGGTTAAAGTTAAACACTATGTAGGGATTGCACTGTGAGGCCCCAAACAACCTCTGTGGCTGGTGCCACACAGCACCTGGCCCAGTCCCGGAGAATCCTTTTTTTTTTTGGTATCACAGCAGTGTCATTTACTGCGCTGTGACATCCGACCGTAACGTGTACACCAACACCACAAACACACGTTACTCTTTGTGTAGGCCACACTAGATTCAAATAAAGTGTAGCAGACACACCATCATACAGCACCATTAGTTTTTCTTATACCTGTATGTAGTCCTACAGGAATAAGCACACTAATCCCTAATAATTACTTTCTTGCCGTTCTGAATCCATCAATAGAGATGAAGGCAGGGAGTAACGGAGGTCCCCGTGGCGGCCGCGGAAGAGGTGCATCAGCAGCTAGACATGGTGCACATCCAGAGCAACCAGCAGGCCCAAGTCACTCAGCACCTACTTTCACCTGGCAGCAGTCATTTATGTGCAGCTTGTTAGGAGCACATGGCCATAGGCTGATAAGAGAGGATCAAGTAGAAACCGTTGTTGGTTGGATGGCAGCTGAGGCATCCACCTCAATGAGCGCAGCATCCTCCCAGGACCTCTCCACCACATACGATCAGGCCACTAAAGAGCAGCACCCATCTGCTTCTTCACCGCCCACTAAATTGCCCATATATTCAGAGGGCCAGGAGCCAACCTTAATCCTCTTCTCAGAATCTGTTGGCTTGGAATCTGTGTGCCAGCCAGACAGCATTCCTGCAGCTGAAGAAGAGGTAGTGTGCACAGATGCGCAACCACTGTGTGCGTCTGAGGAAGAAGTGGAGGGTGGGCCAGTGCCCACAGTGACCAGACCCAGTCATCAGATGATGATGAAACTCAGCTGCCAGTTTCTGCTGATGAAAGTGTAATGGATGACGAGGTCCTTGACCCATCATGGCATGCTGAGGGGCAGCAAGCAAGTAGGGATAGCTCAGAGGAAGAGCTTGCAGGTGTGGTGCAGCGTGGCCGACCACGTGGGAGAGGAAGAGGGAAAAATTGGTTGTCTGCTCCCTCAACTTCAGCACCCGTTAGGAGCAGGGATCTTTTAAAGCGCACAAGGGGTACGCCCAAGAGTTGTGGTGCATGGGACTTTTTCGACCAAGTTGCAGATGACGTTACAGTAGTCAGATGCAAGATTTGTCAACAAATTGTGCGGAGAGGGAAGAACGTCAGCAACCTTAATACCACCAATATGTTGATGCATGTCAGGAAGAGGCACCCTGTGGAGTGGCAGCATCACACCCAAGATGATTCGCCACCTGCAGCTGGTCCCCACTTTCCATCTCTTCAGCCACAGTGGCCACCTCTTCCTCCAGCTCGCAAACAGCTGCTCCCGCTTCCTCGCCAGAATGCCAGGGTGCATCTGCAGGCAGTGTTGTACGGCGGCACACTGTCTGTACTTCGTCAGCATCAGCATCCCAATTGCTGGCATCCTCACACTCCCAATCCAGTGTGCAGCCATCTGTCACACAGGTTTGGGAGAAAAGGCGCCCGTACTCGGCAAACCACCCACGAGCACAGGGCATGAATTCTCGCATTGCCAAATTGCTTGCAGTGGAAATGCTACCATTCTGGCTGGTAAGCAAGCCAGCCTTTATCGATATGTTGGGGTTTGCAATCCCACAATACAGCATTCCCAGCCGCTTCTACTTCAGCAGGCAAGCCGTCCCCGCCCTGCAACAGCATGTGGAGCATAAAATTAAGCATGCGCTACAAAATTCAGTTAGTAGCAAGGTCCACCTGACCACCGACGTGTGGACCAGTCAGCATGGCAAGGGACGCTACATTTCCATCACCGCCCATTGGGTAAATGTAGTTGAGCCTGGAACTGAAGTAGACAGTGCAAGTGCGCGGGTCCTGCCAAATCCACGGATTGCAGGCCTCTCCTCCGTACAAATTGACTCCTCCTCATACTCCTCGTCAGAGTCTCATGCACCCAGACGTACCACAACAACCAATTTCAGCACTGCATCGGCCAAACATCAACAGGCCATGTTGAAAATGGTTTATTTGGGTAATGTTAGCCACACCGCAACCGAGCTGTGGAACACGCTCAAGGAGCAGAGCGACATGTGGCTTGCGCCGCTCAACCTCCAGCTAGGTATGGTGGTGTGTGACAACGGCCGAAACCTGGTCGCGGCTCTGGGCCTAGGTGGTCTGACTCACATTCCATGCCTTGCCCATGTCCTAAACTTGGTGGTGCAGAGTTTCCTTAGGAACTATCCTGACCTTAAGGAGTTGCTGCACAAAGTCAGATACGAGTGCTATCATTTGTGGCATTCAAGCATGTCTGCATCGCGCCTTTCAGCCATGCAGCGTAGATTGGGCCTGCACGAGCACCGCATCATTGTTGACCTCCCCACCAGGTGGAATTCGACTTTGCATTTGCTGCGGAGGTTGTGTGAGCAGCAACCTGCAATTATGGAGTTGCAGCTGCAGCAGGCGCAAAGTAGGCGACACACATCTCAGCCCTCCCACTTTACAACCACAGAGTGGGCATCCATGAATGACTAATGCACCATTTTGAAGTGCTTCGAGGACTCCACTCTGATGGTGAGCGCGGATGCTGCCCTACTCAGCCTGACTATTCCCTTATATGCCTTATAGAATCATCACTTAAAGGACTAAGGGATGAGGTTTCTCAGGAGGAGGAGGAGTATGATGAGACACTTGCACCAACCAGGCAATCTTCATCGGCCCTGTTGGTAAAAAGCTCTGTGGGTGCCTCACAAAGGTCCAGGCAGGACACAGCAAGCGAGGAGGATGAGGAGGACTATGAGGATGAGCTAGAGGAGGAAAGTACACAGCGCTCTACTAGTATTCACCAGATAGAGCGTGGATGGGGTGCTGCAGAGCAGCCAGAGCACATTCCTCTAGCTGGTGACAGCGATGCATGGCCAGTTAGCATCCTTCAGCACATGAGTGACTTCATGCTGCAGTGTCTGAGAAAATACCACCCGTGGCTCGTATTCTCCACACAAATGACTACTGGGTGGCCACCCTCTTAGATCCACATTACCAGGACAGCCTTGAAAGCCTAATTACACCATTGAACCGGGCGCGTAAAATGCAGGAGTACCAAGACGCACTGGTTAATTCACTCATGTACTCTTTTCCACCGCATAGCAGTGATGCGCGTGCACTAGCAGGCTCCTCAGTGCATCCTGGGCCCAGCGGAATCCGTTCAGAAGGTGGTAGCAGAAGCAGTACATCTGCTACTGACAGGTTCAGTATACCCAACCTGTTCCAACGGTTTCTGAACCCGCAAACAGTTCGGGCACCATCAGCACAGACAGTGCAATGCACTAGGAGGCAACATTACCGTGACATGGTGGCACAATACCTTTTCACCCCTGTCAGTGGGCTTCAGGATGGATCTGCCCCCTTCAAGTTTTGGGTCTCCAAGTTGGATACATGGCGCGAGCTTAGCCAGTATGCCTTGGAGGTCCTGGCTTGTCCTGGTGCCAGTGTGATTTCTGAACGCGTCTTTAGTGCAGCTGTACTAACAGACCAACGTACCAGACTATCCGCTGCAAATGTGGACCGGCTTACATTCCTAAAAATGAACCAGGCCTGGATTTCTGGTGACTTTTGCTGCCCTGGGCCACAGTACACAGGTTACATGCATGGTTGGTAGCAGTATGCATGCTCTGTCATGTGCCTATGTTGCACACTGCGTCATCTGTTATGCCCGTGCTCTGGCCTCTACTACCAACATCTAGCACCTGGTTCTGTGACTGACTCTTTCACCTCATACTGTTTTCCATTGGCTCTAGTACTGCCAGCTAGTGCCCATTTCTGTGACTGCCACTTTCACAGCATGCCGTGTTTCTGGGCTCTAGTACCGCCAGCTAGCGCCCATTTCCGTGACTGCCACTTTCACAGCATGCTGTGTTTCTGGGCAACAGTACCACCAGCTGTACCTCGTTAGACCAAAGTGGAAAAAAAGGACGACAGATGCCAAACACCTATAGGCAGAAGCACAAGAGGCGGGATCCAGCCACGCCGACTGTTTTGTGGCAGTGAAGTGCAGACACAGGTGCCTCCCCCAAAGGGTAAACCGAGTTCCAGAATCGCCAGCTGGTTCTCGGGAGTGCCCAAGGGCACGGGTACCTCCTGCTCCAAACCGTGTTTCGACAACGCTCGCTCTAACCCTAACCCTTACCCTTCTAACCATAAACCCTAACCCTACCCCAACTAATCCTAACCCAAAGAAAAAACACCGCTGTTAAGAAGATGGCAACCAGTTTTCCTGCTACAGTTTTCGCTCTGTGCATTTTTCTAGCGATTTTTTTGCTCCTCTGCCTCTGCAAACTCCTTCCCCATTATCCTGTGGTGTTTCCCCTCCATTTTATCCATTATATAGCACTGTAGTGGTCATTTTGTAATTCCGATTTTTTTCTCCCATTGACTTGCATTGATATCGGAAATCGGAAATTCCGATATCCAATATTTTTCCAATATCGGAAATCGGAATTCCAATACGATTTCGGGCAATATCGCTCATCCCTATTCTCAATGCATCCCATTATATAATGAATAAAGATTTGCAACTGGAATATTTCATTCAATGATATCTAGGATGTGGTGTTCCCTTTATTTTTTTTTGAGCAGTGTATATACCTATCATAATCTCCCTATCTGTCCATCTATATATATTTTTGTAAATTTAATTTATATGTTCTACACTAAGATGGCAATCTATAAATGTAGTATTTTACTCAGAAAAGTCTCATCTGTCATGTGGTTCATGGCAACAGACAACAAGCAGCCATGACGTGAATCAGCTCCAATGACTGCTCAGAGCCCATGTGAGTAGACAGCACATGGGTAGAAACTGAAGTCTTAGCCTTTGTATATTTAACACAATCCTTGTGAATGACATATTCTTGGAATACATCCAGAGACCTTGATCACAGGATGAACTTTTCTTGACTTTGTGAAACATTAACATCCAGTGCACCCAGGGACATGGGCATGCATATAAATTTGTGGCACAAGTCTGTCTGTGTATTTTTTTAATGACTGGCTTTAAATATGCCCTGACAACACAATCCAGTTGTTCAAGACTTTGCTGGAAACAGCTGAATCTCTACTATATAATTCGCTTTAAACATTTTTAATGCTTTTCATGAACTCATTTGTTGCAGGGTCTACATTAGTTGTTTTCCTTACAATAAAACCTAAGAAGGAGCAGTAACTGCCAAATATCTGTTCTTCACAAGCTTGGGGAAACATTTAAGAACATTTAACAAGGTGACCTACAATTATCTGTTAATATTATATCTTTTTAAGCGTTGTGTTAATTGATGTGTAAGTTCAGTAACAGTTCACGTAGGAGGTCTGTGAAGTGTGAGGTCTTTTCATATATTAGAACAGATGCTGTATAGTCTAATGAAAGTCAACTTTATATATAGTCATTAGAAGTGAAGTCTGTAAATCTCCAGAAAATATATTCACTTCTTTCCTTTGTTCATAGCTTAAAGCGAACAAAAAAGTAGAATGTTTTTGTCAGAGTCTGCATTCACAATGCATTTTGGACATGATGGGAAATATTCTTGACCAATGTCTCTTGCATATACAATTGTGGAGGTGAAAATTATCAGATCATCAGCCTTATGATGTGGTGGAGCATAGTACTATTCAATATATTGAGATGTAAAGCAATAGCTACCTGGTATGACTTTGACTAGATCACCGAGATGCACAACTGAATATGATATACCGTATGTATCTATATAAATACAAAAGGCAGAATTTTTGCTTTCTTAGCATAATTTCAGAGAATATGAATGATAACACCAAAACTTTATCTCCACTCATAGTTAGTGGTTGACTGAAGCCATTTATTGTCAAACTACTGTGTTTTCTTTTTTTAAATCATAATGACAACCCAAAACATCCAAATGACCCTGATTTTGGCCTGATAACATGCACGCAAGTTGACACAACTGGGTTTGAATGACTACTAAAGGTAACATCCTCACCTGTGATCTGTTTGCTTGTAATCAGTGTGTGTGCATGAAAGCTGAGTGAGTTTCTGGGATCCAGCCAGACTCTTTCATCCAGCCAATGACATTTCTGGATTGTGAGTCATGGGGAAAACAAAAGAATTGTCAACAGATCTACGGGAAAAGGTAGTTGAACTGAAAAAAACATGAAAGGGATACAAAAAGATATCCAAGGAATTGAAAATGCCAGTCAGCAGCGTTCAAACTGTGTTTAACAAATGGAAAATCAGGGGCTCTGTAAAAACAAAACCACGGTCAGGTAGACCAACAAAAATGTCCTCCACAATTGCCAGGAAAATTGTTCGGGATGCAAAGAAAAATCCACAAATAACAACAGCTGAAATACAGATACAGGACTCTCTGAAACCTATCAGTGTGGCTGTTTCAAGATGCACAATTAGAAGGCACTTGAAGGCACCATGGGTTGCATGGTTGAGTCGCCAGAAGAAAGCCATTACTGTGCAAATTCCACAAAGTATCTTGCCTACAATACGAAAAACAGCACAGAGACAAGCCTCAAAACTTCTGGAACAAGGTAATTTGGAGTGATGAGAATAAAATTGAACTTTTTGGCCACAACCATAAATGTTATATTTGAAGAGAGGTCAACAAAGCCTATGATGAAAGGAACACCATTCCTACTTTAAATCCCGGTGGATGGATGATGTATTGGGGATGTGAAAGCTACAAAGGCACAGGAAACTTGGTCAAAGTTGAAAGAAAGATGAATGCACAATGTTATCAGCAAATACTGGAAGCAAATTTGCACTCATCATCCCAGGACGTACTTGGACGTTCCAACATGACAACGATCCAAAACACAAGGCAAAGTCAGCCTGTCATTGGCTACAGCAGAACAAAGTGAAGGTTCTGGATTGACCATCTCAGTCTCCTGACCTCAATATCATTGAGCTATTCGGGGGAAATCTCAAGCACGCAGTTCATGCTAGACAACCCAGGAATTTACAGGAACTGGAGGCTTTTTGCCAAAAAAAGTGGGCAGCTATACCATCTGAGAAAATAAAAAACCTCATCCACAACTACCACAAAAGACTTCAAGCAGTAATTGATAATAGAGGGGGCAATACATGGAATTAAGACATTGGGTATGCAAACTTTTGATCAGGGTCATCTGGATGCTTTGGGTTGTCATTATGATTTAACACTAGAACTACTGTTGGAGTCATTTTGACTCCTTTCGTTTTTTATTTCTCTTCTGTGACTACATTTTTCAGAATTCCGGCTTGAAACTCGGTGACTTTTCCTCAAATATGATGTGAAAAAAGATTTTGTGAGAATAAATAATTTTGGTGAAAAATTTGCGCGTTTTTTTCAAAATTTACCAAGAACTACTGAAGGGAGTCATTTTGACTCCCTACTATATTTTGAGGTCCTTTTGTCACTAAATGTTGCTATAAAGTTTTGTGCATAATTTTTTCACTCTGTCTTATTTACCCTGATGTTCATATAGATGTAGTTCAATTTACATGTCAACTTTTCACATTTTCCTTGTGTTTTACCTGCTTGTATTACTGTGTAATGCTGAACAAAATAGCTTGTTTACTCTAGGCTCTTATCTTATGCTAATTTTTGATTCATATATATTGACACATATAAAGAACTGTACGCTTGCAGAAGCATGCAGGAACAATAATTTACAGTTTATCTGATGAGGAGCTAGATGCATTCATTGCGATATTCTATGCTCGTGGAATATCTGGCACGAACCGTCACTCGATTAGCAGTATTTGGTGTAATGACTGGGGAATACCGTTTTGCAAAGCGACAATGTCTAGGGACCGCTTTGTTGAAATTATGAGGTTTCTCAGATTTGATGAGAAATCTACTCGATCGGAGAGACTGCAAATGGACAAGTTTGCTCTATTTTCTACTGTGTGGGACAGGTTTATTGAAAATTGTATTGCGTGTTACAAACCTGGCCCATACATAACGGTGGATGAGCAACTTTTCCCAAGCAAAACTAGGTGTCCATTCACGCAGTACATGCCTTCCAAACCAGATAAATATGTCCACAAATATTGGCTAGCTGTTGATAAGGAGAGCAAATATCTGGCAAATGGCTTCCCTTATCTAGGCAAAGATGACACACGCCGTGCTGAGGACCGTTTAGCTGACCATGTGGTAATGAAGTTATTGGACCCGTTTTTGAAAAAAGGTCGCAATGTTACAACCGATAATTATTTTACTTCAGTAAAATTAGCTAAACAGCTAAAAAGCAAAGGAACAACCATCGTGGGAACACTGAACAAGATAAGGCGAGAAGTGCCTAAAGAAATAAAATCCATGAAAGAGGAATTGTACAACACTAAAGTGTTTAGAAATGAAGACAATTTTACACTTACAGTATATCAAGGAAAGCCCAACAAAAATGTTGTCATTTTGAGTTCCGTCCATCCAGATGTTGTTGTTGCGTCTGATTCCGCTAAAAAAACTCCAGAAACGGTAAAGTTTTACAATGAAACAAAATATGGAGTAGATGTAGTGGATCAGATGGCACGAAAATATACCACACGAACATGCACAAGGAGATGGCCTGTTCATGCATTTGAAAATGCCTTAGACTTTGCGGGTATAAATGCATGGATAATATTCAATGAGATAACCCACCAAAAAATGTCACGCAAGGCATTTTTGCAAACGCTTGTGAGAGAGTTGAGTGGTCCTTATGTCACAGATAGGGAAAAGGGTTCCACGTCCCAAGTTTCTACATGCTCAGAAGTGATGGTTCAAACAAAATTTTGCCAGATCAAAGAAAAGTGCAAGAAAAATAGATCTGTCGGCAATTGTAAGACTTGTGGTAAGTCTTGTGTGGGCAATGTACTGCCATAAATCAAAGGCAATGCCTAAAATGCGAAACACCAAATGTTTAGAAGGTGAATTCTGCGCCATATTTTCATTTTTATGCTCCTCCACCTACATTTTCTCTGCTTTTTGTTCTTCAGTTGTTGTTTATATGTGTGCACTTGAATAAAAAAAAATGTTTGAAAAACGTCTATTATAATTATTGTTATTTTCTCTAGAAAAATAAGAAAAGCAGAAAAAAAAACAATCAAAAGCATTACTGTTGGATCTCACAATAATAATACATTACAAAAAATATAATTATTAATAAATAACCACAAATGAAACTCTAAAAATAAACGAAAACAAGCAAGGAGTCAAAATGACTCCTTTCAGTAGTTCTAGGCGGGGTCACGAGTCCAGTAGTCCTAGTGTTAAAAAGAGAAAACACAGTAGTTTGACAATAAATGGCTTCACCCAATTCATATTCTCTGAATAAAGGCCAAGAAAGCAAAAACTCTGCCGGAGTATGTAAACTTTTGAGCACAACTGTATATATATACATATACTGTATATTATATGTATATATATATCATGGCTCCTCTTGTACCATTGCAAAGTCACAGCTAGATCCCCTTAGATAGTGAACTTTGTGCCCAGGCCTGCTCAAGATCCTCTGATATATACATAGCCTTTTCAGTATATATATATACACTACCGGTCAAAAGTTTAGGGTCACTTAGAAATTTCCTTATTTTTGAAAGAAAAGCAGTTTTTTTCCAATGAAGCTAACATTAAATGATTCAGAAATACACTCTATACAGTGTTAATGTGGTAAATGACTATTCTAGCGGCAAACGTCTAGTTTGTAATGCAATATCTTCATAGGTGTATAGAGGCCCATTTCCAACAACCATCACTCCAGTGTACTTATGGTATTTTGTGTTCGCTAACTGTGTAAGAAGGCTAATAGATGGTTAAAATATCCTTTAAAACCCTTGTGCAAGTATGTTAACACAGCTGAAAACCGTTTGGTTGATTAGAGAAGCTATAAACCTGACCTTCCTTTGAGCTTGTTGAGAATCTGGAGCATTACATTTGTTGGTTCCATTAAACTCTCAAAATGGCCAAAAAAAAAGAACTTTCTTGTGAAACTCGACAGTCTATTCTTGTTCTTAGAAATGAAGGCTATTCCATGCGAAAAATTACCAAGAAACTGAAGAATTCATACAATGGTGTGTAGTACTCCCTTTAGAGGAGTGCACAAACAAGCTCTAACCAGAGAAGAAAGACAAGTGGGAGGCCCCGCTGCAAACTGAGCAACAAGACAAGTACATTAGAGTCTTTAGTTTGAAAAATTGACGCCTCACAGGTCCTCAACTGGCAGCTTCATTAAACAGTACACATTAAACGCCAGTGTCAACATCTACAGTGAAGAGGCGATTTGGGGATGCTGGCCTTCAGGGCAGATTGGCAAAACAAAAGCCAATATTCCTCTGTCCAATGTCTGTGTTCTTTTGCCCATATTAATCTTTTCCTTTCATTTAAGCCAGTCTTAAATATGGCTTTTGTTTTGCCAATCTGCCCTGAAGGCCAGCATCCCCAAATCGCCTCTTCACTGTAGATGTTGACACTGGCGTTTAATGTGTACTGTTTAATGAAGCTGCCAGTT
Source organism: Oophaga sylvatica (assembly GCA_033576555.1). Lineage (NCBI taxonomy): Eukaryota > Metazoa > Chordata > Amphibia > Anura > Dendrobatidae > Oophaga > Oophaga sylvatica. Next base: position 892,486,847 of record JARQOD010000001.1, on the reverse strand, counting down.
GAGGACCTGTGAGGCTATGAAAATTGTAGAATCACACTGAAGGCATCAAAACTATGAATTAACACATGTGGAATTATACATTACACTTTACAAAAAAGTGTGAAACAACTGAAAATATGTCTTATATTCTAGGTTCTTCAAAGTAACCACCTTTTGCTTTGATTACTGCTTTGCACGCAGAAAAGGTGAATGGATGGATTCTACATGCCTGGTTCCCACCGTGAAGCATGGAGGAGGAGGTGTGATGGTGTGGGGGTGCTTTGCTGGTGACACTGTTGGGGATTTATTCAAAATTGAAGGCATAGTGAACCAGAATGGCTACTACAGCATCTTGCAGCAGCATGCTATTCCATCCGGTTTGCGTTTAGTTGGACCATCATTTATTTTTCAACAGGACAATGACCCCAAACCCACCTCCAGACTGTGTAAGGGCTATTTGACCAAGAAGGAGAGTGTTGGGGTGCTACACCAGATGACCTGGCCTCCACAGTCACCAGACCTGAAACCAATCGAGATGGTTTGGGGTGAGCTAGACTGCTCACTGCTTCAATTTTGAATAAATCCCCAACAGTGTCACCAGCAAAGCACCCCCACACCATCACACCACCTCCTCCATGCTTCAAGGTGGGAACTAGGCATGTAGAGTCCAGCCATTCACCTTTTCTGCATGCAAAGCAGTAATCAAAGCAAAAGGTGGCTACTTTGAAGAACCTAGAATATAAGACATATTTTCAGTTGTTTCACACTATTTTGTAAAGTGTAATGTATAATTCCACATGTGATGCCTTCAGTGTGATTCTACAATTTTCATAGTCATGAAAATACAGAAGAATCTTTGAATGAGATGGTGTGTCCAAACTTTTGGTCTGTACTGTATATATATCTATATATATCTATATATATACTGTATATATATATATAGATATATATATAGATAGATAATATATAGATATATATGTATATATATCTATATTTATACAGCTCTGGCAAAAATTATGAAACCACTGCACAGTTTTATAAAAATCAGCTTCTCTACATGTCTGACAGCCATTCCATTCCAGTGTCAGTTGAATTCCAACCAGAGTACACCTCATTCTACTTAATTTGCTTCTGATTAGGTGATCACCTGAACCAAATCTTATTTAACAAAGGAAAGTGTAAGAAGCACTTCTGTGATGTTCACAATCCTCTTGCGAGAGGACAAGCTGGATGGCAAAACAAATGCTAGTAATATACCAAATGTAATAGGAATGAAAAAATAACTATTATCCATGCCAAAGGAGTTGAAAAGAAAAGTCTTGAGTGAGGAAAAGAAGGGATCAATTGTAGCTTTACTAGCAGAGGGATACAGTGAGCGTCATGTTGCCTCCATCCTTAAAATTTCTAAGTCGGCAGTCCATTACAACAAGGTCAAGAAGCAGACATTGGAGACAACAACGCTACAGTCCTGCAGAGGGTGAAAACAACTCTCCACTGGTCGGGATGACAGTCATCTTATTCGAATATCACTCAGCAACCACAGCATGACATCAAGTGACCTATAAAAGGAATGGCAAATGGCAGCTGGGGTGAAGTGCATGGCAAGAACAGTTCGTTACAGGCTCCTAGAGGCAGGGCTCTAGTCATGTAAAGCTAGAAAAAAGCCTTTCATCAATGAGAAGCAAAGGAGAGCCAGGCTGAAGCTTGCCCAAGACCTAAGACTTAGACCATAGAGGACTACAGTAAGGTATTCTTCTCTGATGAGTTTAATTTTCAGCTTTGCCTAACACCTGGTTTTCTAATGGTTAGATGGAGACCTGGAGAGGCATACAAGCAATGGTGTCATGCACCCACTGTGAAATTTGGTGGAGGATTGATGATGATCTGGGGATGCTTCAGCAAGGCTGGAATTGGGCAGATTAATCTTTGCAAAGGACGTATAAATCAGGCTGCATACTAGGTTATCCTGGAAAAACAGTTGATTCTGTTTGCTCAAGCAATGTTCCCCAACTCTGAGGACTGCTTTTTCCAGCAGAACAATGCAACATGCCACACAGCTAGGTCAATCAATGTCTGGATGAAGGCCACCACATCAAATCCCTGTCATGGCCTGCCCAATCTCCAGACCTGAACCCCATTGAAAACCTCTGGAATGTAATCAAGAGGAAGATGGAAATTCATAAGTAGTGTTGAGCGATACGATACTGCAAATATCGGGTATCGTCCGATATTAGCTGTATCGGGCTTTCGATTCCGAGTACCGATATTTTCGTCATATCGGATACCGGAATCGGATTTGTCACTGTCACTGTGAGTGTCCGTCGGTCGGGTCTGTCAGGAGTCAGCGGCACTTACCTGGCAGAAGATCTCCGGCGGTCACGTCCTGGACTGCTTGATGGCCGCCATTATCTTCTCCCTGGCGGTCACATGCAGTTTTTCGCGATAACTGCAGTGACTGCAGGGTAATCCCGGCCGTAAACCAGTCCGATGACGTCACCGCCGGAGAAGCAGGTAATCAGCTGTGCTGCGCCGGGATGACAGGCTCTGCCTGCCTCTGATGTCATTCTGATGTAGCAGAGCTGGATCGTCGTGGGACACTCGTTACTATGGACTGCGTCGGACAGGTGGTATACTGCTGTTTTTTTTTTCTTTTTTTTACAGGAGATCGATGGAGTCGCAGGATGAGACTGTAATAAAAGTAATGAAAACTGTGTTTTTTTTTTTTTTATTAAATTAAAAAACTTTTTTATGAACATTCACCCGTCCGGGTACATCAACAATTTAACTATTTACATACAGGGACCCTGTCCGGGTTATTTATAATTCTTTGGCAGGGGTGTTCCAGGTACCACCTGGTACTCTTCTGATGCTTGCCAAACATCCGAGACACCAAGGACCACCAGGACCTGATGACGTCGTGTGGCCTGTACAGTCAAGTCGTGACCCGCTATCTGTGTCTGTGTGGCCACCTCTTTCATCTCCCTCCGGGTCTGGAGCCCTATGTCCCGGACTGAAAGAACCCCAGGGGGCCTAACAGGCGCCGGGTACGGGCCAGCTATCATTATCATGTCCATAGCTGGGGCTGCTGAGGAGACCACTGAGGGAGGCTGGGGAGATTTACGGCGTGGGGTGGGCACTTGTGCAGAGGCCTGGATGTGGGAGGCTGAAGGCTCCGAGGGTCTCACAGGTTCCTGACACTCTGGGGACCAGGGGTCGCACCTGGTGAAATTTAGGGCATACCATCCATTGTAACCCCAGTGTCGGGTGTAACTTACCAAGTCTCCTGGCAACAGGTCCCTCCCCGGGTGTCCTTCTGGGAGGTGAGTCTCCACGTCCCGCCGGGTCACAAACACTTCTAAATAAAGTCCAGGCTCCTGGATGAAGCCCCAACCACCTTTCAATTTAAAGCTCCGTACTGCACCCTTACGCCGCGGCTCCCTCAGGGTTCCTTTATCTTTTCTCATCCGGTCCTTATCTGCCCGGTCCTTCTCGATGTGACATTGGCGAAGCTTCTGGGATTCGCGCTGCTCCTTTTGTCGCTCGGCTTCTCTCTCTCGACGTCTCCACTCTTCCTCCTGACGCCGGTTGTAATTCTCCTCCACCAGCATCTCCATGTCTCCACCATCAAACTGCAGCTTATGATGTCCGGTTTGCGGCAGCTCTCCTGGCGCCCGACAGTCCTGGCGGCGCTCACCTGCGGAGGAAGCAGCCGGCTCTGGAACAGATGACAGTCGGGGCTCCGGTACAGACAGGTAGACCTCTGGTGCCTGCGCGGCCTCCTCCATGAGGACGGGTGTCGCTTCTTCTGTCTCAGCGATGGGGGCAGACAGCGGGATCTGGGGTGCTGCCGGTGCAGCGTTTTTTGCAGGAACGGGTGCCTCCACTGCGACAACGTCAACCGGATCACATTGCAAGGGCTGGGATGCCCGCACGGACTCCTCTACTAGAACGGGTGCCTCACCTTCCGGTACAGACACTTCAGGTAAGAGGGATTGGCGCCGCTCCAAGTTTAGTTTTAGGGCACGCCAGCTGGCTTCCATCCTGGCGACCTCCTCCCGGTGCCGGGCCAGGCCTCTTAGGGTATCCTCCACTTCTTGCAGCGTAGGAGGGTTTCCAGGCCGGTGCCCAACGGTGGTTCCGTGGCGATCGGGTCGCTTCCGTGGGGGGAGAGCTCTGACTGCTCCATCCCTTCACACTTCTGCTCGTGTCCATTAGCCATCTCTGCCAAGTCACATGTGTCATTAGCATCTGGAGAGGGCCCCTCTTTTGTAGTGAGGCGGGACCTTCGTGTTAGTTTCCGCACACTGAGGAGGATGAGGAGGCGGAACTCAAGAGCTGTGGGGCACGATCTTACATTGCAGTACCATTTAGAGTGGTCGGCCATCGTTTTCGCGCCACTGAGTGAGTGTACACCCACGAAGAGCACGCCCTTCTTCTTCACCAGTGCCTCGTCGTGACGCAGATATGGCGGAAAAATGGCAAATACATTCTCTGATGATTTTAGCAATTCTCAAGAACAAAACCAGTTCAATTCAGGCACACAGGACTCGCTTATAGCGAGCTACAGAATCCTGTTCGTGACGCCCAAGTTGAGTTGCACAGAGCCAGAGGTTTTGGGGGTACTCGGCACCGAGCCCGTCGACTTCTATGGGGTATGTCACGGCTTTACCCGGCAATTGAATCAGAGTCTATTTTACTATGTAGAAGTGTATAAACTATAAATATATGTATATATATATGTCACAATGACATGTATATATATATATATATATGTATTCTATGTGTGTATATTTTATGTTTACAACGAAAGAAAGTGTTTTTTTAGTTGCGATATTTTGTTCCCATAGACTTACATGGGACTTCCGGTATCGGAATCGGATATCGACGATATTTAGTGATATCGGCGATACCATTCCGATCCGATATTTTTAGATATCGAGCAGTATCGCTCAACACTAGTCATAAGCCATCAAACAAATAAGAACTGCTTATATTTTTGTACAAGGAGTGGCATAAGGTCACCCAAAAGCAGTGTGAAAGACTGGTGGAAAGCGTGCCAAGACCCATGAAAGCTATGATTAAAAATTATGGCTATTCCACAAAATATTGATTTCTGAACTTTTCCTGAGTTAAAACATTAGCATTGTTGTTTCTAAATTATTACGAACTTGTTTTCTTAGCATTATTTAAGGCCTGCAAGCACTATATTTTTTTGTTATTTTGACCATTTCTCATTTTCTGAAAATAAATACAAAATTCGAGGACATGTCAGTAGTTTATAGAATAAAAGAGCAATTTACATTTTACTCAAAAATATACCTATAAAGAGAAAAATCAGACAAACTAAAATTTTGCAGTGGTCTCTTAATTTTTGCCAGAGCCGTGTATATATACAAAAAACTTCCTTCTCCCCCCACGGGGGGGTTGTCTTTTGTTGTCCTTTCTCATTCTCGGGTCCTCTACCAGAGGCCTTGGAGTTTGAGGGTTCTGCGCAGAATCTTAGCTGTTCCCAGCATTGCGCTTTTCTGGACAGAGAGCTCAGATGTTGCTCCTGGGATCTGTTGAAGACATACTCTGGAGCAGAAACAGTTGAAAAAAACATTTTTATAAAGCGAGATGCTCTCCTAAACAATATGTAATACCATAAGAAGCAATTGGGAGCTTAAATCCCTAACATTTTGAATAACCAATATGAATAAGGAATACATAACCAATCTTAAAATAAAGTAATAACAAAAGTGAAAAGAGAAATATATATATACTTTATTTCAAAATACAATACATAAAAACCACATTATACAAACCATATACAAAAGTAATAGAAAAACCAGTGAAGAAATGACACGACCGTGGTGTGACAACTACAGATAGTAAAAATGATAGTAGACTATCCAGTGATTAGAGTGTGTCAGGATATGTGCTAATTACCAATGACCATAAATCGAAAAATGTATAGGGGTATATTCATATATATGTGTGACATAGAGGCGCATCACTCCAGATCAAAATGAAAAGACTGTGTCTTAAGTAAAAAGAGGGGAAATCCCACATCTCCAAAGAGAAACGCCTTCACTCACAAATCCCTAATGGTCACTGACTGACTGCCATATGGGAAAAGAAAGCAGTCATTACCATTGTAGCCATAGCACATAACTATGCTCACCCATAGTTCAAAGTCTGCGTGTCACGCCGAGGCCCCGACGCCGTTTCGCGTTTCCGCTTCCTCGGGGGTCAGTATCACACTCTATGTCACACATATATATGAATATACCCCTATACATTTTTCGATTTATGGTCATTGGTAATGTGCACATATCCTGACACACTCTAATCACTGGATAGTCTACTATCATTTTTACTGTCTGTAGTTGTCACACCACGGTCGTGTCATTTCTTCACTGGTTTTTCTATTACTTTTGTATATGGTTTGTATAATGTGGTTTTTATGTATTGTATTTTGAAATAAAGTATATATATATTTCTCTTTTCACTTTTGTTATTACTTTATTTTAAGATTGGTTATGTATTCCTTATTCATATTGGTTATTCAAAATGTTAGGGATTTAAGCTCCCAATTGCTTCTTATGGTATTTTATATCCTGGGATCTGTTGTAGCCAATATTCTAACTTAGGGGTCACTGCTCCAAGTGCTCCTATCACCACTGGAATCACAGTTGCCTTCACCTTCCACATCTTCTCCAGTTCTCCTTTGAGGCCCTGGTATTTCTCCAGCTTCTCATATTCATTCTTTCTGATGTTGCTGTCACTAGGTACTGCCACATCTATTGTCATTGCTGTCTTCTGATCCTTGTCTTTTATGACAATGTCTGGTTGGTTAGCCAACACCTGCTTATCCGTCTGAATCTTGAAGTCCCACAGGATTTTAGCCCTTTCATTCTCCACCACTTTTTCTGGGGTCTCCCATCTGGACTTAGGAGGACTTAGCCCATATGCTGCGCAGATGTTCCCATATGCAATTCCCGCTACTTGGTTGTGGCGTTCAGTATACGCTGTTCCTGCTTGCATTTTGCATCCTGCCACTATGTGTTGGACAGTTTCTGAGGTTTCTTTGCATAGTCTGCACCTTGGGTCTTGTCTTGTGCGGTAGATTCCTGCTTTTGTGGATCTGGTACTTAGTGCTTGTTCTTGTGACGCTATGATTAGTGCCTCGGTGCTGTCTCAGAGTCCAGCTTTGTCCAGCCATTGGTAGGATTTCTCCATGTCAGCCACCTCCATTATCTGTCGATGGTGCATCCCATGCAGAGGCTTGTTTTGCCATGGCACTTCATGTTCCTCTTCTTCCTTCCAGGTCTGTTGTTGTTGCTGCCTTAGGCTCTCTGTCAGCATCTCATCTTTTGGTGCCATTTTTCTGATGTATTCCTGGATGCTCCTTGTTTCGTCCGTGATGGTGAATTGGATACTTATCAAGCCTCGACCACCCTCCTTTCTGTTGGTATACAATCTTTGGGTGCTAGACTTAGGGTGGTGTCAAGTATAGTGTACAGTTCCTATAGCGTCTTGTGCTTGGGTGTGAGGAAAACACAGGAGACACAGGTTGATATGAAATGACTTGTATTACTTCATACAAGCATGCTGAAAAGTTCACACAGTTTGCAGGAACAGCGACAGGAGACACAGCAGGCCAGAGTAATTTCAAGCACTACAATAAATCTCCAAAACAGGTTCAGGATCTCTTCTCTATACCGTAATTCCTCTGCAAACATGGATTCACCAAACAGCAGGTTTCCAGAGTCCAAAAGTGTTCCAAGGTTCCTCAGTAGGGAATAGCTGGAGTACAAGTCCAAGGTTTCCAGAAGTCAGGTCACAGACTGACTGAGGCTTGATTCAGGAGCACTGATTGTTCAGTTGAGGCTGCTTAAGAAGCAAGAGGGAAGAATCAGGGCGGGAACATGAAAACTGGAAACTCTATATTAACTGAGGGCAAGAGCTGCAGAAAGACAGAAAGCAAAATGGCCGACGGAAAACTGAGTTTCAAGGAACATGTCAACAGAGACAAAGAACCTTACATTACTCCCCCCTTAGGGACAACCTCCGGATGACCTCAGACCAGGCTTGTCAGGGTACCTCTGATGAAACTGGCGGAGCAGGCGAGGAGCATTTACATTATTGACTGGTTCCCATGAGTTGTCCTCCACTGGGTAGCCCTGCCATTTAATCAAATATTGCAACTGATTTCTGTACAACCTGGAATCTAGAATCCTTTCCACCATAAATTCTTCCTAACTATCGACCAGCACTGGGTCAGGGCAAGGAGAAGAACGTCCAGGAAACGTATTGGGTGTTGCAGCCTTTAGTAGGGATACATGAAAGACAGGGTGGATTCTCATAGTTCTGGGCAGTTGAAGACGACAAGCAACAGCACTTATAATCTTATTGATCTTATAAGGTCCAATGTACTTATGTCCCAATTTAGACGATGGAATCTTTAATTTAAGATTTCTGGTTGACAGCCAGACCAAATCTCCTACCTTGAAAGCTGGTGCAGGTTTACGAAATTTATCTGCTGCTTTCTTGTACCTTTCCTGAGCCAATTCTAGATTTTCCTTTAGAAGATCCATATTCTTTTGTAAAGAAGTGATTCTTTCAGCCACTGTCGGCAAGGGCGTATCTATGGGAAATCGAGGAAGAATGTTAGGATGATAACCTAGATTGGAGTAAAAAGGAGACTGCTTAGTGGAGGCGCTCTGAGAGTTGTTATAAGAGAACTCAGCCAGTGGAAGTAGATCCACCCAATCATCCTGTAGGTGGCAGATAAAACAGCGGAGATACTGCTCCAGGGTCTGATTGGTTCGTTCTGTCTGTCCATTAGTCTGGGGATGAAAAGCAGAAGAAAGGTTTACTTTAATGTCCAATGCTGCACAGAAATTTTGCCAAAACCTTGAAGTGAATTGCACCCCTCGATCCGAAATGACCTCATCCGGTACTCCATGTAAGCGAAACACATTCTTAATCATCAAGTCTGATGTCTGTTTTGCAGTGGGTAAACCGACACAAGGGATAAAATGAGCTGCCTTTGTTAGACGGTCAACCACCACTAGAATGGTGTTCTTCCCTTGAGAGGTTGGTAACTCCACAATGAAGTCCATAGAAATGGATCCCCACGGGCGGGACGGGGTGGGAAGAGGTTGCAACAGACCAGTTGGTGAGGAGCGAGGTGTTTTGCATCTTGCACAGACTTCACATGAAGTGACATAGTTTAAGACATCTTTCCTGTAAGTGGGCCACCAAAAGAAACGAGAAAGAAATTCTTGTGTCTTTAGAATTCCCCTATGCCCGGCTATCTTGGAATCGTGGATGAGTTGCAATACTCTCAATCTGACTGTTTCAGGTATATACAGACGTTGTCCCTGAATCCACACACCATTCTTAAAGACAAGACTTACGTCCCTTGGGAGTTGAGCCAACAAAGAATCCGCATGGTATGCTTCCTTGATGTCCTTAAGTAGGTCTTGATTATGAATCAGTCCCAGGAATCTAGAGTCAGGAAGAATAGTCTTAGGAGGAGTAAGTGGACGTGTCTCTGCTGAATGAATCCTAGAGAGTGCATCAGCCTTTCCATTGCGCGATCCTGGTCTATAAGAAATGACAAAATTAAATTGGTTTAGGAAAAGATTCCAGCGAGCCTGGCGAGGAGTCAGGCACTTAGCCGACCTGATAAATTCAAGGTTACGATGGTCTGTCAGGACGACTATTTGCTGTGCAGCTCCCTGAAGAAGGTGTCTCCATTCCTTGAAGGCGGCAATAATGGCCAACAATTCTCTATTGCCCACATCGTAGTTCCTCTCAGCCGAAGACAACTGCTGGGAAAAGAAGGCACAGGGATGCAAGACATTCTTCTCACCTGTTCTCTGAGAGAGTATAGCTCCAACGGCACAGTCTGAAGCATCCACCTCTATTATGAAGGCAAGCTCGGGGTTGGGATGTACTAAGATAGGTGCGGTGGTAAATTTATCCTTTAAACAGAAAAATGCTTCCTGAGCTTGCGGGGTCCAGGAGAACCTAGACTGTTTCCAGGTAAGTTGGGTGATAGGTGACACTACCTCAGAAAAATTCTTAATGAAACGTCTATAGAAGTTGGCAAACCGATGAAACGCTGCACCTCCTTCACATTTCTAGGAATTGGCCAATCCTTGATGGCTTGGGTCTTGCTTCCATCCATACTAATCCCTTGAGTAGATAGTACATACCCCAGAAATTGATTTTCGGTCCTATGGAATTCACATTTTTCAAGTTTGATGTAGAGATGGTTTTGTCTTAGGCGTTCTAAGACCATTCTCACATGTCCATGATGTTCCTCTGTGGAGTTAGAAAAAATTATAATATCATCCAGATAAATCACCACAAATGTATCTAGGAGATCCCTGAAGATATCATTCACGAAGTGTTGGAAAGTGGCTGGGGCGGTACTCAGACCAAAAGGCATAACTAGATATTCAAAGTGTCCATAGTGTGACCTGAAAGCAGTCTTCCATTCATCCCCAGGTCTAATACGGACCAAGTTATAGGCCCCACGGAGATCCAGTTTAGAGAAAATTTTGGCATGCCGCACTCTCTCCAACAACTCAGGGATTAAAGGCAATGGATAACGGTTTCTAATAGTAACCTTATTGAGTTCCCTATAGTCTATGCAGGGTCTCAGAGATCCATCTTTCTTCTTCACAAAGAAGATGGGTGCACCTGCGGGAGATGAAGAGGGGCGTATGAAGCCCTTGGCTAAATTTTCGTCTATATAATCCTTCAAAGCTTTTAGCTCGGGCCCGCTAGGGGGTAGATCTTACCAAAAGGTATCTCGGCTCCAGGCAATAATTCAATTGGACAATCATATGGACGGTGAGGAGGAAGCTGATCAGCGTTCTTCTTGTCACATAAATCCACATAGTCCTGGTATACAGCTGGTAGTTCAGGGACTGACATGGTTCCTTTAGGAACAGAGCAAGCTGAAACTCCTTGACTCATCTGTTTCTCCGGAAAGTGTAATTCCTTGGTCTCCCAGTTAATCGTAGGATTCTGCGCCTGCAGCCATGGTAGCCCTAGAATAATGGGAAAGTGGGGAGAAGAGATAAGCAAAAAAGACATTTTCTCCTGATGATCTTTACCCATAAGGACCCTCAAAGGCTCTGTTTCTTGATCCACTGGTCCAGAAGTCAGTAGAGAGCCATCCACAGTCTCCATCTGTACTGGAGTAGCCTTCTTCACTGAACGTATCCCCTGTTTCAGAGCAAAGGAGATATCCATAAAATTTCCACTTGCTCCTGAGTCGATCATAGCAGAGCTAGACACCCAGACTGAGTCAACCCAGAGTTTGATGGAAAGGAAGCAATGAGAACTGTTTCTTTTATAACTCAGCTGGGACACCGCTGAGGAAACTTGAAAAATTGCAGCGTTTATACCGTCATCGTCCCCAGAACTAACAGAGTTTAAGTCCGAGAAATCAAGATCTCTTGCAGCAGATCTCTCTGGAGCCTGAGGCTCGGACATGACAGAGCTCCTCTCGCAACACTCACAGTGAATGACTGCTTCAGTAGTCTTACGAGAACGGCTGGGGCAGTTTATAATGAAGTGCCCTGACTTACCACAGTAGAAACATAGATTTTCCTTTATACGATGTTCTTTGCGTGCATCACTAACCCATCTTTGTAAAGAGTCCACCTGCATGGGTTCAGGTTCTGGTTCCCTTGTGATCCTACTCAAAGGTTCCTTAGCTGAGGAGGGAGGTAGTAAAAGGTTAGTGCGATTATTTTCGAACCATCTCTCTTGTCTGCGTTCAGTCAGACGAGCATCAATACGGATACAATAGTTAATAAAGTCACCTATCGCAGTGGGAGGGTCGGCACGAGCAAGTTCATCCTTAATCAGTGGAGACAACCCTTTCCGAAAAATAGATTTTTTAGCGGAAGTGTCCCAAGTGGTATCAAGAGCCCATCTCCTGAAATCCAGGGCATATTCGGCTACTGAACGCTTACCTTGGCGCAAAGTTAACATGGCTGCTTCAGCTGTTGCACCTCGATTGGGGTCATCAAACACCTGCCCCATGGCTGAAATAAAAGCATCAAGGTGATTCAAACAATCATCCTCAGTCTCAATCAGAGGGTTTGCCCACATCAAAGCCTTATTGGTAAGCAACATGATTATAGTAAGCACTTTGGATCGTTCAGTGGGAAATTGTGAAGCATGTGCAGAGAAAAATAAATTGCATTGATTAATAAATCCCCTGAATTTCTCACGTTCACCGCCAAAACGAAAAGGAGGTAATTTGGGGATCCCAGAACTCGGGGTTATGGCAGGAGCCTGGGCTCGTTCCTCTAGAGCCTCAATCCTGGCTCGCAATTCCTGGGTAGTCTGTCCAAACACTTGCAAATTATGATTAGTGAGGTCCTGTAGGCTTGCAAAACGGGTTTTTAAAGTCTGTACATCTGAAAGGATTGTATCAGTCACTCCGCAAAGTTCCTTTATGCGGGCCTCCATCTTCCAGATCTTTTAAGGCAGAAGTGCTGGAAGGAGAAGAGGAAAGGAAAAAAAAAAAACAATAGTGTTTACCTGTGGTAACACTCCAGAGTAAAATTTTAAGGGAATGCGCTCACCTGGAAAGGTTGTGAGAAGTCACAACCACTGTCATCACATAAGGTATTAAATGGACATCTGATATCCACAGTCACAGCAGACACGGCTTTCCCAGACCCAGCAGACACTAAACATTGGCTCCTGAATCTTGTCAAGTATAGTGTACAGTTCCTATAGCGTCTTGTGCTTGGGTGCGAGGAAAACACAGGAGACACAGGTTGATATGAAATGACTTGTATTACTTCATACAAGCATGCTGAAAAGTTCACACAGTTTGCAGGAACAGCGACAGGAGACACAGCAGGCCAGAGTAACTTCAAGCACTACAATAAATCTCCAAAGCAGGTTCAGGATCTCTTCTCTGTACCGTAATTCCTCTGCAAACATGGATTCACCAAACAGCAGGTTTCCAGAGTCCAAAAGTGTTCCAAGGTTCCTCAGTAGGGAATAGCTGGAGTACAAGTCCAAGGTTTCCAGAAGTCAGGTCACAGACTGACTGAGGCTTGATTCAGGAGCACTGATTGTTCAGCTGAGGCTGCTTAAGAAGCAAGAGGGAAGAATCAGGGCGGGAACATGAAAACTGGAAACTCCATATTAACTGAGGGCAAGAGCTGCAGAAAGACAGAAAGCAAAATGGCCGACGGAAAACTGAGTTTCAAGGAACATGTCAACAGAGACAAAGAACCTTACAGGTGGAAACCTCCATGCATTGTGAGTAGAGATGAGCGACTTTGCCTCTGGGAGGGTCGAGTCAGGTTTCGGACCACCCGACTTTATCAAAAGTCGAGTCGAACGAAATCGGCCGACTATCGGAAAAAGTCTGAGTTCCGACTGAAACTCGACCCGACCCCAATGCAAGTCAATGGGGAAGAAAAGTCGGCAGTGAGTGGAGGACAGTAAAGACACCTACAGTGCCCATTTCAATGCCAACAACATCAGTTCTTATTACTTAAGCTTGTCAACCTTAATTTACTTTATAATAATAGTAACGCATTGAAAACTGGGGGTTATTTGGCTAAAGTTGTGGGGGGGCAGGTCTGGCTCCAGGTTTTCGTGTGCCCCTGGCGAAAGAGTCTCAGTGGGCCCCTTTAACACATACCACAATTCATGATGCTCCGATATGCCAGAGAAATATAGGTATAGTACAATGCCAAATACTTCACTTCTTACATTACATGAGTGATATCTATTGTAAATTCTACAATAGCTCAAAAACCGGACATTATAGTCCTCCATACAGTATTATGGGCACCACATAGTGCGTCATACAGAATAATGAGCCCCATATATTGCTCCATACATAATTAACATAGTAACATAGTAACATAGTAACATAATTGGTCCCATATAATGTTCCATACAGTATATGATGAGCTCCACATATTGCTCCAGTATATGATGGTCCCCATATAATGTGCCATACAGTATAGGACGGTCCCCATAGAGTATAATGAGCTCTACATATTGCTCCATACAGTATAATGAGTCACATATAAAGCTCCATACAGTATATGATGGGCCCCATATATTGCTTCATACAGAATGGGCTCCATATAATGCTCCATACAGAATAGGCCCCAAATGTGCTCCATATGATGCTCCATATATAAAGGAATCCATGTGATGCCTCATAAATAATGAACCCCATATGATGCTCCAGTATATGATGGGCCCCATGGATGATGCTCCAGTGTATGATGGGCCTATATAATGCTCCATATATAATGGGCCCCATATGATGCTCAAGTATATGATGGGCCCCATATATGATGCTCCAGTGTATGATGAGCCCCATATAATGCTTCAAATATAATGGTCCCCATATATAACGCTCCATATATAATGGGATCCATGTGATGCTCCATATTTAATGTGCCCCTTATGATGCGCCATATATAATGGGCCCCATATGATGCTCCAGTATATGATGTGCCCCATGGATGATGCTCCAGTGTATGATAAGCCTATATAATGCTCCATATATAATGGGCCCCATATAATGCTCCAGTGTATGATGGGCCCCTTTTATAATGCTCCAGTGTACAGTCATGGCCAAAAGTTTTGAGAATGACACAAATATTATATTTTCACATGATCTGATGCCCTCTGGTTTTTATGTGTGTTTGACAGATGTTTTTATCACAGACAGAAATATAATTGCAAACATATGAGTAACAAAAGCTTATATTGACAGAATGAGTTAATGCAGCAAGTCAATATTTGCAGTGTTGACCCTTCTTCTTCAGGACCTCTGCAATTCTCCCTGGCATGCTCTCAATCAACTTCTGGACCAAATCCTGACTGATAGCAGTCCATTCTTGCACAATCAATGCTTTCATTTTGTCAGAATTTTTAGGTTTTTGTTTGTCCACCCGTCTCTTGATGATTGACCACAAGTTCTCAATGGGATTAAGATCTGGGGAGTTTCCAGGCCATGGACCCAAAATCTCTATGTTTTGTTCCCTGAGCCATTTAGTTATCACCTTTGCTTTATGGTAAGGTGCTCCATCATGCTGGAAAAGGCATTGTTGATCGCCAAACTGCTCTTGGAGGGTTGGGAGAAATTGCTCTTGGAGGACATTCTGGTACCATTCTTTATTCATGGCTGTGTTTTTAGGCAAGACTGTGAGAGAGCCGATTCCCTTGGCTGAGAAGCAACCCCACACATGAATGGTTTCAGGATGCTTAACAGTTGGCATGAGACAAGACTGGTGGTAGCGCTCACCTTGTCTTCTCCGAATGATGCGTTTTCCTGATGTCCCAAACAATCGAAAAGGGGATTCATCAGAGAAAATAACTTTACCCCAGTCCTCAGCAGTCCACTGCCTGTACCTTTTGCAGAATATCAGTCTGTCCATGATGTTTTTTCTGGAGAGAAGTGGCTTCTTTGCTGCCCTCCCTGAGACCAGGCCTTGCTCCAAGAGTCTCCGCCTCACAGTGCGTGCAGATGCACTCACACCTGCCTGCTGCCATTCCTGAGCAAGCTCTGCACTGCTGGTAGCCCGATCCCACAGCTGAAACAATTTTAAGAAACGGTCCTGGCGCTTGCTGTTCTTTCTTGGGCGCCCTGGAGCCTTTTTGGCAACAATGGAACCTCTCTCCTTGAAGTTCTTGATGATGCGATAGACTGTTGACTGAGGTGCAATCTTTCTAGCTGCGATACTCTTCCCTGTTAGACCATTTTTGTGCATTGCAATGATGACTGCACGTGTTTCTTTAGAGATAACCATGGTTAACAGAAGAAAAACAATGATGCCAAGCACCAGCCTCCTTTTAAAGTGTCCAGTGGTGTCATTCTTACTTAATCATGACAGATTGATCTCCAGCCATGTCCTCATCAACACCCACACCTGTGTTAATGGAGCAATCACTGAAAAGAGGTTAGCTGGTCCTTTTAAGGCAGGGCTGCAATGATGTTGAAATGTGTTTTGGGGGATAAAGTTCATTTTCTAGCCAAATATTGACTTTGCAAGTAATTGCTGTTAAGCTGATCACTCTTTATAAATTCTGGAGTATATGCAAATTGCCATTAGAAAAAGTGAAGCAGTAGACTTTGTAAAATTAATATTTGTGTCATTCTCAAAACTTTTGTCCATGACTGTATGATGTGCCCCATATATAATGCTCCAGTGTATAATGGGCCCTATCTATGATGCTCAAGTGTATGATGGGCCTCATAAATAATTCTCCAGTGTATAATGCTCCACATATATTGCTCCAAAATTTAAAAAATGAAATAAATCTCCTCGCTGGGCACTGCTCTACTCTGGACTCCTCAGCGTCGCCGTCTTCCAGCTCTCTGCACTGTGACTGTTCAGGCAGAGGGCGCACAGACGTGACGTCATTGTGCTCTCTGACCTGAATGTCACTGTCAGGAAACGTGGAAGACGTCACAGCGGTGGAGCAGGGAGAGGTAAGTATTGCAAGTGCTTCGGGCCCTGAGTAAGCAGGGGGGCACAGTTGTGGGCGCCGGCACTGGCACAGGGCCCCTCATAGTACGCCGGTGTCTCTGACGGCAAATGGGCCCCCCACCTGCTCAGAGCCCTGACATTTGCCCGGGTGCGCCAGGTGCTGATGCCAGCCCCGGGGAGGGTACAGCCCAGTTAGGGAGGTGGAAAAACTGGCATATGTTGAGGTGTAGGCTGGACGTTCAGCAGCTGCAAATGGAGGAATTGGAGAAGTCGGAGGAAGAGGAGGGCAAAGCGAGCCATTTTGCTGGCAACCTATGTGTCATCAGGGGAAAGTGGTACAAAATTCTTTCAAACCCAGGCATGGTTCACTTTAATGAAGGTGAGATCAGCAACATTTTGGGTCGATAGCCGGGTCCTTCTTTCTGTCAGGATTGATCCAGCAGCACTGAAGACTCTTTCTGATAGCACACTACCAGCAGGGCAAGCGAGCTCCTGTAAGGCATATTGTGCCAATTCAGGCCAGGAGTCCAGTTTATAGGCCCAGTAGTCAAAGGGGAATGAACTGTGAGGGAGAACATCGATAGGGAGGAGAGGTAATTTTGAACCATAATTGACAACTGCTGTTTCCTGTCTGTTGCAATCGATTCAGTATTGCCAGTCGTGTGAGCGGTACTCGAGAAATCAGTCCACAACATGGTCATGAAACCCCTGTCTCCAACGCCACTTCGGCTGTGTGCATCACGAACACCTCTTCCATGTTGCCCAGTACGGCTCGTGGTAGAACTTGCACCACTGCTGTGTGCTGGGAATGCCTCTAACAAACGGTTTACCAGAGTTGCTTGTTTGTTCGACAATATTAGCTCTAGGTTCTCCTGTGGCATGATGTTCTGTAATTTGCCTTTATAGCGTGGATCGAGGATGCTGGCCGACCAGTAGTCGTCATCCTTCATAATTTTGGCAATGCGGGGGTCCCTTTTTAGGATCCGCAAGACATAATCACACATGTGGGCCAATGTTCCAGGTGTCAATGATGCACTGCCAGTGGTGGGTGGAGGAGCACTTTCTGCCAAATCCACAGCCCTCCAGTCACGCACAAACCCTGTACCTGACCTTGGTAGGCCAACATTTTCTCTTGCCCCCTGAGAAGCATCCTCCTCCCCAAAATAATCATCCCCCTCATCCTCCTCCTCTTCCTCTTCTTCCTCCACCTCGTCCAGTACAGTTACCTGAGCAGACAATGGCTGACTGTCATCAAGGCTTCGCTCCTCCTCCTCTTCCTCCTCCGCTGCAGATGCCTGATCCTTAATGTGCGTCAAAGTTTGCATGAGCAGACACATAAGTGGGATGCTCATGCTTTTGATGGCGTCGTCTGCGCTTACCAGCCGTGTGCATTCCTCAAAACACTGAAGGACTTTACAGAGGTCTTTCAGCTTTGACCACTGCACACCCGACAACTCGATGTCTACCCTCAAACTGCCTGCCCGTGTATCCTCCCACAAATGAATTACAGCGTGCCTCTGTTCGCACAGCCTCTCAACCATGTGCATAGTGGAGTTCCACCTTGTTGCAACATCAATGATTAGGCGGTGCTTGGAGAGGTGGAGCGATCTCTGCAGGCTCTACATAAAACTGGAGTCTACGGGCGAGTGACGGATGTGCGAGCACAGTCTTCGCACCTTACGAAGCAGAGCTGTTAACTCCGGATAATTATTTAGGAAGCACTGCACCACCAGGTTCAAGGTGTGAGCCAGGCAAGATATGTGTCTGAGTTTTGCCAGGGCTATGGCCGCCACAAAATTACGGCCGTTATCACTGACTACCTTGCCTGGCTCAAGATGTAGACTGCCCAGCCATGACTCAGTTTCTCGCTGCAAGTAGTCGGCCAGTAACTCGGCGGTGTGTCTGTTGTCGCCCAAAGACATCATCTTTAAAACAGCCTGCTGACGTTTACCACTAGCTGTTAGATAGTGTGACACCTCGTGTGCAACACTGGCAGCTGCGGATGGAGTGCTCGTGCGACTGCGCTCTGTCGATGAGATTTCGCTTCTGGAGGAGGAGGGTCAAGCGCCTACAGTCAACTGTTGCCTGTACCGTGGGCTAGGCAGCACTGTCCCACTGCCACTGTCTCCTGTGGACCCTGCATCCACCACATTAACCCAGTGCGCAGTGATGGACACGTAACGGCCCTGGCCATGCCTACTGGCCCATGGATCTGTTGTGAGGTGCACCTTTCCACTCACTGATTGTTTGAGTGCATGGACAATGAGGTCTTTCACATGCAGGTGGAGGGCAGGGATGGCTTTTCTAGCAAAGAAGTGCCGACTGGGTAGGTCATAGCATGGGACAGCGTAGGCCATGAGCTCTCGGAATGCTGCTCTTTCAACCAAATGGAAGGGCATCATCTCTAATGAGATCAGTTTGACAATGTAGGTGTTCAAAGCCAGTGTACGCAGATGAGAGGATGAGTACTTTCTTGTCCTACTCAGAGTCTCTGCTACGGTGAGCTGGACTTGAGAGCTGCATATGGTGGAACTAGTGGAGGACATAGCGGACTGAGAGGGGGTTGGTGATGGTGATGGTGGTGGTGGTGGTGGCCTAGATTCAGTCTTTTGTTGGAAAAACATTGTGATTCCCTGACTGCTTTGGACTTGCGACGACACCTCAACATTTATTGCTGGTGGTGTGCTAACCTGTGGGCTTACAGTGGGGGAAGCGATGTAGCATTGCTGGCTACCTTCAGTCGATGCAGGTGCATGTGTGCTACCTGAGGTTTTGTAGTCCGTCCATGCTTGCAAATGCATGGTGTTTACATGTCTAAGCATGCAACTGGTATTCAAATTTCAGAGATTTTTCCCTCGGCTAAAGGTCCTTCCGCACTTCTTACAGATAACCTTTGCCTCATCAATAGGATTTTGGTCAAAAAAGTGCCACACTGCACTCTTCCTACTATGGTAAAACTTTTCAGGGCTTGCACGCTGTGCTAATTTGACCATCTAGATGGCCAAGCTGTCCTGCAACTCTTTTTGCTTTATTTACACGTTTTTGGACTGCAACGGGCCTGCCAGATAACCGCAGCTGTGATGTCGATGCCTGCTGCGGATCCTCCTCCTCTTCTGAACTATTGCCAGCGGCACCCTCTTCCCCCGATGGATGCCAATCCGGGTGAACAACTGGGTCATCCATCACCTCCTCTTCAATTTCATCTGCACCTTCCTCTGTGTCACCGTGTAAAGTTGTATAGATTGCGGGAAGGGGCACCTAAGTTTCATCAGGGTCAGTTTCTGGCTCAGTAGACTGCGAGGGCAATGTAGTGCTCTGGGTGAATGTACCAGCAGAATCATATAGCAGTGGCTGTGCATCAGTGCACTCCATGTCATATTCATCTTGGACTGGGGAATTCAGGATTTGACTTGATAAGTTAGGCATGGTATGTGAAGAGAGCTCCAGGGAGTAATCTGAAGTGTGGCCTGCCGCATTCTTCACTTTTGGTGGGGTGAAGGACACAAGGAAAGGTGTTGTTCCTGACCAGGAGCCTGCACTGACGACTCAGTGCTTGCTGTTTTTGAAACTTCAGAAGAGGAGGCGATAGAGCTGGAGGCTGTTTCGGCAATGTAAGCCAAAATCTATTCCTGATGCTCCGGTTTTAAAAGCGGTTTACCTACTCCCAGAATAGGGAGCCTTCCAGGCCTTCTGGAGCCAGACGATGAGGCAGGCTCAACACCTCCTGTCTTAGGTGCTATTGTGCTTTTGGCACTACCAGCAGATGCACCACCACCACCATTAGTGCCAGCTGGCCCCTCCTGCCCATGTCCGCTTCCTCTTCCACCATACTTCCTCATGTTTGGGAAAATGTGCCAAAAATACCAGCAGATATATGGTACTTTATGAGGAGCGTAGAGCTGTATACGGTGTAGGGGAAAGTTTAAATCTCTGTATGTTACACTCGGTCCCCGCGCTGGCTCTGCACTCCGTCCTGGTCACTCACCTGTTCCTCTAGCTGTCCCTCTGCAGCAGTCTGCGCGCAGGCTGAGGTCTCCTGTCCCATCTGCTCCTCAGCGTCCTGTGTCCTTCTCCACTTCCTGGCATGCTGCTAGCAGGCCTCCAGATAGATTGCTTAGGACGCGAGGCCGCGCCCACCGTCTCTCTTATAGGGGCAGCGTGCATTTTTTGAAATAGCTAATTAACCAATGGCAGTGCACTCAGTACTATATCTGGTCACTCCACCATAAGGGGAGTGCCGGAGCAACGTGTTCTATCATTCCTACATCCGGTTCTGTTCCTGATCTGTCTGCGCTGCGTCTGCAGTCTCTGTGCTTCGCTTATACTATTTGTCTCCTCAGATCATTGCTAACCCGAATCTGGCTAACCTGGACAATCTCGGTTATTACTGGCGCAAGTGTCATCCCGTTCCGCCATCAGCCATCCGTACCCGTGGACTGTGACAAGGTCACTGAAGCCAGCCTGCCACCATCCATTCTGGACCAGGACCTTACTCAGCTCCGTCAAGAACCCTCCACGGACTCTGTATATACCTGTTATCCTTTTGGTCCCTCTGGGACAGCTGCCACGTGTCCGGGGTCTAACTGGAGGTAGCACCTGTGTCCTCCGGGTATTCCATTCTGGTCCTGTTCGAGGGGCCTTACTACGGGTACCCGGGGCTCATTAGTCACGCCCCCTTCGGAGCCCCCCGGACCGCGGTCTCGAGGTTCCACATTAAAAAATAAAGACGAATGTGAACTTCACCATCTCTGCCTCCGCTTCCATTCGTTACAGATTGCTCCGGCCATGGAACCCGCTGGATCCCAGAGATCTCCGACCATGGATCTGTGCCAGGAGGTGGCCCGTTTGGGAGTTCAACAGGACAAGATCACGACTTATCTACGCAGCTTGTCTACCCGCATGGATTCCTTGGGGTCCTCGTCTGCACCTGACTCTTCTATCAATACTCAGGTACCAGTTCCCATGGCAAGTAAAGGTCCCCGCCTGGCGGCTCCTACCCGTTTCCAGGGTGATCCTACTCAGTGTCGGGGTTTTCTCAATCAGTGCACTCTACACTTCGAAATCTTGGGGCATATGTTTGCTTCTGACCGAGCCAAGGTGGGCTTCATCATGTCACACCTGGGAGGAGAGGCCCTCGCCTGGCTAAACCCGCTATGGGAGAGAGGGGACCCGCTGGTTAATGATCTTCAATCTTTCCTAGAGGCTTTTCGCAGGACCTTCGATGAACCTGGTCGCACCACTTCGACTGCTTCTGCTTTGCTCCGCCTGCGCCAAGGTACTCTCACGGTAGCTCAGTATGCTGTTAAATTCCGCACCCTCTCATCTGAATTGTCGTGGAACAATGAGGCCCTGGTTGCTAACTTCTGGGAAGGCCTATCCGGAAGAATCAAGGATGAGCTGGCGGGACGGGACAGACCTACCCTCTTGGAAGAGCTAATATCCTTGGCAACCCGAATTGACCTGCGTTTTCAGGAGCATTCCATGGAGATCAAGCGGGACAAAAGGTCCTATCACCTGGACTCTAGTTTGTTCAAAACAGGTACCTCGCCTTCCTCCTCAGAGGCCATGGAGG
This sequence comes from Oophaga sylvatica, assembly GCA_033576555.1. Classification (NCBI taxonomy): domain Eukaryota; kingdom Metazoa; phylum Chordata; class Amphibia; order Anura; family Dendrobatidae; genus Oophaga; species Oophaga sylvatica. The sequence goes on along the minus strand of JARQOD010000001.1, from coordinate 892,464,803 downwards.
TAGACCATGTAAGTTTGGCCACCCGCCGCCGGGAGGCACGTCGCAAGGAGGGAAGTTGTTACTACTGTGGTAGTTCTGAACATTTGATCCATTTATGTCCTAAAAAGTCAGGAAACTCCAGTGCCTAGGTTCGGTAGGAGGGGCCAACCTAGGTAGAGAACAGTCCTCTCCCTCTTTACACATCTCAGTCTCCGTGTCCTATGGAGCAATAAAATTCTCCGAACATTGTTTACTGAATTCTGGAGCTGCAGGGAGCTTCATCCAGCAGGCGGTTGTGGATCATTACCGCTTACCAGTCCAGCGTCTTCCTGATCCGTTGCAGGTGACCGCCGTGGATGGCAATCCACTGACCGAGCCCGTCCAGTTTCAAACCGAGTTGGTGGAACTCCGGGTAGGTCTAATGCATGCTGAACGAATGCGATTTTATGTATATCCCGGTTTGTCCCATCCCATGCTTTTAGGTTTACCTTGGCTCCAGATGCATGAACCAGTCCTTAATTGGAAAACTGGAGAAGTTCTGCGTTGGGGAGATACCTGCATGAATCGTTGCTTAACCCGGATTCAACCTGTTTCGCCTCCAGTCCAGCCTGATACCCTGCCAGGGTTGCCTTCCGCCTATTGGTCCTTCTCTGACGTCTTTGGGAAAAAGGAGGCTGAGAGACTACCTCCACACAGGTCGTATGACTGTCAGATAGAGCTTCTTCCTGGAGTATCTCCTCCTCGCGGGAGAGTTTATCCCCTTTCACAGGCAGAGACTCAGCTATGTCGGACTACATCCAAGAGAATCTGGCTAGAGGATTTATCCAAAAGTCATCGTCACCGGCAGGAGCTGGATTCTTCTTTGTGAAGAAGAAGGATGGATCCTTGCGGCCCTGTATCGACTATCGGGGTCTAAATCAGATCACGGTAAAAAACAGGTATCCATTACCTCTTATTTCAGAGCTGTTTGATCGTCTCCGAGGGGCCAAGATCTTCACCAAATTGGATCTCAGAGGGGCCTACAACCTGATCCGAGTCAGAGAGGGAGACGAATGGAAAACAGCCTTCAACACCCGTGATGGCCACTATGAATACCTGGTAATGCCATTTGGCCTAAGCAATGCTCCTGCGGTCTTTCAGGAATTTGTTAATGACATTTTCAGGGACTTGCTCTATACTTGTGTCGTGGTCTACCTGGACGATATTTTGATTTTCTCTGCAGACTTGGCGTCACACCGGAGGCATGTACGCCTGGTCTTACAAAGACTGAGAGAGAACAGGCTATATGCCAAATATGAGAAATGCCTCTTTGAGCAGTCTTCCTTGCCTTTCCTTGGGTACATTGTATCTTCCACAGGATTAAAGATGGATCCGAAGAAGTTGTCTGCAGTTCTCAACTGGCCTCGTCCGTCTGGGCTAAAAGCCATACAGCGGTTCCTAGGGTTCGCCAATTACTACTGGCAATTCATTCCACACTTTTCCACCCGAGTGGCTCCTATCACAGCCTTAACCCGGAAAGGTGTAAACTCTAATGAATGGTCCTCCGAGGCAGAAGAGGCCTTTGTTTCTCTCAAAAAAGCCTTCGCTTCCGCACCCGTTCTCCATCGTCCTAATTCAAATGAGCAATTTTTTCTTGAGGTTGACGCTTCTTCCATAGGTGCAGGAGCAGTTCTCACCCAGAAGTTGTCTACCGGGCGGATGATCTCGTGTGGTTTTTTTTCCAAGGTTTTTTCTCCTGCAGAAAGGAACTACTCTGTCGGTGATCGCGAACTGTTGGTCATCAAATTGGCTCTGCAAGAATGGAGACATCTTCTTGAGGGAGCTCATCACCAGGTAATCATATTCACCGACCATAAAAACCTTGCCTATCTCCAATCTGCTTTAAGACTGAATCCCCGTCAGGCCCGTTGGGCATTATTTTTTGCCCGTTTCAATTTTGTACTTCATTTCCGTCCAGCTGACAAGAACATCAAGGCAGACGCACTCTCTAGAGCCTTTTTGCCTCCTGAACTGGAGGAAGAACCTCAGCACATTATTGAACCTTCTAAGTTAGTCTCTGTTGCCTCCACTGATCTGGCCCGGCTTCCTCCAGGGAAGACTCTCGTGTCCGCTTCTGATCGTAGTCGTGTTCTGCGCTGGGGTCATTCTTCTAAGTTGGCTGGCCATGCTGGTCAGAAAAAGACGCAACAACTCATCTCCCGTTATTACTGGTGGCCTACCATGGGCAAGGATATCCAGGAGTTCGTCGCAGCCTGTCCTTCATGTGCCCGTAACAAAACTGTTAAACATCTACCAGCCGGCAGGCTTCTGCCTCTTCCGATTCCATCCGCTCCCTGGCAGCACATCGCGATGGATTTCATCACGGATCTTCCCATTTCTTCTGGCTGCTCAGTGGTATGGGTTGTGGTGGACCGCTTCTCTAAAATGGCCCACTTCGTTCCGCTATCTGGTCTCCCGTCTGCTCCAGAACTGGCCGCTCACTTCATTCAGCACATCTTCCGTCTACATGGATTTCCTCTCCACATCGTGTCCGACAGGGGCGTCCAGTTCACCTCAAAGTTCTGGAGAGGACTCTGTAAAATGGTAAAAATTGAACTAGATTTTTCTTCTGCATACCATCCCCAGTCTAATGGGCAAGTGGGGAGGATCAATCAAATCCTGGCTGGATACCTGCGTCACTTCATCAACGCTCATCATAATGACTGGGTAGAATTACTGCCCTGTGCGGAATTCTCCTACAACAACCAAGTAAGTGAATCTTCTGGAAAGTCTCCCTTTCAGATTGTGTTTGGACTCCAACCCGAAATTCCTCTTCCTATCTCTGGATTGTCTGATGTTCCGGCAGTCGATACCTTGTCTAAGAATTTCTCGAACATTTGGAGAGAAACCAGGTCTGCTTTGGAGAAAGCCTCTCAACGTATGAAAACGCATGCGGACAAAAGACGTTTGGAGGCTCCCATCTTTCATCCAGGAGACAAGGTATGGCTCTCCTCCAAGTACATCCGTTTGAAGTTACCATCGTACAAATTGGGTCCCCGTTTCATTGGTCCCTTTGAAGTCTTGAGACAAATCAACCCGGTCTCTTACAAACTGAAATTGCCTAATTCTCTACGTGTACCTAACTCCTTTCATGTTTCCCTCCTCAAACCAGTAGTGTTGAGCTCCTTCTTTAAGGACCCGGGTACCACTCCAGATCCGGTTTCTGAGGATGATGTTTTTGAGGTAAAACATATCTTGGCCTCTAAGAAAGTAAGAGGTAGGATCTATTACCTGGTGGACTGGAAGGGTTTTGGTCCTGAGGAGAGGTCTTGGGAGCCTAAAGAGAACATCCAGGCTCCTCTTCTTCTTAAAAGATTTCACGCAGGCTTGAAAAAGAGGGGGAGTAAAGAGGGGGATACTGTTACACTCGGTCCCCGCGCTGGCTCTGCACTCCGTCCTGGTCACTCACCTGTTCCTCTAGCTGTCCCTCTGCAGCAGTCTGCGCGCAGGCTGAGGTCTCCTGTCCCATCTGCTCCTCAGCGTCCTGTGTCCTGCTCCACTTCCTGGCACGCTGCTAGCAGGCCTCCAGATAGATTGCTTAGGACGCGAGGCCGCGCCCACCGTCTCTCTTATAGGGGCAGCGTGCATTTTTTGAAATAGCTAATTAACCAATGGCAGTGCACTCAGTACTATATCTGGTCACTCCACCATAAGGGGAGTGCCGGAGCAACGTGTTCTATCATTCCTACATCCGGTTCTGTTCCTGATCTGTCTGCGCTGCGTCTGCAGTCTCTGTGCTTCGCTTATACTATTTGTCTCCTCAGATCATTGCTAACCCGTATCTGGCTAACCTGGACAATCTCGGTTATTACTGGCGCAAGTGTCATCCCGTTCCGCCATCAGCCATCCGTACCCGTGGACTGTGACAAGGTCACTGAAGCCAGCCTGCCACCATCCATTCTGGACCAGGACCTTACTCAGCTCCGTCAAGAACCCTCCACGGACTCTGTATATACCTGTTATCCTTTTGGTCCCTCTGGGACAGCTGCCACGTGTCCGGGGTCTAACTGGAGGTAGCACCTGTGTCTCCGGGTATTCCATTCTGGTCCTGTTAGAGGGGCCTTACTACGGGTACCCGGGGCTCATTAGTCACGCCCCCTTCGGAGCCCCCCGGACCGCGGTCTCGAGGTTCCACATTAAAAAATAAGGACGAATGTGAACTTCACCATCTCTGCCTCCGCTTCCATTCGTTACACTGTATATATTTCCGGAGTCACACACAGATGCTCTTTTAGTATGGATTTGATCTTAATACAAACAACAGAAATACGGTACTGTATCAGAAGCGTACAGCTGTATACGGTGTAGGGGAAAATTTAAATCTCCGTATATATTTCCAGAGTCACACACAGACGCTCTTTTAGTATGGATTTGATCTTAATACAAACAACAGAAATACGGTACTGTATCAGAGGCGTACAGCTGTATACGGTGTAGGGGAAAATTTAAATCTCCGTATATATTTCCAGAGTCACACACAGACGCTCACTCAATATGGATTTTACCATAACACAAAAATCAGAAAAACGGTACTGTATCAGAAGTGCACAGCTGTATACGTTGTAGGGAAAAATTTAAATCTCCGTATATATTTCCGTAATCACACACAGATGCTCACTCAGTATGGATTTTACCGTAATAAAAACAGCTGGTTTACGGTACTGTATCAGAAGCGTACAGCTGTTTATGGTGTAGGGAAAAATTTAAATCTCCGTATGTTAGGGACTGCGGAAAGCACCAAATAAATATAAATAATAGATGCGTTCGCAGCCCGGGGTCCACCGTGCAGGCAGAGCCTGATGCTAGTAAGATGACAGGATATGGCGATATAAGCGAGCTCTGTTACTTCACAGAGTTGCAGACATAGACGTTGTGACATTATATGGCAGTATGAGCGAACTCTGTTACACCACAGAGTCGCTGAGGTATGGACTGTGTCCTGTTAACACCACAGGGGTACACAGATAACTGCTGTGCGGATAGCAGTCCGTGGTCATGCAGTCAGCAACGCAAACAAGCAACTCCTCACCGGAGTAGCCGGTATTCTAGAGGCTATTTCAGCCAAGCACTGAACACGTGCATACAAAACTTCTCACCGGAGGTGCCAGTATTCTAGGGGCTTATTTCAGCAGAGCCCTAACTGCATGCGTGCATGATCACACTGGCACAAAGCACATAACACAATAGATACTAGCACATGGCTGTGCGGCCATACAACCCTTTTATAGCAGCAACTACAAGACCTTCCAGAAAAGGACCAATGTGAAACTGTTCCAGAACACAAGCAGTTTCAGGACCTTCCTGGTGGACCAATGGGAGTTGCTGCTGTCACCGAGCATGTGACCCCTGATCTCCAATGGGAGATCTTGCCCTGGGCATGCTCAGATGAAGAAAGCGAGGACTTTGTCCCAGGACTGCCTGCTCCAGGACTGGTTATAATAGAGGAACCAGGAGAGGCAGCAACAAGCCTCTGCACAGTATTAGACCAAGCGAGAGGCTGGGACTGACGTCTCCGCTCAGCAGGCTCCACTGCGGCCGGAGATGGATGGGGGACCGCAGTCGGACTGGTTCGAGATTCCCCTTGTGCAGCATCGGGAACTTGATCCCTAACACCGTAGTTATTTCCGGAGTCACACACAGATAGTCAGCATGTATTTGTCCATGATACCAGCCGGTACACGGTAGTGAGTGAGGAGCGTACAGCTCTATACGGTGTGGGAAAAAATGAACGCTCGGTAACTGTGCAGAAAAAAAGAATGAAAGTATTAGTGCTATTTAAAAAGCAGTCTGCACAGCAGTGTACATACAGCAATACAGCTATCAGGCAGCCTAATAACCAGCGCTGCTGCACACAAGAAAATCCTCCCTGTCACTGCACACTAAATGTACAGCACAATTGCTATCAGCACAAGCACCGAAGAACTTCTCTTTCCCGCCCTAACTCTCTCTCTACTGATAAACAGCAACCTCTCCTTACTGTTAAGATCGGCAGAAGTAAAATGGAGGTTGGTAGTCAGGGCTTTTATAGACACTATGACACCCCCAAAGCAAGCCAATCAATGCAATGCCCTTCTCTATGATGGTGGTGGACGCTGCACGTCATCTCGTTGCCCACAGTGTACGTCCTTGCTCATTGGCTGAAAAAAAGGCGCCTGCAAACATTCTGGGAAATCCGACTTTGGCGCTCGTTTTGTCGACCGCATGGCCGACTTCACGCTATGGTCGTGTTTCGATCGGCGTAACCCGACTTTGGCGAAAGTCGGCGACTTGTGAATCTGACCGACCTGTTTCGCTCAACTCTAATTGTGGGGAGTTATCGTGTCTTCACATCTGCAGCTTCCATCTCTTCTTTTGGCCAGCACACTATGCCAGCAGGGTATCTGATAACTGGCAGGGCATATGTATTAATGGCCCAAATCTTATTCTTGCCATTGAGCTGCCTCCTCATCATAGTTACTGTATCCCTGTAGGATGCTGAGGTACTTGTAGCATGTCTGTACATCTGCCACATGCCCTCCTGGTAATTCCACTCCATCGGTCTACTTTGCCTCTCTTTATTACCGGCTGCACTTCTCCAGTCCGAAGGACATCCCGATGTCTTCGCTGTAGATCCTTGTCAGGTGGATCAGTGAATCGATGTCTCATTCGTTTTTCGCATACAGCTTGATGTCATCCATGTAGAGGAGGTGACTGATTGTGCTTCCACTCTTGAACTTGTATCCATAGCCAGACTCTGTAATTATCTGACTGGGGGTTCAAGCCTATGCAGAACAGCAATGGGGACAATGCATCACCTTGGTATATGCTGCATATGATGGATACTTGTGCTAGTTGTCTTGAGTTGACTTCTAATTTTGTTCTCTGTTATGATTTGGTAGCTGAGGAGGACAGGAGCAAAAATCAGCCAAGGCAGCAGAACACCAGAGAGGTTGGGAACTAAAAGGTTGCAGACCCCTAAACTAACCACACAACTAGAAGCAGCTGTGGGACGTTCCTACAGTGACCTAGACGCCTCAACACAGCCGGAGAGATTAGCTACACCTGAAGATAGAAAGAGGAAAGCTAACTGCCCTGGAGTAGAGCCCCAAAGTAATAGGCAGCCCCTACACATATAATGGCGGTTAGACAAGATGAAATACAAGCACAGGTAGAAAATAGAGTAAGCAAATGCTGTCTGTCTGCAACCCAGCAAAACACTAGGAAAAAATTTGAAACACTTCTGATAACAAAAATGCTGAGACCACACCGTCTCGCCCCCACTTAATCAGATCTCTGGTGTGAACACGCCGCTACCCAGCAGCACTGAAATAACAGGAACAGAGCAAATGAACAGATACAAATGAGAAACAGAGACCAGCACAGGCCCCTGTAGGGGACCCGGCTGACCTCACCAAGCAGCGCAGCAAAAACAAGGAAAATCTAACCACAGAAAAAAAAGCAGAAAGTAACTGTTAGGGGTCGAGTTCCCACTTCTGCACAAGGGGAATCTCGAGTCATTCCAGCTGCGGTCTCCCATTCGTCTCCTGCCGCAGTGGACTCTGCTCAGCTTAGACGTCGGTTCCAGTGTCTCACCCAGTATGGCAGTGTGTAGAGGATTACCGCTGCTCCTCCAGACTCTGCTATTGTGGCCAGTACTGGTTAGCGGCGAGCAGACGTCTTTAGGACAAAGTCCTTGTTTTTCCCTTCCGAGCATGCCCAGGGTGAGATCTCTCATTGGAGATCAGGGGTCACATGCTCAGGTACTTCAGCAGCTCCTATTGGTCTGCCAGGAAGGTCCTGTGACTACTGGTGTTCTGGAACAAGTTTCATTGGTCCTTGTTTCTGGCAGGTCTTGTAGCTGTTATTATAAAAGAGTGGCAATGCTGAGCCGCCATGCGCTAGTATCAACCATTATATGCTTTGCGCCAGTGTGGTCATGCATGTGTGTGGTTAGGGCCCGGCTGAAATAAGCCCCTAGAATACCGACTTAATCGGTGAGGAGTTTGGTATGCTAGCTGGTCAGGGTTGGTGTCCTAGATGCCCTAGATTACCGGCATAACCGGTGAGGAGTTTGATTGCCGTATTCAGGGTCTGGCGTTCAGACGCCATAGATTGCGGGTGACTCCCGCAAGGACATTAGCGCATGATCACGTTCTATGTTCGGTTAGCACTTAACTGTGTACCTGGGTGCCTGACAGGACACAGAACTTTTTCTCAGCGGCTCTGTGACGTAACAGGGCTCGCTTTCAACGCCCTAGCGTGTTTATTTTGCGACTCAGTTGTGTTCAGTGAGTTCACACACATCGCCATATAGCGCTGCGGCACTCCTTCTAGCGGCTCTGTGAAATAACAGAGTTCGCACATAGTGCCACAGCGCATTGAGGTGTTTATTTTGGCGACTCTGCGGGATAACAGAGTTCGCGTCTTGCGCCATTTTACTAGCAGCAGGTTCCACCTGCACGGTGGACCCCGGGCTGCGAACGCACCTATCTACCTCATATATTTGGTGCATTCTGCAGACCCTAACAGTAACTTATCTGAATGTTCGCAGGAGACAGCAGAAAACAAGCTGATTTCCAAACTAGACCAGGATTGATCACAATTGATCACCGGCGAGGATCATGGGAAGGCAGCTCACTTATATCTGCCCAGTCTGTCCCCCCTGATTGCCACTCCTCGCTCCCAGGTAATTGACTTGCTTCAATATCACCAGCAGCCACTCCATCTCAGAAGTCATCTCCAGAACGTTTACAACAGTTGTCCATAGCCCCATTGAGTTTCTGAGGAAGGTTCTTAATTTCCTGTTGACATTGTAGAGAGCCAAGCATTCACAGATCCATGTGTGTGGCATTGAGTCATAGGCTTGCCTGTAGTCAGTCCAGGCTGTGCTGAGATTGGTCTGTCTGGATCTTGAATCTTGAACGACTGCTCTATCTACTATGAGCTGGTGCTTAGAGCCTCTGGTGTCGTCCCAATGCCTTTCTGAGCCAGATTCATATGGTTCTGTAGCTTGGTGGCTATGATGCCTGACAGGAGTTTCCATGTTGTTGTAATGCGGGCGGTAGTTGGATGGAACTGTTCCTTCATGAGGATCCTTCAAGATCAGCAACTGTTCTACCTTGTGTTAGCTAAGCTGGGTGGTGCCCTGCTTCTAGCAGTTGGTTCATCTGCTTCGCCATGCGTTCATGTACCGCTGTTAATTTCTTTAGCCAGTAGATGTGAATCATGTCTGGACCAGGTGCTGTTCAGCTCTTCATGTTCTTGACTGGATGACTGGATCTTGCTCTAGGTGGTTGCTGTGTTTCATTCTCAGATCTTGCAGCCACGTTGCACTGGTGTGTGTTTTTTCTTCTCCCATATGTCCCTCCAGTATTGTTCAGTCTCTGCTATTGGTGGAGTTGCTGCCTTTGTGCTGTTACTCTGTAGTTGTGAGTACACTTTGGATGGTTCTTTGGAGAACAGGGCATTTATCTTCTTGGCCTCAGCTTCTCTAGTGTATCTCCCTAGTCTTGCACCGAGTGCTGTGAGCCTTTGTTTAGCAGTCTCTAGGGCTTCAGTTGGGGTCAGGCCTTAGTATTTGTCCAGCTTGGTCTTATTCTTGATCTTTACATCCTTCTGTATTTCTGTTAGTTGGCTGACAGTGTCACCTTGATTTTTGTCTCCAGCCTTCTTTTCCAAGGGGGGCACATACTTCTGTTGTTCTTGCTGGTTGTATAGCCATGATTGCTGAGGCAGTGACATAGATCAGTTTATTAGTTTGAGTTATGGTGGTAGGTATTGATGCAAGTGCTCTATTTTCTGGTGTTGTTTCTTTGCTGGGCCTTGGCAGTCGATCTCTGGTATTGGTGGTATTTAGTTTATCTACAATCTTCTGTTTCAGAAGACCAGCTGCAGTGCTCTCTAGTTGCAGGACTGGATCAGAATTTTCAGGTCTTCATGTGGGGTGGATCTGCAGTGCAGTTGATCCATCTCAAGTTGTGATAATAGCTTTCTCTTTATGATATTGAAACGTTGGGTGGACATGTAGGTCTTATATCCATCCAGAGTTTCCTCATACGCTTCAAATATCCTCTGTCATTTGGTCTGCTCTTATAGTAGCATTTCAGCAGATCCAGGTTCTCTTGCCTTGTCCTGGTTCCTCGACATCTGACGTGGACCTTGTTAATCGGGGCGACGTCCGAGCCGGCATGACTCTCTTTTTGTTCATGACAGTCTCATCTTTATTGAGGTAGGCACTATAGTGTTAGTAGTCTTGCCCAAGGACAACTACTGGTATATTATTTCCAGAGCCAGGATATGGACACCAGACTCCCACAGTGGTTGTGCACTTTTAACAGCTGATATTATAATATTAGGAGCCTTATTATATAATTTAGGAGGCTTAGTATATAATTTATTATTAATTTTTCACAGGTCAGAGCTGGGATTTGAACCCCAGTCTCCCATGTCATAAGCTGTTCACATAACAACTACACTATACCAGCCACTACCATACCGTATTTTTCGGACTATAAGACGCACTTTTTTCCCCAGAATTTTTTGGGGAAAATGGGGGTACGTCTTAGCCCGGGGACACATTTGCGAGTGCAATGAGTGAAACTCGCATCAATACCCAGCACTGCTGCCAGCACTCGGGACCGGAGTGTGCAGCTGCATGAACTTCTATGCAGCTGAACGCTCCGGTCTGAATGCTGGGTATTGAGGAGAGAAACTCGCGTGTGTTTCTCGCATTGCACTTGCAATTGTGACCCCAGCCTTATAGTCGTAATATACTTACCAGTAGTGTGGCGGCAGCAGAAGTCGGGCGATTCTGCTGTGGTCCGACACTGCAGGGAGATGATCACATTCTCTTCACAGGCTGATGTGGCAGTATTTGGCAGTGCTCATGGTGCGGGGCCTCCGATGACATTTTGTGGAAACCCGTAGCCCCCGCACTTCTATTGCTGTGATGGGTGGCCTCCAGGAAAATGGTGGTCGGAGATCTTGGGAGACGTTATCTCGGAGGCCATTTTCCTTTAGGTCACCGCATCATTGCAGTGGATGTGTGGGAGCTCCGGGCTTTCACAAAATGTCAGCGGAGCCCCCACACCACTGGGCACCGATGAACTTGACGCACCAGTCTGGGATAAGAGTCATCTCATCGCCGGAGACTGTGACCACACTCCACCAGCGCTGCTGATTTCAAACTAAGACGTACCCCCATTTGGCGCATTAATTTTTTTTCCTTTTTTTCCTTCTGAAAATTTTGCGTGCGCCTTATTGTCCGGTGTGTCTTGTAGTCTGAAAAATATGGTGTATATATCAGACAGGGATATATCAGAGGCTCTAGCTGTGACTTTGCAATGATATAAGAGAACAGTGAAAGTTGAGCATGTGACCATTAAAGATAGAGTGGTGTTCTTTTGGCATCCATCTAACTGGCATACATTGTTATACTTTTTTTTGCCCTATGTACTGTAGGAAAACATAGTCTATTCAGGTGGGCATCACAGTGATATAGTCATATACAGTATATATTTGGTTCCAGTAAAGTCAATGACATTGATATGGACTTATCCTTCTTTACAATTTAAATAATATGATACAATACATTATAATAAATGTAATAAATATTCTGATGAAAAGTGTTAGAATGACTTTCCAAAAACTTATTCATTATGCTATTCTATGTGAGTATAGTAGACATTGACAAAACTTTGGGGGTTTATTGCAACTAGAGTTAGAATGTAGCTATCTTTGCCTTATACAGTTCTGTGGAAAGGATATTTGCAGGTGTTTAAAAAAAACTGCTGCATAAAATGAATGCTTTCAAAACTAGAAATATTACTGGTTTATTTTTCAATTAACAAAATGCTAAGTGACTTATAAAAGATAAATCTAAATTAAATTAATATTTGGTAGGTGAACAACCTTTACCTACAAACAGCATTTATTTTATAGGAACTCAGCAAGGAGGTTGTTCCAAACATCTTGTAGAACTAACCATAGATCTTCTGTGGATATAGGCTTGCACAAATTCTTTTGTATCTTCATGCAATCCCAGACAGATTCAATGATTTTGAGATCTGGGGTCTGTGGGGGCCATATCTTCACTTTCAGGATTCGGAGATACCACACTCTTCAATATGTGACCTGTAATTTTTTATTTTTTACTCCAAAAAAGTGTATTAAACTAAGGTAACAGAAGACAGCAGAAACAGTGGAATGGAGGCCTGAAATGCTACAATTTGTAGCACACAGATAGATGAGGTGTCTGACAGAGATATCACACTCTTCTATATGTGGCCTGTATTTTTTTAATTTTTACCCCAAAATATTGTATTGAACTAGGGTAACAGACAGAAAAAACAGTGAAATGGAGGCCTGAAATTCTACAATTTGTAGCCCACAGATAGATGAGGAGTCTGACGGAGATACCACACTCTTCAATATGTGGCCTGATTTTTTTAAATTTTTACCCCAAAATAGTGTATTGAACTAGGGTAACAGACAGCAGAAACAGTGAAATGGAGGCCTGAAATACTACAATTTGTAGCACACAGATAGATGAGGTGTCTGACAGAGATAGCCCACTTTCAAATATCTTGCCTGTATTTTTGTTTTTTCCTGCACAATAGTGTATAGAACTAGGGTAAGACACAGCAAAAACAGTGTGATGGAGACCTGAAATGCCACAATTTTTAGCACGCAGATAAATGAGGCATCTGATGGAGATACCACACTGTTCAATATGCGATCTGCATTTTTAATTTTTTTAACAGCAAAATAGTGTATAGAACTAGGGTAACACACAGCAAAACAAGGTGAATTGTAGGCCTGAAATGGCCAAATTTGTAGCCCACAGATAGATAAGGCATCTGAAGGAGATGCCACACTGTTCAATATGTGGTCTTTATTTTTGTTTTTTTTACAGCAAAATAGTGTATAGAACTAGGGTAACACACAGCAAAAAAATGTGAATGTAGGCCTGAAATGCCACAATTTGCAGCCCACAGATAGATGAGGCATTTGACAGAGATGCCACACTGTTCAATATGTGGCCTGTATTTTTTTATTTTTTACCCCAAAATAGTACATTGAACTAGGGTAACAGACAGCTAAAACAGTGGAATGGAGGCCTGATATGCCATATTTTGTAGCCAACAAATAGATGAGGCGTCTGACAGTTATAGCCCACTTTCAAATATCTGGCCTGTATTTTTGTTTTTTTCATGCACAATAGTATATAGAACTGGGGTAAGACACAGCAAAAACAGTGTGATGGAGACCTGAAATGCCACAATTTTAAGCGCACAGATAAATGAGGCGTCTGACGGAGATAGCACACTGTTCAATATGTGGCCTGTATTTTTGTTTTTTTTTTACAGCAAAATACTGTATAGAACTAAGGTAATGCACAGCAAAAAAAGGTGAATGTAGGTTTGAAATGGCCAAATTTGTAGCCCGCAGATAGATGAGGTATGTGATGTAGATAACACACTGTTAAATATGTGGCCTGTATTTTTGTTTTTTTTATCGCAAAATAGTATATAGAACTAAAGTAAGACTCAGCAAAAAAGTTGAATGTAGGCCTGAAATTCCACAATTTACAGCCCACAGATAGATGAGGCGTCTAACGAAGATACCACACTGTTCAATATGTGGCCTGTATTTTTATTTTTTTTAACAGCAAAATAGTTTATAGAACTAGGGTAACACACTGCAAAAAAAGGTGAATGTAGGCCTGAAATGGCCAAATTTGTAGCCCACGGATAGATGAGGTGTGTGATGGAGGTAACACACTGTTAGATATGTGGCCTGTATTTTTGTTTTTTTTTACTGCAAATAGTGTATAGAATTAGAGTAAGACACAGCAAAAAAAGTTGAATGTAGGACTGAAATGCTATAATTTGTAGCCCAAGTAAGCGCTTGGAAGAAGCGGCGAGCGAAACGCACGTCGGGGTTGGGGTTTTTCCTCCCAAGCAAACACTTTATCACGGTAATGGTCATTTTATAGTTACTTGCCTGCACAATGTTGTGCTTTTGCCAAACGGTCATTTATTATGCACTTGCATTTTGAATCTTCATCTTTACCTTCTAAGGGGTAAGGTTTCTCCTTGTGGAGAGTGACATACCAGCTCTGGCGTGTCGAGGTAAGGAGGCTTATTCGCCGTGCAATCTTGCAATCCATTGTTATTTAAAAACTGTTTTTTTATTTTTTATATGTATTGCAAGTCCACTGATATTCACTTTATTGCATGTGGTTGTTATCATGACATTTATAATTACCTTCACTTGATTTTATTTGGTCTATATCGCTTGGAGGACACTCTGCTTGGCTCATGTTCCCTTACTATATATGTTCATATTGTTTTTATCTTTGTGAATAAATAAATTCTTTATTTTATTTTGGGTTTTGCACTTCCTTTTTCTTGATTTTCTTATCATATTTCGAAGTATACCTTTATGAAATTTTGGTCTAATTTTTGAAATTAACTATCTACATTAGTAGCACATACACAAGGAATTTTATCAGTAATATAAATGAAATGTAATTGATATCCTATATTTGGCATTGTTTTTTTCTACATGTGATGTAAATCCACATACTGAACCACACATTATATTACTCTACTAAAATGTAATTAAAATATTGAACAATTTTTATTCCATGAACATATATAAACTAAATATGTTTTACATTTCTGCCTATCTTTTGAGTTCACTGCACAGGCACCATTCTGATGGGACATTTCACACTTCTATGGTAAATAAGGCATTTTGCAATAAAGTCAGCAAGTGTGAAAAATTGTGTTGTATCTGCCTTACTTATCATGTTTATGAAATGCTTACTCTGAAAGTAAATTGACAAGTTGTTGTCAATGAACAATAGGCTGTTCCATAGCTAGGCTTTTCACAGGTTAAGATGCCTTTGGGCTAATGAGGCTAGAACTACAATTTCCCATCTAGCATATGGAGCAGTAAAAAAAAGCACCAAAATGCTGAGAAACGTAGTTACTTGGCTCTAATTTTTTTTCTCTTGTCAATTCATTAATGAAAAGTGAATAATTATCAAATAGTCAGATCTCAGTTCGAAATAAATCAGATAATATATATTTTAACCCCTTTCCAACATCGGCAGTAAGGCCGGCGTCACACTGGCGACAGAATCGGACGACTGCAATGCGATGAAAAATCGCATTGCAGTCGGACCTATGTTAATCTATGGAGCAGCTCCCAGTATCCGATTTTTTGTGGTCCGTTTTAAACGTCCGTGTACAATCGCAGCATGCTGCGATTGTCACCGATTGTCGGTCGACAATCGCCAATGCAAGTCTATGGGAGCGATGAAAAATCGGATTACAAACGGACCACACTGTGTGACTTGCGATGAAATCGCATCGGTGTCCTTTAGAAAAGCCGGCAATTCATCCCCGGCTATACTGTAAAATCACACTGACAGCTTTAATAAAGACTAGAAAGAATAGATATATACACATAGAACACATATATATATATATATACATGTCATTGTGACATGTATATATACATATATTTATAGTTCCTAGACTTCTACATACTGTAATAGCCGCTAATTCAATTGCCGGGTTTTGTGAAATCACAGAAGCCGACATGAAATGATACATTGTTTCCACACATTTAACCATGTAATTTCATGTATTTTTATATATGTTTGAAACATACAATTACATGAGTATATGTGTGCTAAATTTCAGACATGTAGGGGTTAATTAAAGGTGTAAATTCGTTGAAAAAAAAATGCGTGGGCTCCCGCTGTATTTTCTCCACCAGACAGACAAAGCAAGCGAGTGGGGGCAGATAATAATAGCCTAGGGAGGGTACATTTTTTTGTGCCCCCCTGGCTACTAACATCTGCCCCCAGACACCCCAGAAAGGGCAAATCTCTAATTAGATTCGCCCTTTCTGGCACTTTGCCCGTCTATTCCCATTGCCCTGTAGCGGTGGCGAATGGGTTAATAATCTGGCGTTAATGTCACCTTAGTATTGAAAGGTGACCTTAAGGCAGGTTAATAATTGATAGCTGTCAATTAGACAACTATCAATTATTAATCCTATTGTATGAAAGAAAAATCAAACACACACAGTTTAATAAAAAATAAGTTTAATTAAATAATCACACAGTTTTTGACCATATTTTATTTTACACTTAATCCGTGCGAAGCCATTGATCTCCTAAAATAAAGAAAAAAAAATAAAACAACATTATTCTTACCTATTCCGCTGATCTGTCACGTCCCACGCTGTAATCCTTCACAAAGGGTTAACTAGCTTTGAGCCAAGCACTGCAAGTAATCCTGCATGCTCAGCTCAAAGCTCCTGAATGAATAAGTTCCTCTCCTGGCGACAGGAGAGGATGTGTTTCATGAATGAAGCTTAATTGATTGTGTCCACTTTCCCTTTAGGTCAGGTCACTAAAGTTAAATTGCCAATAAATCAATTAAGCTCCATTCATGAATCTATTCCTCTACTTTCGCTGGGAGAGGAACTTATTCATTCAGGGGAATACAGGTCTGAGACAGCATTATTAGCTCTCTGCGACCTGTAACCTGTTAACCCTTTCTGATGGATTACACCGTGGGACCTGACTGTACATCGGATTGGTAAGTATAATTTTGCTTTTTTATTTTATTTTTATTACAGGAAATGGTTTTAGCAGGAAAATAAAATATGGTCAAAAACTGTGTGATTATTTCATTAAACTTATTTTTTATTAAACTGTGTGTGTTTGATTTTTCTTTCATACAATAGGATTAATAATTGATAGTTGTCTAATTGACAGCTATCAATTATTAACCTGGTTTAAGGTCACCTTTCAATACTAAGGTGACATTAATGCCAGATTATTAACCCATTCGCCACCGCTACAGGGCAATGGGAATAGACGGGCAAAGTGCCAGAAAGGGCGAATCTAATTAGAGATTTGCCCTTTCTGGGGTGTCTGGGGGCAGATGTTAGTAGCCAGGGGGGGCACAAAAAAAAGTACCCTCCCTAGGCTATTATTATCTGCCCCCACTCGCTTGCTTTGTCTGTCTGGTGGAGAAAATACAGCGGGAGCCCACACATTTTTTTTCAACGAATTTACACCTTTAATTAACCCCTACATGTCTGAAATTTAGCACACATATACTCATGTAATTGTATGTTTCAAACATATATAAAAATACATGAAATTACATGGTTAAATGTGTGGAAACAATGTATCATTTCATGTCGGCTTCTGTGATTTCACTGAAGCCGGCAATTGAATTAGCGGCTATAACAGTATGTAGAAGTGTAAGAATTATAAATATATGTATATATATATGTCACAATGACATATATATATATATATATATGTGCTCTATGTGTATATATCTATTCTTTCTTTTGGCATTTAAATACTATTCTTTTGGATCCATTATATGTCAGTTTTGCAAGCCTGCGAGAAAATCTCGCAAGTCGGATGAAAATCGGATGTTACAAGGTACACACACATGCGATTAAATCGCATCTTTGAAGGAAAATCGGATGCCAGAAGGATGTGTGATGTTTTTATTTTGATCCGATTGTCGACCGTCTAAAACGGACCGATTTTTTGTGGTTGTGTGTGACTCCGGCCTAAGGCTGTGTTTCCATGGTACGGAAACACAGCGCTTTGGACGGAGCGGAAATTCCACTCCGCCCAAAGCCCCGCCCCCTTTTGAACGCACGCTCATTCCGCACGTGTTCAGGACACCTCCGGAACACATCCGGAATGACCACAGGGCTACATAGCCCTGTGTTATTTCCCTTGCGGCGACGCAGCGTCGCCGCAAGGGACTAGGACATGCTGCGGTCTGAAAAGACGCGCCGCATGTCCGGAAATGCAGGTCTTAACCTGCGTGTTTTGCAGCATAGTGGAGACGGGATTTCTTGAAATCCCCTCCACTATGCTGTAACATCTGGACGCTGCGTGTTTGACGCTGCGCCAACTCACAGCGTCAAACACGCAGCAATTCCGGACTGTTTCCTGAACGTGGAAACATACCCTAATACAGCTGACATGTGCCTGCAACAGCTGGGTGTGGAATTGTGATCCACCCACCGCTGTTAACTAGTTAAATGCCGCCGTCACATGATCGCGGGTCACCGATGGGTGGGCATGACAATCAGAGATCTCCCACAGACATATGGTTGTCACCGCCAGATGTATGAGCGCCACCGTGTGTGCGGGTTTTAGCAATTGAGAAATCTGCTCCAGTGTCTACATGCTGTGTAGTCTGCTGAGCGTGTGTCATGCCTACATGACATTTTTTCTAATTAGTCTCTATTCATTCAAAAACTAAAGTCATATTGGCTTCCATCAGTATACCATACATGGTAAAAACATAGAAGATCAAAAGGGCTTAAAAAAGTAAAAATACAGAATTACAGTTTAAATGTCACTTGTCAGTTGCATTAACATAAATAACGAATCACAAGTATTGGTTATCTGCCAATTACATTATCGACTTTCGATATATAAATTATATAATTTGCATCATATAAATGGTATACGAATACGGAATTGTAAATGCACAGTGATTCACTTGGTCTGTCAGTCATCACTTACATAAGAAGATCTCCAGTTGGTCAGCTGGACTGTATGATGGCCGCATATCTCAATAGTTCCGCGATAACTGTGTGACTGCTGTTTAATCGGCCTAAGCATTAGCGATAGTTGCCAGCAGTAAATTGAATACAGCTCTCCTGTATTCGTTGTAGAGAGCTGGACGTCGTGGGACATATTACATACATACAGGGGTTTGATTTTGTCACTTTTTTTACAATGATGCGTCACGATGGAGATAATAGGAAATTTGTTTTTTATTCATTTCCATGTAACAATAATGTTAAAACTTGGAATTGATGGTATTTTCAACAGCTTATCAACTCATAAGTCGGCAAACAAACACAAGCACACTACAGACGCTGCATTTGTGCACCAACTTGTAATGATGCACTCATGATCTTATTGGCCTCTTTTGAATACAGGATTATAGTGTGACGCCATTATACAACATTGGTTGCAAAAACAAAAAGTACACAAGGCCTTTA
Source organism: Oophaga sylvatica (assembly GCA_033576555.1). Taxonomy (NCBI): domain Eukaryota; kingdom Metazoa; phylum Chordata; class Amphibia; order Anura; family Dendrobatidae; genus Oophaga; species Oophaga sylvatica. The sequence goes on along the minus strand of JARQOD010000001.1, from coordinate 892,445,729 downwards.
AGATTAGTGAACATTGTTGCATGTTCACTTTAGCCTTGAGGTTTTTGATTTTTGGAGTGCAGATCACGCCAGTTAGTTCTCAACCACTGATGGTTGTATCTGCTGAGCGGTTCATGCTCATCCTATTTTCGATGAACACAAGCCCATATCTTTTAAGCAGAATCAGAATGGCTACGATAGTTATCCGGCTGGCATGTTACAATGGATGTTAGGCTTCAATATTAAATGCACTATAAAACCAGGCCCCAGCAGTTTGCATCATTGGCTGTGATTAAACTGTAGGGACACCTCACGCTTTGATTTCTGAGGGAATCTAGTTTGTATGTTAGCAGCTATTGAGACGCTGTGCTGAGTCACTTATCCTTGCCATGTGTTTTCTACAGCTCTGGATATAACCAGGACCTAGCAGTTGCTTCATCTGCTGTTTATCATCATATACGGACGGGACTCCACATTTTTTTGTGATGGGTCCTGTATTTTGTAACAGAAAGATATCTAATGTGTGGCGCCGTATTCATCGCTTGCAATGCATTGGTGTCGAACTATCAGAAGTACACAGGAGTAGAAGAACATGGCGTTCCTGGCCTCGGTCCTTTGCAGTGCAGTCAGCCCTATCTTGAAAGATATGCGGTGTAGTGGGGGCGTGTGCCCTGCCCTGCTCTGAGTGTTCCATAACCGGACTCGCTATCTATGTAAATGTAATCTTGCGTGCACCAGCTCACGCCGATAACATACATTTGCTTGCAACCTAGGAAGTAACAGCTCTTTCACAGCTCGTGTGCACACGAGCTGTGGTGATGAGTGCGACGCTCGTTAGTCTACACGCTGGTGTGTCTGCACGTGTGTCCTGCCTCATCTGCATTTTCCTAATTGGGCTGCTCCTCATTGTCAAACGTATCGATATGGAGCGTCCACGGATACATCTTGGTGAAAACACAATGAAGTACACAAGGGTGCCTTTCAAGCATGTGAACATGTTGTGTGCAGTACTTGCTGTGGTCTTATTTATATGATTGTGCATAAGCTGTCCGCGACTTTGATATTGCGACTCGATGTCCTATTACCTTGCTGTCATATTCCGTCGTCTCTTCATAAATTACTGGCGAAGACTCGGTGACGCTGACTGTATGACCCACAACATCTGGCCGCTACATGAGTGAAGGTGTAATGGCCGAAAGAGTCGTCGTGCGAATCGTTGGTGTGCTGTTCCTGTAGCGAGTGTCTCTGACCAACCTGAATAAAGGCACTGCACGTGTATACTGCTGCGTTGTGTTCTTTTATTTTTCGGAATGTGCTCACAGAATTGAAAAATCAAGATGAAACTTGTGTCCACAGCCTTTTTCCTCGTTTTTTATACATTTCAAATTTGGGATTAATAGATGGCTTACACATACGGGCTACTTGTCACGTGATCACGGTGACATTACTTTTTGTGTCCCCAAGTGTGCACGTACAGTGCAGTGAGACCTGGTAAGGTCCCATGGCATCTTTGAGGTCTGTAGGCAGTGCGCTCAGTTCATGCTCTGCAGTCCACAGCTGGTTTCGTAGTAGACATCATGCAGCGTGTCACTCATACTATATTATGTTTTTTCTAATTTTGGAATGTGCTCCCCAAATAAATAAAGAATGACAGTGTGACCGCTTCATCCGTATACATTAAATTGTGCAAACACTATGAGGACATTAACAAAACCTTTAATGTATTGAACAGTGTGCCCAGTAGTTCACTTGTGCCTGTGAGGTTGTTCATTTTTGGAGTTGCAGTCACGCTCAGTTAGTTCTTCACCACGCTGGTTGTAGTCTCTGAGTTGTCACTCCTATCTTGTTTATTATTTTTTCGGAATGGTTGCTCGATCATTTCATTCCAAAACTTCAATGAGTCTATTAGTGTGACGCGTTCATCCCGTATACAATACATTGTTTGCAACACATATAGAAGTAACAAAGTTGCTTTCAAGTAGTGAACAGTTGTGTGCAGTGTTCACTGTAGTCTGTGAGGTTTTCATTTTTTGAGTGCAGATCACGCTACAGTTAGTTCTTCAACCACTGCTGGTTGTAGTCTGCTGAGCGTGTGTCACTGCCTCATCCTTGACATTTTTCTCTAATTGGTGCTGCTCCATTCTATTTCAAAAAACTCAAATATATTAGTGTGACGCGCTTCCATCCGTATACAATACATTGGTTGCAAACACTATAGAAGTACACAAAGGGGCCTTTCACAGCTAGTGAACAGTTGTCTGCAGTGTTCACTGCAGTCTCTGAGGAATAACCACACTTAGGCCTTATAACTTTTCTGACTTTCTTTATCAATCTACCAAGATGAAGAAGGCAGGGAGTAAGGCACGTGGTCGTGGCCGTGGAGTTTCAGCAGGGAGAGGACGTGGGGATTCTGTGGCTGCTGCCGCCCCCAGTGACACAGCATCCACCAGTTTTCCCCGTGAGCGATCCTTTATGCGCACTTTTGTAGGAGCTCGGCGTACCCCCCTGCTGCGGGAAGAACAAATTGAAGCCGTTGTTGGTTGGATGGCAGCCAATGCATCGACTTCAATTGCTTCCACCTCCTCTCAGGACCACAGCACTGTTGAACAACCATCTGTCTCTTCACCGCCTGCCAAATTGCCCAGGCAGTCAGAGAGCTCTGTACAGGAGCCAGCTGAGTGTCTGCTTCTGTTCTCAGAATCTGTTGGCTTGCAAACAGGGGCCCAGTCAAGCAGCATTCTGGAATGTGAAGAAGAGTTAGTATGCAGTGATGCACAACAGCTGTGTCTCTCTGAATCTGAAGAGGCGGGTGAGCCAGTGCCGATGGTCAGCACATCGCAGAACGCATCTGATGATGATGAGACTCAGGTGCCAGTTTCTGTTGAGCATGGTGCTGGCCAGACCACCCAACAGCAGCAGGTGTTGGAAGAGGGTAGTGGAGATGATGAGGTCCAAGACCCAACATGGCGTGAGGAACAGGAAGGTGGTGGGAGCAGCTCTGAGGAAGAGATTGCCCCAACGGCCCAAACAGGAGGGAGAGGTAGGCTGCAGACTCGGTTGCTTGTAGCCTCCAGTTTGGCACCCGTTCGGAGCAGTTCTCTTCCAAAAGCCAAAACGGGCGCTCCCAGGACTTGCACTGCGTGGTCCTTTTTTGACACACTTGCAGATGATATTTGCTATGTCAAATACAAGCTGTGTAATCAAAAAGTAAAAAGAGGTAAAAGTGTCAGTAACCTCAATACCACAAATATGTGGAAACATGTGCGGACAAAGCACGTGGTTGAGTTACAAAGACACACTGGAGATGTAGGCCAACCTACAGCAGCACCTACATCTACAGCTCGTGTTGGAGCCTCTTCCTCCAGCTCACACACAGCTCGTTCGGCTTCCTCACAGGATCGCCATGGAAGAACCTCTGTCACTGTTGTCCAGAGACCCAGTGTTATTCCACCCACAGCTGCAAGTTCCCTGTCATCCTCACACTCCCAGGCCACAAAACAGCCATCGGTAGCACAGGCATGGGATAAAAGACGGCCATACTCGTCAAACCATCCACGAGCACAGGCTCTGAATGCTGGCATTGCAAAACTCCTGTCCCTTGAAATGCTGTCATTCAGGCTGGTGGAGACTGACAGTTTCCGTAACTTAATGGCATTGGCAGTCCCACAATACAATGTGCCCAGCCGATTTTATTTCAGCAGGCAAGCCGTCCCTGGTCTGCAAAAGCATGTTGAGGGAAAAATTAAACATGCGCTACTAAACGCCGTCAGTAGCAAGGTCCACCTGACCACCGATGCGTGGACCAGTACCCATCGCCAGGGACGATACCTTTCCCTCACTGCCCATTGGGTCAATGTTGTGGAGCCGGGTACAGATCTTGCGAGTGGCGCTGTACGTGTTCTGCCAACTCCAAGGATTGCAGGAATCCAGTCTGTACACATTGACTCCTCCTCCTACTCCAGTTCCTCAGAATCATCGCTGCAGGAGCCGTCACGGTCTACCTCCACATGGACCCGTGAACGCTTACCTGTTGCGACCGATATGAGCACAGCCGTGGCCAAACGTCAACAGGCCGTCCTGAAATTAATTTCCATGGGGAATCAAAGCCACACAGCGCAGAAGCTCTGGAATGCCATCAAGCAGGAGAGCGACGTGTGGTTTTTGCCAGCGAATCTCCAGCCAGGCTTGGTAGTGTGTGACAATGGCCGAAATCTGGTGGCAGCTCTGGGCCTTGGCAACCTCACTCACATACCATGTCTGGCACATGTGCTCAACTTGGTCGTGCAGAGTTTTTTGAGGGACTATCCGGATCTTGATGCACTGCTGCACCAGGTCCGCCTAGAGTGCGCTCACTTGCGACGTTCTAGCATGGCCAGATCGCGCATTGCAGCTCTGCAACGCAGATTTCGCCTTCCTGAACATCGCATCATATGTGACGTACCCACCAGGTGGAATTCCACGTTACATATGTTTGAGCGGTTGTGTGAGCAGCAGCCAGCAGTAATGGAGTATCAGCTGCATCAGGCGCAATCAACTCGCAATTTGCGCCGTTCACACTTCACCACTACTGAGTGGGCCTCTATGAGGGACATCTGCCACGTTTTGCGTGCGTTTGATGACTCAACGCGGATGGCGAGTGCAGATGATGCACTAGTCAGCCTGACTGTCCCCCTTATCTGCCTGCTTCAAAACACTGCAAGCACTAAGGGATGAGGTTTTGGAAGAGGTGGAGGATGACGAGTCACAAATTCCATCACCTTCTGGACAGTCAGCGCAACGTGGTTCCTCACAAAGGGCTGGGCAGGGCTCACTTTGTGAGGAGGATGAGGAGGAGTCAATGGAGGAGGAAGACATCGCTCCAGAGGGAGGTACACAACGCTCTAGTCAGTATGTAGAGCGAGGGTGGGGTGATGCAGAGCAGGCAGAGATGACGCCTCTTGCAGGGGACAGCGTTTCTTGGCCAGTTGGGAGTCTGCAGCACATGGTTGATTTCATGCTGCAGTGCCTGAGAAACGACCGCCGCATCGCCCACATTCTCACCACGTCTGATTATTGGGTGTACACCCTCCTAGACCCTCGCTACCGGGACAACTTACAAAGCCTCATCACACCGTTGAACCGGGAGCGTAAAATGCGGGAGTACCAAGACACACTGGTGCAATCCATAATGTTCTCCATTCCAGCCGAGAGCACTTCTGCTGCTACTGCTTTACAAAGCAGCTCTGTGCGTCGAGGCAGTGGAGACAGCTCTGCAACAAGAGGGAGCACAAGCAGCGCCTCTGCACAGGGCAAGACCAGTATGTTCCAAATGTGGCAAAGTTTTGTGGCAGCGCCACAAATGTCTACACCATCCGAGACGGCCCCAGTCAGCAGGAGGCAATGTTTCCGTAAGATGGTGACAGACTACATGTCTTTCCCTCTCAGTGTACTCCCAGATGGCTCTTCCCCATTCAAGTTTTGGGTCTCTAAGCTGGATACATGTCCAGAGCTTAGCCAGTATGCATTGGAGGTGCTGGCTTGCCCTGCTGCCAGTGTATTATCGGAGCGCGTCTTTAGTGCTGCAGGTGGTGTACTAACAGACCGTCGCATGCGACTATCCTCCGATAATGTAGACCGGCTTACTTTTCTGAAAATGAACAAGGCATGGATCTCGCCTGAATTTGCCTGTCCGGTTTCCAATTAAATAACTGGTTGTCAACGTTATCCATGTCTCCTGTTATGTTCATCTTTCTACCACCTGAACTCTACTCCCTAGGCTACAACACTGCCAGTTGCTGCTCAGAAGTGTCGTGTCCACAGACCAATACACAAGCTATAGTGTTAGTGGGGTTCAGTAACGCCAGCTGTTCCCCTGCTGTGTGTCCGGCAAGAAGTCTCCTGTTCCCTACACATGCACAGAAAAACCCATGTCGAACATGCTCCAAATAGGGAAGAGCCGTCACCCAGATTGTTATGCTTAAAACAGGAAAGTTTGAAGTTTTCCAGGCCTAGAATGATAAATTTTTATAAGAAATATGGACAAATAATAATTTGTCATCACAGCGCATATCTGCACATGTCTATTAGAAATGGTAACAAAAACTAAAACATAGTGTTCACTTTTTGAAATTATTGCATAAAAGTACATTTCATAATTATCAATTAATGCTTTTTAAGGAACTTTATCTGTACCTGTAAGATAATGCAGTCAATGGATGTACGAATCATAAACATCATTATCATCATCCTCACGACTCACGAGTTATATTTATGACAGACATAATAAAATACACAGGGCTGATGCCAACTGTAACTTCACACACCATATATGAAATGGCCAGCATCTAAACCTGGTAATAATGTGCAATAATAAATTATTACATCTAGAAAGTGCATCATGCATACTGACAATAGGTAGTTATACCTGCAAGTGCTGATGAAACATCCACAACAGATATAAATTAATAATGGTTTATAGGTATCACAGTGCATAGTTACTCATGGACAATGTCGATCTAATACTGTACCTCAATAAAGGCAGCGTCAACCATCATGCTTGTTAGTCTTGTAGATTGTTAAAGAGGGAACGTGCTTTTTTGGTTGCTCATAGGTGGAGTATTATACAGTAAATGATTACTGCTGTCGTATTTTTGTCGTCCCTAGGGCAGAATAACGCTGCGTAAGGTCACATTTTATAGAGAGTCATATAATAGACACACGCTACCCTACCCTACGCGTGACAGTAGGAAGGTAGTGTTGACGGATAAAGCCTTGCGCAACCAGACATGCTTTTACCCTCTTCAACACTGTACAAGCAAAAAATGCATGATTGCAGCCGCAGACTTTATTGACGTACAGTATAACATTGCCATTACCCATCAGAGGCTATCCACTGTCTGATACAGACATAGAATATACCTTTGCTATCCGTAGCCTTTGTTTCACCTACACTTGCAGGCACACCCTTAAATTGTGACAATGCATTATGTTTTTTTTAAATGGTTATTTTTTTTATCGTACATTATTGCGTCATCACATTGATGAGTCCATGCTGGACATGTCATACATGCTGTCCAAAGTAACAATTTTCTTAACTGAAATAATTGAAATGTGTGTGACTGTCAAATATAAATTGCAATGATGATGATGAGTGACTATTACAAAATCCATTGTCTTCACTATGTTATGGTTTAACATAGCGTTCCTTACGCATTATTACTAAATACAAAAATGGACTTTTATTCTTAAATTTACAACACTATATTTTGTAAACTAATTTTTGGGTGGTATCACGAACACCGCACTGCACTTGCTCACTGAGCCAGTGCGCGTGTCCTGAATAAGACAGACTGCACTCAAAGATACCTGTGGAGCGGGGCAGTAGCGGTGAAGATGCGTGCTTCAGACTAACAGGACCCTAAGCACGTGACTGCCAAGGGGTGGCGCCAGCCACAGGTCTCTCAGAGAAGGCAGTAACAGACAGAGAATGCTTCAGGCCAGAGGACCTTAAGCACGTGACTGCTGATGGGCGTGGCCTAAGCTCCTGAGAGCTATGAGCAGAAAGAAAACTCCTAGAAGGGTAACTACGGGACAGAGTTACCAAGGGGCATAGACAAAACGGATAGTCAGGATAGCCAGGTGATACACAGAGGGAGCAACGCAGTACAAGTGGAGCAGGCAGAGAATAACCAGAACGTAGCCAAGGGATCAGAAAACCAGAACGGGCAAATACACAGTACCAAGACAGTAGACAAACTCACAACGAAGAGACGGACCGGGTCAAAACCAAACAAGCAACAAGATCAGGCACAAGGCACAGGCACACAGGAGGTCAACTAACTCAGCCGAGGGCAGGAGTATAACTGACACCAGACCTAGGTCAATTGGCAACTAAATAGCCGCCCTCTGCCAGAGAGAGGCTGAAACCATTAACCCCAGTCTGACCAGGACGGGGCAAAGACAAAACCCGTCCTGGGTCATGACAGTACCCCCTCTCAACGGGGGGCCACCGGACTCCCGGGTTTCTCAGGACACCTGGCATGAAAGGCCCGGACCAACTGATCCGCATGAACAGATCGGGCAGGAACCCACGACCGGCCTTTCCAATGTATCAGGTACTGAAGAGCACGACGGACAAACCTAGAGTCAAGAATTCGTTCCACCTTGTACTCAGACTGCCCATCTACCAAAACCGGTGGTGGGGAAGACAACGATCCTTCCCTACAGGACCCCACAGGTTTCAAAAGGGCCCTATGGAAAACGTTGGGAATCAGTAGAGACGGAGGGAGACGCAACCGAAATGCCACCGGGTTAACTGCTTCCGTAATTTCATAAGGACCAATAAATTTAGGTCCAAGTTTCGCAGAGGGGACCTTGAGCCTTATATTCCTAGTAGATAACCATACCTTATCCCCAACCTGGAACACCGGCCAAACAGACCATTTTTTGTCAGCAAAAAACTTATATTTAGACTGAGCCTTCGTAATGTTCCTTTGGACCTCCTGCCATAACTCCCCCAACCGCTGTATTGTCCCATCCGCCCCAGGACACCCAGAGTCCAAACGGGAGAACTCCCCAAAATGTGGATGAAACCCATAATTGCAGAAAAAGGGAGATGTGCCCGTAGACTGGTTAGTGCGGTTGTTAAACGCGAACTCAGCCAAAGGTAACGCAGTACACCAATCATCCTGTTGGGCTGAGGTCAGGCAATGCAGGATTCGCTCTAAAGACTGATTGGTCCGCTCAGTCTGCCCATTAGTCTCTGGATGATAAGCGGATGAAAAAGACAGATCAATACCCAACCTCTTACAAAATGCCCTCCAAAATCTGGAAACAAATTGTACCCCCCTATCAGACACCACATTCAAGGGTACCCCATGCAACCGCACCACATGCTCAACAAACAATCTGGACAACGTTTCTGCATTAGGTAAAGCCGACAAGGGTACAAAATGTGCTTGTTTACTAAACCTGTCCACCACTACCCAAATGACGGTGTTACCCTTGGAAGGAGGAAGGTTGGTGATAAAATCCATGGACAAATGGGTCCATGGTCTATCAGGAATTGGCAGTGGCACCAATTCCCCGGTCGGCCGGTTATGGGGGGGTTTCCCACGGGCACATACCCCACAAGCAGACACAAATTCCCCAACATCAGAGGCTAAAGAAGACCACCAGAATATCCTAGAGATGGCCCTCCGGGTAGCCGAGATTCCAGGATGTCCACCCAGAACTGAGTCGTGGAATTCCCGAAGGACCCTGGACGAAATTGAACTGGTACAAAAATTTTATCCACCGGCTTAGCCGGAGGGGCAAGAGACTGAGCTTCCCGAATCTCCTGCTCCAACCCAGCAGAAACAACTGCCACCACCACCCCAGGCTGAAGAATGGAGGTTCGGGGGGAGACACCGGATCCAGACTGCGTGACAAGGCATCAGCCTTGACATTTTTCTATCCTGGCCGAAAAGTGATGGAGAACTGGAATCTGGAAAAAAAAAGCGACCATCTTGCCTGTCTAGGAGTCAACCTTTTAGCAGACTCAATGTAAGCTAGGTTCTTGTGGTCCGTAACCACGGTAATAGGATGGACAGCACCCTCCAAAAAATGCCTCCATTCTTCAAAGGCCAACTTCACGGCCAGAAGTTCTCGATTCCCAATATCATAGTTTCTCTCCGCAGGAGAGAATTTCTTAGAGAAAAAGGCACAGGGTCTCAAATTAGTCAAAGTGGCGGGTCCCTGGGACAACACTGCCCCCACCCCCACCTCCGAGGCGTCCACCTCAACAATAAATGGTTCAGACGGGTCCGGTTAAATAAGAACCGGAGCAGACATGAAACATTTTTTTAAGAACTGAAACGCCGCCACCGCTGCGGCTGACCAATTCTTGACATCAGCCCCCTTTTGAGTCAGATCTGTGAGAGGTTTAACTACCTGCGAGAACCCCCTTATAAACTTGCGATAGTAATTTGCGAATCCTAAGAAACGCTGCAGAGCCTTCAAATCACGAGGTTGTACCCAATCAACAATGGCCTGCACCTTATTAGGATCCATGCGATACCCCTCAGCAGACACAATGAACCCCAGAAATGACAGTTCCTGAACGAAGATGAACATTTCTCTAGCTTAGCAAAGAGACAGTTCACCCAGAGCCTTTGGAGAACTGCCCGAAGATGATCATTGTGAGTTTGTTTATCAGGCGAGTAGATAAGAATGTCATCCAAATACACAACCATAAAACGCCCAATAAAGTCAGAGAACACATGATTAATACAATTTTGGAAGACTGCTGGTGCGTTGGTCAGACCGAAAGGCATGACCAAGTTTTCAAACAACCCTTCAGCAGTGAGAAAAGCAGTCTTCCACTCATCCCCCTCCCGGACCCGGATAAGGTTATATGCCCCCCGCAGATCCAATTTTGAAAACCACTTAGCCCCAGACAACTGGTTGTACAAATCAGGAATAAGTGGGAGGGGGTAAGTATTTCTCACAGTTATCTTATTTAACTCTCAAAAATCGAGGCATGGGCGCAAACCACCGTCTTTTTTCTTAACGAAAAAGAACCCCGCCGCCATGGGGGAAACAGAAGGACGAATGTGTCCCTTACGAAGGCTCTCGGAAATGTATTCTTTCATAGCAGCCCGCTCGGGACCCGAGAGGTTATACAAGCGGGCCTTGGGCAATTTAGTACCTGGAACCAGGTCAATGGCACAATCAAATGGGCGGTGTGGTGGTAAAACTTCAGCCTCTTTTTCAGAGAAAATGTCCGCATAGTCCTTCAGGTACTCCTGAATACCTTCCAGACGAACGGACGACACAGACACAGTAGCAAGACATCTTTCAGAACAATTAGATCCCCATTTAACAATATCACGGGAATCCCAGTCAATAATCGGGTTATGCCGTTGCAACCAGGGAAACCCTAACACCAGGCCAGCAGAGAGGTTATCCAAAACAAAACATGACATACGCTCCTGGTGAAGGGCCCCCACCCTGAGGGTGAATTCTTCAGAGACAAAATGGACACCGTCCTTGGTGAGAGGTGTAGAATCAATGGCCATTATTTTTATAGGAGTCTCCAACCTAACTGTCCCTAATCTACAGCTGGCCACCAGCTTAGAGTCAATCAGGTTCAAGGATGACCCACAGTCCACAAAAGCTGAAGTAAGGAAAAAGCAGTTCTTCACACCAAGTTCCACCTTTAACAGTATCTTAAAAATGAAGGAAAGGGTACCTGACAGTCTGAGTGACCTCCACGATGATCACCAAGACTCAGTCGCTTGTTAGTCGGTGGGCATGAGGGACAGTTACTTTTCCAGTGTCCAGGATCACCGCAGTAAAAACACAGCTTTTCTAAACGCCTCCGTCTCCTTTCTTTCTCTTTGAGGTCGATGGCTCCCATCTCCATGGACTCCAATACAGGACTGGCTCCCCTTCCACTGGAGAAAAATGGTGTCTCAACCTGCATCACACCTCTTCCCGCAGCTGCGATCCATTCGGACGGCCTGCGTCATGGCGTTCTCCAGAGAATCAGGCGGAGGGTGAAGTGCCAAGGCATCTTTCAGACGTTCAGACAGGCCTCTACGGAACAAGCCCCGGAGGGCGGCATCATCCCAACAGACCTCAGCAGCCCAGCGTCTGAACTCTGAGCAAAACCACTCGGCTGAGTGCTTCCCCTGACATACACTCATCACCATGTCCTCAGCCATCAGCACTCTATCAGGCTCATCATAAATATGCCCCAGGGCCTCAAAAAATGCATCCACAGTCATTCTCTCAGGGGCAGTGGTAGGAAGGGAAAAAGCCCAAGCCTGGGGGGCTCCCCTTAACAGAGACATAATGACCCCCACCCTCTGACTTTCATCCCCAGAAGAGTGCGGTCTTAAAGAAAAAAAAAGCTTACAGCCCTCTTTGAACACTTTAAATTCCTTTCTATCTCCGGAAAAGGTATCTGGTAATTTAACCGGGGGCTCTGGGGAAACTAATGTAACATCTTGAACCCCTGTCCCATGAGCACCAGATGATAAAGCCCCTGCACAGTGTCAGCCATCAGCTGCTGAGACTGAGCCAGAACTTGCTGTTCCTCATTCAGTTTCTGAGACATCTGAGTCAGGTGCTTTACCTGCTCAGAAAGGGCATACATAGGATCCATAACACACACAGGAGAAAAAAAAAAAAGGTAGCGGTCAGTTATAATATCACGAACACCGCACTGCACTTGCTCACTGAGCCAGTGCGCGTGTCCTGAATAAGACAGACTGCACTCAAAGATACCTGTGGAGCGGGGCAGTAGCGGTGAAGATGCGTGCTTCAGACTAACAGGACCCTAAGCACGTGACTGCCAAGGGGCGGCGCCGGCCACAGGTCTCTCAGAGAAGGCAGTAACAGACAGAGAATGCTTCAGGCCAGAGGACCTTAAGCACGTGACTGCTGATGGGCGTGGCCTAAGCTCCTGAGAGCTATGAGCAGAATGAAAACTCCTAGAAGGGTAACTACGGGACAGAGTTACCAAGGGGCATAGACAAAACGGATAGTCAGGATAGCCAGGTGATACACAGAGGGAGCAACGCAGTACAAGTGGAGCAGGCAGAGAATAACCAGAACGTAGCCAAGGGATCAGAAAACCAGAACGGGCAAATACACAGTACCAAGACAGTAGACAAACTCACAACGAAGAGACGGACCGGGTCAAAACCAAACAAGCAACAAGATCAGGCACAAGGCACAGGCTGTAAGGTTCTTTGTCTCTGTTGACATGTTCCTTGAAACTCAGTTTTCCGTCGGCCATTTTGCTTTCTGTCTTTCTGCAGCTCTTGCCCTCAGTTAATATGGAGTTTCCAGTTTTCATGTTCCCGCCCTGATTCTTCCCTCTTGCTTCTTAAGCAGCCTCAGCTGAACAATCAGTGCTCCTGAATCAAGCCTCAGTCAGTCTGTGACCTGACTCCTGGAAGCCTTGGACTTGTACTCCAGCTATTCCCTACTGAGGAACCTTGGAACACTTTTGGACTCTGGAAATCTGCTGTTTGGTGAATCCATGTTTGCAGAGGAATTACGGTACAGAGAAGAGATCCTGAACCTGCTTTGGAGATTTATTGTAGTGCTTGAAGTTACTATGGCCTGCTGTGTCTCCTGTCGCTGTTCCTGCAAACTGTGTGAACTTTTCAGCATGCTTGTATGAAGTAATACAAGTCATTTCATTTCAACCTATGTCTCCTGTGTTTTCCTCGCACCCAAGCACAAGACGCTATAGGAACTGTACACTATACATGACAAGATTCAGGAGCCAATGTTTAGTGTCTGCTGGGTCTGGGAAAGCCGTGTCTGCTGTGACTGTGGATATCAGATGTCCGTTTAATACCTTATGTGATGACAGTGGTTGTGACTTCTCACAACCATTCCAGGTGAGCGCATTCCCTTAAAATTTTACTCTGGAGTGTTACCACAGGTAAACATTATTGTTTTTTTTGTTTTTTTTTCCTTTCCTCTTCTCCTTCCAGCACCTCTGCCTTAAAAGATCTGGAAGATGGAGGCCCGCATAAAGGAACTTTGCGGAGTGACTGATACAATCCTTTCAGATGTACAGACTTTAAAAACCCGTTTTGCAAGCCTACAGGACCTCACTAATCATAATTTGCAAGTGTTTGGACAGACTACCCAGGAATTGCGAGCCAGGATTGAGGCTCTAGAGGAACGAGCCCAGGCTCCTGCCATAACCCCAAGTTCTGGGATCCCCAAATTACCTCCTTTTCGTTTTGGCGGTGAACGTGAGAAATTCAGGGGATTTATTAATCAATGCAATTTATTTTTCTCTGCACATGCTTCACAATTTCCCACTGAACGATCCAAAGTGCTTACTATAATCATGTTGCTTACCAATAAGGCTTTGATGTGGGCAAACCCTCTGATTGAGACTGAGGATGATTGTTTGAATCACCTTGATGCTTTTATTTCAGCCATGGGGCAGGTGTTTGATGACCCCAATCGAGGTGCAACAGCTGAAGCAGCCATGTTAACTTTGCGCCAAGGTAAGCGTTCAGTAGCCGAATATGCCCTGGATTTCAGGAGATGGGCTCTTGATACCACTTGGGACACTTCCGCTAAAAAATCTATTTTTCGGAAAGGGTTGTCTCCACTGATTAAGGATGAACTTGCTCGTGCCGACCCTCCCACTGCGTTAGGTGACTTTATTAACTATTGTATCCGTATTGATGCTCGTCTGACTGAACGCAGACAAGAGAGATGGTTCGAAAATAATCGCACTAACCTTTTACTACCTCCCTCCTCAGCTAAGGAACCTTTGAGTAGGATCACAAGGGAACCAGAACCTGAACCCATGCAGGTGGACTCTTTACAAAGACGGGTTAGTGATGCACGCAAAGAACATCGTATAAAGGAAAATCTATGTTTCTACTGTGGTAAGTCAGGGCACTTCATTATAAACTGCCCCAGCCGTTCTCGTAAGACTACTGCAGCAGTCATTCACTGTGAGTGTTGCGAGAGGAGCTCTGTTATGTCCGAGCCTCAGGCTCCAGAGAGATCTGCTGCAAGAGATCTTGATTTCTCGGACTTAAACTCTGTTAGTTCTGGGGACGATGACGGTATAAACGCTGCAATTTTTCAAGTTTCCTCAGCGGTGTCCCAGCTGAGTTGTAAAAGAAACAATTCTCATTGCTTCCTTTCCATCAAACTCTGGGTTGACTCAGTCTGGGTGTCTAGCTCTGCTATGATCGACTCAGGAGCAAGTGGAAATTTTATGGATATCTCCTTTGCTCTGAAACAGGGGATACGTTCAGTGAAGAAGGCTACTCCAGTACAGATGGAGACTGTGGATGGCTCTCTACTGACTTCTGGACCAGTGGATCAAGAAACAGAGCCTTTGAGGGTCCTTATGGGTAAAGATCATCAGGAGAAAATGTCTTTTTTGCTTATCTCTTCTCCCCACTTTCCCATTATTCTAGGGCTACCATGGCTGCAGGCGCAGAATCCTACGATTAACTGGGAGACCAAGGAATTACACTTTCCGGAGAAACAGATGAGTCAAGGAGTTTCAGCTTGCTCTGTTCCTAAAGGAACCATGTCAGTCCCTGAACTACCAGCTGTATACCAGGACTATGTGGATTTATGTGACAAGAAGAACGCTGATCAGCTTCCTCCTCACCGTCCATATGATTGTCCAATTGAATTATTGCCTGGAGCCGAGATACCTTTTGGTAAGATCTACCCCCTAGCGGGGCCCGAGCTAAAAGCTTTGAAGGATTATATAGACGAAAATTTAGCCAAGGGCTTCATACGCCCCTCTTCATCTCCCGCAGGTGCACCCATCTTCTTTGTGAAGAAGAAAGATGGATCTCTGAGACCCTGCATAGACTATAGGGAACTCAATAAGGTTACTATTAGAAACCGTTATCCATTGCCTTTAATCCCTGAGTTGTTGGAGAGAGTGCGGCATGCCAAAATTTTCTCTAAACTGGATCTCCGTGGGGCCTATAACTTGGTCCGTATTAGACCTGGGGATGAATGGAAGACTGCTTTCAGGTCACCTATGGACACTTTGAATATCTAGTTATGCCTTTTGGTCTGAGTACCGCCCCAGCCACTTTCCAACACTTCGTGAATGATATCTTCAGGGATCTCCTAGATACATTTGTGGTGATTTATCTGGATGATATTCTAATTTTTTCTAACTCCACAGAGGAACATCATGGACATGTGAGAATGGTCTTAGAACGCCTAAGACAAAACCATCTCTACATCAAGCTTGAAAAATGTGAATTCCATAGGACCGAAATTCAATTTCTGGGGTATGTACTATCTACGCAAGGGATTAGTATGGATGGAAGCAAGACCCAAGCCATCAAGGATTGGCCAATTCCTAGAAATGTGAAGGAGGTGCAGCGTTTCATCGGGTTTGCCAACTTCTATAGACGTTTCATTAAGAATTTTTCTGAGGTAGTGTCACCTATCACCCAACTTACCCGGAAACAGTCTAGGTTCTCCTGGACCCCGCAAGCTCAGGAAGCATTTTCCTGTTTAAAGGATAAATTTACCACCGCACCTATCTTAGTACATCCCAACCCCGAGCTTGCCTTCATAATAGAGGTGGATGCTTCAGACTGTGCCGTTGGAGCTATACTCTCTCAGAGAACAGGTGAGAAGAATGTCTTGCATCCCTGTGCCTTCTTTTCCCAGCAGTTGTCTTCGGCTGAGAGGAACTACGATGTGGGCAATAGAGAATTGTTGGCCATTATTGCCGCCTTCAAGGAATGGAGACACCTTCTTCAGGGAGCTGCACAGCAAATAGTCGTCCTGACAGACCATCGTAACCTTGAATTTATCAGGTCGGCTAAGTGCCTGACTCCTCGCCAGGCTCGCTGGAATCTTTTCCTAAACCAATTTAATTTTGTAATTTCTTATAGACCAGGATCGCGCAATGGAAAGGCTGATGCACTCTCTTGGATTCATTCAGCAGAGACACGTCCACTTAAGGTACTGCCACACTAAACAATCCCGCTAGCGATCACGATAACGACGCATACTAATGCGATCGCTAGCGGGATTGTTTCTATATCGCTAAGTGCGGCCACATTTAGCGATATAGTTAACGGCGCTATCGCCGTTAGCGATCTTCTTAACGACTTTAGCGGTACAAAAGTACCGCTAAATCGCTAAGAAAAGGTGCCACACTAGCGATATATACTTACCCAGCGGGAGCGCCGACGAGAAAATAGGGTCCGGAACGATTCCAGCGACGAGCGAGATCACAGCAGGAAGCTCGTCGCTGGCAGCTGCCGCACTGAACAATATCGCTAACGGGATCGCTAAATAGTGACGTTTTTTAGCGATCCCGTTAGCGATATTGTTCAGTGTGGCATACCCTTTACTCCTCCTAAGACTATTCTTCCTGACTCAAGATTCCTGGGAGTGATTCATAATCAAGACCTACTTAAGGACATCAAGGAAGCATACCATGCGGATTCTTTGTTGGCTCAACCCCAAGGGACGTAAGTCTTGTCTTTAAGAATGGTGTGTGGATTCAGGGACGTCTGTATATACCTGAAACAGTCAGATTGAGAGTATTGCAACTCATCCACGATTCCAAGATAGAATCATAGAATCATAGAATCATAGAATGGTAGAGTTGGAAGGGACCTCCTGGGCCATCTGGTCCAACCCCTGCTCAAAGCAGGATTCTCTAAATCATCCCAGACAGATGTCTGTCCAGCCTTTGTTTGAAGACCTCCATTGAAGGAGAATTTACCACCTCTCGTGGCAGCCTGTTCCACTCCTTGATCACCCTAACTGTCAAAAAGTTTTTTCTAATATCTAATCTGTGTCTCCTCCCATTCAGTTTCATCCCATTGCTTCTAGTCTTTCCTTGTGCAAATGAGAATAAAGATGATCCTTCTACAATGTGACAGCCCTTGAGATATTTGTAGACAGCTATTAAGTCTCCTCTCAGTCTTCTTTTTTGCAAGCTAAACATTCCCAAATCCTGCAACCGTTCCTCATAGGACATGGTTTGCAGACCGGTCACCATTCTGGTGGCTCTTCTCTGAACTTGCTCCAGTTTGTTGATGTCTTTTTTAAAATGTGGTGCCCAAAACTGGACACAGTATTCCAGATGAGGTCTGACCAAAGAGGAGTAGAGGGCAATAATGACCTCACGTGATCTAGACTGTATGCTTCTGTTGATACATCCTAGAATTGTATTTGCCTTTTTTGCTGCTGCATCACACTGTTGACTCATGTTCAGTCTGTGATCAATTAGTATACCCAAGTCTTTTTCACATGTGCTGTTACTTAGCCCTATTCCTCCCATTTTGTATATGCTTTTTTCATTTTTATTGCCCAGATGTAGTACTTTGCATTTTTCCCTGTTAAAAACCATTCTGTTAGTTGCTGCCCACTGCTCCAGTTTATTTATATCTTTTTGAATCCTCTCTCTCTCTTCTCTAGTATTAGCTACCCCTCCTAGCTTTGTGTCATCAGCAAATTTGATCAGTTTACCCTCAATTCCTTCATGTAAATCATTGATAAAGATGTTGAACAATACAGGGCCCAAAACAGAGCCTTGTGGTACCCCACTTGAGACATTCTTCCAACTGGATGTGCAGCCATTTACGACCACTCTTTGAGTCCGATCACTAAGCCAGTTATGAATCCACCTAACAGTTGCCTTGTCCATTCCATACTTAGTCATTTTTTCAATAAGGATTGTGTGAGATACTTTGTCAAATGCTTTGCTGAAGTCAAGATATACTATATCTACAGCATTTCCCTGATCCACCCAGTCAGTGATTCTGTCTTAGAAGGAAATTAAGTTAGTCTGACATGACTTATTAGTTACAAACCCATGCTGACTCTGTTTAATCACTTCATTCTTATGCAGGTACTTACATACATGTTCTTTAATAATTTGTTCAAAGATCTTTCCTGGTATAGAAGTCAGACTCACCGGCCTGTAGTTCCTGGGTCCACCTTCTTCCCCTTTTTGAAGATAGGAACAACATTTGCTCTTCTCCAGTCTTCTGGGACTTCACCTGTTCTCCAAGAATTTTCAAAGATTATGGACAGTGGTTCAAGAATTTCTTCTGCTATCTCCTTCAGTATTCTGGGGTGTAATTCATCTGGCCTGGAGACTTGAATTCATTTAGGTTAGCTAAGTGTTTCCTCACTGTCTTTCTGTTTATATATATCCTGGATTCTTCTATTCCTTTAATA
>JARQOD010000001.1:892374007-892426954 GCA_033576555.1 Oophaga sylvatica | reverse complement strand
TTTCTCAGAGTCGCAGTGTGGGTAAAGGCTCACTCCAACATTTTCAATATAGAGCCCTTCCATTCGGTCTTGCAGTCGCCCCTCGTGTATTCACAAAGATTATAGCGGAAGTCATGGCCAACTTGTGAGAGTTTCAAATCCTGATAATTCCCTACCTTGATGATTTCCTTATTATAGGCAAAACAGCGGACCATTGTTGGGAACAGTTGCATAGAGCAATATCTGCCCTAGAACAATTGGGGTGGCTACTAAACGTCGCGAAGTCTCGGTTGCAGCCCATCAGAGTGCAATAGTTTTTAGGCCTAATCTTAGATTCTCAAAATCAGGAATGCTGTCTCCCACCCAACAAATTAATACGCTTGCGCTATCAGGTCCTAAATGTTTCTAACAACCCCACCATGTCCCTCAGAAAGGCCATGTCCTTATTGGGCTCTCTTTCTTCCTGCATCCCTGCGGTGCAATGGGCACAGTTGCATGCTAGAACGCTACAGAGTGAGGTTTTGCGGTATGATAAAAGTTTGGGGGGTCACTTGGAAGGCCAGCTGACTTTATCCCGAGCCACAATAAAATCTCTAGAATGGTGGCTGGATGAACGTAACTTATCCAGAGGGGTGCCCTGGGAGTATAATGTAACCCGAGTGGTCACCACGGATGCAAGCCCCACTGGTTGGGGGGCTCATATGGGTGATTTTATAGTGCAAGACCTATGGGAACATCATAAGGTGGACATGTCCTCTAACCTGAAGGAATTATCAGCGGTAGACCTGGCAGTAAAAAGAATCCTTATCTATCTACAGGGTCATCATGTGCGAGTTCTATCCAACAATCAGGTCGCAGTAGCTTACATCACCCACCAGAGTGGCACTCGATCCACACCTCTCATGCAAGTAAGAGAGCGCCTGTTCCATCTGGCGGAAAAAACATTGTCTATCTTTAACAACGCTACATACTGTATAAGGGGGAAGGAAAACGCCACAGCAGACTTTTTAAGCCGCCACCTTCTAAGGCAAAGGGAGTGGTCTCCAAAAAATGTCATATTCGACCTGATTGTACAGTCATGGCCAAAAGTTTTGAGAATGACACAAATATTATATTTTCACATGATCTGCTGCCCTCTGGTTTTTATGTGTGTTTGACAGATGTTTTTATCACAGACAGAAATACAATTGCAAACATATGAGTAACAAAAGCTTATATTGACAGTTAGAATGAGTTAATGCAGCAAGTCAATATTTGCAGTATTGACCCTTCTTCTTCAGGATCTCTGCAATTCTCCCTGGCATGCTCTCAATCAACTTCTGGACCAAATCCTGACTGATAGCAGTCCTTTCTTGCACAATCAATGCTTTCATTTTGTCAGAATTTTTAGGTTTTTGTTTGTCCACCCGTCTCTTGATGATTGACCACAAGTTCTCAATGGGATTAAGATCTGGGGAGTTTCCAGGCCATGGACCCAAAATCTCTATGTTTTGTTCCCTGAGCCATTTAGTTATCACCTGCTCCATCATGCTGGAAAAGGCATTGTTGATCGCCAAACTGCTCTTGGAGGGTTGGGAGAAGTTGCTCTTGGAGGACATTCTGGTACCATTCTTTATTCATGGCTGTGATTTTAGGCAAGACTGTGAGAGAGCCGATTCCCTTGGCTGAGAAGCAACCCCACACATGAATGGTTTCAGGATGCTTAACAGTTGGCATGAGACAAGACTGGTGGTAGCGTTCACCTTGTCTTCTCCGAATGAGGCGTTTTCCTGATGTCCCAAACAATCGAAAAGGGGATTCATCAGAGAAAATAACTTTACCTCAGTCCTCAGCAGTCCACTGCCTGTACCTTTTGCAGAATATCAGTCTGTCCATGATGTTTTTTCTGGAGAGAAGTGGCTTCTTTGCTGCCCTCCTTGAGACCAGGCCTTGCTCCAAGAGTCTCCGCCTCACAGTGCGTGCAGATGCACTCACACCTGCCTGCTGCCATTCCTGAGCAAGCTCTGCACTGCTGGTAGCCCGATCCCACAGCTGAAACACTTTTAAGAGATGGTCCTGGCGCTTGCTGGTCTTTCTTGGGCGCCCTGGAGCCTTTTTGGCAACAATGGAACCTCTCTCCTTGAAGTTCTTGATGATGCGATAGATTGTTGACTGAGGTGCAATCTTTCTAGCTGCGATACTCTTCCCTGTTAGGCCATTTTTGTGCATTGCAATGATGACTGCACGTGTTTCTTTAGAGATAACCATGGTTAACAGAAGAGAAACAATGATGCCAAGCACCAGCCTCCTTTTAAAGTGTCCAGTGGTGTCATTCTTACTTAATCATGACAGATTGATCTCCAGCCATGTCCTCATCAACACCCACACCTGTGTTAATGGAGCAATCACTGAAAAGAGGTTAGCTGGTCCTTTTAAGGCAGGGCTGCAATGATGTTGAAATGTGTTTTGGGGGATAAAGTTCATTTTCTAGCCAAATATTGACTTTGCAAGAATTGCTGTTAAGCTAATCACTCTTTATAACATTCTGGAGTATATGCAAATTGCCATTAGAAAAAGTGAAGCAGTAGACTTTGCAAAAATTAATATTTGTGTCATTCTCAAAACTTTTGTCCATGACTGTACAGAGATGGGGTCAGCCAGACGTGGATCTCTTCGCCACCAGAAGGAGAAGCAGTTCTGTTCCCTGAATCCCAGAGAAAGCCCACTGGCGGTAGACGCCTTTCTGATAAAATGGGACTTTGCGCTAGCTTACGCCTTCCCTCCCTTGTCTCTGATACCCCTAGTGGTCAGGAAGATCAGAAAGGACAAAGCAAAAGTGATACTGATCGCGCCCCTTTGGCCCAGGAGGGCGTGGTTCTCAAGCCTCAGAGCCATGTCGACATCCGATCCGTGGGTCCTACCGGACATCCCGGATCTCCTATCCCAGGGCCCAGTATACCATCCTCAGGTGGCTGGCCTACATCTGATGGCGTGGATTTTGAGCGGTCATTACTAAAAAAAAAGGGTTTTCTCCAAGCTTGATAGATACCCTCCTTAAGAGCAGGATGGAAGTTATGACCAGGATTTATGCCAGGACCTGGAAGAAATTTTTACAGGACTCGGAAATTGTAGCTGGAGAATCAGCCCCAATAGCTCAGATCCTAGAGTTTTTGCAAAGAGGCCTAGGTATTGGTCTTTTCACCAGTACCCTTAAAGTGCAGGTTTCTGCCCTGGGAGCCCTTTTTAACTGCGACATAGTCAGAAGCTATTGGGTCAGTAGATTTATTAAAGCGGCGGCTAGGTCCAGGCCTATAGTAAAAAAATAGGTTTATGCCTTGGGATTTAAACCTAGTTCTTACAGCCATGACGGAGGCCGATTTGAGCCCATTTCAACTGCCTCGGTTAAAACCCTCTCCATCAAAGTAGCCTTCTTAGTGGCATTAACGTCAGCACGTAGGGTGAGTGACCTTCAGGCACTGTCTAGGCTCTCTCCGTATACACAATTTCAGGAGGATAGGGTGATACTCAGGGCTGATCCAGCATACTTACCTAAGGTAGCTTATACTTTTCATAGGACTCAGGAGATAGTCCTTCCATCCTTCCTACCCAATCCTAGTAACCAGAAAGAAAAGAAGCTCCACACCTTAGATGTGAGGAGATGTCTCTTGGAGTATCTAGCGGTAACTTACCCCTGGAAAAAGGATAACGCTTTGTCTCTTTAAAAGGCCCCAGGAAGGGCTTTAGAGTATCAAGGGCCACACTAGCTAGATGGATCAGGGAGGCCAATTCATTAGCATACACCTCAAAAGGCAGGCCGGCACCAGAGAAACTGAGGGCACATTCCACTCGAGCCGTAGCAACCTCGTGGGCAGAGAGGTCGGAAGTCTCCATCGACCATAAATGTAAGGCCGACACTTGGTCCTCTCCAAGCACATTCTTCAGTCATTATAGATTAGACTTGGGTGCTTCCTCTGATCTCTCCTTTGGTGTAAGGGTGCTGCAGGCTGTATTCCCTCCCTGAGTAGTTATTACTCTCTGTTATTCTCTCGTTGGGTGCTGTCATGTGTTTAGAAAAAAGTCTTAGTTACTTACCGTTAATGGTATTTTTCGAAGACCATGACAGCACCCTTGTATTCCCTTCCCTTTTATCTTAGCGGCGTGCACTTCCTCCTCTTATAAGTGACACATAGGATAAAATACTTAAATGCAATAGTGTTGTATAGAATTTGTTATTGTCATTACCTTGGTGGTCCTCTTGTGCTCTGTAAACCAACTGATGCGTGGAAGAGGTGCCGCCCTTATGTATCTGTAGGTTTCCTGTTTCTGAAGGGCGGATCCCCTCTCTCATTGGGTGCTGTCATGGTCTTCGAAAAATACCGTTAATGGTAAGTGAATAAGACTTTATCCTGAGTGACAGAGACACAGAGTAATTAAACAATAGATATTTGTTATATGTTGATTACACATTGTCCAGGCAAGCTAGTTTGTTGACCTGCAAAATAGAGGACAAACTATGCAAATTGATCAAATACTCAAACAATGTGAGTTAATTTCATCACACCTTTCTCTTGACCTCTTGATGATAGCTTTAAGGGCAACAGTTGTGAACTATATAAGTGGTATATGCCTCTGTAACAGGTTATCTGTTGTGAATATGCTGGAGGCGGCTTCTGAGCTGGGACTCCCTTCGGTGGTTGCTGAGGGTAATGAACTGATTACCGAATGGCCTTCAGCTGGCGCTGAATGGTAGGATATAAGTGGCCTGAGTTCCCAGCAGCCTTGCCGGTTATCAATTGTTCCTGCTGGTCGTGATTGAAGCACTGCTAGATTCCTGCTCTCCTTCAGATAAGTGTTTGCTGTTTTTTTTACCTCTGATTTTCTCTGCTAGTTTGCTGCTTGCAGTGGACTGCAGCCTGTCCCCTTTTGGGGGTCTGGCGCTGCAATTGTGCTCCGTTTGTGTCTGCACTTTTGCTTTGCTCCTTTGTTACTTTTTATTTGCTGAATAGCGTTTTGTTACACCAGAGATCTGATTTAGGTGGATGAGATCGTGTGATCTCAGGTTTTTTGGCAATCAAAAGTGTTGTGATTTTTGGTACCAGAGACTTGGTGAGTCGCTCCTTTTGGTGGCCTACTTTGTCTCGTGACGTCAGGGACTTTGTACAGTCCTGTGGGACTTGCTCTCGTTCAAAGCCTTGCTCTCGTTCTAGTGGTTTGTTAATGCCATTACCCGTACCCAAGAGGCCATGGACCCATATTACTATGGATTTTATTTCTGACCTTCCTGTCTCTCAGAGAATGACCGTTATCTGGGTAATCTGTGATAGGTTTTCCAAGATGATACATCTTGTGCCATTACCTAAGTTGCCTTCCTCCTCCGAGTTGGTGCCTTTGTTCTTTCAGCATGTGGTTCGGTTACATGGCATTCTGGAGAACATTGTGTCTGACAGAGGAGTCCAGTTTGTTTCCAGATTTTGGAGGACATTTTGTTCTAAACTTGGTGTTCAGTTGTCTTCCTCCTCTGCATTTCACCCTCAGACCAATTGACAAACCGAGAGAACAAACCAGACCTTGGAGACTTATTTGAGATGTTTTGTGTCTGCTGATCAAGATGACTGGGTCTCTTTTTTGCCTTTGGCTGAGTTTGCTCTTAATAATAGAGCTTACCTTGATGTCTCCATTTTTCTGCAATTCCGGGTTTCACCCTCGATTTTCTTCAGGACAGGTGGAGGCTTCTGTCTGTCCGGGGGTTGACTCTATTGTGCAGCGTATGCAGCAGATTTGGGACCAGGTGGTGGAGAGGTTGTCTCTCTCTCAGGAGAAGGCCCAACGGTTTGCCAACCGGCATAGGACTGATGGTCCTCGTTTTAAAGTGGGGGTCTTGGTTTGGTTGTCCTCAAGGAATATCCCTATGAAGGTTGCATCTCCAAAATTTAAGCCAAGGTTCATTGGACTTTATAAGATCATGGAAGTTATTAATCCGGTTTCCTTCCGTTTGTTTCTTCCAGGGACATTTAAGATCCATAACATGTTCCACAAGTCCTTATTGAAGAGGTTTGTCGAACCAGTGGTTCCTATGGCTATGCCTCCCGACCCTGTTTTGGTTGAGGGCAATTTGGAGTATGCTGTTGAGAAGATATTGGATTCTCGTTTTGCTAGACGGAAACTCCAGTATTTGGTTAAGTGGAGAGGTTATGGTCAG
The DNA here is from genome assembly GCA_033576555.1 of Oophaga sylvatica. NCBI lineage: Eukaryota > Metazoa > Chordata > Amphibia > Anura > Dendrobatidae > Oophaga > Oophaga sylvatica. Next base: position 892,420,797 of record JARQOD010000001.1, on the reverse strand, counting down.
GAGGACAATTCTTGGGTGTTTGCTTCGGACATCCATGCTGGGAGACTGATCCGTGCCTATCATCGAGCTCATCCTGATCGGCCTGGTTGCGCAGGTGAGGGTTCGGTGACCCATCCTCAAGGGGGGGTACTGTTGTGAATATGCTGGAGGCGGCTTCTGAGCTGGGACTCCCTCCGGTGATTGCTGAGGGTAATGAACTGATTACCGAATGGCCTTCAGCTGGCGCTGAATGGTAGGATATAAGTGGCCTGAGTGCCCAGCAGCCTTGCCGGTTATCAATTGTTCCTGCTGGTCTTGCTAGCACTGCTAGTTTCCTGCTCTCCTTCAGATAAGTGTTTGCTGTTTTTTTTTTCCTCTGTTTGATTTTCTCTGCTGGTTTGCTGCTTGCAGTGGACTGCAACCTGTCCCCTTTTGGGGGTCTGGCGCTGCAATTGTGCTCCGTTTGTGTCTGCACTTTTGCTTTGCTCCTTTGTTACTTTTTATTTGCTGAATAGCGTTTTGTTACACCAGAGATCTGATTTAGGTGGATGAGATCGTGTGATCTCAGGTTTTTTGGCAATCAGAAGATTTGGTATTTTTTAGGGGTTTTTTTGGATTGCAGTGAGAATTCTTTCCTGTACTTTTCTGTCTACACAAATTGGGTCCCAGCGTTTGCTCATTCTATTTTCTGTCTGTGTCCGTGCTTTCTTCTAGTCTAACCGCCATTACATGTTTGGAGGCTTCCTTTTTTCTTTGGGAATCTGCTCCAGGGCAGATAGCTTTCATCTTTCTGCCTTTAGGTGTAGTTATCTCTCAGGCTGTGACGAGGCGTCTAGGATCACCGTTGGAACGCTCCACGGCTACTTCTAGTTGTGTGGTTAGTTCAGGTTACTGCAATCCAATAGGTTCCAGCCTCTCTGGTGTATAACCGCTTTTGCTATTTTTTGCTATTTCTCCTCAGTTACTGAAACATAACAGTTATCCAAGAGGTCCAAAAAAACAGACTCTTTCCAAAACCACAGCTAGGAACACTCTATAAGACAGCTGACAGAACATCATGTCTCCATCACGAGGGACACAGATTTGACATTCTACAGGATGCCAGCTTAGGGGACCACGGGTCTGGCTGAAAGAATACAGATCTGCTTCATCACTGAACCAATGGATACATTTGGGGAAGTTAGAATTTTGAACCACTGGTCACCTTAGTCCCATGGATATGTTTGGGAAAGCCAGGATTGGGACCCTCCAGTCACCTGGCCTTGTACCTCAATGGACTGTCAACTTCCTAAGCTTGTTGTTACCTCCTCTCTGTGAATGCTATAGGTGGGGGGCTGTCTGTCCTGGAAGCTCTGAAGTCACAGCAGCTCTTACTTTGGATAGTCAGCCGAAGGGTGAGACTCTATAATTTTGCACCATCTTGGGTATTTTGCTGGGACTGTTCTATGTGTTATTTGCTTGTTTGTGGTTTAATATAGTATTGTCACATTGTTTTACCCTCACCCTGTGTTGTCTGAGTAGCATTATGCCCACAGTATAAGGAGAGCTGGCATTCAATGGGATGAGCTCTGGTCCATGCAGTTTCCGGCTAGTAGACAAGAGCACCCGCTGACCCCATGTCTCCACAGGGGCGTGGTTGCACTAGGAGACACTTGCACAGCTAGTACAGCAGTGATAATCTCCTGGTAACAACAGTGCACAGCCTCATAAGTGACACATCACTAAAATCAGAGTCTTAGCCCCCTAAGGGTGAGTTTCCACGGTCAGGAAACGCTGCGTGTTTGGCGCTGTGCGCTGGCGCAGCGCCAAACACGCAGCGTCCAGATGTTACAGCATAGTGGAGGGGATTTCAAGAAATCCCGTCTCCACTATGCGTAACAATACGCAGGTGGCAAACCTGCGTAAACGGACATGCGGCGCGTCTTTTCAGACCGCAGCATGTCCTCGCGTATTGCGGCGACGGTGCGTCGCCGCAACATAATTAACACAGGGCTATGTAGCCCTGCGCTCTTTCCGGAGGTGTTCCGGAGGTGTCCTGAACACCTCCGGAAAGATCGCGCGTCATAAAGGGGGCGGGGCTTAGACGGAGCGGAATTTCCGCTCCGTCAAAAGCGCTATGGTTCCGGACCGTGGAACCATAGCCTAATTCATGCTGCCCTCAGATTACATAGCAAAAATCTGGTGATTAATTCCCTTTAAGGCTAGACTCTCACTGTGTTTTGTAGATTTTTGGAGGCTTTTTTTAATCTAGACTTTAACAATAGCTTTTTTGGGGTTTTTTTTGCAATTTTTAGAATAATAGTAAGTCTTAATAATTGGATAATAATATTTAGTATCTGAAAATACAAAGATCTGATCCTCTAAGCATTTGAAAAGAAGTAAAAAATACCAGCCACTTCTTGTACCCAGAAGAACTTGCAATGGCTTAAGATTATCGTATTGGAAAAGGTCAAGGTCAAGAAAGATAATAAATCATTTAGGAACAATATTCTTATCTGAATCTTGGTCATGTATAATTAAATATGTAAATTGGCATGGACATACCATAAATAGAGATCAGGACAATTTGCTAAATCTAATTTGTAGCAGTATGTGGGTTAACTATTTTGACCTTATTTTCTTAATTGCGAGTCTTGACAATGATTTCCAAATGTGATATATAGATAACAAATATGATTTGTTGTTTTTTTTGTATACCTCATTTCCTCATTTTAGTTTAAAATGTATGTCACTGGAAAATATAATCATTCACAAAAAAGGATTTTGTTTCAACTTTAAGGGCTTGGGTTCATTCAAATTCTTATCTTAGATATTATCTGACATGACATTTGATCAGTTTTAAAAAATAATTGCTACCCTTTTCGTCTTATTGGTTAAATATATTTGCCTATGTATTTCCACTAATATAGCTAATGTACATCACCTGTCTTATTTCGATGGGTGACAGGAGCAGAAATGTATCAAGAAAATAGTCATTGACTTGAAAGAAAATTACAAACTAGTAAAGACAATCACAGTAAGGCTGGGGTCACACTTGCGAGAAACTAGCTCGAGTCTCACACCTCAATACTCGTGCCGCTGGCACTTGGACCGGAGCGTTCAGCTGCATAGAAATACATGCAGCTGCACACTCCGGTCCCGAGTGCCGGCTGCACGGGTATTGAGGTGTGAGACTCGTGCGAGTTTCTCCCAAGTGTGACCCCAGCCTAAGGTATATTTTTTATCAGGCCCTTAAGGACATGTAACATTTTACCCTTCATATTTTTATATTGGTCTCATTCTAAGAAGCATAACTTTTTTTTTTTTCTGCTGATTTTATTATGTGAAGTCTTGCTTTCTTGCATGTAATATATCATTTATTTATTTACTTTTTGTCATCAAGTTTGATGTAGTAAATGCCTTGATTTAAAATATTGTGACATCGTTCATCAGTACAAGGTAACATCAGATTATTATAGTGCATATTCAAGGCGGCATGGACTGCTGCAGCTGCTCAAGATCAACTCTAGTGAGATTGAGGCCCAGTAGACAGGATGATTGATATAAACTTTCCGGACCCTTTTTGCTGTTGGTGTGGTGTATCTATGTATATTTAATGGGTTTGTGTCAAATTCTTAAATTTGTAAACTTGAAAAAAATGTTTGTAAAAATTAGCAATTTTGCTATTTTTTTCTTTTTTGAAAATACCCTCTGTTCTTAAGAACAGAATGATTTTTAATTCTATAGTGTATAGTGTACAACTCTCTTAGGTTACCAGCTACCCTGTGGTCCAAGACTCACCAATTACCTAGATAAGGAACATGTGAAGCTTGCATGCTCTATGTTGTAGTGCCTGATTGTGATGCTCTGAAGCTGACCGGATCACTGATTCTGACCAGACTCAGTCCAGCTGAGCCTCTCTCATACTGCCTTTGCTAGCTGCCAATCACTGGACTCAGCGGTGATGCTGAGATAGTCTTAGGACTGATAAACATCAAGCATGAGTAATGATTTTATTTATTATGCTTATTTACCTGGTGCCATCATATTTCATGGCGCTTTATAGACATTGCCATCGTTGTCCTCAATGGGGCTCAAAATTTAAACTCAGAAGATACCCACGCAAATAGGGGAAGAACATATTCTCTCCTTGAAGATGTTGTCCTTGGTGGGAGTTGAGCTCAGGAGCCCAGTGCTACAAAGCAACAGTGATAACCACTGAGCCTGTGACTGAAATGTACATAATTGGTTGTTGCATAGTATTGTAATGTATTACAATTAGGGTTGAGCGAAACAGGTCGGTCAGTTTAAAAAACACAGACTTTTGCCAAAGTCGGGTTTCGCCGAGCGAAACCCGAACGTGGCGCGAGGTCTGTCACGTGTTCGGCGACCATTTTGCCCAAGTCGGTTTTCCCATACTACTTTAAGGGCCTTTTCTCAGCCATTGAGCAAGGACGCAGGCTGTGGGCAATGCGATGACATGGGCAGCGGCCAGCACCATCTTAGAGAAGGGCATTGCAGTGATTGGCTGACTTTGTGTGGCGTCACAGTGCATATAAAATCCCTCAGCGCCGACCGCCATTTTACTTCTGCCGATCTTAGTGTAGGGAGAGGCTGCTGCTGCTGGTTCTCAGCAGGGAGAGCATTAGGCAGGCCCCCCCAAAAAAACTGTGCTTGTGCTGATAGCGATTAGCTGTACAGTTACTGTGCAGTGACAGGGGAGGATTTTGGTATGTGCAGCAACGCTGGTTCTTAGGCTGCCTGCCAGAGACAGGGTAGAAATTACTTGTGTGGAGCAGCAGAGCTGATTATTAGGCAGGTTGCCTGCCAGTGATAAGGGGGAAATTTCTTTCAGTTACCAGTGTTCATTTTTTCCCACACCGTATAGAGCTGTATGCTCCTCACAGTACCGTGTACCGGCTGGTATCACGGACAAATACAGGCTGACTATCTGTGTGTGACTCCGGAAATATATACGGAGATTTACAATTCCCCCAACACTGTATACAGCTGTACGCTACTGATAGAGTACACTTTTTCTGCCTTTCATATTCTGCTATTATCCAAACTGGGCCTGTGACCATGTCTGTTTCTCCTGAAATATATACGGAGATTTAAAATTCCCCTAACACTGTATACAGCTGTACGCTACAGATAGAGCACACTTTTCTGATTGTCATATTCTGGTGTTATCCAGACTGGGCCTCTGACTGTGTGTGTTACTCCAGAAATATATACAGGGATTTAAAATTCCCACAACACTGTATACAGCTGTACTCTACTGATAAAGTACACTTTTCCTGATTTTCATATTCTGGTGTTAGCCAGACTGGGCCTGTGACCGTGTGTCTTACTGCTGAAATATATACGGAGATTTAAAATTCCCCCAACACTTTATACAGCTGTACACTACTGATACAGTACACTTTTCCTGATTTTCATATTCTGGTGTTAGCCAGACTGGGCCTCTGACTGTGTGTGTTGCTCCTGAAATATATACGGAGGTTTAAAATTCCCCCAACACTGTATACAGCTGTACGCTACAGATAGAGTACACTTTTCCTGATTTTCATATTCTGGTCTTAGCCAGACTGGGCCTCTGACTGTGTGTTGCTCCTGAAATATATAAGGAGATTTACAATTCACCCCAACACTGTATACAGCTGTACGCTACTGATAGAGTAAACTTTTCTGATTTTCATATTCTGGTGTTAGCTAGACTGGGCCTCTGACTGTGTGTGTTGCTCCTGAAATATATATGGAGATTTACAATTCACCCAAAACTGTATACAGCTGTACGCTACTGATACTGTACACTTTTTTGGTTTGTATATTCTAGTGTAATCCATACTGAGCCTGTGAGAGTCTGTGTCTGTTACTCCGCAAATATATACTGAGATTAAAATTTTTCCCCTTCACCGTATACAGCTGTACGCTTCTGATACTGTATCGTATATCTGCTGTTATTTTGGGTACATTTACACAAACATGAGGAAGTATGGTGGAAGAGGTCGCGGACGTGGTTGTGTGGGGCCACCTGCTACTGATGGTGGTGGTGCATCTGCTGGTAGTGCCAAAAGCACAATAGCACCTAAGGCAGGAGGTGTTGAGCCTGCCTCATCGTCTGGCTGCAGAAGGCCTGGAAGGCTCCCTTTTCTGGGAGTAGGTAAACCGCTTTTAAAGCGGGAGCATCAGAACAGGTTTTGTCTTATATTGCCAAAACTGCCTCCAGCTCTATCTCCTCCTCTTCTGAAGCTTCAAAAGCTCCAAGCACTGAGTCGTCAGTGCAGGCTTCTGGTCAGGAACAACCCCTTTCCTTGTGTCCTTCACCACCAAAAGTGAAGGATGCGGCAGCCCACACTTAAGATTTTTTTCAGATCTTTTCACATACCATACCAAGATGAATCTGACATGGAGTGCACTGATGCACAGCCACTGCTAGATGATTGTGCTGATACATTCAACCACCGCTTTACATTGCCCTCGCAGTGTACTGAGCCAGAATGTGACCCTGATGAAACTAAGGTGCCCCTTCCCTGCATACTCTACCACCTTACACGGTGACACAGAGGAAGGTGCAGATGAAATTGAAGAGGAGGTGATGGATGACCCAGTTGTTGACCTGGATTGGCATCCAGTGGGGGAAGAGGGTGCCGCTGGCACTAGCTCACAAGAGGAGAAGGATCCGCAGCAGGTATCGACATCGCAGCTGGGATTATCTGGCAGGCCCGTATCACTCCAAAAAGGTGTTAAAAAAAAAAGAGTTGCAGGACAGATTGGCCAGATGGTCAAATTAGCACAGCGTGCAAGCCCTGAAAATTCATACCATAGTAGGAAGAGTCCAGTGTGGCACTTTTTTGACCAAAATCCTAGTGATGAGGCAAAGGTTATCTGTAAAAAGTGCCAGAGGACCTTTAGCCGAGGGAAAAATCTCAAAAATTTGAATACCAGTTGCATGCTTAGACATTTACTGAACATGCACTTGCAAGCGTGGACGGACGACAAAAATTCAGGTAGCACATGTGCACCGTCTCCGACTGAAGTTAGCCAGCAACGCTCCATCGCTTCCCCCACTGTAAGCCCACCGGTTGGCACACCACTAGCAAGAAATGTTGAAGTGTCGTCGCAAGGCCAAAGCAGTCAGGGAATCACAATGTTTTTGCAACAAAATGCTGAATCTAGGCCATCACCACCACCACCACCACCATCAACAACCCCCTCTCAGTCCGTCATGTCCACTGATAGTTCCCCCATGTGCAGCTCTCAAGTCCAGCTCACCCTACCAGACACTCTGAGTAGGACAAGAATGTACTCATCCTCTCATCTGCGTACACTGGGTTTGAACGACTGCATTGCCAAACTGATGTCATTAGAGATGATGCCCTTCCGTTTGGTTGATAGCGCAGAGTTCCGAGAGCTCATGACCTACGCTGTCCCACGCTATGACCTACCCAGTCGGCACTTCTTTTCTAGAAAAGCCATTCCTGCATGTGAAAGACCGCATTGTCCATGCACTCAAACAATCAGTGAGTGGAAAGGTGCACCTCACAACAGATGCATGGGCGAGTAGGCATGGCCAGGGCCGTTACGTGTCCATCACTGCGCACTGGGTTAATGTGGTGGATGCAGGCTTCACAGGGGACAGCGGCTGTGGGACAGTGCTGCCTAGCCCACGGTATAGGCAACAGTTGGCTGTAGGCGTTCGACCCTCCTCCTCCTCCAGAAGCAAAAGCTCGTCAACGGAGCACAGTCGAATGAGCACTCCATCCGCAACTGCCAGTGTTGCCCACGAGGTGTCCCACTATCGAACAGCTAGTGGTAAGCGTCAGCAGGCTGTTTTACAAATGATGTGTTTGGGCGACAACAGACACACCGCGGAGGTACTGGCCCGCTACTTGCTGCGAGAAACTGAGTCATGTGTTATGATTCGGTAACTGAGGAGAAATGGCAAAAAATAGCAAAAGCGGTAATACACCAGAGAGGCTGGAACCTATTGGATTGCAGTAACCTGAACTAACCACACAACTAGAGGTAGCCGTGGAGCGTTCCTACGTTGATCCTAGACGCCTTGTCACAGCCTGAGAGATAACTACACCTAAAGGCAGAAAGATGAAAGCTATCTTCCGCGGAGCAGATCCCCAAAGAAAATAGGAAGCCCCCAAACATGTAATGGCGGTTAGACAAGAAGAAAGCTCGGACACAGACAGAAAATAGAATGAGCAAACGCTGGGGCCCAATCTGTCTAGACAGAAAAGTACAGGAAAGAATTCTGACTGCAATCCAACAAAAACCCTAACAAAAATACCAACACGTCTCATTGCAAAAAACCTGAGATCACTCAACCTCTTCCACCTAAATCAGATCTCTGGTGTAACAAAACGCTATTCAGCAAATTAAAAGTAACAAAAGAGCAAAGCAAAAGTGCCGACACAAACGGAGCACAATTGCAGCACCAGACCCCCAAAAGGGGACAGGCTGCAGTCCACTGCAGGCAGCAAACCAGCAGAGAAAATCAAACAGAGAAAAAAAAACAGCAAACACTTATCAGAAGGAGAGCAGGAAACTAGCAGTGCTTCAAGCAAGACCAGAAGAACAATTGATAACCGGCAAGGCTGCTGGGAAATCAGGCAACTTATATCCTACCATTCAGCGCCAGCTGAAGGCCATTCATTAATCAGTTCATTACCCTCAGCAACCACCGGAGGGAGCCCCAGCTCAGAAGCTGCCTCTAGCATATTCACAACAGTCATGGCTGGGCAGTATACATTTTGAGCCAGGCAAGGTAGTCAGTGATAACGATTGTAATTTTGTGGCGGCCAAAGCCCTGGCAATACTCAGACACATACCTTGCCTGGCTCACACCTTGAACCTGGTGGTGCAGTGCTTCTTAAATAATTATCCTGAGTTAACAGCCCTTCTCCATAAAGTGCGAAGACTGTGCTCACACATCCATCACTTGCCCATAGACTCCAGTCGCATGCAGAGGCTGCAGCGATTGCTTAACCTCCCAAGCACCGCCTAATCATAGACGTTGCAACAAGGTGGAACTCCACCATGCACATGGTTGAGAGGCTGTGCGAACAGAGGCAGGCTGTAATGCATTTATGGGAGGATACACGGGCAGGTAGTTTGAGGGCAGACATGGAATTGTCGGGTGTGCAGTGGTCAAAGCTGAAAGACCTCTGTAAAGTCCTTCAGTGTTTTGAGGAATGCACATGGCTGGTAAGCGTAGACGACGCCATCATAAGCATGAGCTTCCCACTTATGCGCCTGCTGATGCAAACTTTGATGCACATTATGGATCAGTCATCTGCAGTGGAGGAGGAAGAGGATGAAGAGGGAAGCCTTCATGACATTCAGCCATTGTCTGCTCAGGGAACTGTCCAGGACGAGGTGGAGGAAGAAGAGGAAGAGGAGGAGGAGGAGGGGGGATGATTATTTTGGGGAGGAGGATGCTTCTCATGGGGCAAGAGAAAATGTTGGCTTGCCAAGTTCAGGTCCAGGGTTTGTTCGTGACTGGAGTGATGTGGATTTGGCAGAAAGTGCTCCTCCACCCACCGCTGGCAGTGCATCACTGACACCTGGAACATTGGCCCGCATGTGTGATTATGCCTTGCGGATCCTAAAAAGGGACCCCCTCATTGCCAAAATGATGAAGGATGACGACTACTGGTTGGCCAGCATCCTCGATCCACGCTATAAAGGCAAATTACAGAACATTATGCTACAGGAGAACCTCGAGCCAACAATTGGCCAACAAACAAGTAACTCTGGTAAACCATTTGTTAGAGGCATTCCCAGCAAACAGCAGCGGTGCAGGTTTTACCATGAGCCGTACTGGGACAAATGGAAGAGGTGTTTGTGGTGCAAACAGCCGAAGTGAAGCGTACACATATCACTATGTGACAGTTCTACACGGGAGATTGTCGTTGGACACTCGTTATTAAATGGATTACATCGGAACAGGTAGTATTTGTGTTGGTTTATTATTATATTTTTTTGCAGGAGATTAATAGCTTCGGGGAATTAGGAGTATAATATATATTTGGGAAACTTTTGTGTTTTATTTCATTAAAAGACTTTATTCTTTCTGTCTTTATTTAACCCTGTTAGGGTCTGTGGAACGCACAAGATAAATATAAATAGTGGGTTCGCAGCCCAGGGTCCACCGTGCAGGCAGAGCCTGCTGTTAGTAAGATGGCGGTATAGGCAAACTCTGTTACTTCACAGAGTCGCAAATATAAATACTGTGGCACAATATGGTGGTATAGACGAACGCTGTTACACCACAGAGTCGCTGAGGTTAAGACGCAGAGATAGGTACTGTGCCCTGTTAACTCCACAGGGATACACAGATAACTGCTGTGCGGATAGCAGTCCGTGATCATGCAGACAGCAACGCAATCAAGCAATCTCCTCACCGGAGAAGCCGGTATTCTAGGGGCTTATTTCAGCCAAGCCCTAACCACATGCACACAAATCTCCTCACCGGAGGTGCCGGTATTCTAGGGGCTTATTTCAGCCGAGCCCTAACCACATGCGTGCATGATCACACTGGCACAAAGCACATAATGCAATTGACACTAGCGCATGGCGGCACGGCCATGCCACCCTTTTATAGTAGCAACTACAGGACCTACCAGAAAAGGACAATGAGAAACCGTTCCAGAACACATGTAGTTTCAGGACCTTCCTGGTGGACCAATAGGAGCTGCTGCAGTAGCTGAGCATGTGACCCCTGATCTCCTATGAGAGATCTTACCCTGGGCATGCTCAGAAAGGACAACACAGGACTTAGTCCCAACTGAGTCTGCTTGCCGCTGACCTGCACTGGTTACAATGGCAGGACCTGGAGAGGCAGCAGTCATCCTCTGCACAGCACTAGACTGAGCGAGATGCTGGGACCGACGTCTCTGCTGAGCAGGTTCCACTGCGGCTGGAGACGGATGGGAGAATAGCTCGAGATTCCCCTTGTGCAGAAGCGGGAACTCGACCCCTAACAAACCCATTAACAACTATAGGATTAGTAATGGAGAGGTGTCTTATTGACACCTCTCCATTACTAAGCTGGGCTTGATGTCACGTTACAATACAAAGTTGACATCAACCCCCCAACTATTACCCCATATGCCACCGCTACAGGACAGTTGGAAGAGAGAGGCTAAGTGCCGGAATAGGCGCATCTTAGAGATGCGCCATTTCTGGGGCAGCTGTGAGCTGGTGTTTTTAGCCAGGGGGGCCAATATCCATGGTCTCTTCCTAGGCTTTTAATATCAGCCCACAGCTGTCTGCATAGCCTTTTTCTGCCTATTAATTATAGGGGGACCCCTCATTTTTTTTGGGGCCCCCCTATTTTAATAGCCAGTAAACTCTATGAAGATAGCTGCGGGCTGATATTAATAGCTTGGAAAGATCCATGGGTCTTACCCCTTCCCAGGCTATAAACATCTTCCCCCAGTTGCTGGCTTTCCCTCTCTGGACTGGAAAATTGCACGGGAGCCCACGCTATTTTTTTTCAATTTTTTTAAATTAAACAGATATTGGGTTTAAGGCCGGGGTTACACTTGTGAGAAACTCGCACTAGTCTCGCACCTCAATACCCGTCACTATAGATAGATAGATATATCAATAGAGATATTCTATTTATCTATTTATATATATATATATATAGAAAAATTGGAGCAGCATAGAAAAATAACTGTTGGGTGCAATCCTGTTTGGCAAAAATTCCAATATTTGCCCACATCAATATCAAAAAAATAGGCAGCACTCCATAGAAAATGCAGATAGTGGATATTTATTTCACCCACATATGGCGACGTTTCGGCTCCATGAGCCTTTTTCAAGCACTGACTAACACTGCTATGCAGGTATTTAACAGGTCAGTGTTGTCATAACTCATTACATCCAATTTTACAAGAAATATAGAAAAACTTTACATACAATATACTGTTTGTCAATCTATTCACAACAATTCATGCAGTGATCTCCCAATTTCACAGAAAGTCACATTTCAAGAACATACTGTTATGTATACCATGCTAAATATTAAATCAAACCTTAATTTGCAATTATTCCAAATCATAACAGCTGAAGTAAAAATCCCTTTTCCAAAGACACTCACTTAGCAAATATGACTGCACCACATGTGGAGGACGCCATGAACGCTGAAAACAACATGTTTCTGTAGCTACTGCGCATGTCTCCTAGTATCCTATCCTAGTATCCTAATTATATGTACTAAATGTCCAACTGGGGGTCTGTATGTGGGAGAGACCGGGCAAAAACTGAGAACAAGGATGAATTCTCATCGCCACACAATAAGAGAAAAAAGAATGGATCTACCTGTGGCAAAACATTTTTGCTCCCCTGATCATAGCATGTCAGATATGAAAATACTGGTACTAAGAAGCAGATTCACATCTCAGAAACAGAGAAGAATTTGCGAATACAAATTGATGGTGACCTTTGACACTCTTAATGCTGGAATGAACCTGTCACATGGTTTTATGGCCTATTACATCAATTAAGGAATTTACTCCAAATACCCTGTGAAAACATCACAAAACATTATCAGACTCCAATCAGAGGGTAATAAAACTTTCTCTCCTTATCTATGAACTGTTCCAATATTTATGCTCATCCCTCTGCCATAATGACTATTCTGCTTCACGTCACTTGTCTTACCTATTGCATTTTTTCTGTGTTTTTGTGTATAAATATGTGATTCTTCAGATTTTGTATTAGTTCAGCCTGATGAAGAGACCTGAGTAGTCTCGAAAGCTTGCAATTTGTTACCATCTTTTCAGTTAGCCATTAAAAGGTATCAACCACTGAGGACTCTCAACTCTAAATATTTTTCTATCTACTGGCTAACACGGTACGAAGATATACATCTTTACTGTATCCTAGTATCCTAGCAACCACAAAAGGTTCCTAGCCTATCAGGTCATTTGTGTGGCATTTTTGTTACTGAGCATGCCCTCTAGTGCTTTGTCCTGAACGGGACGCCATCTTGTGTGTGGCAAACTTGAATTTATATTAGTACAGGTAAATCTTCACTGAAATAGGTCTCAAACTAGCGATCATATACATCTGTGAGTACACCCTTCTCATCTTTTCCATTATAACTAAAAATTCTCAAAGTATTTGACTTTGTTATAAAAACTCTTATCAGTGATCACATCGGACTGAGGGTTTCTTCATGTGCTTTAAGATCTGAGCACCTATTTCACCCCGGTAAATGGGACCGTCCCCCATTAAGGGTAACTTCCCACCACCGGTGACTCACAAGGGAGGTATTCTGGACCTTATGGCCCAGTTCCCTCAACCCCGCTGTCACTAAGGTTATTAGGGCTCATATCTCTGCTTTCTTTTACCCATACGAGAGAATACACAGATATAGAGATTTTTCAATCAATGAATTCCATTTATTTCAGAAAAATATTTTCTTTAAAGAGAAAAAAACTTAAGCCAACAGAAACAATAATCTTATGAATGGCTTCCTCCATTCAGTGCTATATTTTTCCAGTGAGTGTCTCCATACTTATGTTCTGTGAAAAAAATATGAGAAATCACAGTTAGTGTGCAGTTCTATATTCAATATCATAGTTATTATTAATAATTTTTCACCAACAACAACTATATCACTGAACATTAAGTAAATAACTCCCACAGAAACATCAGTTGACTATAGTAAGTTCATGTTACCGAATTGAGCTTGAAATCTACATTGAGTCCCATAGGTTTCAACGTATCTAGATCATAAATCCATTTGAGTTCTTTCTTTTTGAGGAGATTAGTCCTATCCCCCCTCTTCTCTGTATTGGGAACAGTATCTATAATTCTGAATTTTAATTGTTTTTCAGTGTGTTTCATTTCTGTAAAGTGTTTAGACACTGGGAGGTCCATTCTCTTTTTCCTAATGGTATATTTGTGTTGACTTATCCGTGTTTTGAAATCACACGTAGTCTCCCCTATATACCATAATTTACAGGGATATTCAAGTAAGTATATAACATGGTCTGATTCACATGTTAGAAAATGATTAATTTTATAAACCTTATTAGTTCTTGGGTGTACAAACTGTGGACCCTTAATCATTAGACCACAGTTTATACAACTAAGGCACGGATAGCAGCCTTTTCTGGATAATCCTGTCAGTGATGTTTGAGTTGTCCTTCTCTGTGGACCAATATCTGATCTAATTAACTGATCTTTGATACTCTTACCCCTTTTATATGAGAGGAGGGGAGGCAATTTAAATTCATTTATATTGGGAAGACATTTGGTTAGCATCCCCCAATGTTTCTTAATAATTCCAGAGATGTACCCACTCTCTTCAGTATATGTAGAAACAAATGGAATTCTTACCATTTCCTTTTTACATCTCCTCATTCCTAACAAATCTGATCTATTTTTTTGAAGCACATTTCTTTTTGTTTGTTGTAATAAATTGAGAGGGTACCCCCTATCCAAGAATTTTTTAACCATTGAGTCCATAATGGCATCTAAACCTATTGATTCACTAACCACTCGCCTTACTCTCAGTAGTTGGCTCAAAGGTATGGAATTCACCATATTCCTTGGATGCTGGCTATTATAAAGAAGTAGATTATTTCTATCTGTCTCCTTTACATATAAAGTAGTTGTCAATTTACTATCTTTCTGCTTTACAAGGACATCTAAAAACTGTATTTCATTTCTAGATGAATTAAGAGTAAATTTGATCGTCTGATCTATCTCATTTAGATAATTATGGAACTGTTGTAATTCTTCTTCAGTTCCGGTCCAGAGGAGGAAGACATCGTCTATGTATCGCCACCACACAGAGACATGTCTAAAGTGGTGGGACACATAGACAAACTCCTCCTCCAGGACCCCCATAACCAAATTAGCATAAGCCGGCGCCATATTGGCCCCCATTGCGGTCCTTCTACATTGCAAATAAAAATCATTACCAAACAGAAAATAATTTTCCCTTAGAATAATGTTCAATATTCTTAATATGAAGTCTTTTGCCCTAAACGACAAGTCTCCCTTATCCAACATTTTAGAAACTGCTGCTACCCCGCTATCATGTCTTATAGATGTATATAAGGAGACTACATCAAAGGAGGCCAAGATCACTTGTTCTCCTATGGTAGCTCCCTCTAATTTGTTTAGAAAATCAACAGTATCCCAAATATATGATTTTAGATTTTTTGCTAAAGGATTGAGGATTTTATCAAGAAATGTACCTAATTTGCTAAATATAGAATCCACCCCAGACACTATGGGGCGCCCGGGAGGGTTTCTTAAGGATTTGTGTATTTTTGGTATCACATACAGTACTGGGGTTCTAGGATTCTCTACTTGTAGATAGTCACATAGAGATTGATCAATAACTTCATAGCCTAATGCTTCCTCTAGACATTTTTTTATTTCTTTCATAATCCTAAATTTCGGATCCCCATCCAACTTTCTATACACATTTGTATCCTCTAGTTGTGAATATATTTTTTTCAAATATTGGAGTTTGTCCATGACGACGACTGCACCACCTTTATCCGCAGGCTTCACTACTATGTCGTCGTCATGGACCAACTCTTGTAAAGCATCATATTCCTGTTTAGTAATATTTGGGTGTTTAAATTCTTTTACTCCATTTTTTCTAAATTTTTCTACCTCCATTTTTACTGCTGCCACAAAGGCATCTATAACCGCAGAATTGTTAGATGGTACAAAAGTACTTTGTTTTCTTAAATTGACTGTCTTTAGGTTTAATTCACTAAAGGGTATGCCACACTGAACAATATCGGTAACGGGATCGCTAAAAAACGTCACTATTTAGCGATCCCATTAGCGATGTTGTTCAGTGCGGCAGCTGCCAGCGACGAGCTTCCTGCTGTGATCTCGCTCGTCGCTGGAATCGCTCCGGACCCTATTTTCTCGTCGGCGCTCCCGCTGGGTAAGTATATATCGCTAGTGTGGCACCTTTTCTTAGCGATTTAGCGGTACTTTTGTACCGCTAAAGTCGTTAAGAAGATCGCTAACGGCGATAGCGCCGTTAACTATATCGCTAAATGTGGCCGCACTTAGCGATATAGAAACAATCCCGCTAGCGATCGCATTAGTATGCGTCGTTATTGTGATCGCTAGCGGGATTGTTTAGTGTGGCAGTACCTTAACCCTTCCTTCTTTTGGTATTGAAACATTATATGACCATTCCTTGAGTCTGATCATTCTAAAAAATTTTCCAGATCAAATTGCAATTGAAACCAATTTACATGTAGACAGGGACTGAAGCTTAAGCCTTTACTTAATACCATTATCTGTGGCTCAGTCAATACCTTATTGGATATATTTATGACCAAATCTAGTCCTTTTTCCTTAGAGTGGCTTGTCTCTGCGGCTGTGACCGGTTCTTCTCCTGCTTGCCTTTTCTGTTGTCGGCGGTGGTGCTTCCCTCCTCTCCTTTTGACCTTGCTATATCTATATCTATGGGGAAAAAATTCATTAGTACACACATAACAACTCTGTCCTTCTTTTAAATCCAGCACAGGACCTTTTTTCTTCCAAGTTGATTTAGCATTATCTTTTTGCCATGTATATACGTATCCTTTCTCATAGTCCTCCATATCTCTACTCCATTTTATTCTTTTCGTTTCCTCCAGCTCAGTTTTTTGTTTTTCAACATCCCTTTCCACCTTCTCTTTAAACATATTCCAATCTTCTATTTTAATCATTGATTGGATTCTCTGTTCCATATCCATCAAATTTTCATTTAGTTTCTTTATGTCAACCTGTAGATACTCAATATTTAATAATATAACATCCATAGCATATTTATTGGAAATCATTGTAAACCGAGTACAAAATGACTGATTTCCTGAGAATAAATTGGGGCGTATATTAGATCTTAATCCCCTTGTTATCTTTTTCTCTTTATAATACTGTCCCAAGGTAGTCAAATGTAGTTGCAAACTCATTAATCTTTTTTTCTCATTCTCATACTTGCGTTTAATTTCTATAGTGGACGGTGTCCTTAAGAATGTGGCGTCACCCTCAATTCCTCCAAGAATCCTCTCCTCATCTTTAGTGGTATAGTTGAAGACCCCCGGATAAGATTATTGTTTCTGTTGGCTTAAGTTTTTTTCTCTTTAAAGAAAATATTTTTCTGAAATAAATGGAATTCATTGATTGAAAAATCTCTATATCTGTGTATTCTCTCGTATGGGTAAAAGAAAGCAGAGATATGAGCCCTAATAACCTTAGTGACAGCGGGGTTGAGGGAACTGGGCCATAAGGTCCAGAATACCTCCCTTGTGAGTCACCGGTGGTGGGAAGTTACCCTTAACGGGGGACGGTCCCATTTACCGGGGTGAAATAGGTGCTCAGATCTTAAAGCACATGAAGAAACCCTCAGTCCGATGTGATCACTGATAAGAGTTTTTATAACAAAGTCAAATACTTTGAGAATTTTTAGTTATAATGGAAAAGATGAGAAGGGTGTACTCACAGATGTATATGATCGCTAGTTTGAGACCTATTTCAGTGAAGATTTATCTGTTGTGAGACAGTGAGGGTATGTGTGATGAATGGGGTGTACATTTCACCTAGGTACTGTGCTGTATGGTATAAGGGGAATGTGTGGCTTTGTAGACCTAGTGGTGGAGAAAGGTTACTACATCTTGCATTCAGTGCACACTTGCAGCTCAGGCCTGAAACCATTCAGCTGTTAATTAGGAGACCAGAAGTAGGTGTCTGCGAACACAGTCAGAGAGCACGTTTAGTCTGGACACAGGAGGGGTCCAGGCACAGAAGGTGTCTCCAGGAGTTTGAGCTATCTCAGTCTGGGTGCTCGATGTACCCCGGACACAGGAGTAGTCTCTGTGAGAATTCATGCGGATAGCAGCTGAATAGGAGGGGAGCTCTCTCAAGTCTGGACGTTGAAGGTGCCTTCAGACACAAGGAGGAGACTCTGTGAACCTCAATGCTGGTAAATGCTGGTAAATGCTGGTAAATGCTGAACATATGTGTTGTTTTGGCCCCGGCTGGTAGAGTCGGGAACCGGATAGATAGGGAAATCTATCTAATGTAATTAGTGGCTAGACAAGCCTAGGTCTTCTGTTTATGATTTGTTTTATATCTGTTTGCTGTGGGCTTTAATAAAGCTGGTTGCGGCCAGTTTTTATCAGAACTGCTGTCTGAATGAACTGTTTCCGTGCCACTCTGTCTACCCAGACGGCGATCCCAGAGCTATATCCCCTGAAAAGCTTACAATTGGCGGAGAATGCTGGGGCAGCACAGTGGCTGATACAATTGGTGCTGGAATGTGCGTGCAGCACAGTGGCTTAGAGACAGCAATAAAGGAGAGAAGTCTGTTGAAGCAGCAGCAGAGAAAAAAAAAAAAAAGTGTGTCAGCAAAAACGTCTGATTGGAGCAGTCTTAAAGAGACAGTAGCCCTAATAGAGTTTGCAAAAGAGAAAAAAAAAAAAAAAGTGTGTCTGCAACAGCAAAGCTGAACTTGTTGTGGAAAAGACTGTGGAGTGTGCAGCAGCAAAGGAGAAACGTCTATTGGAGCAGTCTTAAAGAGACAGTGACCCTAATAGAGTTTACAGAGAAAAAAAAAAAAAAAGTGTCTGCACAGCAGAGCTGAATTTTTCTGTGGAAAAGACTGTGGAGTGTGTATGTCTTGAGTGAAGACTGCAGTTGTTGAGACAGAGATGTCTGACAGCATGGATGACAGCATGGAGGCGCTGTTTGAACAAATGGCGCAAGTTAATGTGCAACATAAGACTGCCGTGGTTGAGACAGATAAGTCCGGCAGTATGGAGGAGCTCGTTGAGTACCTGGTCCAGGCCCAGCTGAGCATGGAGCAGCAGCGCCTGCAGCACCAGCAGCGCATGCAGCAGGCCCAGCAGCAATTCCTGCAGCAGCAGCAGGAGAATAACCGGTTATTTGTTGAGCAGATGGCAGCACAAAAAAAGGATTTCGGTGCCGCGTCCCAAAGTGATGTGGCAAAGTCACCTGCATTGTCCGCTGTAAAGAAGGCGGTAAGACGGTCCCTGAAAAAGATGACACCTCGTGATGATGTGGAGGTATATCTCACTAGGTTTGAGGGACTGGCAGAGAAGGAGAATCTGCCCCTATCTGAATGGGCCATGATGGTCGCACCCTATCTGATTGGAGTGCCCCAGGTGGCCTATGCTGACCTGAGCGAGCAGGACAGCCAAGACTATGCTAAGCTGAAAGCAGAGATTCTTACCCGGCTGGGTGTTACGGTGACAGCCCGTGCCAGGGGAGTTCATGACTGGAGATGCAGTTGGGAGTCTGCAGTCAGCAAACCTGATTATGGAGTTGAAAAGGTGATAGAGAACCGCTACACCCGAGCATGTCCTCCTGAGGTACAGCCAGAGGTCGGACAAGGAGACCACCAGGACGCCAATCGTCTGGTCAGCCTGATGGAGAAGGCCTTCGCCAGCAAAGACTGTCTCCGTGACCAGCCGTCTGAGAGGTCGTCACTTCAGAGTTCCCGGACACTGAACTCTCGCGGTAAGAGCGTTCCAGCTGTTGGGGACATGGGGTATGCTGATAAGCGGGTTCGGGCCCGAGGGGACATATGGGTGGGAGAGTGTGATGGACAGTGTTGGAGATGTCGTGAAATTGCAGCCAACTGTCCAATAGAGGGGGAGCCTATATGTTGTGATGTTGGCGGATCCCTCTCTCCCTGCGCAGAGCCTGTGTGTGTGTCCACCTCAGCCGAAGAGACTGGACCACAGGGGTCCCCGGTGGTTGTAAATGACTGCCCAGCACAGGCCCTCTTGGACTCAGAGAGTCCAGTGACTTCCGTATGTGACAGCCTGATTGATAGGGACTTCATCCCTGATAAGCACCGGAGTGTGGTGTGCATCCATGGAGACACCAAAGTCTACCCAGAGACTGCCGTGGACTTGGTCCCCAAACTCAGGGAGGTTTCATATGAAGTGGGGGTAGTGAAGAACCTGGTGCACCCCGTTATATTGGGTAATGACTTTCCCCGATCTAAGGATCTCTGGGGGAAAAATGTTTCTGATGGACAGTGTGATGAAGCTCCTATTGAGGGTGCGCAGTCCCGAGGGGCGGAACACAATGCTAGTGGGCCGTTAAACTTATGTGATAATGATGATGATGATCATGATAATGATGATGACCATGATAATGATGCTGATGCTGATAATGATAATGATGATGATCATGATAGTGATGATGATACTGATCATAATCATGATAATGATATTGATAATAATGATGACTGTGATGGTGATGAAATTCCTTTGCAGGTGATGTTGGGAGACGAGGATGGTGGTTCTCGGGAACCGAGTGTCCTTGACTTACCTGTGTCCTGTGACAATTTTGAGAGTGAGCAGTGGCGAGACCCCTCTCTTAAAACGGCACAGGAAAATATAAATGTTCTAAATGAGGTTTCCCAGGAGCCTGGCTCTGAGGAGAGGTTTCCTCATGTTGCCATAAACAATAACCTGTTGTATAGGGATACTGAAGTCCAGGGAGAGGTCGTGAGCCAGCTCCTAGTGCCTGAGCTATATGGAAGTATAGTGCTGGGGTTGTCACATAGTCACATACTTGAGGGACCACCTGAGGGAAACCAGGGACCAGATGGTGAAGTTAATGTTGTGGATGACATGTTAACTAAGGTTCCAGATCAAGATGTGAATGAGAATGAATTGTATAACCCTGACAGTGAGCAGGATGTGAATGAAAATGAATTGTATAACCCTGACAGTGAGCAGGATGTGAATGAAAATGAATTGTATAACCCTGACAGTGAGCAGGATGGGAATGAAAATGAATTGTATAACCCTGACAGTGAGCAGGATGTGAATGAAAATGAAGTGTATAGCCCTGACAGTGAGCCAGATGTGGCTGAGAAAAAGGGGTCAGACAGGGATAGTGGTAGTGATAGTGAATCATCTGATGACCATAAAGCAACCAGTGCAAATGAGGAAGGCATGGTAGCAGAGGAGGTTGAGAGTCCTGAGAAGAAAGCTGATGCTGACCTTACAGCCGGACAGAAGATGGCATCTGAAGATGTTTTACAGTTGGCCGGTTCCCTGGCAAAGACTAAGGTGAAAGGAGGAGAGCTGAGCTTTAAAGGCAGGACTCTGAAACTGAAAACAGCACAAGTGGATGCTGTTGAAGAGGAGAAGTTATCAATGTATGGTATGGAGCTGCATCCTGCCCAGGACTCTGAAGGTAATGCTTCAGAGGTGGAAAAAGCCATGGAAGTGGTGGTCACCAAGCCAGATGCCTCATCAGAAGCTGAGGTCTCAAGTGAAGCTGTGAGGAACAAGACTGAAGATATGGGGACTGACTCTGTCCAGGAATCTGTTTCTGCCGAAGACAGCGGCGTGGACGGGTTACGGTCCGGATCAGTAGCCGCAACTCGTGAAGCTCAGGCTGGAAGTTCGGCGCCCGGAGCCCCAGCAGTGTTCCCGAGTGATACCAAGGATCTGGATAAATCACAAGATGAGATTTTGAGACATCAGGCTGGCATTGGTGAGCTCAGGCGCACTTTCATGGAGTCTGCATCTGAACCACGTCCCAACGAATGGGAGAAGCGATGTGTCGGTCCGTTGCCGCTGCAGATACACGGGAGCCCGGATGGGATGCAGAGCGTGGTGGAATAGAAGAGCCAGGCGGGTTCTGAGTATACAGATGCAGCTATCAAGGAGAACTTGAAAGTTGAAATAAATGGAGATATTGGATATCATAATGATGTGCCTGAAGAGGTAGAATGTAAGACTGACGGTAGGGCTTCTGAGCATGTTCTACCAGAAGAGCCTGAAGAAGGGGCCGAAGACGTAAAGAACGTCCAACAGCTACAGGAGAAGATGCCAGGGGAGGAGTCCCGAGGAGATAATTTGCATATTCCCAGTGCCTTCTGGGATAAGTGAAGAGTCTCCGCGAGCTCAAGGAACACTGGATTTTGGCTATTGCAGCTGAAAGGAGGACATCAGTAAACCAGGGGAGAAGTCCCGAGGAGATAATTTGCATATTCCCAGTGCCTTCTGGGATAAGTGAAGAGTCTCCGCGAGCTCAAGGAACACTGGATTTTGGCTGTTGCAGCTGAAAGGAGGACATCAGTAAACCAGGGGAGGAGTCCCGAGGAGATAATTTGCATATTCCCAGTGCCTTCTGGGATAAGTGAAGAGTCTCCGCGAGCTCAAGGAACACTGGATTTTGGCTGTTGCAGCTGAAAGGAGGACATCAGTAAACCAGGGGAGGAGTCCCGAGGAGATAATTTGCATATTCCCAGTGCCTTCTGGGATAAGTGAAGAGTCTCCGCGAGCTCAAGGAACACTGGATTTTGGCTGTTGCAGCTGAAAGGAGGACATCAGTAAACCAGGGGAGGAGTCCCGAGGAGATAATTTGCATATTCCCAGTGCCTTCTGGGATAAGTGAAGAGTCTCCGCGAGCTCAAGGAACACTGGATTTTGGCTGTTGCAGCTGAAAGGAGGACATCAGTAAACCAGGGGGAGGAGTCCCGAGGAGATAATTTGCATATTCCCAGTGCCTTCTGGGATAAGTGAAGAGTCTCCGCGAGCTCAAGGAACACTGGATTTTGGCTGTTGCAGCTGAAAGGAGGACATCAGTAAACCAGGGGAGGAGTCCCGAGGAGATAATTTGCATATTCCCAGTGCCTTCTGGGATAAGTGAAGAGTCTCCGTGAGCTCAAGGAACACTGGATTTTGGCTGTTGCAGCTGAAAGGAGGACATCAGTAAACAGCGCGACTAGCGGCGCGCGAGTTTTGGCTTATATTTCACCGCTTGATTATCTCTTGAACAATAAGAACATGGAAGAGGCTAGGAGCCATGTGGTGAGCTGCATTTCTTGCTACATGTTCATAGACTTACCAGTGGAAAAGCCAAACTTCACATGCCAGAAATGCAAGCTTGTGTCCCTGTTGGAGGAAAAGTTGCAAAATCTGGAAGAGAGGTTATCTACATTGAAGACCATTAAGGAAGGTGAAGAGTTCTTAGACAGAGCAGAATTATCTCTTCATGGTACAGAAAGAGAAGAAATTCGAAGTGCAACTGAAGAAACAGAGGAATGGAAGCATGTGACCCAGAGAAGCAGGAGGATCAGGAGGCAGTCAGCACCAATTCTGCTCAGGAACCAATACCAGGCTCTTACACAGGAGAACGATGAAGAAATACATCAGGATAAGACTTTGCCCACAAACAACCTTCTACGCCCTCAGAGTCCTCCTGAATGGAGAAAGAAAACTGTTGTGAAGAAGAAACGGAGAGTTGTTGTCATGGGCGATTCCCTGTTGAGAGGAACAGAGGCCGCTATCTGCAGACCGGATATAACCTCAAGAGAAATGTGCTGTCTTCCAGGTGCAAAAATTAAAGATGTGTCTGACAGGATATCAGGACTCTTCAGACCTAAAGATGACTACCCATTCCTGCTAATACATGTGAGGACAAATGACACTGCTAGAAACGACCTGGAAACCATCTGCAGTGACTTTGAAAACTTAGGTAAGAAAGTGAAAGAACTGGGAGCGCAGGTGGTCTTCTCTTCCATCCTCCCAGTGGATGGCCATGGAACAAGGAGGTGGAATAAGATTCTGCAGGTGAACAACTGGCTACGTAGATGGTGCTGTCAGCAAGGATTTGGATTTCTGGATCACGGAGTGAATTACCTATACGATGGACTACTTGCTAGAGATGGGGTGCACCTTACGAAGACTGGAAAACATGTATTTGAAAGTCGCCTTGCTACACTCATCAGGAGAGCTTTAAACTAGAACAATGTGGGAAGGGAAGCAAAACGCCAGCAAAAGCCATACACTTGACAAATACTATTGAGATTTCTGCTATTAGAAGTGAAGGGGAAGAACAAAGACAAAAAAATTTACATAATAAAAATATTGAAGGAAGAGAAACCAATCACAAACTAAAGTGTTTCTATACGAATGCACAAAGCATGGGCAACAAACAAGGAGAACTGGAGCTACTAACGCAGGAGAAGAAATATGATGTCATTGGAATCACTGAGACTTGGTGGGACGATACACATGATTGGAATACAAGGCTAGAAGGATACAACTTATTTGCAAGAAACAGACTTGATAAACGAGGAGGAGGTGTTGCATTGTATGTTAGAAAAGCGTATATCTGCACAGAGATTGACGCTTCAGAGACTGGGAGTTCTGTGGAAACTGTTTGGGTAAGAATACAAGGACAGAACAATGGAAAGGACACCATTGTAGGCATTTACTACAGGCCACCTATTCAAGCTGAAGATATGGATGAACTCTTTATGCATCAAATGGCCAAGTTCTCCAAAAAATATGACATAGTGATCATGGGAGATTTCAACTATCCAGACATTTGTTGGGAATCTCTCTCAGGCAAAACTAACAGGTCCAGGAAATTCTTATCCTCTCTTGCTGACAACTTTATCTTCCAAAAGGTAATGGAGAAAACAAGGGGATCTGCTACCTTGGATCTAATCCTCATAAACAGGGAGGAAATGGTGGAGGAGGTAAGAGTGGCTGGGACTCTAGGAGGTAGTGACCATGCTATTTTAGAATTTTGGATAACAAGAGGAGGAAGACCTGTGAAGACTCAGACGTCAAGGTTAGATTTCATAAAGGCAGATTTTAAGGAACTCAGAAAGAGAATTGGAGGGATCCAATGGCTGGATATCCTTAAGGACAAAAATGTCCAGGAAGGATGGAAAATCTTGAAAAATGAGATTCTCAAAGCACAATCGTTAACAATTCCGAAAAGAGGGAAGAATGGGAAGCATTTAAGGAAACCAGGATGGATGAACATAGAACTTAAACACATGCTAAAAAGGAAGAAAGAAATGTTTATCAAATGGAAAGAGGGAGGCATATCTAAAGAAGAATATAATGCCGTCTGCAGAACCTGCAGGCACAAATCAGATTATCTAAAGCTGACAATGAATTAAGGCTTGCAAGTGACGTCAAAAGCAACAAAAAAGGATTTTGGGGATACGTCAAAAGTAAAAGAAAAGTCAAAGATGCTATAGGATTTTTACAGGATAATGATGAAATGGTAAGTCAGGATGTTGAGAAGGCTGAACTTTTAAATTCCTATTTTGCATCTGTTTTCTCTCAGAAAGGAAATGTAACATCAACTGATCTTCACTGTCCTATTAAAGGAATAGAAGAATCCAGGATATCTATAAACAGAAAGACAGTGAGGAAACACTTAGCTAACATAAATGAATTCAAGTCTCCAGGTCCAGATGAATTACACCCCAGGGTACTGAAGGAGATAGCAGAAGAAATTCTTGAACCACTGTCCATAATCTTTGAAAATTCTTGGAGAACAGGAGAAGTCCCAGAAGACTGGAGAAGAGCAAATGTTGTTCCTATCTTCAAAAAGGGAAGAAGGTGGACCCAGGGAACTACAGGCCGGTGAGTCTGACTTCTATACCAGGAAAGATCTTTGAACAAATTATTAAAGAACATGTATGCAAGTACCTGGATAAGAATGAAGTGATTAAACAGAGTCAGCATGGGTTTGTAACTAATAAGTCATGTCAGACTAACTTAATTTCCTTCTATGACAGAATCACTGACTGGGTGGATCAGGGAAATGCTGTAGATATAGTATATCTTGACTTCAGCAAAGCATTTGACAAAGTATCTCACACAATCCTTATTGAAAAAATGACTAAGTATGGAATGGACAAGGCAACTGTTAGGTGGATTCATAACTGGCTTAGGGATCGGACCCAAAGAGTGGTTGTAAATGGCTGCACATCCAGTTGGAAGAATGTCTCAAGTGGGGTACCACAAGGCTCTGTTTTGGGCCCTGTATTGTTCAACATCTTTATCAATGATTTAGATGAAGGAATTGAGGGTAAACTGATCAAATTTGCTGATGACACAAAGCTAGGAGGGGTAGCTAATACTAGAGAAGAGAGAGAGAGGATTCAAAAAGATATACATAAACTGGAGCAGTGGGCAGCAACTAACAGAATGGATTTTAACAGGGAAAAATGCAAAGTACTACATCTGGGCAATAAAAATGAAAAAAGCATATACAAAATGGGAGGAATAGGGCTAAGTAACAGCACATGTGAAAAAGACTTGGGTATACTAATTGATCACAGACTTAACATGAGTCAACAGTGTGATGCAGCAGCAAAAAAGGCAAATGCAATTCTAGGATGTATCAACAGAAGCATACAGTCTAGATCACGTGAGGTCATTATTGCCCTCCTCTTTGGTCAGACCTCATCTGGAATACTGTGTCCAGTTTTGGGCACCACATTTTAAAAAAGACATCAACAAACTGGAGCAAGTTCAGAGAAGAGCCACCAGAATGGTGACCGGTCTGCAAACCATGTCCTATGAGGAACGGTTGCAGGATTTGGGAATGTTTAGCTTGCAAAAAAGAAGACTGAGAGGAGACTTAATAGCTGTCTACAAATATCTCAAGGGCTGTCACATTGTAGAAGGATCATCTTTATTCTCATTTGCACAAGGAAAGACTAGAAGCAATGGGATGAAACTGAATGGGAGGAGACACAGATTAGATATTAGAAAAAACTTTTTGACAGTTAGGGTGATCAATGAGTGGAACAGGCTGCCACAAGAGGTGGTGAGTTCTCCTTCAATGGAAGTCTTCAAACAGAGGCTGGATAGACATCTGTCTGGGATGATTTAGAGAATCCTGCTTTGAGCAGGGGGTTGGACCAGAAGGCCCCGGAGGTCCTTCCAACCCTACCATTCTATGATTCTATGATTCTATGATTCTATGCGTCTCCCTGAGGTCTCCACCAAAGAAATAAAGACTGATAATGTTGCATTACGCGAGCGGCTTCAGCAGTGTGAACTGGATGTGGTATCTCTTCGCCAGGAACATGAGCGGTTCCAGCAGTTGCTCCAGAGAGCACGAGGTGAAAGGGAAAGTGTATATGGTACCTTGCAAGATCAAGAAAAAGTGGTTGCACAGGTACAAGATGAATTGATTACTTCTCAGAAAAATCTCCAAACTGTGATGAAGGTGCGTGATGAAAGCCGTGAGCCGCTTCTTGAGAAGGTCAGTGAAGTACAAGAAGAGGATGAATTATGTGTACTGCCAAAGAAAAACGATCAGCTCCTTCTACAGTGCCAAGCATTTGAACAGTGTAGTTTAAAATGGTCAGAGACCATGGCAGAGGAGCTTAAGTTCTGTGAAATAGAATTGATGAATCAACTGAGATTTAAGAAAGTAGATGTGCTAAAGAAGGTTCAAGGGGAACTAGAGAAAAGTGAAAAAACCCTATACCTCCTGTGATAGTTGGTGACACATGGTCAGTGCACCAAGGACAGGAGGTACGTGAGTTTCTGAGAAAGAGTCAGCAGAAGTGTTCTGATGTGCCGGGTCGTACTTCTCTGGCCAGGCACTATATCGAAACTGAGCCCGGCCCTAAGGTCAAGATGAAACCGTGCAGGATACCCGAGGCCCGCAGAGAGCATAGGCCTGGGAGGGCACAGGGTAGTACGGATGCTTCAGATGAAGAGAAAGCTGATGAGGGCCATGACTGGTCCAGAGTTCACTGTCTCTTTTGGATTGTTAACCAGCCCTCCGGTCTGGATGACCAGCCCTCCGGTCTGGAGAAGAGGGGGGGGATATGTGAGACAGTGAGGGTATGTGTGATGAATGGGGTGTACATTTCACCTAGGTACTGTGCTGTATGGTATAAGGGAAATGTGTGGCTTTGTAGACCTAGTGGTGGAGAAAGGTCACTACACCTTGCATTCAGTGCACACTTGCAGCTCAGGCCTGAAACCATTCAGCTGTTAATTAGGAGACCAGAAGTAGGTGTCTGCGAACACAGTCAGAGAGCACGTTTAGTCTGGACACAGGAGGGGTCCAGGCACAGAAGGTGTCTCCAGGAGTTTGAGCTATCTCAGTCTGGGTGCTCGATGTACCCCGGATACAGGAGTAGTCTCTTTGAGAATTCATGCGGATAGCAGCTGAATAGGAGGGGAGCTCTCTCAAGTCTGGACGTTGAAGGTGCCTTCAGACACAAGGAGGAGACTCTGTGAACCTCAATGCTGGTAAATGCTGGTAAATGCTGGTAAATGCTGAACATATGTGTTGTTTTGGCCCCGGCTGGTAGAGTCGGGACCCGGATAGATAGGGAAATCTATCTAAGTGTAATTAGTGGCTAGACAAGCCTAGGTCTTCTGTTTATGATTTGTTTTATATCTGTTTGCTGTGGGCTTTAATAAAGCTGGTTGCGGCCAGTTTTTATCAGAACTGCTGTCTGAATGAACTGTTTCCGTGCCACTCTGTCTACCCAGATGGCGATCCCAGAGCTATATCCCCTGAAAAGCTTACACTGTACTAATATAAATTCAAGTTTGCCACACACAAGATGGCGTCCCGTTCAGGACAAAGCACTAGAGGGCATGCTCAGTAACAAAAATGCCACACAAATGACCTGATAGGCTAGGAACCTTTTGTGGTTGCTAGGATACTAGGAGACATGCGCAGTAGCTACAGAAACATGTTGTTTTCAGCGTTCATGGCGTCCTCCACATGTGGTGCAGTCATATTTGCTAAGTGAGTGTCTTTGGAAAAGGGATTTTTACTTCAGCTGTTATGATTTGGAATAATTGCAAATTAAGGTTTGATTTAATATTTAGCATGGTATACATAACAGTATGTTCTTGAAATGTGACTTTCTGTGAAATTGGGAGATCACTGCATGAATTGTTGTGAATAGATTGACAAACAGTATATTGTATGTAAAGTTTTTCTATATTTCTTGTAAAATTGGATGTAATGAGTTATGACAACACTGACCTGTTAAATACCTGCATAGCAGTGTTAGTCAGTGCTTGAAAAAGGCTCATGGAGCCGAAACGTCGCCATATGTGGGTGAAATAAATATTCACTATCTGCATTTTCTATGGAGTGCTGCCTATTTTTTTGATATCTATTTATATAGCTATCTAAAGATTTATCTATCTATAGATGCATCTATAGATAGATATATAAATAGATAAATAGAATATCTCTATCTATAGATATATCTATCTATTTATATATCTATTTATCTATCTATAGATCTATCTATAGATATATAAATAAATATTCACTTATATTTTTTTGTGTGTGTAAACATTACTTTTTCAGTGGCTGCTGTTTTGATTTTGTTACACCAGAGAGCTAATTTAGGTGGTAGAGGTCGTGTGATCTCAGGTGATTTTGAAATTAGTAGAGTTGGTGTTTTTCAGGGTTTTCTGGGATTGCAGTAAGTACCCTTCCTGTCCTTTTCTATTTAGATAGTTTGGGCCCCAGCGTTTGCTCATTCTATTTTCTTTCTGTGTCAGTATTTCCTCTTGTCTAACCGCCATTACATGTTTGGGGGCTTTCTATTATCTTTGGGGTTCTGCTCCGGGGCAGATAGCTTTCCTATTTCTATCTTTAGGTGTAGTTAGTTTCTCAGGCTGTGACGAGGCGTCTAGGACCAACGTAGGAACGCTCCACGGCTGCCTCTAGTTGTGGTGGTTAGTCAGGGTACTGCAATCCCATAGATTCCAACTGCTCTGGTGTATTGTCTTTTTTACCTGCACTCCTCAGCTACCGAAACATAACAGTAATGTCACTGATCAAGCTAAGTTTCAGAATTTCAAAAATAATTGTAAATTGTTTTTTGCCTTAAAATCTAAGTCCTCAGGAAACGCAGCGCAGCAGGTTCAAATTATCATCTCTCTCCTGCGCGGTGATCCTCAGGATTGGGCTTTTTCCCTGATACCCGGGGATCCTGTTTTGAGTGATGTTGATGCGTTTTTTCAGGCTTTGGGGTTATTGTACGATGAGCCTAATGTCACTGATCAAGCTGAAAAAGCCTTGTTGGCATTAAATCAGGGGCTTGATGACGCTGAGTTATACTGTCAGAGATTCCGTAGGTGGGCAGTCCTGACCAAATGGAATGACGACGCTTTGGCGGCCCTTTTCCGGAAGGGTCTGTCAGATAATGTAAAGGATGTTATGGTGGGATTCCCTGTCCCCTCTGGTCTCAATGATTCTATGTCATTAGCGATTCAAATTGACAGACGTTTGCGTGAGCGGAGAAGTATGCGTGGAATGGTGTTGCCTTGTGAACCAGTTCCTGAAACCATGCAGTGTGATAGAGTGGTGTCTGGGGCACAGCGTCATGAGTTTCGAAAGCGCAATGGGTTATGTTTCTACTGTGGTGATGCCTCTCATGCTATTTCAGTCTGCCCTAAGCGGGGAAGACGTTTTGCACGCTCAGTTGTCTTGGGTAGTGTTCAGACTAAGTTTTTATTAACTGTCACTCTGATATGCTCTCTGTCCTCATTTTCTGCTCAGGCTTTCGTTGATTCTGGAGCAGCTATTAACCTGATGGATTATGATTTTGCTAAACGTTGTGGGTTCCCCTTGATACCCCTACAGAAGTCTATTCCCCTACTGGGGATCGATTCTACCCCTTTGGCTGAGAATAAACCCCAGTTTTCCACTCAGGTGATAATGAGGGTTGAACCTGATCACCAGGAGTGCTGCAAATTTTTGGTTCTATATAATCTGCATGACATTATCGTGCTGGGTTTCCCTTGGTTGCAGTCTCATAATCCTGTTTTGGATTGGAAGTCTGTGTCTGTGGCCAGTTGGGGCTGCCAATGTGTTAATACCAACACTCCTGTTTTTTCTGCCTCCCCCCAGGCTCAGGATGTTCCTGACTTTTTGTTTGATTTTTCTGATGTGTTTAGCGAAAGTAAATCTGCATCCTTGCCTCCCCATAGGAGCTATGACTGCGCTATTGAATTAGTGCTGGGTAGTAAATTCCCTAAAGGTCCATAACTCCCATAACTCCCATAACTCCCAGCTACCATAACTCCTCCCACCTGATCCTCTACTCAGTCCTATATATTCAGTAGCAGTCTAAGGGGGGCACGCGTGTGGGGTCAGGCACGCAACTGCAGCAGAAGTACCACTGCAGCAAAAGTACAGAGAAGCTGCAGTTATTTCAACGGCAGTTAGTCACGCAGGAGTCAGGACCCCACACTATGTCTCTTTTGGGTATGTCTGCTGAGTAAGCACTTCTAATTACTTGTACCTGGCTTTTCTAATTACCCATCTTACTCTTTCACCATGTTTACATATGCCTTCACAGTGTTTGCTCCTTTAATCCTCTCTCTCCTTCGCTATCCCCAAACCCCAGCACCCTCTAATCAAATAATCATCTCCCCTTACCTCCTTCCTCCCCACCTATCCTCCTCTGCTGACCTGCTCCTCAACCTCAAATCTGTCCTAATAAAACACAAAACAAGCTTCCCTCTCTCCTTCTCTCCACCTGCTCTCCCTTTCTCTGCTCCTCCTCACTGCTGGTAACATATCTCCCAATCCTGGACCTCCACAGTTCATACCCACCATTAGTACTCCTTCCTACCGCTCCCTATCTAATAGGAACTACCGCAATCTTTCCAACGTAAAACCTGTGCCATTGACACCCACCCCCCTGCTCCCTCTCTCTGGAGCACTCTGGAATGCCCGCTCCATCTGCAATAAGCTTCATGTGATTCATGACCTCTTTCTCTCTCGCAATCTTGCTTTCCTCGCCCTCACAGAAACATGGCTGACACCCTCTGACACCGCCTCCCCTGCTGCGCTGTGTTACGGTGGCCTCCAATTCACCCACACTCCTCGCCCTGGAAACAGACATGGTGGAGGAGTGGGTGTTCTCCTTTCCTCTAACTGCAACTTTAACACAATCCCACCTCTTCCCTCCCTAATCCTCCCTTCCTTTGAAGTCCACTCTGTCCGCATCTACTCTCCCTCCAACCTCCAAGTGGCCGTCATATACCGACCTCCAGGCCCGACCACTGCCTTCATCGACCAATTCACTACCTGGCTTCTTCACTTTCTCTCCACTGACATCCCCACCATCATCATGGGTGACTTCAACATCCCCACTGATACCCTTCAGTCAGCAGCCTCCAAACTTCTGTCCCTTACTTCATCCTTTGGACTTACTCAGTGGTCCTCCTCAGCCACCCACACGGATGGTCATACATTAGACTTGGTCTTCACCCGCCTCTGCTCTCTATCTAACTTCACCACCTCCCCTCTCCCTCTATCCGACCACCATCTACTCACTTTCTCATCCCTGTCCTCCTCTCCTGTCACCCATGTCCAGCAACACGTGCACCCCCGCAGACACCTTGCACACCTAGACATCCACACACTCTCTGACTCTATTCTTTCACTGGCATCAATATCCTCACTCCACGATACAGACAGTGCCACTGCTTTCTACAATGCCACTCTCACATTGGCTATTGACACGGTCGCCCCTCTCGTTCATGGCAGAGTGCGACGTACCAACAGACAACCCTGGCACAATAACACCACTAAAAAGCTCCGGCAAGTGTCCAGGATTACAGAGCGGCGCTGGAAAAAAACAAATTCGCAAGACGACTTCACTGCATTCAAACAAGCAACACTCTCTTTCAAATCTGCCCTCACCTCTGCTAAACAGGCCTACTTCACAACCCTCGTATCTTCCCTATCCTACAACCCCAAACAGTTATTCAAAACTTTTAACTCCCTCCTCCGCCCACCACTGCCCCCTCCTACCTCCCTCATCTCTGCTGAGGACTTTGCCACACACTTCAAAAATAAGATCGACCAAACAAGGCAAGTCTTCATTGTTCAACCACCTCAACCACTTTGTATACCAGACCAATGCCCTAACCCCATAACCTCCCTCTCCAATATAACTGAAGGGGAGCTTAATTGTCTTCTCTCCAAATCGCACCTCACAACCTGTGCACTTGACCCCATCCCAACCCACCTACTCCCCAACCTCACCACCACTATTATTCCATCCCTAACCCACCTCTTCAACCTATCACTAACTTCCGGTACCTTCCCTTCTGCTTTCAAGCATGCCACAATCACGCCTATCCTTAAAAAGCCAACCCTCGACCCAACCGCTATGTCCAGCTATCGCCCAATATCGCTGCTCCCATTCGCTTCCAAACTCCTGGAGCTGCATGTCCACGCTGAGCTTTCCTACCACTTCTCTTCTAACTTGCTCTTTGACACTCTACAATCTGGTTTCCGCCCCCATCACTCCACTGAGACAGCCCTGACCAAAATTACTAATGACCTACTTACAGCCAAAGCAAACGGACAATACTCTATACTCCTGCTTCTTGACCTGTCCTCTGCTTTTGACACAGTTGACCACTGCCTTTTACTACAGATTCTTTCCTCCTTTGGTGTCAAAGACCTCGCCCTATCTTGGATCTCCTCATACCTTTCCAACCGCACATTCAGCGTCTCCCACTCCCACACTACCTCCTCGTCCCACCCTCTCTCTGTTGGAGTTCCCCAAGGCTCTGTTCTAGGACCCCTACTCTTCTCAATCTATACACTTGGCCTGGGGCAACTCATAAAGTCCCACGGATTCCAGTACCACCTTTACGCTGATGACACTCAGATCTACCTCTCTGGCCCAGACATCACTTCTCTGCTATCCAGAATCCCGGAGTGTCTATCAGCCATATCCTCCTTCTTCTCCTCCCGCTTCCTCAAACTCAATGTGGACAAATCTGAACTCATAATCTTTCCCCCATCCCACAGATCTTCCTTACCTGACCTATCTACCACAATTAACGACATCACGCTTTCCCCCGTACCAGAAGTCCGCTGCCTCGGAGTAACCCTTGACTCTGCCCTGTCCTTCAAACCGCACATCCAAGCTCTTTCTACCTCCTGTCGCCTTCAGCTCAAAAATATTTCAAGAATCCGTCCTTTCCTCAACCCTCAATCTACTAAAATGATTGTGCACGCCTTCATCATCTCCCGCCTCGACTACTGCAACACCCTTTTCTCTGGCCTCCCTGCTAACACCCTCGCACCTCTCCAGTCCATCCTTAACTCTGCTGCACGACTAATTCACCTCTCTCCTCGCTACTGCTCCGCTTCTCCCCTCTGCAAATCTCTTCACTGGCTCCCATTCCCTCAGCGTATCCAGTTCAAATTACTAATACTGACCTACAAGGCCATCTATAATCTGTCTCCTCCATATATCTCTGAACTAATCTCCCGATATCTTCCCTCACGTAATCTCCGATCCTCCCAAGACATCCTTCTCTCCTCCACACTTATTCGCTCCTCACCAACCGCCTCCAAGACTTCTCCCGAATATCCCCCATCCTCTGGAATTCTTTGCCCCAACACATCCGACTATCAAACTCATTCAGATCCTTCAGACGGAACCTGAAAACCCATCTCTTCAGGAAAGCCTACAGCCTGCAATGACCCTGCTGCCTCCTCACCACTACCGGAGTTATTGACTCAACCAACACCGGAACTGCTGCAACCCCCCGACCTACTGTCTCCTGCCTCACAATCCTGTAGAATGTAAGCCCGAAAGGGCAGGGTCCTCTCCCCTCTGTATCAGTCTGTCATTGTTAGTTTGTTTACTGTAAGTGATACCTGTAATTTGTATGTAACCCCTTCTCATGTACAGCACCATGGAATCAATGGTGCTATAGAAATAAATATTAATAATAATAATAATAATAATAATAAAGGTCGCCTTTTTAACTTGTCTGTACCTGAACATGACGCTATGCGGTCTTATATCAAGGAATCATTGGAGAAGGGTCATATCAGACCATCCTCTTCACCCTTAGGTGCCGGTTTTTTCTTTGTGGCCAAAAAAGATGGTTCATTAAGGCCGTGTATTGATTATCGTCTCTTGAACAATATTACTGTGAAATATCAATACCCGTTACCCTTGATTTCTGACCTGTTTTCCAGGGTGAAAAACGCTACTTGGTTTACCAAGCTTGACCTCAGGGGGGCGTATAACCTTATTCGCATTAAGCACGGGGATGAATGGAAGACGGCATTCAATACCCCTGAAGGGCATTTTGAGTACCTAGTGATGCCCTTTGGGCTCACTAATGCTCCTTCCGTCTTCCAGTCCTTCATGAATGACATTTTCAGGGATTTTGTGGACAAATTTCTGATTGTTTATTTGGATGATATCTTGATTTTTTCTAATGACTGGGACTCTCATGTGAAACATGTTCGAACTGTGTTCCAGATTTTGAGAGAGAATGCTCTGTATGTGAAGGCATCAAAGTGTCTTTTTGGCGTACAGAGGATCTCATTTCTGGGATTCATTTTGTCCCCATCTGTTATTGAAATGGACCCGGTCAAGGTTCAGGCCATCTGTGATTGGGTCCAACCTACTTCATTAAAGGCTCTTCAGAGATTTTTGGGTTTTGCCAATTTTTATCGTAAATTTATTAGTAATTTCTCGGTTATTGTTAAACCATTAACTGATTTGACCAGAAAGGGTTCTGATGTGGTGAATTGGCCTCCTGAGGCAGTCTCTGCATTTCAGGAACTTAAGCAGAGATTCACTTCTGCTCCTGTTCTTCGGCAGCCTGATGTTTCTCTGCCATTTCAGGTGGAGGTTGATGCCTCTGAAATTGGGGCAGGTGCCGTTTTGTCCCAAAAAGATCCAGAGACCTCTAAAAGTAACCCTTGTGCCTTTTTCTCTCGAAAATTTTCTCCTACTGAACGTAATTATGACGTGGGTAATCGGGAGTTATTGGCCATGAAGTGGGCTTTTGAAGAGTGGAGACATAGGCTGGAGGGAGCCAAACATCAGGTGGTGGTCCTTACGGACCATAAGAATCTGGTCTATCTGGAATCTGCCAAGCGACTCAATCCTAGACAGGCCAGGTGGGCCTTGTTTTTCACACGTTTTAATTTTGTGGTTTCCTTTCTTCCTGGCACTAAGAATGTTAAGGCGGATGCCCTCTCGAGGAGTTTCCTTGCGGACTCTCCTGAGTTATCTGATCCTTCTGTTATTTTGAAAGAGGGTGTAGTTCTTTCCGCCATCTCGCCCAATTTGAGACTTGCTCTGGAGGGGTGTCAGGAGGATAGGCCCGAGCGCTGCCCTGTTGGAAAATTGTTTGTCCCGGACCAATGGAAAAAGAGTGTGATGTCTGAGATTCATTGTTCCGCATTGGCTGGGCATCCCGGAATTTTTGGTACCAGAGACTTGGTTAGTCTGTCCTTTTGGTGGCCTACCTTGTCTCGTGATGTCAGGGAATTTGTGTAGTCCTGCGGGACTTGCTCTCGCTCCAAGCCTTGCTCTCGCTCTAGTGGTTTATTGATGCCATTGCCTGTGCCCAAGAGACCATGGACCCATATCTCTATGGATTTCATTTCCGATCTTCCTGTTTCTCAGAGAATGACCACCATCTGGGTAATTTGTGATAGGTTTTCCAAAATGATACATCTTGTGCCATTACCTAAGTTGCCTTCCTCCTCTGAATTGGTGCCGTTGTTCCTTCAGCACGTGGTTCGTTTACACGGCATTCCTGAGAACATTGTGTCTGACAGAGGAGTCCAGTTTGTTTCCAAATTTTGGAGGACTTTTTGTTCTAAACTGGGTGTTCAATTGTCTTTCTCCTCGGCATTTCATCCTCAGACCAATGGTCAAACTGAGAGAACAAACCAGACATTGGAGACTTATCTTAGATGCTTTGTGTCTGCTGATCAGGATGACTGGGTCTCTTTTTTGCCTTTGGCTGAGTTTGCTCTTAATAATAGGGCTAGCTCTGCCACTTTGATGTCTCCGTTTTTCTGTAATTCTGGGTTTCACCCTCGATTTTCTTCAGGACAGACGGAGGCTTCTGTCTGTCCAGGTGTTGACTCTGTTGTGGAGCGTATGCAACAGATTTGGGACCAGGTAGTGGAGAGGTTGTCCCTCTCTCAGGAGAAGGCCCAGCGGTTTGCTAACCGGCATCGGACTGATGGTCCTCGGTTTAGAGTGGGGGACTTGGTCTGGTTGTCCTCAAAGAATATTCCTATGAGAGTAGCATCTCCTAAATTTAAGCCTAGGTTCATTGGACCTTATAAGATCATGGAGATTATTAATCCTGTTTCTTTTCGTTTGCTTCTTCCAGGGACATTTAAGATCCATAACGTATTCCACAAGTCCTTGTTGAAGAGGTTTGTTGAGCCAGTGGTTCCTGCTGCTGTGCCTCCTGACCCTGTTTTGGTTGAGGGAAATCTGGAGTATGTGGTTGAGAAAATATTGGATTCTCGTTTTTCTAGACGGAAACTCCAGTATTTGGTTAAATGGAGAGTTTATGGTCAGGAAGACAATTCTTGGGTGTTTGCTTCGGACATCCATGCTAGGAGACTTATCCGTGCGTATCATAGAACTCATCCTGACCGACCTGGTTGCTCAAAAGAGGGTTCGTTGACCCCTCCTCAAGGGGGGGGTACTGTTGTGAATGGGTTTGAGATGAGTTCTGAGCAGAGGCTCCCTCTGGTGGTTACAAGCGGTACTAGTGAAGATTGTGAGGACTGGGAATCAGGTGTTACTGACTGGTCTTATATAAGGGAGTCATTTTCCCATCAGGGTTGCCGGTGATCAATTGTTCTGGTCTGAATCCTTCATTCCAGTTTCCCTTGTAGCCTGCTGTGTCGTGTCTGCATCTCCTGCTACCAGATAAGAATTTTTCTTCTTTTGTGTTGTTGCTATATTTTTGCATTTTTTCCTGCACTTCTTTGGGGCCTTCTGGGTCCCCTCCGGGGGCTTCTGCCTTCTCAGTTTAGTTCAGCCACTGAGTTTTGTTCTTTTGCTTTTTCCAGTTTTTTCAGTGGCTGCTGTTTTGATTTTGTTACACCAGAGAGCTAATTTAGGTGGTAGAGGTCGTGTGATCTCAGGTGATTTTGAAATTAGTAGAGTTGGTGTTTTTCAGGGTTTTCTGGGATTGCAGTAAGTACCCTTCCTGTCCTTTTCTATTTAGATAGTTTGGGTCCCAGCGTTTGCTCATTCTATTTTCTTTCTGTGTCAGTATTTCCTCTTGTCTAACCGCCATTACATGTTTGAGGGCTTTCTATTATCTTTGGGGTTCTGCTCCGGGGCAGATAGCTTTCCTATTTCTATCTTTAGGTGTAGTTAGTTTCTCAGGCTGTGACGAGGCGTCTAGGACCAACGTAGGAACGCTCCATGGCTGCCTCTAGTTGTGGTGGTTAGTCAGGGTACTGCAATCCCATAGATTCCAACTGCTCTGGTGTATTGTCTTTTTTACCTGCACTCCTCAGCTACCGAAACATAACAGAGACATCAAGGTGGCAGAGCTAGCCCTATGATTAAGAGCAAACTCAGCCAAAGGCAAAAAAGAGACCCAGTCATCTTGATCAGCAGACAGAAAACATCTCCAAGGTCTGGTTTGTTCTCTCGGTTTGTCCATTGGTCTGAGGATGAAATACAGAGGAGAAAGATAATTGAACACCAAGTTTAGAACAAAATGTCCTCCAAAATCTGGAAACAAACTGGACTCCTCTGTCAGACACAATGTTCTCCGGAATGTCATGTAACCGAACCACGTGCTGAAGGAACAAAGGCACCAATTCGGAGGAGGAAGGCAACTTAGGTAATGGCACAAGATGTATCATCTTGGAAAACCTATCACAGATTACCCAGATAACGGTCATTCTCTGAGAAACAGGGAGGTCAGAAATAAAATCCATAGAGATATGGGTCCATGGTCTCTTGGGCACAGGTAATGGCATTAACAAACCACTAGAGCGAGAGCAAGGCTTGGAGCGAGAGCAAGTCCCACAGGACTGCACAAATTCCCTGACATCACGAGACAA
Organism: Oophaga sylvatica; assembly: GCA_033576555.1. Lineage (NCBI taxonomy): Eukaryota > Metazoa > Chordata > Amphibia > Anura > Dendrobatidae > Oophaga > Oophaga sylvatica. Next base: position 892,382,145 of record JARQOD010000001.1, on the reverse strand, counting down.
AGTAGGCCACCAAAAGGACCGACTCACCAAGTCTCTGGTACCAAAAATCCCGGGATGACCAGCCAACGCGGAAAAATGAATCTCAGACATCACACTCTTCTTCCACTGGTCTGGGACAAACAATTTCCCAATAGGGCAGCGCTCAGGTTTATCCTCCTGACACCCTTCCAAGGCCAGTCTCAAATTAGGCGAGATGGCAGAAAGAACTACACCCTCTTTCAAAATAACAGTAGGATCAGATAACTCAGGAGAGTCCGCAAAGAAAATCCTCGAGAGGGCATCCGCCTTAACATTCTTAGTGCCAGGAAGAAAAGAAACCACAAAAGTAAAACATGTGAAAAACAAGGCCCACCTGGCCTGTCTAGGATTAAGTCGCTTGGCTGATTCGAGATAAACCAGATTCTTATGGTCAGTTAGGAACACCACCTGATGTTTGGCTCCTTCCAGCCAATGTCTCCACTCTTCAAAGGCCCACTTCATGGTCAATAACTCCCGATTACCCACGTCATAATTACGTTCAGTTGGAGAAAATTTTCGACAGAAAAAGGCACAAGGGTTACTCTTAGAGGTCTCTGGATCTCTTTGGAACAAAACGGCACCTGCCCCAAGTTCAGAGACATCAACCTCCACCTGAAACGGTAGAGAAACATCAGGCTGCCGTAGAACAGGAGCCGAAGTGAATCTCTGCTTAAGTTCCTGAAACGCAGAGACTGCCTCAGGAGGCCAGTTCACCACATCAGAACCCTTTTTGGTCAAATCAGTCAATGGTTTAACAATACCGGAGAAATTACCAATAAATTTACGATAAAAATTGGCAAAACCCAAAAATCTCTGAAGAGCCTTTAATGAAGTAGGTTGGACCCAATCACAGATGGCTTGAACCTTGACCGGGTCCATTTCAATAACAGACGGAGACAAAATGAATCCCAGAAATGAGACCTTCTGTACGCCAAAAAGACACTTTGATCCCTTCACATACAGTGCATTCTCTCTCAAAATCTGGAACACAGTCCGAACATGTTTCACATGAGAGTCCCAGTCATTGGAAAAATTCAAGATATCATCCAAATAAACAATCAGAAATTTATCCACAAAATCCCTGAAAATATCATTCATGAAGGATTGCAAGACGGAAGGAGCATTAGTGAGCCCAAAGGGCATCACTAGGTACTCAAAATGCCCCTCTGGGGTATTAAACGCCGTCTTCCATTCATCCACGTGCTTAATTCGAATAAGGTTATACGCCCCCCTGAGGTCAAGCTTGGTAAACCAACTAGCACTTTTCACCCTGGAAAATAGGTCAGAAATCAAGGGTAACGGATATTGATACTTCACAGTGATCTTATTCAAGAGACGATAATCAATACACGGCCTCAATGAACCATCCTTTTTGGCCACAAAGAAAAAACCGGCACCCAAGGGTGAAGAGTATGGTCTGATATGACCCTTCTCCAATGACTCCTTGATATAAGATCGCATAGCATCGTGTTCAGGTACAGACAAGTTAAAAAGGCGACCTTTAGGAAATTTACCACCAGGCACTAATTCAATAGCGCAATCGTAGCTCCTGTGAGGGGCAAAGATGCAGATTTACTTTCACTAAATACATCCGAAAAATCAGTCAAAAAGTCAGGAACATCCTGAGACTTGGGAGAGGCAGAAAAAACAGGAGTGTCGGCATTAACACATTGGCAGCCCCAACTGGTCACAGACAGAGATTTCCAATCCAAAACAGGATTATGAGACTGTAACCAAGGGAAACCTAGTACAATAATGTCATGCAGATTATGCAGCACCAGAAATTTGCAACTCTCCTGATGATCTGGTTCAACCCTCATTATCATCTGAGTAAAAAACTGGGGTTTATTCTCCGCCAAAGGAGTAGAATCAATGCCCAGTAGGGGAATAGACTTCCGCAGGGGTATCATGGGAAACCCTCAACGTTTGGCAAAGTCAAAATCCATCAGGTTAATAGCTGCTCCTGAATCAACAAAAGCCTGAGAAGAAAATGTGGACAGGGAGCAAATCAGGGTAACAGTCAACAGAAATTTAGTCTGAACACTACCCAAGACAACTGAGCGTGCAAAACATCTTCCCCGCTTAGGGCAGACTGAAATAGCATGAGAGGCATCACCACAGTAGAAACATAACCCATTGCGCTTTCGAAACTCATGATGCTGAGCCCCAGAAGTCACTCTATCACACTGCATGGGCTCAGAAGCTGGCTCACAAGGCAACACTATCTCACGCATACCTCTGCGCTCACGCAAGCGTCTGTCAATTTGAATAGCCAATGACATAGAATCATTGAGACCAGAGGGAGCAGGGAATCCCACAATAACGTCCTTTACATTCTCTGACAGCCCCTTCCGAAAAAGGGCTGCCAAAGCATGATCATTCCATTTGGTCATGACTTCCCACTTTCAGAATTTCTGACAGTACAACTCAGCGTCTTCAAGAGCCTGATTTAATGCCAACAAGGTTTTTTCAGCTTGATCAGTGACATTAGGTTCATCGTACAATAACCCCAGAGCCAGAAAAAATGCATCAATATCATTCAAAACAGGATCCCCAGGTGTCAGGGAAAAAGCCCAATCCTGAGGATCGCCGCGCAGGAGAGAGATGACAATTTGAACCTGCTGTGCTGCGTTACCTGAGGACTTAGGCTTTAAGGCAAAAAACAACTTTCATTTATTTTTGAAATTCAGAAATTTAGCCCGATCCCCCAAAAACAAATCTGGCATGGGAATCCTAGGTTCCACAACCGGCAACCCAGCAAGATAGGTAGCAATACTCCGAACCTCAGTGGCAAGCTGATCCACACGGCCAGACAACTGTGCAAACTCCATTGAGAGAAAAAAAAAATCCTCCTCAGCACCCAGAGAAAAAGAGGGAAAAAATGCAACAGACAGAAAAAAAAAAACCTCTGACAACTCTGACAACTTTTTTCTTTCCACACTATTTTTCCCTTCTGTGAGTACCATATAATTTTCAGTTATGGCCGGTGATACTGTTATGTTTCGGTAGCTGAGGAGGACATTAACAACAGCAGGGCAGCCGAACACCTGAGATGTTGGTAACTGATGGGTTGCAGATTCCTAAACTAACGACACAACTAGAGGTAGCAGTGGAGCGTTCCTACGTTGATCCTAGACGCCTCGTCACAGCCTGAGAGATAACTACACCTAAAGGCAGAAAGATGAAAGCTATCTGCCCCGGAGCAGATCCCCAAAGAAAATAGGAAGCCCCCAAACATATAATGGCGGTTAGACAAGATGAAAATACAAACATAGGCAGAAAATAGACTGAGCAAACGCTGGGGCTACAAGCTGACTAAAAAGGTTAGGACAGGAGAGATTACTTTCTGCAACCCAGAAAACTCTACAAAAATCCAACAATTCTGATTACAAAAATACTGAGATCACACGATCTCGCCACCCACTAAATCAGATCTCAGTGTGAACAAAAACCAAGCCGCAGCCGCTGAAATAACAGGAAAAAGCAAATGAGCAAATAACAGTGGCTGCAGATAAACTGTGAGGAGCTCAGGCCCCAGGAGGGGACCTGGCTGACCTCCACAAAAGTGCAGAAAACAATGCAAAAAGCAAGCACAAAAAGAAAAGCAAAAAATATCTTATCTGAAAGCAGGAGATGCAGGCAAGACTCCAGCAAACTTCCAAATGAACCAGGAACCACAATTGAGACAAGAACAATTGATCACCGGCAACCATCATGGGAGGGAACCTCCCTTATATCAGACCAGTCAGTGAACCCAGATTGCCACTCCTCGCTGAAAGGTTCAGTACTGTCTGTAACCAGCAAAGGGAGCCTCTGCTCAGAAACCATCTCTAGCACATTCATAACACCTGACCTAAACCCAATTGAGCATCTTTAAAGAGACCTGAAAATAGCTGTCCACCAACAATCACCATCCAACCTGACGGAAATGGAGAGGATCTGCAAGGAAGAATGGCAGAGGATTCCCAAATCCTTGTGTGAAAAACTTGTTGCATCATTCCCAAGAAAACTCATAGCTGTACTAGGTCAAAAGGGTGCTTCTGCTCAATATTGAGCAAAGGGTCTGAATACTTATGACCATGAAATATTTCAGTTTTTCTTTTTAATAAATTTGCAAAAGTTTCTACATTTCTGGTATTTTTCAATCAAGATGGGGTGCAGAGTGTATATTACTAAGAAAAAAATGAACTTTTTTGAATTTACCAAATGGCTGCAATGAAACAAAGAGTGACAAATTTAAAGGGGTCTGAATACTTTCCGTACCCATTGTATACCTAGGATAGATCATTAATATTAGATTATTGGATGTCAAACACCTTTAACCCCCATTGAACAGCTGTTAATAGCCCTTGATACATGTAAGTTAGAGCGCAGTTAGACTGCTGCATAAATCAGATGGAGACCAGAACACAATGCTTTGACTGGCAGTCATTTCTCCCTACCCGAACGTGACAGTTTCCATGCAGCTGTCACTCTCGGGTTGGATAAGCACGGCCAGTCCATGCACTGCATTCTCATCTTTGCACAATTTATACGACTTTCTGACTACGCCCTTATAACAATGAATGCGTGTGTACTAATTAGATGATTAATTAATTAATGTGTCTGTCATAAAGAATAATGACCTGGATGCTTTTAGCAATATTTACTTGTTCCCCTTAAATAGATAATCTAAGTGTGTAGTCCTATTGACAGTTCTCCATGAGAAAAGTATGCAAAGTATCTCAGTCTCAGAATGAAGTGATCTTGTAAGTATCACCAAGGAGACATGACTATTTTCTAAAGGCACTGTCACACTTAGCGATCGCACTAGCGATCACGTCAACGACACGACCTGGCGTGATCGCTAGTGCGGTCACTATGTGGTCACTAGTTAGCAGTGATCTGTATAACTACCTCTGCGGTCGTTGGGAAAACCTAGTCCCACCTGCGACGCTGGTAAAGTCGTTCATAAAGGGTGTCACACTCAGCGATTCAGGCTCACCAGCGGGACACCAACGACCAAAAAACGGCTCAGAACGTTCATAAGCGATCAACGACATCTCAGCAGGGGCCACATCGCCGCTACATGTCACACACAGCTAAGTCGCTAACGATATCGCTACTGCGTCATAAAATCGGTGACTCTTTAGCGATCTCGTTAGCGATCTCGCTTAGTGTGACAGTACCTTTAGTCAAGTTTCTATTTTGACATTTATACCTGGTCATGTTGCAAGACTCATTATAGGGTCACACATTGACATACAGGGTTGCCACCGCTTCTTGATGACACTTTTAAATTAGTCTCTTTCTGAGAGAGAGCAAATTTTCATACTTTTCCCATGGAGCACTGCCTATAACCTTGGAATCACACCAGCGTATGACAACATATGATATAGTAGCATCTGATGCGCTTTGCTAATGACCCTTGGCTTCAGGTCTGCTACGAGCGGGAGCCGAGTGTCAGTGCTCTGTGCTCCCATCCTCTCGCATCAGAAAATCGCAGCACAGGTGCGGAGGAGATGGAAATAGTAATTTCTCCATCTCCTCCATTGCTTGTCTCAACATATTTCGACTGCACTGGAATGACATCCGAGTGCAGTCCATTGTTTCACATGCACCAATAGTCAATGCGTGCGAGTGAGCCGAATCTCGCTGCCAATCGCAGCATGGTACCATTGCTCACTCATGCCGAATTGGCATGAGAAAATAATCACATATGTGAGCTGTCCCATAGAAAAACACTGGGCCGAGTGCTATGCCATGTTTTATCACATAGTACTCGGCCTTTTTATGCGATAGTGTGAACACAGCCTAAGATTCAATGCGGCCGGCTGTCTGTATATCAGTTTCTGGCTAGGCATTCATCTTTGGTCACATTGCAAGGCTAGTTAAAGAGTCTCATATTGACTTATGGGATAACATTTGACACTCAGCTGCATAAACTAATGTAGACTAGATTCCTCTCTTGATGAATAACGCCATATTGTCATATGATGGAGAGTTTCATAAAACATTATAATGGGTATTTCATTCATGCTTACATTGTACCTAGTACCATTCATGCTACTTGCATTGCCCTCACGGGACAGTTCTGCATGTGAAAATAGTTTAGTCTTACTGACAGTATCTGTGCAGTACCATTAGGAGGTCAATAACCAGACGATATGAACTCACAAGGAAACAGTGCAAGTTTATGCTGACAGAAAAAAATGACACAATCAATTTCTGCGGTGATACGTCTTGCTGCACAGTCTTTTGCATGGTTTAATTCTGCAAGATTAAAAACTCTTTCAGCAAATGTGTATCAGTAATTTGTATTCCTCCCAATGCTCTGAATGAAAAAGGAGTTACAGAGCAAAATAATGTCCTTGTCTGTCCCTTCCTCATACAAACCTCCAATCAAATTTAATAAAGCTAGTTTGATACAATGCCAGCCTACACTTGGTTTACCCTTGGTCGACTTTAATAGGGTCAAAAATATTTTCACATTGGCAGTGTACGCATTAATCATTTTTCCAGAGGATTTAGAAAATTGAAAGAGACAAGGCCAAGCAAAATTTTAAATTAATTGGGCCTACCCCAGCATTCAAGGGTCACCTTGTGTCAGTTGTCCCACATTTTCCAGGTCATAGACTTCCTGTGTATCCTACAACTGCCATGAGGAGAGATCCATGCTGTGGGCTCACAAAGGTGAAAGAATTTCTCTCAGAAAGTGCGAGTTTTCTTACAAGCTACTAGAATAATTACAGCTTCCAGATAGTCGCCAGACACTAACCACTTAAATAATGCACGCTCGGCTGACGCCTCTACTTGCGCCTTCTATAATGCAGTAGCTATGAACATTGGAAAACATTCTGTCACTTGCTATAAATCTGCTGCCAGCCAAAATATGGATTATTTAAAATAAAACTCTTTCTTTTGCTATAAAAATAGCTTTTATTTGAACAGAAATAATATAATTAAATAATTAGGCATCCTCCATGGAAAACACTACTTCCTAAAAATCATGGATAAGTGTATTAATTTCACATGTAAAGCGCCATGGAATAAATGATGCTATAAAAATGTATAATAATAATAATAATTAATAATAATATTGGAACAATGTGAACCTGTTATCTGTAATTGTCACTTGTTAAAGAGGTTGTCCACTTTCAGAAAAGAGGACCCAAGTCCTGTAAAAAACTAAAATAACAAATACAGCAGATACTCACCCTCCCTGAGTCCAGCACTGCTTGTCTCAGTGTTTTGGCTGCAGCAGTGACATCACATTAAGGGCAGATATGCAGCCGTTGCAGCTGCACTGGGGGTGCTTGCAGGCAGGGTACTTTCTTTATATCTTTCCAAAACATTTCTACCAGATTAAGGTCAGGACTTTAACTTGGCTCTTCCAATCCTTGATCTCCAATTCATTTAAGGCTTTATATTTAACTGTCATAAAAGTATTGCAAATCTGCAACATTTTTGTGCAACATGAAGCTGCGCAAAATTTTTTGCAACTTTTGATGTTTTAATGACATTTTTGCCCAGCATCAACAAAGTGGATGGAGCATTGGCATGACGGGGCGTAGTGACCACCACTCATTAAATTCATGATGAGCTGTGGCATTCCTTACATCACAAAACTTACTACAGTCCCTGACTGGAATAACATTTGCGCTGAGGCACACAAGGCAATTTCACTCCTTGCTTGATTCATTAAGACGAGGCATGCACCATGATTAAAGCTATGCGCCGAAGATTAGCTGTAGATTACTCTTTATTCGTGATGGAGTCATTGTTTTAAACATTCCCAATAAATGTGAAATTTTAGTACTTTTCCAGTTCACTGGATTCACTAGCTTTTCTTGCAGCATTTATTTTTAGTATTCTTCAAGAACAACCTGTTTTAGAGCCAGGATGACAGATTGAGAGTGATGCTCTATTTTAAATTCCCCATAGATGTTTGATTGGGTCCAGATCAGGAGACATTCTTGGCCACTGCATCACTTTCACACTGTTCTTCAGAAATGCAACAGTGACCAAAGATGTGTGTTTTAGATCATTTTTATGTTGGGAAAGTGCATGTCTACCAAGAGAATGGAATGATGGTAGCATCTTTTCTTTCAATTTTGCCACTGTACTCTGACTGATACATA
>JARQOD010000001.1:892237436-892373907 GCA_033576555.1 Oophaga sylvatica | reverse complement strand
CCCTTCTGCGGGAAGAACAAATTGAAGCCGTTGTTGGTTGGATGGCAGCCAATGCATCGACTTCAATTCCTTCCACCTCCTCTCAGGAACACAACACTGTTGAGCAACCATCTGTCTGTTCACCGCCTGTCAAATTGCCCAGGCAGTCAGAGAGTTCTGTACAGGAGCCAGCTGAGTCTCTGCTTCTGTTCTCAGAATCTGTTGGCTCGCAAACACGGGCACAGGCAAGCAGCATTCTGCAATTTGAAGAAGAGGGAGTATGCAGTGATGCGCAACAGCTGTGTCTCTCTCAATCTGAAGAGGCGGGTGAGCCAGTGCCGATGGACAGCACACCGCAGAACGCATCTTATGATGATGATGAGACTCAGGTGCCAGGTTTTGTGGAGCATGGTGCTGCCCAGACCATCCAACAGCAGCAGGTGTTGGAAGAGGGTAGTGGAGATGATGAAGTCCGAGACCCAACATGGCGTGAGCAACAGGAAGGTGGTGGGAGCAGCTCTGAGGAAGAGATTGTCCCAACGGTACAAAGAGGAGGGAGAGGTAGGCTGCAGACTCGCTTGCCTGTAGCCTCCAGTTTGGCACCTGTTGGGAGCAGTTCTCTTAGAAATGTCAAAATTGGCGCTCCCATGACTTGCACTGCGTGGTCCTTTTTTGAAGACCTTGTAGATGATATTTGCTATGTTCAATGCAAGCTGTGTAAGCAAAAAGTTAAAAGAGGTAAAAATATCAGTAACCTGAATACCACAAATATGTGGAAACATGTACTGGACAAAGCACGTAGCTGAGTTACAAAGACACACTGGAGATGTAGGCCAACCTACAGCAGCACCTACATCTTCAGGTCGTGTTGGAGCCTCTACCTCCAGCTCACAAACACCTGGTTCGGCTTCCTCACAGGATCTCCATGGAAGAACCTCGGTCACTGTTGTCCATAGACAAACTGTTATTCCACCCACAGCAGCAAGTTCACAGTCATCGTCACACTCCCAGACCACAAAACAGCCATCGGTACCACAGGCATGGGATAAAAGACGGCCATACTCGGCAAACCATCCACGAGCACAGGCTCTGAATGCTGGCATTGCAAAACTCCTGTCCCTTGAAATGCTGTCATTCAGGCTGGTGGAGACTGACAGTTTCAGGAACTTTATGGCATTGGCAGTCCCACAATATAATGTGCCAAGCCGATTTTATTTCAGCAGGCAAGCCATCCCTGCTCTGCAAAAACATGTCGAGGGAAACATTAAACATGCGCTACTAAACGCCGTCAGTAGCAGGGTCCACCTGACCACCGATGCGTGGACCAGTACCCATGGCCAGGGACGATACCTTTCCCTCACTGCCCATTGGGTCAATGTTGTGGAGCCGGGTACAGATCTTGCCAGTGGCGCTGTACGTGTTCTGCCAACTCCAAGGATTGCAGGAATCAAGTCTGTACACATTGATTCCTCCTCCTACTCCAGTTCCTCAGAATCATCGCTGCACGAGCCGTCACGGTATACCTCCACATGGACCTGTGAACGCTTACCTGTTGCAACCGATATGAGCACAGCTGTGGCCAAACGTCAACAGGCCGTCCTGAAATTAATTTCCATGGGGAATCGAAGCCACACAGCGCAGGAGCTCTGGGATGCCATCAAGCAGGAGAGCGACGTGTGGTTTTTGTCAGCTAATCTCCAGCCAGGCTTGGTAGTGTGTGACAATGGCCGAAATCTGGTGGCAGCTCTGGGCCTTGGCAACCTCACTCACATACCATGTCTGGCACATGTGCTCAACTTGGTCGTGCAGAGTTTTTTGAGGGACTATCCGGATCTTGATGCACTGCTGCACAAGGTCCGTCTAGAGTGCGCTCACTTGCGACGTTCCAGCATGGCCAGATCGCGCATTGCAGCTCTGCAAGTCAGATTTCGCCTTCCTGAACATCGCATCATATGTGACGTACCCACCAGGTGGAATTCCACGTTACATATGTTGGAGCGGTTGTGTGAGCAGCAGCCAGCAGTAATGGAGTATCAGCTGCAACAGGCGCAATCAACTCGCAATTTGCGCCGTTCACACTTCACCACTACTGAGTGGGCCTCTATGAAGGACATCTGCGACGTTTTGCGTGCGTTTGATGTCTCAACGCGGATGGCGAGTGCAGATGATGCACTAGTCAGCATGACTGTCCCCCTTATCTGCCTGCTTCAGAAATCACTGAAAGCACTAAAGGAAGAGGTTTTGGAAGAGGTGGAGGATGAGGAGTCACAAATTCAATTACCTTCAGGACAGTCAGCGCAACGTGGTTCCTCACAAAGGGCTGGGCAGGGCTCACTTTGTGAGGAGGATGAGGAGGAGGAGGAGTCAATGGAGGAGGAAGAAATCCCTACAGAGGGAGGTACACAACGCTCTAGTCAGTATGTAGAGCGAGGGTGGGGTGATGCAGAGGAGGCAGAGATGACGCCTCTTCCAGAGGACAGCCTTTGTTGGCCAGTTGGGAGTCTGCAGCACATGGTTGATTTCATGCTTCAGTGCCTGAGAAACGACCGCCGCATCGCCCACATTCTCACCACGTCAGATTATTGGGTGTACACCCTCCTAGACCCTCGCTACTGGGACAACTTGCAAACCCTCATCACACCGGTGAACCGGGACCGTAAAATGCAGGAGTACCAAGACACACTGGTGCAATCCATACTGTTGTACATTCCAGCCGAGAGAGCTGCTGCTGCTGCTACTGCTTTACAAAGCAGCTCTGTGCGTCGAGGCAGTGTAGACACCTCTACAACAAGAGGGAGCAGAAGCAGCGCCTCTGCACAGGGCAAGAGCTGTATGTTAGAAATGTGGCGAAGTTTTGTGACAGCGCCAGCAAGGTCTACACCATCCAAGACGGCTCCAGTCACCAGGAAGAAACATTTCCGTAAGATGGTGACAGACTACTTGGCTTTCCCTCTAAGTGTACTCCCAGATGCCTCTTCCCCTTTCAAATTTTGGGTCTCTAAGTTGGATACATGGCCAGAGCTTAGCCAGTATGCATTGGAGGTGCAGGCTTGCCCTGCTGCCAGTGTATTATCTGAGCGCGTCTTTAGTGCTGCAGGTGGTGTAGTAACAGACCGTCGCATGCGACTATCCTCAAAGAATGTAGACCGGCTTACTTTTCTGAAAATGAACAAGGCATGGATCTCACCTGAATTTGCCTGTCCGTTTTCAGATTAAATAACTGTTTGGCAAGTTTTCCATGTCTCCTGTTATGTTCATCTTTCTACCACCTGAACTCTACTCCCTGGGCTACAACACCGCCATTTGTTGCTCGTAAGTAATTGGCAGGGGTACTGACTCCTGGCCAGCCTGGTTACAGCACGACAGCTGTTTCCTGGCAGTGTGAACGTCAATTATCCTCCAATAAGTTGTGCTGTCGTGTTGCATTCGGTTAGCTACCTATGTGCCTGCTTAGGATTCTATGGTGCCTGTGGGATAGTAATAAGCGTTTCCAGTTGACAATAGGACAAGCCCCACTGTGGACTGTGTGATTCGTAACTGCGGACGCTTGCGTCCAGTAACTGACATTTTCAGGTGCGTCGCACCGTCCGGTCCATCCCACTGTTCCCCCAGGCTTTGGCCTAGGTGCCTCCTCGATTCGAGTTCCACCAACGTCGCTGTCCTGGAGTGCTTGGAGCAAGTACCTCCTGCTTAGTAACCGTGTCACAGTACGTCAGCTGTATCGGTGTGACATTGCTTTTTCCTTCTGCACCCGTCCGGGTCCAGTACCGTCAACTGGTTCTCCCCAGTGCCTTTGGCCTAGGTGCCTCCATCTCCGTATCCGAGTTCCACCAACGTCTGCTGGTCCTTGGTAGTGCTTTGGAGCACAGGTACCTCCTGCTTAGTAACCGTGTCACAGTAACGTCAGCTGGTACTCGGTTGTGACATTGCCTCTTTCCTTCTGCTACCCGTCCGGGGTCCAGTACCGTCAACTGGTTCTCCCCAGTGCCTTTGGCCTAGGTGCCTCCATCTCCGTATCCGAGTTCCTCCAATGTCTGCTGGTCCTTGGTAGTGCTTTGGAGCACAGGTACCTCCTGCTTAGTAACCGTGTCACAGTAACGTCAGCTGGTACTCGGTTGTGACATTGCCTCTTTTCCTTCTGCTACCCGTCCGGGGTCCAGTACCGTCAACTGGTTCTCCCCAGTGCCTTTGGCCTAGGTGCCTCCATCTCCGTTCCGAGTTCCACCAATGTCTGCTGGTCCTTGGTAGTGCTTTGGAGCACAGGTACCTCCTGCTTAGTAACCGTGTCACAGTAACGTCAGCTGGTACTCGGTTGTGACATTGCCTCTTTTCCTTCTGCTACCCGTCCGGGGTCCAGTACCGTCAACTGGTTCTCCCCAGTGCCTTTGGCCTAGTGTCCACCCGCCCTCCATCTCCGTATCCGAGTTCCAACCAGATCGGGCATCCTGCTGGGGTCCTTGGTAGTTGCATGTTGTAGCACAAGGTACCTACCTGCTTAGTAACCGTGTCACAGTAACGTCAGCTGGTACTCGGTTGTGACATTGCCTCTTTTCCTTCTGCTACCCGTCCGGGGTCCAGTACCGTCAACTGGTTCTCCCCAGTGCCTTTGGCTAGGTGCCTCCATCTCCGTATCCGAGTTCCTCCAATGTCTGCTGGTCCTTGGTAGTGCTTTGGAGCACAGGTACCTCCTGCTTAGTAACCGTGTCACAGTAACGTCAGCTGGTACTCGGTTGTGACATTGCCTCTTTTCCTTCTGCTACCCGTCCGGGGTCCAGTACCGTCAACTGGTTCTCCCCAGTGCCTTTGGCCTAGGTGCCTCCATCTCCGTTCCGAGTTCCACCAACGTCTGCTGGTCCTTGGTAGTGCTTTGGAGCACAGGTACCTCCTGCTTAGTAACCGTGTCACAGTAACGTCAGCTGGTACTCGGTTGTGACATTGCCTCTTTTCCTTCTGCTACCCGTCCGGGGTCCAGTACCGTCAACTGGTTCTCCCCAGTGCCTTTGGCCTAGGTGCCTCCATCTCCGTATCCGAGTTCCACCAACGTCTGCTGGTCCTTGGTAGTACTTTGGAGCACAGGTACCTCCTGCTTAGTAACCGTGTCACAGTAACGTCAGCTGGTACTCGGTTGTGACATTGCCTCTTTTCCTTCTGCTACCCGTCCGGGGTCCAGTACCGTCAACTGGTTCTCCCCAGTGCCTTTGGCCTAGGTGCCTCCATCTCCGTATCCGAGTTCCACCAACGTCTGCTGGTCCTTGGTAGTGCTTTGGAGCACAGGTACCTCCTGCTTAGTAACCGTGTCACAGTAACGTCAGCTGGTACTCGGTTGTGACATTGCCTCTTTTCCTTCTGCTACCCGTCCGGGGTCCAGTACCGTCAACTGGTTCTCCCCAGTGCCTTTGGCTTAGGTGCCTCCATCTCCGTATCCGAGTTCCACCAACGTCTGCTGGTCCTTGGTAGTGCTTTGGAGCACAGGTACCTCCTGCTTAGTAACCGTGTCACAGTAACGTCAGCTGGTACTCGGTTGTGACATTGCCTCTTTTCCTTCTGCTACCCGTCCGGGGTCCAGTACCGTCAACTGGTTCTCCCCAGTGCCTTTGGCCTAGGTGCCTCCATCTCCGTGTCCGAGTTCGACCAACGTCTGCTGGTCCTTGGTAGTGCTTTGGAGCACAGGTACCTCCTGCTTAGCAACCCTGTCACAGTAACGTCAGCTGGTACTCGGTTGTGACATTGCCTCTTTTCCTTCTGCTACCCGTCCGGGGTCCAGTACCGTCAACTGGTTCTCCCCAGTGCCTTTGGCCTAGGTGCCTCCATCTCCGTATCCGAGTTCCACCAACGTCTGCTGGTCCTTGGTAGTGCTTTGGAGCACAGGTACCTCCTGCTTAGTAACCGTGTCACAGTAACGTCAGCTGGTACTCGGTTGTGACATTGCCTCTTTTCCTTCTGCTACCCGTCCGGGGTCCAGTACCATCAACTGGTTCTCCCCAGTGCCTTTGGCCTAGGTGCCTCCATCTCCGTATCCGAGTTCCACCAACGTCTGCTGGTCCTTGGTAGTGCTTTGGAGCACAGGTACCTCCTGCTTAGTAACCGTGTCACAGTAACGTCAGCTGGTACTCGGTTGTGACATTGCCTCTTTTCCTTCTGCTACCCGTCCGGGGTCCAGTACCGTCAACTGGTTCTCCCCAGTGCCTTTGGCCTAGGTGCCTCCATCTCCGTATCTGAGTTCCACCAACGTCTGCTGGTCCTTAGTAGTGCTTTGGAGCACAGGTACCTCCTGCTTAGTAACCGTGTCACAGTAACGTCAGCTGGTACTCGGTTGTGACATTGCCTCTTTTCCTTCTGCTGCCCCTCCGGGTTCCAGCACAGTCAGCTGGTTCTCGTTACTTCCATTGTCTCTTGCTCCATCTGATACCCGTCAGGGTTCCAGTAGCGTCAGCTGGTTCTTGGAAATTAGACGACCTTAAAGACCACCCAGAAGAAGATGACGACAACAAGGACGACGAGCATGAAGCCAACCAGCCTGAACACCATCACAAAGAAAAAATAAAAGATTACCCAGAAGAAGATCACCAACAGGACAAAGAAGGTTAAGACAAACTACAAGATACAGAACAAGAGACAGAAGAACAATAAGCAGAAGATCAAAAAGCAGAAGAACATGAAGTATAAGACCAAAATGAAGAGCAAAATATATGCTCTAAATTCTAAGCAGAAGAAGACTAAGCAGTGTATGGGGGTGAGTCCGTCCCTCCTCGTGGTGCCCCTGGAAAATGCCTGCTGCTGCAGGCTAAACTGAACACGGACAAATACTGTTGTAATTTAAATCTTTTGTGACAGCAAGAACGGAAGGATGAACAATTCATACTTTTACAGATTACAAGTACAGGAATCTCTGTCACAAATAAGAATATGATGAAGAAGATGAAGAGGAAGAAGATGAAGAATTTGAATATGAAGAAGATTAATTAGTTTAATAATAACAATATGAGTAATGTAAACAAAAACATAAATAGCAAGAAGTTTAAGAAGAAGATTAACCCCTTAGTGACAGAGCCATTTTGCAGCTTAATGACCGGGCCAATTTTTACAATTCTGACCACTGTCACTTTATGAGGTTATAACTCTGGAACGCTTTAACGAATCCCGCTGATTCTGAGATTGTTTTTTCGTGACATATTGTACTTCACGTTACTGGTAAAATTTCTTTGATATGACTTGTGTTTATTTATGAAAAAAAATGAAATATGGCGAAAATTTTGAAAATTTAACAATTTTCAAACTTTAAATTTTTATGCCCTTAAATCAGAGAGATATGTCACACAAATTTCTTAATAAATAACATTGCCCACATGTCTACTTTACATCAGCACAATTTTGGGACCAAAATTTTTTTTTTTTACAAAGTTATAAGGGTTAAAATTTGACCAGCGATTTCTCATTTTTACAACACCATTTTGTTTTTAGGGACCACATCACATTTGAAGTCACTTTGAGGGTCTATATGATAGAGAATACCCAAAAGTGACACCATTCTAAAAACTGCACCCCTCAAGGTGCTCAAAACCACATTCAAAAAGTTTATTAACCCTTTACGTGCTTCACAGGAACTGAAGCAATGTGGAAGGAAAAAATTAACATTTAACTTTTTTTGCAAAAACTTTACTTCGGAACCTATTTTTTTTATTTTCACAAGTGTTAAAAGAAAAAATGAACCACAAAATTTGTTGTGCAATTTCTCCTGAATAAGCCGATACCCCATATGTAGGGATAAACCACTTTTTGGGCGCACGGCAGAGGTCGCAAGGGAAGGAGCGACATTTGACTTTTTCAACGCAGAATTGGCTGGACGCCATGTCGCGTTTGTAGAGGCCCTGATGTGTCTAAACAGTGGAAACCCATCACAAGTGACCCCATTTTGGAAACTAGACCCCCTAAGGAACGTATCTAGATGTGTGGTGAGCACTTTGAACCTCCAAGTGCTTCACAGAAGTTAATAACATAGAACAGTGAAAATAAAAAATCATATTTTTTCCACAAAAACAATCTTTTCACCCCAATTTTTATTTTTCCAAGGGTAACAAGACCCCAAAAGTTTTTGTGCAATTTGTCCTGAGCATGCTGATACCCCATATGTGGGGTAAACCACTGTTTGGGTGCATGGCAGAGCTTGGAAGGGAAGGAGCGCCGTTTGACTTTTTCAGCGCAGAATTGGCTGGACGTCATGTCGTGTTTGTAGAGGCCCTGATGTGTCTAAACAGTGGAAACCCCCCACAAGTGACCCCATTTTGGAAATTAGACCCCCTAAGGAACTTATCTAGATCTGTGGTGAGCACTTTGAACCTCCAAGTGCTTCACAGAAGTTTATAACATAGAGCCGTGAAAATAAAAAATCATATTTTTTCCACAAAAACGATCTGTTCACCCCAATTTTTATTTTCCCAAGGGTAACAAGACCCCAAAAGTTTTTTGTGCAATTTGTCCTGAGCATGCTGATACCCCATATGTGGGGGTAAACCACTGTTTGGGTGCATGGCAGAGCTTGGAAGGGAAGGAGCGCCGTTTGACTTTTTCAACTCAGAATTGGCTGGACGCCATGTCGCGTTTGTAGAGGCCCTAATGTGTCTAAACAGTGGAAACCCCCCACAAGTGACACCATTTTGGAAACTAGAACCCCTAAGGAACTTATATAGATGTGTGGTGAGCATTTTGAACCCCCAAGTGCTTCACAGAAGTTTATAACTCCCGGGCATGAAAATAAAAAGTCATATTTTTTCCACAAACCTGATCGTTTAGTCCCCAATTTTTTATTTTTCCAAGGGTAACAGGAGAAATTAGACCACAAAAGTTGTTGTCCAATTTGTCCTGAGTACGCTGATACCCCATATGTGGGGTGGGACCACTGTTTGGGCGCACGGCAGGGCTTGGAAGGGAGGGAGCGCCGTTTGACTTTTTCAAACCAAAATTGGCTGGAATTGAAATTGGACGCCATGTCGCGTTTGGAGAGCCCCTGATACGCCTAAACAGTCGAAACCCCCCACAAATCACAGCATTTTGGAAACTAGACCCCTTAAGGAACTTATCTAGATGTGTGTGAGCACTTTGAACCCCCAGGTGCTTCACAGAAATTAATAAACGTAGAGCCGTGAAAATAAAAAATCATTTTTTTCCTCAAAAATTATTCTTTAGCCCGCTATTTTTTTTATTTTCCCAAGGGTAACAGGAGAAATTGGACCCAAAAAGTTGTTGTGAAATTTTTATGTGTACGCTGATACCCCATATGTGGGGTGAAACCACTGTTTGGGCGCATGGGAGTGCTTGGAAGGGAAGGAGCGCCATTTTGTAATGCAGACTTTGATGGAATGTTCTGCAGGCATCATGTTGTGTTTGCAGAGCCCTTGATGTACCTAAACAGTAGAAACCCCCACAAGTGACACCATTTTGGAAACTAGACCCCCCAAGGAGCTTATCTAGATGTGTGGTGAGCACTTTGAACCCCCAAGTGCTTCACAGAAATTTATAAACGCAGAGCCGTGAAAATGAAAAATCATTTTTTTCTCAAAAATGATTTTTTAGCCAGCTATTTTTTATTTTCCCAAGGGTAACTGGAGAAATTAGAACCCCAAAATTGGTGTGCAATTTGTCCTGAGTATGCTGATACCCCATATGTTGGGGTAAACCACTGTTTGGGCGCACGGCAGGGCTCGGAAGGGAGGGAGCGCCATTTGACTTTTTGAAAGCCACGTCGTGTTTGGAGACCCCCTGATGGGTCTAAACAGTGGAAACCCCCACAAGTGACCCCATTTTGGAAACTAGACCCCTTAAGGAGCTTATCTAGATGCGTGGTGAGCACTTTGAACCCCCAAATGCTTCACAGAAATTTATAAACGCAGAGCCGTGAAAATGAAAAATCATTTTTTTCTCAAAAATTATTTTTTTAGCCAGCTATTTTTTATTTTCCCAAGGTAACCGGAGAAATTAGAACCCCAAAATTGGTGTGCAATTTGTCCTGAGTACGCTGATACCCCATATGTTGGGGTAAACCACTGTTTGGGCGCACAGCAGGGCTCGGAAGGGAGGGAGCGCCATTTGACTTTTTGAACGCCACGTCGTGTTTGGAGACCCCCTGATGTGCCTAAATAGTGGAAATCCCTCAATTCTAGCTCCAATTTGTCCTGAGTACGCTGATACCCCATATGTTGGGGTAAACCACTGTTGGGGCGCACGGCAGGGCTCGGAAGGGAGGGAGCGCCATTTGACTTTTTGAAAGTCACGTCGTGTTTGGAGACCCCCTGATGGGTCTAAACAGTGGAAACCCCCACAAGTGACCCCATTTTGGAAACTAGACCCCTTAAGGAGCTTATCTAGATGGTGGTGAGCACTTTGAACCCCCAAATGTTCACAGAAATTTATAAACGCAGAGCCGTGAAAATGAAAAATCATTTTTTTCTCAAAAATATTTTTTTAGCCAGCTATTTTTTATTTTCCCAAGGGTAACCGGAGAAATTAGAACCCCAAAATTGGTGTGCAATTTGTCCTGAGTATGCCTGATACCCCATATGTTGGGGTAAACCACTGTTTGGGCGCACGGCAGGGCTCGGAAGGGAGGGAGCGCCATTTGACTTTTTGAAAGCCACGTCGTGTTTGGAGACCCCCTGATGTGCTAAACAGTGGAAACCCCCCACAAGTGACCCCATTTTGGAAACTAGACCCCTTAAGGAGCTTATCTAGATGTGTGGTGAGCACTTTGAACCCCCAAGTGTTTCACAGAAATTTATAACGCAGAGCCGTGAAAATGAAAAATCTTTTTTTTCTCAAAAATGATTTTTTTAGCCAGCTATTTTTTATTTTCCCAAGGGTAACCGAGAAATTAGAACCCCAAAATTGGTGTGCAATTTGTCCTGAGTACGCTGATACCCCATATGTTGGGGTAAACCACTGTTTGGGCGCACGGCAGGGCTCGGAAGGGAGGGAGCGCCATTTGACTTTTTGAACGCCACGTCATGTTTGGAGACCCCCCTGATGTGCCTAAATAGTGGAAATCCCTCAATTCTAGCTCCAACCCTAATCCCAACACACCCCTAACCCTAATCCCAACCGTAATCGTAACCTAAATCCCAACCCTAATTCCAACCCTAATTGTAACCCTAACTCTAATTGTAACCCTAACCCTAATTGTAACCCTAACCCTAATTCTAACCCTAATTATAACCCTAACCCTAAGGCTAGGTTCATTTTGCGTTTTACGTGATCGCGTTATGCTATACCCGCTAGCGCAGAGGAATCAGCAGATGATTCATCTGCGCTAGCGGTGACGGAGCCCAGACGCTGCAGCCCGCGTCCGAGGCTCCGTCACTGAATGATGGCACGTCGCAAACGCATGCCGCTTTACGGCATGCGTCGCGATGCGCCCTCAAATGGGGGTGAATGGCAGTGTTAACGGACTGCGTTACACCGCGTTATACCGCGGTGTAGCGCAGTCCGTCTAACGGACTGCCATAACGCAGTATGAACCCAGCTTAACCCTAACGCTAATTATAACCCTAACCCTAATGCTAACCCTAACCCTAATGCTAACCCTAACCCTAATGCTAACCCTAACCCTAATTATAACCCTAACCCTAATTATAACCCTAACCCTAACAGAAAAATGAAAATAAATATAATTTCTATTTTTTATTATATGTCCCTAACTAAGGGGGTGATAAATGGGGGGGTTATGTACTGTTTTTTTTATTTTGATCACTGTGATAGTTTATCACAGTGATCAAAATGCACTTTCTGGAGAATGAATGAAACTTTTTTTGAATCTGCCGCCAAGCAGATCGGCGGGCGCACTGCGCATGCGCCCGCCATTTTTTTTTTGCAGGAAGAAGACGCCGGGATCCTAGGGCCTGCGGGAGGACGGTGGACACCGGTAAGTATACGGGGGGGCGATCGGGGGACCGGGGGACCCTCATTTTCTCCCCTCTGATGTGCGATCACATCAGAGGGGAGAGAAATCATTTTTTTTTTTTGCGATCGCGGCTATGCTTGCATAGCCGCGATCGCAACACCGGGATCGGTGAATACCGACCCGGATCATGTTCTCTGGGGTCTCGGCTACCCCCGGTAGCCGAGACCCCAGAGAATATTTGCCCATCCCCCCACCAGCACAGCGGCACATAGCGGCGGGCGCACTGAGCATGCGCCGCCATTTTCTTAACAGCGCCGGCACCGGGGGACAACGGAGGGCCCGGGGGCCACATGGACTGGATCGGGGGCTACATGGGGGTCCTGGGGACCCTTTTTCTCTGTCCCCCTGATGTCCGATGACATCAGGGGACAGAGAAATTAAATGGCACATCAGATTTTTTTTTTTTTGTTGTTGCGGTCGCCGTTATAGGGTTAATAACGGCGACCGCAACATCGGGTCGGTAAAAACCGACCCGATTCATGTTCTCTGGGGTCTCGGCTACCCCCGGTAGCCGAGACCCCGGAGAAAATGCGCCTCTGGGGGCGCTATTCACTTTTTCCACAGCGCCGTTAATTAACGGCGATGTGGTTTAAGTACCCTTAATGACCGCCGTTAAAGGCGTATCGGCGGTCGTTAAGGGGTTAAGAAGGTGAAGATGAAGAATAATTTGATGAGAAAGATGATGCTGCTGAAGATTATGAAGGAGAAAGTGTGGCACTGGCAAAAGTTAAAAAGGTGAAGAGCATGGAAGTTGTGAAACATACATATTTGCCAAAATAGAAAAAAGGTTAACAACATTGTCAATTTGTTAGTCAATCCAAACGTATTTAAAAAAAATATATATTAATGCTATTCCAATGCATTGGGTTAAACATGTATGCCTTTATTGTCTCCTCAACCTCCCCCAATACATTCTACATTAGTCTTTGTTGTTTTCCTTCATGTACAATTAACCAACAAGGCAAGAATGGGTTTTTTTAATGTCGATATTTGGTTCCCATAGACTTACATGGGACTTCCGGTATCGGAATCGGATATCGACGATATTTAGTGATATCGGCGATACCATTCCGATCCGATATTTTTAGATATCGAGCAGTATTGCTCAACACTACTTGTCACATGACCTTTTTTCCCTATTTAGTCTGGATCCGCCCTTCTGGCTTTGCTGGACTTCATTGTATTATCTACTCTTAAGCTAGCCGGGTGCTTAGGTGCCTTACTCAGTCAGTTTTGCTTGATGTTAGGATCTCTAAGTATTTTGTTTTCTGTTTAATTATCACTGCTACAATTTCTGTTAGAATTCTGTTCTGTTCAGCACTACAATGAGACTCTTAGAAGCACCCTAGCCCATTCACTATCTCCATCCGTCACTCCCTTAAGATGGCTGGACCATCATTGTAAATGCACCATTGTATATAAACACCTATACATTGTATCTCCCCCACCTCATTGTAGATTGTAAGCTGTCACGAGCAGGGGCGACTTATTTTGCTTTAATTATTGTATTGTTAACGTTGTTACTTATGACTTCTGTTCTGAAACTGCTAAACTGTAAAGCGCTGCGGAATATGATGGCGCTATATAAATAAATATTATTATTATTATTCCTCTGAGCTGCTCCCACCACCTTCCTGTTCCTCACGCCATGTTGGGTCTTGGACCTCATCATCTCCATTACCCTCTTCCAACACCTGCTGCTGTTGGGTGGTCTGGCCAGCACCATGCTCAACAGAAACTGGCACCTGAGTCTCATCATCATCAGATGCGTTCTGCGGTGTGCTGAGCATCGGCACTGGCTCACCCGCCTCTTCAGATTCTGAGAGACACAGCTGTTGCGCATCACTGCATACTCCCTCTTCTTCACATTCCAGAATGCTGCTTGGCTGGGCCCCTGTTTGCAAGCCAACAGATTCTGAGAACAGAAGCAGAGACTCAGCTGGCTCCTGTACAGAAATGTCTGACTGCCTGGGCAATTTGGCAGGCGGTGAAGAGACAGATGGTTGCCCAACAGTGCTGTGGTCCTGAGAGGAGGTGGAAGCAATTGAAGTCGATGAATTGGCTGACATCCAACCAACAACGGCTTCAATTTGTACTTCCCGCAGCAGGGGGTTACGCCGACCTCCTACAAAAGTGCGCATAAAGGAACATTCACGGGGAAAACTGGTGGATGCTGTGTCACTGGGGGCGGCAGCAGCCACAGAATCCCCACGTCCTCTCCCTGCTGAAACTCCACGTCCACGACCACGTGCCTTACTCCCTGCCTTCTTCATCTTGGTAGATTGATAAAGAAAGTCTGAAAAGTTATAAGGCCTAAGTGTGCTTATTCCGCAGAGACTGCAGTGAACACTGCACACAACTATTCACTACCCAACGCGTCACAGCAGGAAAGCAGTCTGTGCGTCCAAACAAAGGCGCAAGCATACATGCACGTACCCTGTTTATAAAGCTATGTAAAAAAAAATAATTAGGTAGTAGTGACGCACACTTTATTGTGGTACAGTATTACATCGCCATTCACCATCTGTGGCTATGCAGTCTCATCTATATATACCTTATCTATCCTGTTGTCATGCTTGCAAGTCCACAGTCAGGCATAAATAGCAATTTTCACTATGCACTATGCACTTTTTAAAGGTTATGTTTGTTAAGAAAAATGATTATTGGCACATATTATGAGTATTACCTGATGGTAATTGTCTAATTTTTATAAACTGTTTAGTGACATTATTCAGCAAATGTAACATTTTATTAAGTGTCACTGATAACTTGTAATGCTGATGATGTTTTGAAGTCAGACATTCATTGTCTATACAATAAAAATGGTGTACATACTGTTACTTATCCATCATTAATGGATTCAGATAAGTACTTGTATGCTTTTATGTACAACCGTATAGCAGATTCCTTAACTAATTTATTTTGTGGTTTGCATTGCTGTTCAACATGTTAATGTATGCGTTTATGTTTGTCAATTCTTTATTTATCTATATATTTTTTTAAATGAAATCATCATCTTATGCTAGTAAAGGTTATCTTTCTCTTCTTTGGAGTATAGACATTTAAAATTGACACGTAACAAGGAAAATACTTGATCTAGTATTTAAACATCCTCCTTGACCCTGGGCTCCAACACCGCCAGTTGTTGCCTGGAAGTGCTGTTAGCACAGTCAACACTTGGTCTTGTGTTACTGGGGTTCAGTAATGTCAGTTGTTCCCCTGCTGTGTGTACGGCAATAAGTCCTGCTGCCTCCATCCTGTTCTCTTCTCATCCCTGGGCTCCAACACCGCCAGTTGTTGCTCGGAAGTACTTGGCACTGGTACTGACTCCTGCCCAGCCTGGTTACAGCACGACAGCTGTTTCCTGGCAGTGTCAACGTCAATAAGCCTCCAATAAGTTGTCCTGTCGTGTTGCATTCTGGTTAGCCGACTCTATGGTGCCTGCAGTTTAGGTCAATCCTATGTGTGCTGTGGGATATGTAAATAAAGGCTGTTTCCGTTGTGACAATAGGACAAGCACCCACTGTAGGACTGTGTGATTCGGTAACTGCGGACGGCTTGCGGCCTGTCAACTTACATTTTCATGGGTGCCTTCTGGTACCCGTCCGGTTTCCAGTACCGTCAACTGGTTCTCCTCAGTGACTTTGGCCTAGGTGCCTCCATCTCGGTATCCGAGTTCCAGCAACGTCTGCTGGTCCTTGGTAGTGCTTTGAAGCACAGGTACCTCCTGCTTAGTAACCGTGTCCCAGTAACGTCAGCTGGTCCTCGGTTGTGACATTGGCTCTTTTCCTTCTGCTGCCCCTCCGGGTTCCAGCACAGTCAGCTGGTCCTCGTTAATTGCATTGGCTCTTGTACCTTCTGGTACCCGTCCGGGTTCCAGTACCGTCAACTGGTTCTCCGCAGTGCCTTTGGCCTAGGTGCCTCCATCTCGGTATCCGAGTTCCAGCAACGTCTGCTGGTCCTTGGTAGTGCTTTGGAGCACAGGTACCT
This sequence comes from Oophaga sylvatica, assembly GCA_033576555.1. Lineage (NCBI taxonomy): Eukaryota > Metazoa > Chordata > Amphibia > Anura > Dendrobatidae > Oophaga > Oophaga sylvatica. Next base: position 892,357,988 of record JARQOD010000001.1, on the reverse strand, counting down.
CCTGCTTAGTAACCGTGTCCCAGTAACGTCAGCTGGTCCTCGGTTGTGCCATTGGCTCTTTTCCTTCTGCTGCCCCTCCGGGTTCCAGCACAGTCAGCTGGTCCTCGTTACTTCCATTGTCTCTTGTACCATCTGATACCCGTCCGCGTTCCAGTAACGTCAGCTGGTTCGCGGAAGTTAGTCAGCCTTCTTGTACCTTCAGCTACATTTACAAATTGAAGATTTTTGAAATTTTTTTTGGGTAATCACTCGGGATCTCAAACAATGAAGACGACGACCCTGATGACCACCCCGAAGAAGATGACGACCACAAGGACGACGAGCATCAAACCAACCAGCCTGAACACCATCACAAAGAAGAAATAAAAGATTACCCAGAAGATCACCAACAGGACAAAGAAGGTTAAGACAAACTACAAGATACAGAACAAGAGACAGAAGAACAATAAGCAGAAGATCAAAAAGCAGAACATGAAGTATAAGACCAAAATGAAGAGCTAAATATATGCTCTAAATTATAAGCAGAAGAAGACTAAGCAGTGTATGGGGGTGAGTCCGTTCCTCCTCGTGGTGCCCCTGGAAAATGCCTGCTGCTGCAGGCTAAACTGAACACGGACAAATACTGTTGTAATTTAAATCTTTTGTGACAGCAAGAACGCAAGGATGAAATATTCATACTTTTAAAGATTACAAGTACAGGAATCTCTGTCACAAATAAGAATATGATGAAGAAGATGAAGAGGAAGAAGATGAAGAAGTAGAATATGAAGAAGAATAATAGTGTAATAAGAACAATATGAGTAATGTTAACAAAAAGATGAATAGGAATAAGTTTAAAAAGAAGATAAAGAAGGTGAAGATGAAGAATAATTTGATGAAAAAGATGATGCTGCTGAAGATTATGAAGGAGAAAGTGTGTCAAAAGTTAAAAAGGTGAAGAGCATGGAAGTTGTGAAACATACATATTTGCCAAATAGAAAAAAGGTTAACAACATTGTCAATTTTTTCGTCAATCCGAACATCTTTAAAAAAAAAAATATTAATGCTATTCCATTTGATTGGGTTAAACATCTATGCCTTTAATGTCTCCTCAACCTCCCCCAATACATTCTACATTACTCTTTGTTGTTTTCCTTCATTAACAATTAACCAACAAGGCAAGAATGGGCTTTTTTAAATTCCGATATTTTGTTCCCATAGACTTGCATTGGATTTCCGGTATCGGTATCGGGTATCGCCGATATTTTTGGGGTATCGGCGATACCATTCCGATTCCGATACTTTTGGATATCGGAAAGTATCGCTCAACTCTAATCAATATCATTCAAAACAGGATCCCCAGGTGTCAGGGAAAAAGCCCAATCCTGAGGATCGCCGTGCAGGAGAGAGATGACAATTTGAACCTGCTGTGCTGCGTTACCTGAGGACTTAGGCTTTAAGGCAAAAAACAACTTACAGTTATTTTTGAAATTCAGAAATTTAGCCCGATCCCCCAAAAACAAATCTGGCATGGGAATCCTAGGTTCCACAACCGGCAACCTAGCAAGATAGGTAGCAATACTCCGAACCTCAGTGGCAAGCTGATCCACACGGCCAGACAACTGTGCAAACTCCATTGAAAGAAAAAAAAAATCCTCCTCAGCACCCAGAGAAAAAGAGGGAAAAAATGCAACAGACAGAAAAAAAAAATCTCTGACAACTCTGACAACTTTTTTCTTTCCACACTATTTTTCCCTTCTGTGAGTACCATATAATTTTCAGTTATGGCCAGTGATACTGTTGTGTTTCGGTAGCTGAGGAGGACAGGAACAACAGCAGGGCAGCAGAACACCTGAGATGTTGGTAACTGATGGGTTGCAGATTCCTAAACTAACGACACAACTAGAGGTAGCCGTGGAGCATTCCTACATTGATCCTAGACGCCTCGTCACAGCCTGAGAGATAACTACACCTAAAGGCAGAAAGATGAAAGCTATCTGCCCCAGAGCAGATCCCCAAAGAAAATAGGAAGCCCCCAAACAGATAATGGGGTTAGACAAGATGAAAACACAAACATAGGCAGAAAATAGATTGAGCAAACGCTGGGGCCACAAGCTGACTAAATAGGATAGGAAAGGAGAGATTACTTTCTGCAACCCAGAAAACCCTACAAAAATCCAACAATTCTGATTACAAAAATACTGAGATCACACGATCTCGCCACCCGCTAAATCAGATCTCAGTGTGAACAAAACCAAGCTGCAGCCGCTGAAAAAAACAGGAAAAAGCAAATGAGCAAATAACAGTGGCTGCAGATAAACTGTGAGGAGCTCAGGCCCCAGGAGGGGACCTGGCTGACCTCCACAAAAAAGCAGAAAACAATGCAAAAAGCAAGCACAAAAAGAAAAGCAAAAAATATCTTATCTGAAAGCAGGAGATGCAGGCAAGACTCCAGCAAACTTCCAAATGAACCAGGAACCACAATTGAGACAAGAACAATTGATCACGGCAACCATCATGGGAGGGAACCTCCCTTATATCAGACCAGTCCGTGATCCCTGATTGCCACTCCTCGCTGAAAGATTCAGTACTATCGGTAACCACCAGAGGGAGCCTCTGCTCAGAAACCATCTCTAGCATATTCATAACAGACAGAGATTTGTCTTCCAACAAGACAATGATCCCAAACATAAAGCAAAATCTACAATGGAATGAATCACAAATAAACGTATCCAGGTGTTAGAATGGCCAAGTCAAAGTCCACTCCAGACCTGAATCCAATCGAGAATCTGTGGAAAGAGCTGAAAACTGCTGTTCACAAACGATCTCCATCCAACCTCACTGAGCTCGAGCTGTTTGCCAAGGAAGCATGGGCAAGAATTTCAGTCTCTCGATGTACAAAACTGATAGAGACATACCCCAAGTGACTTGCAGCTGTAATCACAGCAAAAGGTGGTGCAACAAAGTATTAAGTTAAAGGGGCCAAATAATATTGCACGCCCCACTTTTCAGTTTTTGTATTTCCACAAAAATTTAAAATAACCAATCAATTTCATTCAACTTCACAATTGTGTCCCACTTGTTGTTGATTCTTCACCAAAAATTAACATTTGGTATCTTTATGTTTGAAGCATGATTTGTGGGAAAAGGTTGAAAAGTCCCAGGGGGCCGAATACTTTCGCAAGGCACTGTACATAGTTTCTCATGTAAATTCTTAACTTGACTCATGATATTTGATGCCATTGCTATCTCTTGTGGTTTCTTAATTATAAATGATCAGATAGAATATATCTGAGCCAATGCACAACAACAGTTGAAGGATGCAAAGCCTGACAACCACAAATATTCTTAGCCCTGTATTTTCTGTGGTTGTTACTAGACCTTAACCATGATGCTTTCTGTTGCCTGCAGAAAATTGAAAGTTATTAACAATGAAGTCATCTCTTTCTATAATTTCTTTGACATGCATACCATACAATCTACAGTCCCTGGTGTATCTTAGGATCCCCAGCTCATTACCAAATGGTCAGACAAACCACGATTTCAGTGGAATTGGCCTGCTATCTAATGTGCATGTAGGAATCTTTACTATTCCGCAACTCTTGTCAGGAGAAAGCAGAATCATTCACATCAAAATTAGAAAACCTGATTCTATCAAACTCTCCACCTGGCTGAATTATCATGCTTATGGGGGAATTGAGAGATCTTGTTCAACTTAGAGCTATCTAAAGTGAATGGGCACCTTGAAACCTGAATCTGTGGCTGACCAACATTTTGTTCAAAACTCTGAATAAAATCTGTCCAAAACTGGATTGTGGCCTTCAATTGCTTCTGATAGCATGTTTCCAGAGTACACTTTCCTAAGTGATGCATGATCAAATAATTTCTTTCCCAAATATTTTTTAAAAGGATAATTGCATTCAAAAACTGAAATGTTGCCCTGTAAAAATTAAGAGAATACAGAATTGTCTACTGGAGTTTTTCTGTAACAAAATCCAAAGCCATGTTAATATTACTAGAAGACTTACTTTGAAGACTCCAACAACTCACCAACCCATAGTTGTATCATGTACAATAATGGTAGATCAATGGAAGGAGCTGCACACCTTAAGGTACATGGAGAAGTTTCAAATAGGATTAATTATTAGTTTTTCATTTCCATTAATTACACCACAGTAAGAGTAGCATTATGTAACGTTTCGGGTATGAAACCCTTCTCATACTTTAGGCAAAGGTCACTACACATAAGTCAAAGGAATCAAGAGTACAGGGTGGGCTTGCCCCTTAAAAGGACAGCAAGGATCCATATTTATCAGGCTTGCGGTATGTGTCACATCCGAGGAGCATTACATGGCTTAAAAGGCTTTTTACACTGACTCTCCACATAGAGAAAATTTACCCCTTAGACTTCCTATTTGGGATGTGTAATAATCATATAAATACTATCATGGGGTTTACTTGGACTCATGTCCTCTTCAAATACCGAATGACACAGTAGAGGGTGTAATTGTTGAGATAGTCCTACTGATTATACTTAAAGGGAAGTAATTGACCTATGCCGGTGTCACTCATAGCACTCTACAGGCATTCAAAATTGTCAAATATTTATGCTGCTAGGCTTTTTATAATTATTGTTTTCAGACAAAAGTCATTTCATTGTTAAGGAGTAGAGTATGGAACGTTTTTAATGATAAAGCCATTTCAATTGATTTCTTCTAGTAACTTAATTTCTGGTCAATAGGCAGTAGCTACTTAGTAGGGTTTTAAGTAGTTTTTTGGTTTATTGTTAATGTTCCTTGGCAACTCTATTGAAAAGGACATATGTATCTTTTGTATCTAATTTGTAAGAGTTACCTAATTTATTTATTTTTCATTTTAAATGTCAGAAGGAGCTTAAACAAGCAGTTTAGCTCACTTGGGATCACAGGCTTCTCATGGATAATAGATGATGAACATGGATACTAGAAATAAGCAAATGTGCTGGTAGTGAACAACATGACATAAGTATGTTTTGCTATGGTTAAGCTCACTTTTTCCATTGTCTTTATAATTGTATTCATTTTAAAAGTGGAACTTGCTGCAGATTTTCTTCATGCTGGAATATTTGTAAGGCATTTGCTACACTGGATGTCATCTGTGTAATCTGACAGCATACTAAATTCTTGTTCACAACTACAGGATTTGTTTAGCTCCAGGCATCTGTGTTTGGATTACAAGAATGCTGATTGGTTCACTGCCAGGGGCACAAAAAGGTCGTGCTTTTCTTTTAAAGACTTTTTTATGTCTAAGAGTTGGACTCATTAATCAGAGTTAAACGGAAGGGGACTAGCCAGTGGGTTTAAATTCATGTCTTTGTAAGGGCATCAAAACAATGAAAAGCTAAAGGTTGGTGTGAAAGGTTGAGTAGATTTTTGTATAGATTACATAACCTATATTCTTCTGACAAATAACACTGAACAGGAATAAAGATAATGTATGTATTTTATAATCTTCCAGATCTGAATTATGGCCCTCCGATTGTTCAACATTGATGTATTTAAAGTATTTTAGGATCAAAGCAAAAAAGATTGGTAACATCCAGCATGACTTCTACAATTTGAAGTCATGCATCACAGGTCTTCAAAAAAATATTTTTTGTAATCATCGCAGGTGACTTTGTACTTTTCTGAATCATCTTTTTGTCCTGATTTCTGTAGAATGTATAGTTTCCATGGAGCAGTATCATTATTATAAGATATAGGAAATATACTGGCGACATTAAGAAAACAGTAATCTAAATATCAGAAAAAAATGCTTCACCTTCACCTTACAAAACAGTTTTTATTGAACCAAAATAATTTCACATGCAAACTAGAAACCAAAATATGAGCAGAAATTAAAAGTGCTTGACATTAGACTGTCGTTGATACAATTTTTCAGGGTAGTCCCTATATAACATCCAACAGTAATCTGCCATCTTTGAGTCATTCCAAACACCCTGGTAGCGGTGATCCATTACTTTAATGTCCTGGTGAAACCGCTCGCCTTGTTCATCTCTTACATCCCCAAGATTTTGAGGGAAAGAAATCTAAATGTGAATGCAAAAAGTGCATTTTCAGAGACATGCGACATCCAAGACACTGGTATGCATTTAGCAGTTCCTCAACACCTTCAACATATTCTGGAGATTTTTGTTTTCCTAAGAAGTTTTCACAGGTTCACTTGAAGCTTTTCCAAGATCTCAATTCCTTATCATTTAGAGTTCCTTCAAACACATTATCTGTCATAAGCTCTCTAATCTGAGGACCAACAAATACCCCTTCCTTCAGTTTTGCTGGTGAAATGCTGGAGAATTTCTGTGAAATGTACTGGAACCCTTGTGAATTTGTCATTGCCATGGCTTTCATAATATTTTTAATCAATACCAACTTTATATGTATTGGAGAAAGAAAGATTTTTGCTGGAGCAACTAAAGGATTATGCTGAACATTGTCATTACCTGGAGCATAGATGTTTCTCTGTCCCCAATCATGATGAACATAATGCTCTACTGTATTTCTACTGTCCCATAAACACAAGAAGCAACAATATTTTGTGAAACCTCCTTGCATTCCCATTAGCAGACCAATCCCTTTCAAATCTCCACAGATATTCCATTGATGATGCTTATATTGTGGAGAATCCAAAACAAGTGACAGATTTTAATAACTTTCCTTTAGATGACATGACTGACCAATAGGGATAGATGGTTTCATATTTCCATTGTGAAGCCACACTGCTTTCAAACTTCTCTGAGATGAGTCAATAAATCTGCAACAAAATACTCTTGATTCAGTTCTTCAAAGAGGCCATTGACATTGTTACAGTACACCATTGGTTCATCAACTGTGAAAAATTGTATTAAAGTGTTACTTCTGTTTCGGTAATAACACACTATGACATAATCATGAAGAAGATTCTTCTGTTTCAACCTAGATGCAAGAAGTTCTGATACCTAACGCGTCATACCTAACAGACCGGACATTCAGCATCTCCCACTCACACACCACCTCCTCACCGCACCCTCTATCTGTGAGAGTCCCGCAAGGTTCAGTCCTAGGGCCCCTGCTCTTCTCCATCTACACCTTCGGCCTCGGACAGCTCATAGAATCTCACGGCTTTGAATATCACATCTAATGCTGATGACACATAAATCTACATCTCTGGACCAGATATCACCTCCCTACTAAACAGAATCCCTCAATGTCTGTCCGCTATTTCATCCTTTTTCTCCGCTAGATTCGTAAAGCTTAATATGGACAAAACAGAATTCATCATCTTTCCCCCATCTCACACAACCCCTCCAATGGACTTATCAATTAATGTAAACGACTGCCCACTCTCTCCAGTCCCACAAGCTCACTGCCTCAGGATTATCCTTGACACTGATCTCTCTTTTAAACCACATATCCAAGCCCTCTCCACCTCCTGCCGACTTCAACTCAAAAATATCTCACGTATCCGTACATTCCTCAACCAAGAATCTGCAAAAACCCTAGTCCATGTCCTCATCATCTCCCGTCTCGACTACTGCAACCTCCTGCTCTGTGGCCTCCCCTCTAACACTCTTGCACCCCTCCAATCTATTCTAAACTCTGCTGACCGATTAATCCACCTGTCCCTCCGCTATTCCCCGGCCTCTCCCCTCTGTCAATCCGTGCACTGGCTCCCCATTACACAAAGACTCCAGTTCAAAACCCTAATCATGACATACAAAGCCATCCACGACCTGTGTCCTCCATTCATCTGTGACCTCGTCTCCCGGTATCTACCTGCACGCAAACTCCGATCCTCACAAGATCTCCTTCTCTACTCCCCTCTTATCTCCTCTTCCCACAATCGCTTACAAGATTTCTCCCGCGCATCCCCCCTACTCTGGAACTCTCTACCACAACATATCAGACTCTCGCCTACCATGGAAAGCTTCAAAAAGAACCTGAAGACCCACCTCTTCCGACAAGCCTACAACCTGCAGTAACCACAGATCCTCCAAACCGCTGCACAACAAGCTCTACCCTCACCTACTGTATCCTCACCCATCCCTTGTAGATTGTGAGCCCTCACAGGCAGGGTACTCTCTCCAACAGTACCAGTCGTAACTTGTATTGTTTAAGATTACTGTACTTGTATTTATTATGTATACCCCACCTCACATGTAAAGCGCCATGGATTAAATGGCGCTGTAATAATAATAAATAATAATAATAATTTATCTTTTGACAATGAAAGGTCTCTAATGAGATCATTTAATTCATCTTGAGTGTCACATTGCCGTTGGATTCAGTGGCTGGTGTTCCTGCCTTGGCCGCTGGGAGGCGCCGGACTCCTTCGGCTGGTGGTGCCGGTAATAGGAGAGCGGTATCCTCATATGGTTTCGCTCCTTTGACGCCGGTCTCTGTCGCTGCACATCGCCATGTTTCGCCTGTGGGTAATGTTGGTGACAGAGAAGGGTTCCCTGCGCAGGCGTCTGGTGGGCGTAGGCTTCGCTCTTCTGTCAGAGGTGAAGTGGTTGGTGTCAGTCATGCATCACCATCTGGCCTGGTTCTGGGGGTGGTCCAGATGAGGTCATCAGACTGTGAGCCTGTGAGAGGTAGCCATGCCCTTCAAATGCCTTGGAGCCTGGCTTGCAAGCCGCCAGATATAGTCTTGGTTTTCCCAGTGTGCTAGTTTGTTTTGCTATTGTATTTCTGACCTTTGCCTGGATTTCTGACTGTTCTACTACCTGCCGATTTTGTACCTCTGCTGTCCGCCTGGTTTTGACTTTAACTTTAGCCTGAATTTCTGACCCTTCTACTGCCTGCCGATTTTGTACTTTTGCTTCCCTCCTGGTTTTGACCCTTGGACTTCTGACTACGCATTTGGTCTTGCTTTTTATTCCCTTCCTAGCGTTCTTCCTACTCCGGTCCACTGCTATCATAGGCAGCTACCCCCTGGGCTTCACTGTAATTCCAGATCCCTGTATAGGGGTAAAGGGTCTCGGGGTTTCTCAGGGTGCTGTCTTACCTGCAGTTCAGACCTGCAGTGGGCGGACGTCACATTGAGTAAAGCGTTCTGGCTGCTCGGCTGCTCTATCAGGTACATACTCATCTTGACTTGAGGTCTCCATGTTTTCTCCAGTAGCTTCGGCTCCATAGTGTTCATATTCTACTTCATTTTCATCCAATCCAGACAACAAGGGTACAGGAACAGGCAAGGTACCATCATGTGGAACTATCCTAATCGCAGATTCAAGTTCAGGGTAATTAATCTTATGTTTGTTCTTTGTAGAAAAGCCCTTCAGTTTGGCAAAACAAAAGTAGCAGTCAAGACTATGATTTTCGGGTTCTCTCCAAATCTTGGGAACAGCAAATGGCATAGCCACCTTCCTCATATTCAGCCAGTCACAAAGACCATTTGAAAAACTTGAGCATATTACATGAGGGACTCAGCTTTTGTCTTGATCACCAAGTGGACATTTAAAGTACATCTGGTACATCTTTTTAATATCATGAGTGATTGAACGTACTTGGACTTTTGGTGTAAAATAACCACGCACATAGCAGAATCTGTTCGAATGATTGATACACTGTCAGGGCATTTTTCTCCTTAAATTAGATCAAACAGTAAAGTAAGTTCAGTTCATTGGTGGTGACAAACTAAAAAAAAAAATGCGATGACCCGACTGACTATATGTAGATATTTCCCCAGAGATGACATAGGCAGCTTGTAATTAGAACTGATTTTACTGGAGGTAATCTGGTAGATAACCATATACAGTTGTGAGGTAAACGGGTCAGTCTATTCCTTACATGAACATTTGCAGGCAGGCAGTTTCTCAGTGTAATATTGGCTGCTTTCAGGTTCTCTCTCTGTGGAGACCCTCCCTCAGTTACACCTCAGTGGCTGAGCTGTTTTCTTCCCTCTGAGGTGATTTGCCCTCCCAGAAATGCAGTGAAAATCCTCTCACAATGGCGGCTGTCCGCTGCCTTCCCTTCTATCTTTTTGTGGCAGGGCTCAGATCCCTCTAGAGGCCTGTCTCCTGTCAGAGTCTCACATACCAGTCCTTGCTGCATCACCATCCTTTTCTGACTGACTCAAATCTTACTGTCTCATAACAGTTAGCTGCTCCCCATAACATGTGACTTTCCGAAAAGCAGCCATTGGTTGACTGCACTGTCAATACTCCTTCCCATAAAACTCACTAAAACCTTTACTGATGTTGTCCCTGTAAGAAAATTCACAAATAAGCAAGACAAGCAAAGAAATGGGAATAGCATAGGATAAACCACATACATTGAAAATGCAGAAATAAAGTAATAACAAAAACACTTCTAACTCAGTAACTTTATGTGATAGAGCAAAACTAAGCATATTTTTGGAATCAGCACATCAAACTCCATAAAACAGACATATTACATTTGCTGATGATTATTTTGTGTTGACCAGTGAGCATTAGCCATATATGGTGAAAGGAAAACTTGGCAATTTACTAAACTAAATACATCTAGATTTATTATATGTTTTAAACAATATATGCCCTGTGCTCAACTTCTGAAAGTATTTAATGCTTGTATCGAAAGTGGCTAGAAAAAAACCTATTTAAAATGTGCCAAACTGAATAAAAGTGCTACCAGTAGTGAATGTGTTCGGTGATACACAGATATTACTCGAGTACCTGGGTGCACGGATATGCTCGGCATTCATTGAGTATTTTAGGCTAGTGCTCAGACTGAATGTTCAAATCTCCATCCCACATGTTTGGCACCTGTTACACCTCCCATAAACGTGGGGATTGTCTGCCAATCACTGTAATGCTGTAGCCAAAGTGGTAGTGGCACTATTGTAATTGGCTGACCGCATCACCTTATCAGAGGTTGTAAAAGGACTGGCAGTGCCACGCACGGCACAATGACACCATTGCACAGCTCAGAAATAGTTGTTATTGGAGGGAGAGAGAAGTTGTACAGGCCTGTGTGCAGTTTTAGGAATCAGAGTCCTCTAATGGTGATACTTTGCTGAACCATCATGTTAAAAGTCATTTTAAGGGCTGATCTTGTGCTTTGCTGTTTCTATGCATTTAGCCTTGGGACAGCTGGAGCTGGGAGAGTAGCTCAATATAGTCTCTAGGCAGGGTTTAGGGTTTTTCAGTCCACTGCTAAATACAGCTCTGGCAAAAATTAAGAGACCACTGCACAGCTATTTAAAAACGAGCTTCTCTACATGTCTGACAGCCATTTTATTACAGTGTCAGTTGAATTCCAACCAGAGTACACCTCATTCTACTTAATGTGCTTCTGATTAGGTGATCACCTGAACAAAGTCTTATTTAATGAAGGAAAGTATAAAAACACTGCTGTGGTGTTCACAATCCTCTTGCAATAGGACAAGCTGGATGGTAAAACAAGTGCTAGTAATATCCCAAAAGTAATAGGAATGAAAAAATAACTTTTAACCATGCCAAACGAGTTGAAAAGAAAAGTATTGAGTGAGGAAAAGAAGGGCTCAATTCTGGCTTTACTAGCAGAGGGATACATTGAGCATCATGTTGCCTCCATCCCTAAAATTTCTAAGACGGCAGTCCACTACAGCAAGTTCAAGCTGCAGAAATTGGGGACAACAAAGCTAAAGACAGGCAGAGGGTGAAAACGACTCTCCACTGACTGGGATGACCGTCATCTTATTTGAATGTCACTCAGCAACTGCAGGATGACATCAACTGACCTACAAAAGGAATGGCAAATAGCAGCTGGAGTGAAGTGCACTGCAAGAACAGTTCGTAACAGGCTCCTAGAGGCAGGACAAAAGTCATGTGAAGCTAGAAAAAAGCCTTTCATCAATGAGAAGCAAAGGAGAGCCAGCTGAAGTTTGCCAAATGCCATAAGGATTAGACCATAGAGGACTGGAGTAAAGTAATCTTCTCTGATGAGTCTAATTTTCTGCTTTGCCCAACACCTGGTCATCTAATAGTTAGATGGAGAATTGGAGTGGCGTACAAACCACACTGTTTTGCACCCACTGTGAAATTTGCTGGAGGATCGATCATGATCTTGGGATGCTTCAGCAAGGCTGGAATTGGGCAGGTTAATCTTTGCGAAGGATGTATGAATCAAGCCGCATACAAGGTTATCCTGGAAAAACTGTTGATTCCTTCTGCTCAGGCAATGTCCCCAACTCTGAGGACTGTTTTTTCCAGCAGGACAATGCGCCATGCCACACAGCTAGGTCAATCAATGTGTGGATGAAGGCCACCACATCAAATTCCTGTCATGGCCAGCCCAATCTCCAGACCTGAACCCCATTGAAAACCTCTGCAATGTAATCAAGAGGAAGATGGATAGTCACAAGCCATCAAACAAAGAAGAACTGCTTACATTTTTGTACCAGGAGTGGCATAAGGTCACCCAAAAGCCGTGTGAAAGACTGATGGAAAGCATGCCAAGACGCATCAAAGCTGTGATTAAAAATCATGGTTATTCCACAAAATATTGATTTTTGAATTCTTCCTGAGTTAAAACATTAATATTGTTGTTTCTAAATATTATGAACTTGTTTTATTACCATTATTTGAGGACTGCAAGCACTAATTTTTTTTGTTATTTTGACCATTTCTCATTTTCTGAAAATAAATACAAAATTTACGGCTTGGAAATTCGGAGACATGTTGTCAGTAGTTCATAGAATAAAAGAGCTATTTACATTTTACTCAAAATTATGCCTACAAAGAGAAAAATCAGACAAACTGAAAATTTTGCAGTGCTCTCTTAATTTTTGCCAGAGCTGTATATGCTCTTCGTCCTGAGCTCATTTACGGTTAATGAAATGAAAAAGATTTCATCTTATGTGATCACAAATAAAAAAATGCATTTTCATTACCCTGATTAAGACACACAAAGTTTAATTAACTGGAGCATGAAAACATTGCCAATAGCATTAACACAATGCTGTGAAGATACCTTATTGTCTTCTTAATCTACAAAGGCTGACATGCTATTTATAGTCACCTAACATATAAATAATCATGTTCTGTAACCTTCAATTACAATCGGCTCAAAGGAGCAGAATCAACACGAATTACTCGTAAATAACGTCTATACAGAAATCTTGTATCCTGCATTTTATTACTGTAATTTTTCAATAAGTGCTCGTAAATGCTGATTTTTTTTGTTAAATGGTATGTTTATAAATATAATCTTTTTTATTACTTAGTACTGACCAATTAATGTTTATAGTCATAGTCAGTATAATCAATCAACTTAACCTCTTTTCGACATCAGGCGTAAATTTACGTCGATGTCGGACTCCCTCCTTTTGATGTGGTCTCCGGTAGTGAGCCCACATCTTTCCTGCACATGTCAGCTGTTTTGAACAGCTGATATGTTCCCGAAACAGCCGTGGGAGAAATTGCGATCCACCCACAGCTATTAACCATTTAAATGCCGCTGTCAAACTTAGACAGTGGCATTTAACATGCACTTTCAGCAATCGTGCCGGAAATCCGCCCATCGGTGACCTCCTAATGGTGGGTCACCAATGGATTGGCATGACAACCAGAGGTCTCCTGGAGACCTCTATGGTTGTCACTGCCGGACTGCTATGAGCACCGCCCGTTGGTCGACGTATAGCAAGTGAGGTATTCTGCTATATACATGTGATCTGATCATCGCCTGTATGTAGCAGAGCCGATCAGTTCATGGCAGCTTCTAGTCCTCCATGGAGACCATTGAAGCATGACAAAAGTGAAAAAATGTTTTAAAAAATCTAAAAAAATAGGTCAAATCACCCCCTTTGCCACATTCAAAATAAAACAATAAAAAATCGAACGTACACATATTTGGTATCACCGCCTTCAGAATCAACCAATTTATCAATGAAAAAAAAGGTTAACCTGGTCGTTAAATGGCGTAGCAAGAAAATAACTGAAAACGCCAGAATTGCGTTTTTTTGTTCGCCACGACATTGCATTAAAATGCAATAACGGGCGATCAAAAGATCGCATCTGCACCAAAATGGCATAATTAAAAATGTCAGTTCGGTGCACAGAAAAGAAGCCCTCGCCCAACCAGAGATAATGAAAAATGGAGATGCTACGGGTATCAGAAAATGGCGCAATGGGCGCAAGAAAAAAAAAATCACACAGCACTTGGACCATGCGAGTGCTGTCCGATTTTTACACACCATCCACATTTGAAAATCCAGCAATTCATGTGCCACGTACAGTAATCAAACTGACAGGTTAGAATAGAATAGATAGAATAGATGTATACACATAGAATATAAAGATACAGTGGGGAACCAGCCACCAATTGTTCAAATTCTCCCACTTAAAAAGATGAGAGAGGCCTATAATTGACATAATAAGTAGACCACAACTATGAGAGTCAAAATAAGAAAACAATTCCAAAAAATCACCTTGTCTGATTTGGCAAGATTTATTTAGCTTGTTATGGAGGAAAATAAGTATTTGGTCATTAACAAAAGTTCATCTCAATATTTTAATATATATCCTTTGTTGGCAATGACAGAGGTCAACCGTTTTCTGTAAGTCTTCACAAAGTTGGCACACACTGTTGTTGTTATATTGTTCCATTCCTCCATGCAGATCTCCTCTAGAGAAAAGATGTTTTGGGCCTGTCGCTGGGCAACACGGATTTTCAAACCCCTCCAAAGGTTTTCTATGGGGTTGAGATCTGGAGACTGGCTAGGTCACTCCAGGACATTCATATGCTTCTTACGAAGCCACTCCTTTATTGCCTTGGCAGAGTGCTTGGGATCATTATCATGCTGAAAGACACATCCACGTTTCATCTTCAATGCCCTTGCTGATGGAAGCAGCTTTGCACTGAAAATCTCCCGATACATGGCCCCATTCAATTTTTCATGTACACGGATCAGTCATCCTGGTCCCTTTGCAGAAAAACATCCCCAAAGCATGATGTTGCCACCCCCATGCTTCACAGTAGGTATGATGTTCTTTGGATGCAACTCAGCATTTTGTTTCCTCCAAACACGACGAGTTTTGTTTCTACCAAACAGTACTACTTTGGTTTCATGAGAGCATATGACACTCTCCCAATACTCCTCTGGATAATCCAAATGCTCCCTAGTAAATTTCAGACAGGCCCGGACATGTACTGGCTTAAGCAGGGGGACATGTCCGGCACTACAGGATATGAGTCCCTGGCGGTGTAGTGTGTTACTGATGGTAGCCTTTGCTACAGTGGTCCCCACTCTATGCAGGTCATTCACTAGGTCCCCGTGTGGTTCTGAGATTTTTGCTCACCATTCTTGTGATCCTTTTAACCCCACGGGGTGAGATCTTGCTTGGAGCCCCAGATCGATGGAGATTATCAGTGGTCTTGTATGTCTTCCATTTTCTTATTATTGCTCCCTCAGTTGATTTCATCACACCAAGCTGCTTGCCTATTGCAGATTCAGTCTTCCCAGCCTTGTGCAGGGCTACAATTTTGCTTCTGGTGTCCTTCGACAGCTCTTTGGTCTTCACCATAGTGGAGTTTGGACTGTGATTGTTTGAGGTTGTGGACAGGTGTCTTTTATACTGATAACAAGTTCAAACAGGTGCCATTAATACAGGTAATGAGTGGAGGACAGAGGAGCCTCTTACAGAAGAAGTTACAGGTCTGTGTGTTAGGGTTCGAGTTCCCGCTGCTGCACAAGGGGAGTCTCGAACCAGCCCAGCTGTGGTCTCCCATTCATCTCCTACCGCAGTGGAGCCTGCTCTGCAGAGACGTCGGTCCGAGCGTCTTGCCCACTCCAGTACTGTGCAGTGACTTGCTGCTGCCTTTCCTGGATCTGCTATTATAGCCAGTGCTGGAGCAGACGTCTTTGGGACAAAGTCCTGCGTTTTCCCTTCTGAGCATGACCAGAGTGAGATCTCTCATTGGAGATCAGGGGTCACATGCTCAGGTACTGCAGCAGCTCCTATTGGTCTGCCAGGAAGGTCCTGTGACTACTGTTGTTCTGGAACAAGCTTCATTGGTCCTTGTTTCTGGCAGGTCCTGTAGCTGTTACTATAAAAGGGTAGCATGGCTGGGCCGCCATGCGCTAATATCAACCATTGTATGCTATGCGCCAGTGTGGTCATGTGTGTGTGTGGTTAGGGACCCGGCTGAAATAAGCCACTAGAATACCGACTTAATCGGTGAGGAGTTTGGTGTGCTAGCTGGTCAGGGTCGGCGTCCTAGATGCCCTAGATTACCGGCATAACCGGTGAGGAGTTTTGATTGCCGTATTCAGGGTCTGGCGTTCAGACGCCATAGATTGCGGGTGACTCCCGCGAGGACATTAGCACATGATCACGCTTTATGTACGCTTAGCACTTAACTGTGTACCTGAGAGCCTGACAGGACGCAGCACTTTTTCTCAGCGGCCCTGTGACGTAACAGGGTTCGCTTTCAACGCTAGACAGTGCCCTAGCGTGTTTTCTTTGCGACTCAGTTGTGTTTAGTGAGTTCGCACACATCGCCATATAGCGCTGCGGCTCTCCTTCTAGCGGCTCTGTGGAGTAACAGAGTTCGCACTTATTGCCACAGCGCGTTACGGCGTTTATGTTGGCAACTCTGCGGGATAACAGAGTTTGCTTCTTACGCCATTTTACTAGCAGCAGGCTCCGCCTGCACAGTGGACCCCGGGCTGCGAACGCACCTCTCCACATCTTATATTTGGTGCGTTCCGCAGACCCTAACATCATATTAGCGCCAGGGTCTGGCTAGTAAAATGGCGGATGAACAGCGTTTACAGCTGTACATCCAGCAGCTGGAGGGTAGGTTGGCGGCTCTTGAGCGCACAACCTCAGCTGTGGATGTTACCGCAGTCGCTGTTCAGGCTGCTAGCGTAGCTGCAGCCAGTTTGTCCTCTGCCACCTCTGTCCCTACATTGTTCCACCTCCCGCTTCCAGACAAGTTTGCTGGTGACAGCAAGCAATGTTGGGGATTCGTGAGTCAGTGCTCCATACACCTCGAGCTTCTGGCTGCACGTTTCCCCACGGATCGGGCACAAGTGGGCTTTGTGATAGCTCTTCTGTCGGTCAGAGCGTTGGAGTGGGCAACGCCGCTGGGGGAGCGCGACGACCGTGTGGTGCGGAGTGCTTCTCGTTTTCTGGAGGCTCTGAAAAAGGTTTTTCTAGGACCTCAGATCACCCACGATACGGCGCTCAAACTGCTGGCAAGTACCCAGGGTTCGGCTTTGGTCAGCCAGTTTGCTGTCCAATTTCGGACTCTGGCCTCGGAATTAGAGTGGCCAGATAAAGTCCTCATTCCCGTGTTCTGGAGAGGACTGGCGGGTCATGTGAAAGATGCCTTGGCTACCAGAGAGATTCCTGCCACACTGGAGAAGCTTATCGCTATTTCCACCCGCGTCGACCTCCGTTTCCACGAGCGAAGGCTGGAACGTGCTCAGTGTAGGCAGAGGGTTCGGTTGGCTCCAACCTTCACCACCCCTCTGGAGTCGCCCGTTCAGGCGCCCGACCTTCAGGAGGTTGCTCCTGCAGGATCTAAATCTCGGGTCACTCGTCCATCCCCGATTTGTTATATTTGCCAGCAGCAGGGACATTTTGCCAACCGATGTCCACAGCTGCTGAATAAACGGTCGCGCCCAGTAACCGTAGGAACAGGGTCACTGGACGCCATGAGTTTTGCCCCTAAAGTGCTCCTCAAGGGGATAATTACCCACAGTTCTACCACCCTACCCGTCAAGCTGTGTGTGGATTCTGGGGCAGAGGGGAATTTTATGTCATCCTCCTTTGCTTCTCGCCACACCATGCCTTTGGTGTTGCTGGCTGAACCAGTATCGGTACGGGTGTTGAACGGAGCAATTCTGCCCTCACAAATCACCCATCAGTCTGTCCCACTCACCTTGTCTATGTCTCCTTCCCATCAGGAGAATATATAATTTTTTATCCTCCCTGAGGGTATAGATGAGGTTTTGTTGGGATTACCCTGGCTCCGCCACCACTCTCCCCATATTGAGTGGTCTTCAGGGAGAATTCTGGGTTGGGGTAATTTATGTAAAGGCAGATGCATTAGGGACAGCGTGCAGGTCAACACCACTGAGATACCCATAGACCTCTCTCCTCTTCCCAAGGTCTATTGGTCTTATGCCGACGTTTTCTCGAAGAAGGCTGCGGAGACTCTTCCGCCTCATCGCCCCTATGACTGTCCTATCGACCTCTTGCCTGGAGCTGAGCCTCCTAGAGGAAGGGTTTATCCCCTCTCTTCCTGAGACAGAGGCCATGTCCCAATATATTCAGGATAACTTGGCAAGGGGATTCATTAGGAAGTCGGTGTCACCAGCGGGAGCGGGGTTCTTCTTTGTGCAGAAGAAGAATGGAGAATTACGTCCGTGCATTGATTATAGGGGTCTCAACGCTATCACCGTGAAAAATAAATATCCTTTGCCGCTAATCTCTGAGCTCTTTGACAGGCTTCGGGAGCAAGGGTATTTACTAAGTTAGACCTGCGGGGTGCGTATAACCTGATTCGCATCCGTGAGTGGGACGAATGGAAGACGGCATTTAACACCAGGGATGGGCATTATGAATATCTGGTAATGCCCTTTGGGCTCTGTAATGCCCCAGCTGTCTTCCAAGACTTTGTGAATGACATCTTCCGGGATATGTTGACCACCTCGGTGGTAGTCTATCTGGATGACATTCTCATCTTTTCTCCAGATATGGCCTCCCACCGGAGAGATGTCTGCAAGGTCTTCGACCTCTTGCGAGCAAATTCCCTATATGCGAAGTTGGAGAAGTGCATGTTTGAGCAGGAGTCTCTACCTTTCCTGGGCTATATCATCTCCACCCAGGGATTGGCTATGGATCCTACCAAACTACAGGCTGTGATGGATTGGCAAGAACCCCACTCCCTTAAGGCGGTTGCAGCGCTTTATGGGGTTCATTAACTACTATTGCCAATTCATTCCCCACTTCTCTACTTTGGTAGCTCCCTTGGTAGCCCTCACCAAGAAGGGAGCTAATCCCAAGTTGTGGTCAGAGGAGGTCACAAAGGCGTTCTCCTCCATCAAGTCGCATTTCGCCAGTGCTCCCATCTTACATCACCCCGATGTCGATAAACCGTTTATCTTAGAGGTGAATGCCTCTTCTGTTGGTGCTGGAGCAGTCCTCTTTCAAAAGGATGCCCAGGGTCGGAAGCATCCCTGCTTCCTATTTTCCAAGACCTTTACACCAGCAGAGAGGAATTATTCCATCGGGGACAGGGAGTTACTGGCTATGAAGTTGGCCTTCTCTGAGTGGAGACATCTTCTGGAGGGGGCTCGCTTCCCCTTCCAAGTATTCACGGACCACAAGAACTTGGTGTATTTGCAGACAGCCCAGCGGCTAAATTCCCGTCAGGCCAGATGGTCCTTGTTTTTCTCCCGGTTCCATATCACCCTCCATTTCCTCTCCGGTGAGAAGAACATTCGCGCAGACGCTCTATCCCACTCCGTGGTGTCCTCTGAGGAGGTGGAGGAGGAGCCTCGGCTTATTGTCCCCACAGAAAGCCTAAGAACGGTGGCTCCGGTTTCTCTTGAGTCTGTGCCTCCGGGCAAGACTTTTGTGCCCATCAATTTGCGACCGGAAGTACTCTCTTGGGCACATTCGTCCAGGGTGGGTGGACATTTTGGGACAAAAAGGACTTCTGAGTTGCTGGCGAGAACATACTGGTGGCCGCAGATGGCCCGTGACGTCAGGGAATACGTTCAGGCGTGCGTCTCCTGCGCCAAGAATAAGTCCCCTCGACAACGGCCAGCTGGGTTACTTTTCCCTTTACCGGTGGCAGACAGGCCTTGGGAGATGGTCGGGATGGATTTTGTGGTGGGCTTACCCAAGTCTCGGGGCTGCACCATCATCTGGGTGATAACCGACCACTTCTCCAAAATGGTACACTTAGTGCCGTTACCACGGTTACCGTCTGCACCGGCTTTGGCAGCATTATTCATTAGGCATATTTTCCGCCTTCACGGTATGCCAGACAAAATTGTCAGTGATCGAGGTCCCCAGTTTGCGTCTCGGTTCTGGAGAGAGCTGTGTCGTTTACTCAGCATTGAGTTGAATCTCTCCTCTGCATACCATCCCGAGACGAATGGGTTGGTAGAGAGGGCCAACCAGACCTTGGTCACATACTTGCGACATTTTGTCTCTGCCAGGCAGGATGACTGGGCATCCTTGCTACCGTGGGCTGAGTTCGCTCTAAATAATGCTGTGGCTGACTCCACCGGACAGACTCCATTCCTCCTGAACTACGGTCAGCATCCGCGGGTACCAGTGCCCATGCCCGTGTCTTCCGCCGATTCCAGGGTGGCAGACTGGGCTGTGGAGGCACGGGACATTTGGGACCGCACACAGGATGCCATTCAGGCCTCCAAAGAGAGGATGAGGTCTTCGGCCGATGCCCATCGGCACCCCGCTCCTACATTTGCTCCGGGTGACCTAGTGTGGCTTTCTGCCCGAAACATCAGGCTACGTGTAGAGTCCACCAAGTTGGCACCTCGCTTTTTGGGCCCCTTTAAAGTTCTTGAGCAGGTGAACCCGGTGGTTTACCGCCTAGCCCTTCCGCCTCGCCTTGGTATCACTGACACCTTTCACGTGTCCCTCCTGAAACCCGTGGCCATTTCCCGGTTTTCCGAGTCATCTGCCGGGACGTCGGGTTCATCTACCGACGATCATGAGGTGAACTCCATTGTTGGGTACAAGGTGGTACGAGGCAAAAAATTTTATTTGGTAGATTGGAGGGGTTATGGGCCTGAGGATAGGTCCTGGTAGCCTGCCGAGCATGTTCACGCTCCGCAGCTCATCGCTGCCTTTGAGCGCAGCGAGGCCCAAAGAAGGGGGGGCCCTAGGAGGGAGGGTAATGTTAGGGTTCGAGTTCCCGCTGCTGCACAAGGGGAGTCTCGAACCAGCCCCGCTCTCCCATTCATCTCCGGCCGCAGTGGAGCCTGCTCTGCAGAGACGTCGGTCCAAGCGTCTTGCCCACTCCAGTACTGTGCAGTGACTTGCTGCTGCCTTTCCTGGATCTGCTATTATAGCCAGTGCTGGAGCAGACGTCTTTGGGACAAAGTCCTGCGTTTTCCCTTCTGAGCATGCCCAGAGTGAGATCTCTCATTGGAGATCAGGGGTCACATGCTCAGGTACTGCAGCAGCTCCTATTGGTCTGCCAGGAAGGTCCTGTGACTACTGTTGTTCTGGAACAAGCTTCATTGGTCCTTGTTTCTGGCAGGTCCTGTAGCTGTTACTATAAAAGGGTAGCATGGCTGGGCCGCCATGCGCTAATATCAACCATGGCTATGCGCCAGTGTGGTCATGTGTGTGTGTGGTTAGGGACCCGGCTGAAATAAGCCACTAGAATACCGACTTAATCGGTGAGGAGTTTGGTGTCATGTATAGTGTACAGTTCCTATAGCGTCTTGTGCTTGGGTGCGAGGAAAACACATGAGACACAGGTTGATATGAAATGACTTGTATTACTTCATACAAGCATGCAGAAAAGGTCACACAGTTTGCAGGAACAGAGACAGGAGACACAGCAGGCCAGAGTAACTTCAAGCTCTACAATAACTCTCCAAAGCAGGTTCAGGATCTCTTCTCTGTACTGTAATTCCTCTGCAAACATGGATTCACCAGACAGCAGGTTTCCAGAGTCCAAAAGTGTTCCAAAGTTCCTCAGTAGGAAATAGCTGGAGTCCAAAATTCTAGGTTTCCAGGAGTCAGGTCACAGGCTGACTGAAGCTTGATTCAGGAGCACTGATTGTTCAGCTGAGGCTGCTTAAGAAGCAAGAGGAGAGAATCAGGGCGGGAACATGAAAGCTGGAACCTCCATATTAACTGAGGGCAAGATAGCTGCAGCAAGACAGAAAGCAAAATGGCCGACGGAAAACTGAGTTTCAAGGAACATGTCAAAAGAGACAAAGAACCTTACATTACTCCCCCCTTAGGGACAACCTCCGGATGACCTCAGACCAGGCTTGTCAGGGTACCTCTGATGAAACTGGCGGAGCAGGCGAGGAGCATTTACATTATTGACTGGCTCCCATGAGTTGTCCTCCACTGGGTAGCCCTGCCATTTAATCAAATATTGCAACTGATTTCTGTACAACCTGGAATCTAGAATCCTTTCCACCATAAATTCTTCCTGACCATCGACCAGCACTGGGTCAGGGCAAGGAGAAGAGCGTCCAGGAAAAGTATTGGGTGTTGCAGCCTTTAGTAGGGATACATGAAAGACAGGGTGGATTCTCATAGTTCTGGGCAGTTGAAGACGACAAGCAACAGCACTTATAATCTTACTGATCTTATAAGGTCCAATGTACTTATGTCCCAATTTAGACGATGGAATCTTTATTTTAAGATTTCTGGTTGACAGCCAGACCAAATCTCCTACCTTGAAAGCTGGTGCAGGTTTACGAAATTTATCTGCTGCTTTCTTGTACCTTTCCTGAGCCAATTCTAGATTTTCCTTTAGAAGATCCATATTCTTTTGTAAAGAAGTGATTCTTTCAGCCACTGCCGGCAAGGGCGTATCTATGGGAAATCGAGGAAGAATGTTAGGATGATAACCTAGATTGGAGTAAAAAGGAGACTGCTTAGTGGAGGCGCTCTGAGAGTTGTTATAAGAGAACTCAGCCAGTGGAAGTAGATCCACCCAATAATCTTGTAGGTGGCAGATAAAGCAGCGGAGATACTGCTCCAGGGTCTGATTGGTTCGTTCTGTCTGTCCATTAGTCTGGGGATGAAAAGCAGAAGAAAGGTTTACTTTAATGTCCAATGCGGCACAGAAATTTTGCCAAAACCTTGAAGTGAATTGCACCCCTCGATCCGAAATGACCTCATCCGGTACTCCATGTAAGCGAAACACATTCTTAATCATTAAGTCTGATGTCTGTTTTGCAGTGGGTAAACCGACACAAGGGATAAAATGAGCTGCCTTTGTTAGACGATCAACGACCACTAGAATGGTGTTCTTCCCTTGAGAGGTTGGTAACTCCACAATGAAGTCCATAGAAATGGATCCCCACGGGCGGGACGGGGTGGGAAGAGGTTGTAACAGACCAGTTGGTGAGGAGCGAGGTGTTTTGCATCTTGCACAGACTTCACATGAAGTGACATAGTTTAAAACATCTTTCCTGTAAGTGGGCCACCAAAAGAAACGAGAAAGAAATTCTTGTTTTTTAGAATTCCCCTATGCCCGGCTATCTTGGAATCGTGGATGAGTTGCAATATTCTCAATCTGACTGTTTCAGGTATATACAGACGTTGTCCCTGAATCCACACACCATTCTTAAAAACAAGACTTACGTCCCTTGGGGGTTGAGCCAACAAAGAATCCGCATGGTATGCTTCCTTGATGTCCTTAAGTAGGTCTTGATTATGAATCACTCCCAGGAATCTAGAGTCAGGAAGAATAGTCTTAGGAGGAGTAAGTGGACGTGTCTCTGCTGAATGAATCCTAGAGAGTGCATCAGCCTTTCCATTGCGCGATCCTGGTCTATAAGAAATTACAAAATTAAATTGGTTTAGGAAAAGATTCCAGCGAGCCTGGCGAGGAGTCAGGCACTTAGCCGACCTGATAAATTCAAGGTTACGATGGTCTGTCAGGACGACTATTTGCTGTGCAGCTCCCTGAAGAAGGTGTCTCCATTCCTTAAAGGCGGCAATAATGGCCAACAATTCTCTATTGCCCACATCGTAGTTCCTCTCAGCCGAAGACAACTGCTGGGAAAAGAAGGCACAGGGATGCAAGACATTCTTCTCACCTGTTCTCTGAGAGAGTATAGCTCCAACGGCACAGTCTGAAGCATCCACCCCTATTATGAAGGCAAGCTCGGGGTTGGATGTACTAAGATAGGTGCGGTGGTAAATTTATCCTTTAAACAGGAAAATGCTTCCTGCGCTTGCGGGGTCCAGGAGAACCTAGACTGTTTCCGGGTAAGTTGGGTGATAGGTGACACTACCTCAGAGAAATTCCTAATGAAACGTCTATAGAAGTTGGCAAACCCGATGAAGCGCTGCACCTCCTTCACATTTCTAGGAATTGGCCAATCCTTGATGGCTTGGGTCTTGCTTCCATCCATACTAATCCCTTGCGTAGATAGTACATACCCCAGAAATTGAATTTCGGTCCTATGGAATTCACACTTTTCAAGTTTGATGTAGAGATGGTTTTGTCTTAGGCGTTCTAAGACCATTCTCACATGTCCATGATGTTCCTCTGTGGAGTTAGAAAAAATTAGAATATCATCCAGATAAATCACCACAAATGTATCTAGGAGATCCCTGAAGATGTCATTCACCAAGTGTTGGAAAGTGGCTGGGGCGGTACTCAGACCAAAAGGCATAACTAGATATTCAAAGTGTCCATAGCGTGACCTGAATGCAGTCTTCCATTCATCCCCAGGTCTAATACGGACCAAGTTATAGGCCCCACGGAGACCCAGTTTAGAGAAAATTTTGGCGTGCCATACTCTCTCCAACAACTCAGGGATTAAAGGCAATGGATAACGGTTTCTAATAGTAACCTTATTGAGTTCCCTATAGTCTATGCAGGGTCTCAGAGATCCATCTTTCTTCTTCACAAAGAAGATGGGTGCACCTGCGGGAGATGAAGAGGGGCGTATGAAGCCTTTGGCTAGATTTTCATCTATGTAGTCCTTCAAAGCTTTTAGCTCGGGCCCCGCTAGGGGGTAGATCTTACCAAAAGGTATCTCGGCTCCAGGCAATAATTCGATTGGACAATCATATGGACGGTGAGGAGGAAGCTGATCAGCGTTCTTCTTGTCACATAAATCCACATAGTCCTGGTATACAGCTGGTAGTTCAGGGACTGACATGGTTCCTTTAGGAACAGAGCAAGCTGAAACTCCTTGACTCATCTGTTTCTCCGGAAAGTGTAATTCCTTGGTCTCCCAGTTAATCGTAGGATTCTGCACCTGTAGCCATGGTAGCCCTAGAATAATGGGAAAGTGGGGAGAAGAGATAAGCAAAAAGACATTTTCTCCTGATGATCTTTACCCATAAGGACCCTCAAAGGCTCTGTTTCTTGATCCACTGGTCCAGAGGTCAGCAGGGAGCCATCCACAGTCTCCATCTGTACTGGAGTAGCCTTCTTCACTGAACGTATCCCCTGTTTCAGAGCAAAGGAGATATCCATAAAATTTCCACTTGCTCCTGAGTCGATCATAGCAGAGCTAGACACCCAGACTGAGTCAACCCAGAGTTTGATGGAAAGGAAGCAATGAGAATTGTTTCTTTTACAACTCAGCTGGGACACCGCTGAGGAAACTTGAAAAATTGCAGCGTTTATACCGTCATTGTCCCCAGAACTAACAGAGTTTAAGTCCGAAAAATCAAGATCTCTTGCAGCAGATCTCTCTGGAATCTGAGGCTCGGACATGACAGAGCTCCTCTCGCAACACTCACAGTGAATGACTGCTGCAGTAGTCTTACAGAACGGCTGGGGCAATTTATAATGAAGTGCCCTGACTTACCACAGTAAAAACATAGATTTTCCTTTATACGATGTTCTTTGCGTGCATCACTAACCCGTCTTTGTAAAGAGTCCACCTGCATGGGTTCAGGTTCTGGTTCCCTTGTGATCCTACTCAAAGGTTCCTTAGCTGAGGAGGGAGGTAGGAAAAGGTTAGTGCGATTATTTTCGAACCATCTCTCTTGTCTGCGTTCAGTCAGACGAGCATCAATACGGATACAATAGTTAATAAAGTCACCTAACGCAGTGGGAGGGTCGGCACAAGAAAGTTCATCCTTAATCAGTGGAGACAACCCTTTCCGAAAAAAGATTTTTTGGTGGAAGTGTCCCAAGTGGTATCAAGAGCCCATCTCCTGAAATCCAAGGCATATTCGGCTACTGAACGCTTACCTTGGCGCAAAGTTAACATGGTTGCTTCAGCTGTTGCACCTCGATTGGGGTCATCAAACACCTGCCCATGGCTGAAATAAAAGCATCAAGGTGATTCAAACAATCATCCTCAGTCTCAATCAGAGGGTTTGCCCACATCAAAGCCTTATTGGTAAGCAACATGATTATAGTAAGCACTTTGGATCATTCAGTGGGAAATTGTGAAGCATGTGCAGAGAAAAATAGATTGCATTGGTTAATAAAACCCCTGAATTTCTCACGTTCACCGCCAAAACGAAAAGGAGGTAACTTGGGGATCCCAGAACTCGGGGTTATGGCAGGAGCCTGGGCTCGTTCCTCTAGAGCCTCAATCCTGGCTCGCAATTCCTGGGTAGTCTGTCCAAACACTTGGAAATTATGATTAGTGAGGTCCTGTAGGCTTGCAAAACGGGTTTTTAAAGTCTGTACATCTGAAAGGATTGTATCAGTCACTCCGCAAAGTTCCTTTATGCGGGCCTCCATCTTCCAGATCTTTTAAGGCAGAAGTGCTGGAAGGAGAAGAGAAAAGGAAAAAAAAAACAAAACAATAGTGTTTACCTGTGGTAATACTCCAGAGTAACATTTAAGGGAATGCGCTCACCTGGAATGGTCGTGAGAAGTCACAATCACTGTCATCACAGAAGGTATTAAATGGACATCTGATATCCACAGTCACAGCAGACACGGCTTTCCCAGACCCAGCAGACACTAAACATTGGCTCCTGAATCTTGTCATGTATAGTGTACAGTTCCTATAGCGTCTTGTGCTTGGGTGCGAGGAAAACACATGAGACACAGGTTGATATGAAATGACTTGTATTTAGGGTTTAGCATTCCGATACTGCAAATATTGGGTATCGGCCGATATTGGCTGTATCGGAATTCCGATTCCGAGTACCGATATTTTCGTCATATCGGATACCGGAATCGGAATGTCACTGTCACTGTCAGTGTCCGTCGGTTGGGTCTGTCAGGAGTCAGCGGCACTTACCCGGCAGAAGATCTCCGGCGGTCACATCCCGGACTGCTTGATGGCAGCCATCCTCTTCTCCCTGGCGGTCACATGCATTTTCTCGCGATAACTGCAGTGACTGCTGGGTAATCGCGGCCGTAAAGCAGTCCGATGACGTCACCGCCGGAGAAGCAGGTAATCAGCTGTGCTGCGCCGGGATGTCAGGCTCTGCCTGGCATTCCGATGTAGCAGAGCTGGATCGTCGTGGGACACTCGTTACTATGGACTGCGTCGGACAGGTGGTATACTGTTGGTTTGTTTTTTTTCTTTTTTTACAGGAGATCGATGGCGTCGCAGGAATGAGAGAGTAATAAAATAAATGAAAACTGTGTTGTCTCTTTTATTTCATTAAAAGACTTTTTTCTTGCTTTGTCTTTTTTTTAAACATTTAAAAACTTTGGGATTAATAATGGATCGGTGTCTTATTGACGCCTCTCCATTATTAACCGGGCTTATTGTCACCGTGCAATCAACGGTGACATTAACCCCTTATTACCCCGCTTACCACCGCTACAGGGCAAGTGGGAAGAGCCGGGTAAAGTGCCATAATTGGCACATCTTTTGATGCGCCAAATGTGGGGCTGCTGTAGCCTGGTATTATCAGGCTGTTGAGGGCCAAAATCCATGGGCCTTGACAGTCTTTTAATACCAGGCCGCAGCAGTCTGCATTTTACTTGGCTGGTTAACAAAAATAGGGGGGATCCCCACGCCGTTTTTTTTTCGAGGGGATCCCCTATTTTTGTTAACCAGCCAAGCTAAGCAGACTGCTGTGGCTGGTATTATCAGGCTTGCAAGGTCCATGGATATTGGATCCTTACCAGCCTGAAAAACCAGGCCTCAGCGGTCTGCTTCATCTGGCTGGTTAACAAAAATAGGGGGGACCCCACGCCAATTTTTTTCGAGGGGATCCCCTATTTTTGTTAATCAGCCAAGATATGCAGACTGCTGTGGCCTGGTATTATCAGGCTGGCAAGGTCCATGGATCTTGGCTCCTTAACAGCCTGAAAATCCAGGCCTCAGCGGTCTGCTTCATCTGGCTGGTTAACAAAAATAGGGGGGACCCCACGCTAATTTTTTTCGAGGGGATCCCCTATTTTTGTTAACCAGTACCCTCTGACGTCACTGATTGTGTCCCTGGCTGACCTGAAGTGAAAGTGGAAAGCAATCAATTAAGCTTTCCACTTCCTCTCCTGTCAGCCAGGAGAGGAACTCATTCATTTGGGGGTTTACTGTGAGGCTGCAGCATTAGCTGCGGTCCCTGCAGTAAACATTAACCCTTTCTGAAGGATTACACCGTGGGACCTGACTGTGCATGGGATAGGTAAGAATAATTTTGCTTTATTATTTTATTTTTATTACAGGAAATGGTTTTAGCAGGTAAATAAAATATGGTCAAAAACTGTGTGATTATTTCATTAAACTTCTTTTTTATTAAAGTGTGTGTGTTTGATTTTTCTTTCATACAATAGGATTAATAATTGATAGTTGTCTAATTGACAGCTCTCAATTATTAACCTGGCTTAAAGTGACCTTTCAATTGCAAGGTCATTTTAACCCCTTATTAACCCATTCGCCACCGCTACAGGGCAATGGGAATAGACGGGCAAAGTGCCAGAAAGGGCAAATCTAATTAGAGATTTGCCCTTTCTGGGGTGTCTGGGGGCAGATGTTAGTAGCCGGGGGGGGCAAAAATAATGGTCCCTCTCTGGGCTATTATTATCTGCCCCCACTCACTGGCTTTGTCTGTCTGGTTGCGAAAATAGGGCGGGAGCCCACGCATTTTTTTTCAGCAATTTTACACCTCATATATATATATACATGTCATTGAATTTGTGACACATATATATATATATATTTATATATTTATATTTATAGTTCATACACTTCTACATAGTATAATAGCCGCTAATTCAATTGCCGGCTTTTGTGAAAATGCAGAACCCGACATGAAATGACACTTGGTTTACATAGAGTTAACCATGTCTTTTCATGTAGTTTGATATCTGATTTGCACAAACAATTACATGAGTGTAAGTGTGCAAAATTTCACACCTGTAGGGGTCATTAAAGGTGTAAATTCGTAGCAAAAAAGTCTGTTTTTTTACAACGAATTTACACCTTTAATTAACCCCTACAGGTGTGAAATTTTGCACACTTACACTCATGTAATTGTTTGTGCAAATCAGATATCAAACTACATGAAAAGACATGGTTAACTCTATGTAAACCAAATGTCATTTCATGTCGGGTGCTTCTGTCTTTTCACAAAAGCCGACTTTACCCGGCAATTGAATCAGAGGCTATTTTACTATGTAGAAGTGTATAAACTATAAATATATGTATATATATATATGTCACAATGACATGTATTATATTATATATGTATTCTATGTGTGTATATTTAGTGTTTACAAGGAAAGAAAGAGGTTTTTTTAGTTACAATATTTTGTTCCCATAGACTTACATTGGATTTCCGGTATCGGTATCGGGTATCGCCGATATTTTAATGGTATCGGCGATACCATTCCGATTCCGATACTTTTGGATATCGGAAAGTATCGCTCAACTCTACTTGTATTACTTCATACAAGCATGCAGAAAAGGTCACACAGTTTGCAGGAACAGAGACAGGAGACACAGCAGGCCAGAGTAACTTCAAGCTCTACAATAACTCTCCAAAGCAGGTTCAGGATCTCTTCTCTGTACTGTAATTCCTCTGCAAACATGGATTCACCAGACAGCAGGTTTCCAGAGTCCAAAAGTGTTCCAAAGTTCCTCAGTAGGAAATAGCTGGAGTCCAAAATTCTAGGTTTCCAGGAGTCAGGTCACAGGCTGACTGAAGCTTGATTCAGGAGCACTGATTGTTCAGCTGAGGCTGCTTAAGAAGCAAGAGGAGAGAATCAGGGCGGGGAACATGAAAGCTGGAACCTCCATATTAACTGAGGGCAAGATAGCTGCAGCAAGACAGAAAGCAAAATGGCCGACGGAAAACTGAGTTTCAAGGAACATGTCAAAAGAGACAAAGAACCTTACATTTGGTGTGCTAGCTGGTCAGGGTCGGCGTCCTAGATGCCCTAGATTACCGGCATAACTGGTGAGGAGTTTTGATTGCCGTATTCAGGGTCTGGCGTTCAGACGCCATAGATTGCGGGTGACTCCCGCGAGGACATTAGCACATGATCACGCTTTATGTACGCTTAGCACTTAACTGTGTACCTGAGAGCCTGACAGGACACAGCACTTTTTCTCAGCGGCCCTGTGACGTAACAGGGTTCGCTTTCAACGCTAGACAGTGCCCTAGCGTGTTTTCTTTGCGACTCAGTTGTGTTTAGTGAGTTCGCACACATCGCCATATAGCGCTGCGGCTCTCCTTCTAGCGGCTCTGTGGAGTAACAGAGTTCGCACTTATTGCCACAGCGCGTTACGGCGTTTATGTTGGCGACTCTGCGGGATAACAGAGTTTGCTTCTTACGCCATTTTACTAGCAGCAGGCTCTGCCTGCACGGTGGACCCCGGGCTGCGAACGCACCTCTCCACATCTTATATTTGGTGCGTTCCGCAGACCCTAACACTGTGAGAGCCAGACATCTTGTATATTTTTAGGTGACCAAATACTTGTTTTCCACCATAATTTCAAAAATAAATCTTGCCAAATCAGACAAGGTGATTTTCTGAA
Organism: Oophaga sylvatica; assembly: GCA_033576555.1. Lineage (NCBI taxonomy): Eukaryota > Metazoa > Chordata > Amphibia > Anura > Dendrobatidae > Oophaga > Oophaga sylvatica. Next base: position 892,327,423 of record JARQOD010000001.1, on the reverse strand, counting down.
TTTGTTTTCTCATTTTGACTCTAATAGTTGTGGTCTACTTATGTTGTCAATTACAGGTTTCTCTCATCTTTTTAAGTGGGTGAACTTGCGCAATTGGTGGCTGACTAAATAATTTTTTCCCCTCTGTATATCTGTGTGTGTCACTGACATCTATACATCTATGTAGTCTATGTGTGTATATCATTTCTATGTATTCTAACCTGTCAGTAGAGTTGAGCATTCCGATACCGCAAGTATCGGGTATCGGCCGATATTCGCTGTATCGGACTTTAGATACTTAGTTCCGATATTTTCCATATATCGTATACCGGAATCGGAAGTTCCCATAATTCTTTGAGAGGCAATGTGATTTTAGTCAGCCAATGAGGAATCCTAAGAAGTGTGGGCACATCCTGTACTGCTGCGGTCATGTTAACTAATGGCATGGCTGTGATTGGATGCTGAAATGATGTCAGAATGCACTATAAAAGGCGCCGCCGCCATTTTAGCGTCACTGTGCTGTGAATTCAGTTAGGGACAGAACGCTGCTCTGCTGACTCTGAGGGACAGTTAGAGATTGCGATTTTGTGTACTGTGCTTTAGGCAGGCTAGTTTAACAAAAGCTGGGTAAAGCTTCCTTTAGCCTTGCAGTGTTGTTTTCACAGCTCTGCAAGTTCTGTGTGTGAGTGCAGGTGACGAGCTGCAGTTTGCTCTGCATCCAACGCTGTTTGTAGGCATCTGCACGTGTCACTCACAGACTCTTTTTTTTTTTTCTTTAGTGTAATTCTTGCAGCTCCATTTAATTGAAATTATAGTGTGACGTGCTTCCATCCGTATCCAATACATTGGTTTCAAACACTATAGAAGTCCACAAAGGAGCCTTTCACAGATAGTGACCAGTTGTGTGCACTGCAGTGTTCACTCTAGTCTGTGATATATTTTTTTTTTGCTGAGTGCAGATCACGCTCCAGTTAGTTCTTAAACCACTGCTGGTTATAGTCTGCTGAACGTGTGTCACTGCCTCATCCTTGTCATTTTTCTATAATTGTTGCTGCTCCATTCTATTTCAAATAACTCAAATCTATTAGTGTGAGGGGCTTCCATCCGTATCCAATACATTGGTTTCAAACACTATAGAAGTCCACAAAGGAGCCTTTCACAGATAGTGACCAGTTGTGTGCACTGCAGTGTTCACTCTAGTCTGTGATATATTTTTTTTTGCTGAGTGCAGATCACGCTCCAGTTAGTTCTTAAACCACTGCTGGTTATAGTCTGCTGAACGTGTGTCACTGCCTCATCCTTGTCATTTTTCTATAATTGTTGCTGCTCCATTCTATTTAAATAACTCCAATCTATTAGTGTGACGCGCTTCCATCCGTATCCAATACATTGGTTGCAAACACTATAGAAGTCCACAAAGGAGCCTTTCACAGATAGTGACCAGTTGTGTGCACTGCAGTGTTCACTCTAGTCTGTGATATATTTTTTTTTTTGCTGAGTGCAGATCACGCTCCAGTTAGTTCTTAAACCACTGCTGGTTATAGTCTGCTGAACGTGTGTCACTGCCTCATCCTTGTCATTTTTCTATAATTGTTGCTGCTCCATTCTATTTCAAATAACTCAAATCTATTAGTGTGACGGGCTTCCATCAGTATCCAATACATTGGTTGTAAACACTATAGAAGTCCACAAAGGAGCCTTTCACAGATAGTGACCAGTTGTGTGCACTGCAGTGTTCACTCTAGTCTGTGATATATTTTTTTTTTGCTGAGTGCAGATCACGCTCCAGTTAGTTCTTAAACCACTGCTGGTTATAGTCTGCTGAACGTGTGTCACTGCCTCATCCTTGTCATTTTTCTATAATTGTTGCTGCTCCATTCTATTTAAAATAACTCCAATCTATTAGTGTGACGCGCTTCCATCCGTATCCAATACATTGGTTGCAAACACTATAGAAGTCCACAAAGGAGCCTTTCACAGATAGTGACCAGTTGTGTGCACTGCAGTGTTCACTCTAGTCTGTGATATATTTTTTTTTTTGCTGAGTGCAGATCACGCTCCAGTTAGTTCTTAAACCACTGCTGGTTATAGTCTGCTGAACGTGTGTCACTGCCTCATCCTTGTCATTTTTCTATAATTGTTGCTGCTCCATTCTATTTCAAATAACTCAAATCTATTAGTGTGACGGGCTTCCATCAGTATCCAATACATTGGTTGTAAACACTATAGAAGTCCACAAAGGAGCCTTTCACAGATAGTGACCAGTTGTGTGCACTGCAGTGTTCACTCTAGTCTGTGATATATTTTTTTTTTGCTGAGTGCAGATCACGCTCCATGTAAGGTTCTTTGTCTCTGTTGACATGTTCCTTGAAACTCAGTTTTCCGTCGGCCATTTTGCTTTCTGTCTTTCTGCAGCTCTTGCCCTCAGTTAATATGGAGTTTCCAGTTTTCATGTTCCCGCCCTGATTCTCTCCTCTTGCTTCTTAAGCAGCCTCAGCTGAACAATCAGTGCTCCTGAATCAAGCCTCAGTCAGTCTGTGACCTTACTCCTGGAAACCTTGGACTTGTACTCCAGCTATTCCCTACTGAGGAACCTTGGAACACTTTTGGACTCTGGAAACCTGCTGTTTGGTGAATCCATGTTTGCAGAGGAATTACGGTACAGAGAAGAGATCCTGAACCTGCTTTGGAGATTTATTGTAGTGCTTGAAGTTACTCTGGCCTGCTGTGTCTCCTGTCGCTGTTCCTGCAAACTGTGTGAACTTTTCAGCATGCTTGTATGAAGTAATACAAGTCATTTCATTTCAACCTATGTCTCCTGTGTTTTCCTCGCACCCAAGCACAAGACGCTATAGGAACTGTACACTATACATGACACACTGTTTAGTCTTCTTCTGCTTATAATTTACAGCATATATTTTGCTCTTCATTTTGGTCTTATTTTTCATGTTCTTCTGCTTTTTGATCTTCTGCTTATTGTTCTTCTGTCTCTTGTTCTGTATCTTGTAGTTTGTCTTAACCTTCTTTGTCCTGTTGGTGATCTTCTTCTGGGTAATCTTATATTTCCTCTTTGTGATGGTGTTCAGGCTGCTTGGCTTGATGCTCGTCGTCCTTGGGGTTGTCATCTTCTTCGGGGTGGTTGTCTAACTTCCGAGAACCAGCTGATGTTACTGGAACCCGGACGGGTATCAGATGGTACAAGAGACAATGGAAGTAACGAGGACCAGCTGACTGTGCTGGAACCCGGAGGGGCAGCAGAAGGAAAAGAGCCAATGGCACAACCGAGGACCAGCTGACGTTACTGGGACACCGTTACTAAGCAGGAGGTACCTGTGCTCAAAAGCACTACAAAGGACCAGCAGACGTTGCTGGAACTCGGATACCGAACTGGAGGCACCGAGGCCAAAGGCACTGCGGAGAACCAGTTGACGGTACTGGAACCCGGACGGGTAGCAGAAGGTACAAGAGCCAATGCAAGTAACGAGGACCAGCTGACTGTGCTGGAACCCGGAGGGGCAGCAGAAGGAAAAGAGCAATGGCACAACAGAGGACCAGCTGACGTTACTGGGACACGGTTACTAAGCAGGAGGTACCTGTGCTCAAAAGCACTACCAAGGACCAGCAGACGTTGCTGGAACTCGGATACCGACATGGAGGCACCGAGGCCAAAGGCACTGCGGAGAACCAGCTGACGGTACTGGAACCCGGACGGGTACCATAAGGCACCCATGAAAATGTAAGTTGACAGGCCGCAAGCTGTCCGCAGTTACCGAATCACACAGTCCTACAGTGGGTGCTTGTCCTATTGTCACAACGGAAACAGACTTTATTTAGATATCCCACAGCACACATAGGAATCACCTAAACTGCAGGCACCATAGAGTCGGCTAACCCGAATGCAACACGACAGGACAACTTATTGGAGGCTAATTAACGTTGACACTGCCAGTAAACAGCTGTCGTGCTGTAACCAGGCTGGGCAGGAGTCAGTACCCGTGCCAATTACTTCCGAGCAACAACTGGCGGTGTTGGAGCCCAGGGATGAGAGGAGGACAGGGTGGAGGCAGCATGACTTTTTGGCGTACACACAGCAGGGGAACAGCTGACATTACTGAACCCCAGTAACACAGGAGCATGTGTTGACTGTGCTAACAGCACTTCCGAACGTTCCTTTATGTGCACTTTAGTAGGAGGTCGGCGTACCCCCCTGCTGCGGGAAGAACAAATTGAAGCCGTTGTTGCTTGGATGGCAGCCAATGCATCGACTTCAATTGCTTCCACCTCCTCTCAGGAACACAGCACTGTTGAGCAACCATCTGTCTCTTCACCGCCTGCCAAATTGCCCAGGCAGTCAGACAGTTCTGTACAGGATCCAGCTGAGTCTCTGCTTCTGTTCTCAGAATCTGTTGGTTTGCAAACAGGGGCCCAGCCAAGCAGCATTCTGGAATGTGAAGAAGAGGGAGTATGCAGTGATGCGCAACAGCTGTGTCTCTCAGAATCTGAAGAGGCGGGTGAGCCAGTGCCGATGCTCAGCACACCGCAGAACGCATCTGATGATGATGAGACTCAGGTGCCAGTTTCTGTTGAGCATGGTGCTGGCCAGACCACCCAACAGCAGCAGGTTTTGGAAGAGGGTAGTGGAAATGATGAGGTCCAAGTCCCAACATGGCGTGAGGAACAGGAAGGTGGTGGGGCAGCTCTGAGGAAGAGATTGCCCCAACGGTACAAACAGGAGGGAGAGTTAGGCTGCAGACTCGGTTGACTGTAGCCTCCAGTTTGGAACCTGTTCGGAGCAGTTCTCTTCCAAAAGTCAAAACAGGTAAAAGTGTCAGTAACGTCAATACCAGTAATATTATTATTATTATAGATTTTAATAGCGCCATTTATTCCATGGCGCTTTACATGTGAAGAGGGGCAAATATAGACAATTACAGTAAACATGAGCAATACAAGGCACACACAAGTACAGAAGGAGAGAGGACCCAGCCCGCGAGGGCTCACAATCTACAGGAGTGGTTGAGGATACACTAGGAGAGGGAAGAGCTGATCGTGTGGTGGTTCAGTAGACTGATGATCATTGCAGGTTGTAGGCTTGTCGGAAGAGGTGGGAAATATGTGCAAACATGTGGGTACAAAGCACGTAGTTGAGTTACAAAGACACACTGGAGATGTAGGCCAACCTACAGCAGCACCTACATCTTCAGGTCGTGTCGGAGCCTCTTCCTCCAGCTGACACACAGCTGGTTCGGCTTTCTCACAGGATCGCCATGGAAGAACCTCGGTCAATGTTGTCCAGAGACAAAGTGTTATTCCACCCACAGCAGCAAGTTCCCTGTCATCCTCACACACCCAGGCCACAAAACAGCCATCGGTACCACAGGCATGGGATAAAAGACGGCCATACTCGGCAAACCATCCACGAGCACAGGCTCTGAATGCTGGCATTGCAAAACTCCTGTCCCTTGAAATGCTGTCATTCAGGCTGGTGGAGACTGACAGTTTCCGTAACTTAATGGCATTGGCAGTCCCACAATACAATGTGCCAAGCCGATTTTATTTCAGCAGGCAAGCCGTCCCTGGTCTACAAAAGCATGTTGAGGGAAAAATTAAACATGCGCTACTAAACTTCGTCAGTAGCAATGTCCACCTGACCACCGCTGCGTGGACCAGTACCCATGGCCAGGGACGATACCTTTCCCTCACTGCCCATTGGGTCAATGTTGTGTAGCCGGGTACAGATCTTGCGAGTGGCGCTGTACGTGTTCAGCCAACTCCAAGGATTGCAGGAATCAAGTCTGTACACATTGACTCCTCCTCCTACTCCAGTTCCTCAGAAACATTGCTGCAGGAGCCGTCACGGTCTACCTCCACATGGACCAGTGAACGCTTAATAATAATAATAATAATCTTTATTTATATAGCGCAAACAGATTCCGCTGCGCTTTACAGTTTAACAGTTTCAGAACACAAGTAATAAGTAACAACGTTAACAATAAAATAATTAAAGCAATAGAAGCCACCCCTGCTCTTGAGAGCTTACAATTTACAATGAGGTGGGGGAGCTACAAAGTACAGGTGTTTATATACAATGGTCTATTTACAATGATGGTCCAGCCATTTTGAGGGAGTGAGGGATGGATGGAGATAGTGAATGGGCTACACACACACACTTACACATAGAATGACTTTGGGCCTGGGGTCCGATATATGACCGCTACTCTGAGGGAGAGGGGACGAAAGAGCATGATGGTGTGGACCTCAAAAGAAGGGAATGAGAGTGATGGAATTGGGGGGATGACCTGGAAAGTGCATTGTGGGGACAGGAGTATGCCGACTCCACCACCATGTCTGTTTGAGGGTCTCGGGGAATGTGAGAACTATAAGCCACCATAGGAAATGGCAGGAGGGGAAACCGTGTCAGAATCCTGAATCCAGGTTTCAGTCAGGGCCAACAGATGAAGAGAGTTGTTCAGAAAGTAGTTGTGCAGGAAGGTTAGCTTGTTGCATGCAGACCGTGGATTCCAGAGGGCACAGTTAAACGAAGGAGATGAGGGAGTGCAATTAATATTAATAAGATTATTATGGTTTCGATATGAGGTAGGGTATGGATTGAGGTTGGGGGATGGTGGACCAGGTTGGGGGAGATGTCCCCTGAAATCAATAGGAGTAGGAAGATAAAGAGCAGGTAGTTGTTGGTGTTGTAAGTTGGTTTTTTCAGTGATGTGTTTCGGCTAGATGGGCTGAGGTTTCTCAGGAAGGTGATGAGTGCATGGGAACTGTACATGGGAGAGGGAAGTATGGAGGGGCTCATGTGTATGAGTCGTGATGAAGGGGGATGGGGCGGTGTTTGTGGAAGGCAAGGGAACACAGGAGGATACAGTTAATGTACATAATTAAAAACATAACAAAAAACAAGAAACAAATATCCTATAAATAAAATTTAAAATATATTGCAAAACATGCATGAGGTTGTAATAATAATAATAAGGGTATTGATATAACATAATATTTATGAAAATGTTTTGTTCAGGATTAAAAATATAGCAAAGTGTGGACTACCTTATTCCAGCCCTGATTAACTGCCATGAATAACTGCCATTTACTCAATGCTTGTCTTCTATAATGCTTTGCTTTCTGTGATGCGTGCACCCCACACATGCACCACACAACGCTTAGCTGTTGCGACCGATATGAGCACTGCCGTGGGCAAACGTCAACAGGTCGTCCTGAAATTAATTTCCATGGGGAATCGAAGCCACACAGCGCAGGAGCTCTGGAATGCCATGAAGCAGGAGAGCGACGTGTGGTTTTTGACAGCGAATCTCCAGCTAGGCTTGGTAGTGTGTGACAATGGCCGAAATCTGGTGGCAGCTCTGGGCCTTGTCAACCTCACTCACATACCATATATAAGAATAAAAGAAAGCAGTCGACAGCACTCTCAGCAGTGGGGCGCACGTACCAGGTCCAAGGAACCAACTCGGAAATGCAATACAAGAAAAAAAGATGAACAGCGCTCCATCCAGGTGAGTTCAGTAGAAAAAACTTTATTCAAGCCATCAAACACGACGTTTCGACCTGTCAAGGTCTTTTTCAAGTATGACCAAATATCTAAAAAGGACGGTGTTAAATAGTGTGGGGCATAAACAAATGCACCAATCACCTAATAGCACACGCCCAAACATTCAACATATACAAATAACCACATGGTACAAGAAATCTTAATATATCATAAAATAGCGATCAGATATGTACAAAATGTATGAATCAACAAATAAAGTATAACAGATCAAAAAACATGTAAATTTCTTGCATGGAGACACACATTATCCTTGATGTTATTGCGCTGTCACGTACATAAGAGACATCACTGATCATTGTTGTTGTGTTGCTATAGCTGCAGGAGCCAATCCGATTCCTCCTCATAAGTGTCACCGATCCGCATCCAATAGAATAGAGGGCGCCAAGACATTAAAAAACCTATCATACATCAAGGTGCATATTGTTATGTTAGCGCAATCGCCCACATACCAATCCAGTGATCCAAGACAACCAGCGCTGGACGCTGGACACGTCATCCACGAGCGCCACACATGTTGTAAAGGAGACTGGTCACATAGTAAAGCTAAAGCGCATGTGCTAAAGAGACGTCATAAAGACCGCCCCTAACCTGATGACGCATCCGCGTCTAACAGGAAATGTTACCATAGCAAAAGGCACGAAACACAGCATCACAAAGCCCGCCCACAGCCTAGCTCTGCATCCACGTCTAGCTGGCAACGTTACCATGGTGAAAGGCACAAAGCATAGCGCCTGTATAGTACATTTAGAGGTCATAACAAATAGCGTTATTGTATCACAAACATATCAAATGTAATCCGTATATTAAGGTATACAATGTAACCCAAATTAAGTGCAGCACACAACACACGATAGAAAAAATGGGTAATGAGCCACTAATGAAATAAAACATCATATCCCAAAAAGAAGGGAATCGCACTGATCATTGTGAGGATAATGGCCCCACCGAAACCACTAAATCTCAACGCCATGGTGATTAAACAGTCAAATGCAAGAAATATCTAGCTATGGGGAACAAGGGGAAGGAAAACCAAAATAAAAAATATGCTCAGAAAAAATATATACAAAAAATATATACAAAAAATATTTTTACGTGGTAATGAAGCTAAATACGAAAGTCAACCCCTTGTTCATCATAGTAACCTAGAAAATAAAGAAAAAAGAATAAGTATACAAAATAAATAAAAACATAAATCGTTAGATATTATTCAGATTAAATTCAATGTTCAATCCAGTCGGTTGTAGGGTGCCTAATCTATGAATCCACCGCAGTTCCTTCTTCCTAAGCAATTTAGACCTATCACCACCTCTTCTCAGTTGCGGCACGCTGTCTATAACTCTGAATCTAAGTTGATTCACAGAATGTCGATTATCAATAAAATGTCTAGGAACTGGTAAATCTATAAGTTTAGTTCTGATTGTGCTCTTATGCTTGCCAATGCGCGCCCGCACCTCCATGGTTGTTTCGCCGACATAGACAAGTCCACAAGGACAAACTATCATGTACACAACAAAACTGGATGTACAGGAATATCTTTCTCTCAAAAAGATTTTTTTACCAGTTTGAGGGTGATAAAAAAAGTCACCCTTCAACATGTTGTTACAGCATGCACACCCCAAACAGGGGAAGTTGCCAAAGCGAGGGAACTTAATGTCCGTTGGATAAATGATCCAACTGGACCAAAATCCGATTTGACCAATTGGTCCTGTAAATTACGTCCTCTGCGATAGGACAACAAGGGCGGATGATTAAATTCCGAAATATTTGGGTGACCCCGTTGTAATAAAGCCCAATGCTTTCTGAGAATAGATCCAAGGACACCACTCGTAGGATTAAAGGTAGACACAAATGGAACACGTTTATCATTGCATCTGATCCGTGAACCATGTCGTGAAGTTTCACGTGTAGTATTTAAAGCTCTAGACTTACAACCCATAACCATGTTCTTCGGATAGCCCCTAGCTAAAAATTTATCACACATGTCTTGGAGGCGTTGATCAATGATACTCTCATCCGAAACTATTCTTCTAACCCGTAGGAGTTGACTCCAAGGTAGAGAACTAATCATATTTTTAGGGTGGTTACTATTATATAGCAAAAGGCTGTTCTTGTCTGTACTTTTGACAAATAAATCTGTTTTCAGTGAATTACAATCCTTGTACACTAAGGTGTCCAAGAATTGCACCTGAGTCAAAGAATGTGACATAGTGAATTTAAGTTCTGGGTAGATTTGATTCAACTCTGAATGAAAAGCGTATAGCAAATCAGGACCACCATCACAGACCACAAAAACATCATCAATGTAACGCCACGAGGCCCGGACATGGCACCAGAGCGCGGACTTGTACACAAACTCCTCCTCCAGTACCGCCATGTAGATGTTGGCATATGTGGGGGCCACGTTGGACCCCATGGCGGTACCGCGGCGCTGCAGAAAAACTCATTGCCAAAGAGAAAAAAATTCCTCCTCAGCACGAGTTCCAACAGCGTGAGAACGAGCCGTGCACATTCCGGAGCCATGTCCGAGCCCGATAACGTCACAGAGACGGCATGAAGACCTTTCTCATGTTCAATTGAGGTATATAATGATACCACATCAAAGGAAATCAAAATAGTTGATTCCGTAACTTGTAAATTGTCAACTTTGTCTAAAAAATCATTGGTATCCTTGATATATGAACGAGCAGACATAGCAAATTGGCGTAATACCCTGTCCAAAAAGATAGATACCCTATTGAATAGGGAACCACGACCCGAAACTATAGGTCGTCCGGGGGGGGTCACATAGATTTTTGTGCACCTTTGGGAGTGTGTATAATACCGGAATAATTTTTAGCTAGGGGCTATCCGAAGAACATGGTTATGGGTTGTAAGTCTAGAGCTTTAAGTACTACACGTGAAACTTCACGACATGGTTCACGGATCAGATGCAATGATAAACGTGTTCCATTTGTGTCTACCTTTAATCCTACGAGTGGTGTCGTTGGATCTATTCTCAGAAAGCATTGGGCTTTATTACAACGGGGTCACCCAAATATTTCGGAATTTAATCATCCGCCCTTGTTGTCCTATCGCAGAGGACGTAATTTACAGGACCAATTGGTCAAATTGGATTTTGGTCCAGTTGGATCATTTATCCAACGGACATTAAGTTCCCCTCGCTTTGGCAACTTCCCCTGTTTGGGGTGTGCATGCTGTAACAACATGTTGAAGGGTGACTTTTTTATCACCCTCAAACTGGTAAAAAAATCTTTTTGAGAGAAAGATATTCCTGTACATCCAGTTTTTGTTGTGTACATGATAGTTTGTCCTTGTGGACTTGTCTATGTCGGCGAAACAACCATGGAGGTGCGGGCGCGCATTGGCAAGCATAAGAGCACAATCAGAACTAAACTTATAGATTTACCAGTTCCTAGACATTTTATTGACATTCTGTGAATCAACTTAGATTCAGAGTTATAGACAGCGTGCCGCAACTGAGAAGAGGAGGTGATAGGTCTAAATTGCTTAGGAAGAAGGAACTGCAGTGGATTCATAGATTAGGCACCCTACAACCGACTGGATTGAACATTGAATTTAATCTGAATAATATCTAACGATTTATGTTTTTATTTATTTTGTATACTTATTCTTTTTTCTTTATTTTCTAGGTTACTATGATGAACAAGGGGTTGACTTTCGTATTTAGCTTCATTACCACGTAAAAATATTTTTTGTATATATTTTTTGTATATATTTTTTCTAAGCATATTTTTTATTTTGGTTTTCCTTCCCCTTGTTCCCCATAGCTAGATATTTCTTGCATTTGACTGTTTAATCACCATGGCGTTGAGATTTAGTGGTTTCGGTGGGGCCATTATCCTCACAATGATCAGTGCAATTCCCTTCTTTTTGGGATATGATGTTTTATTTCATTAGTGGCTCATTACCCATTTTTTCTATCGTGTGTTGTGTGCTGCACTTAATTTGGGTTACATTGTATACCTTAATATACGGATTACATTTGATATGTTTGTGATACAATAACGCTATTTGTTATGACCTCTAAATGTACTATACAGGCGCTGTGCTTTGTGCCTTTCACCATGGTAACGTTGCCAGCTAGACGTGGATGCGGAGCTAGGCTGTGGGCGGGCTTTGTGATGCTGTGTTTCGTGCCTTTTGCTATGGTAACATTTCCTGTTAGACGCGGATGCGTCATCAGGTTAGGGGCGGTCTTTATGACGTCTCTTTAGCACATGCGCTTTAGCTTTACTATGTGACCAGTCTCCTTTACAACATGTGTGGCGCTCGTGGATGACGTGTCCAGCGTCCAGCGCTGGTTGTCTTGGATCACTGGATTGGTATGTGGGCGATTACGCTAACATAACAATATGCATCTTGATGTATGATAGGTTTTTTAATGTCTTGGCGCCCTCTATTCTATTGGATGCGGATCGGTGACACTTATGAGGAGGAATCGGATTGGCTCCTGCAGCTATAGCAACACAACAACAATGATCAGTGATGTCTCATATGTACGTGACAGCGCAATAACATCAAGGATAATGTGTGTCTCCATGCAAGAAATTTACATGTTTTTTGATCTGTTATACTTTATTTGTTGATTCATACATTTTGTACATATCTGATCGCTATTTTATGATATATTAAGATTTCTTGTACCATGTGGTTATTTGTATATGTTGAATGTTTGGGCGTGTGCTATTAGGTGATTGGTGCATTTGTTTATGCCCCACACTATTTAACACCGCCCTTTTTAGATATTTGGTCATACTTGAAAAAGACCTTGACAGGTCGAAACGTCGTGTTTGATGGCTTGAATAAAGTTTTTTCTACTGAACTCACCTGGATGGAGCGCTGTTCATCTTTTTTTCTTCACTCACATACCATGTCTGGCACATGTGCTCAACTTGGTCGTGCAGAGTTTTTTGAGGGACTATACAGATATTGATGCACTGCTGCACAAGGTCCGCCTACAGTGCGCTCACTTGCGACGTTCCAGCATGGTCAGATCGCGCATTGCAGCTCTGCAACGCAGATTTCGCCTTCCTGAACATCGCATCATATGTGACGTACCCACCAGGTGGAATTCCACGTTACATATGTTGGAGCGGTTGTGTGAGCAGCAGCCAGCAGTAATGGAGTATCAGCTGCATCAGGCGCAATCAACTCGCAATTTGCGCCGTTCACACTTCACCACTACTGAGTGGGCCTCTATAATAATAATAATCTTTATTTATATAGCGCCAACAGATTCCGCAGCGCTTTACAGTTTAACAGTTTCAGAACAAAAGTCATAAGTAACAACGTTAACAATACAATAATTAAAGCAATATAAGCCGGCCCTGCTCGTGAGAGCTTACAATCTACAATGAGAAGGGGGAGCTACAAAGTACAGGTGTTTATATACAATGGTGTATTTACAATGATGGTCCAGCCATTTTGAAGGAGTGAGGGATGGATGGATGGATGGAGATAGTGAATGGGCTACACACACACACACACACACACACACACATAGAATGAATTTGATTAGTGAATGTGATAGGCCGCTCTGAACAAATGTGTTTAGAGGGAGCGCCTGAAACCATGCAAATTGCGGATAGTCCTAATTTCTTGGGGAACAGCATTTCAGAGGATTGGCGCAGCGCGGGAGAAGTCTTGGAGTCGGGAGTGGGAGGTACGGATTAGTGCAGAGGTTAGTCCAAGGTCGTTTGCAGAGCGCAGCAGTCGGTTAGGCCGATAGATAGAAATGAGGGATGAGATGTAGGGGGGTGCTGCACTGTGGAGAGCTTTGTGGGTGAGAACAAGTACTTGAATTGGATCCTATAATGGATGGGCAGCCAGTGTAAGGACTGGCGAAGGACTCTATGAAGGACATCTGCCACGTTTTGCGTGCATTTGATGAGTCAACGCGGATGGCGAGTGCAGATGATGCACTAGTCAGCCTGACTGTCCCCTTATCTGCCTGCTTGAAAAAACACTGCAAGCACTAAGGGATGAGGTTTTGGAAGAGGTGGAGGATGAGGAGTCACAAATTCCATCACCTTATGTACAGTCAGCGCAACGTGGTTCCTCACAAAGGGCTGGGCAGGGCTCACTTTGTGAGGAGGATGAGGAGGAGTCAATGGAGGAGGAAGACATCGCTCCAGAGGGAGGTACACAACGCTCTAGTCAGTATGTAGAGCGAGGGTGGGGTGATGCAGAGCAGGCAGAGATGACGCCTCTTGCAGGGGACAGCGTTTGTTGGCCAGTTGGAAGTCTGCAGCACATGGTTGATTTCATGCTGCAGTGCCTGAGAAACGACCGCCACATCACCCACATTCTCACCACGTCTGATTATTGGGTGTACACCCTCCTAGACCCTCGCTACCGGGACAACTTTCAAAGCCTCATCAGACCGTTGAACCGGGAGCGTAAAATGCGGGAGTAACAAGACACACTGCTGCAATTAGTATCATTATTATACATTTATATAGCGCCATTTATTCCATGGCACTTTACATATGACAAGGGAAAAATATAGACAGGTACAATAAAGATGTGCTGGACAAGGGACACACAAGTACAGAAGGAGAGAGGACCCTGCCCGCGAGGGCTCACAGTCTGCAGGGATGGGTGAGAATGCAATAGGAAAGGGTACAGCTGGTCATACGATGGTTGAGTACACTGAGGATCATTGCAGGTTGTAAGCTTGTCGAAATCCATAATGTTCTCCATTCCAGCCGAGAGCACTGCTGCTGCTACTGCTTTACAAAGCAGCTCTGTGCGTCGAGGCAGTGGAGACAGCTCTGCAACAAGAGGGAGCACAAGCAGTGCCTCTGCACAGGGCAAGACCAGTATGTTCCAAATGTGGCGAAGTTTTGTGGCAGCGCCACCAATGTCTACACCATCCGAGACGGCTCCAGTCAGCAGGAGGCAACGTTTCCGTAAGATGGTGACAGACGACATGTCTTGCCCTCTCAGTGTACTCCCAGATGGCTCTTCCCCATTCAACTTTTGAGTCTTTAAGCTGGATACATGGCCAGAGCTTAGCCAGTATGAATTGGAGGTGCTGGCTTGCCCTGCTGGCAGTGTATTATCGGAGCGCGTCTTTTGTGCTTCAGGTGGTGTACTAACAGACCGTCGCATGCGACTATCCTCCGGTAATGTAGACCGGCTTACTTTGCTGAAAATGAACAAGGCATGGATCACGCATGAATTTACCTGTCCTGCTTCCGATTAAATAACTGGTTGGCAACGTTATACATGTATCCTGTTATGTTCATCTTTCTACCACCTGAACTGTACAGTCATGGCCAAAAGTTTTGATAATGACACAAATATGATATTTTCACATGATCTGCTGCCCTCTGGTTTTTATGTGTGTTTGACAGATATTTTTATCACAGACAGAAATATAATTGCAAACATATGAGTAACAAAAGCTTATATTGACAGTTAGAATGAGTTAATGCAGCAAGTCTAATTTTGCAGTGTTGACCCTTCTTCTTCAGGACCTCTGCAATTCTCCCTGGCATGCTCTCAATCAACTTCTGGACCAAATCCTGGCTGATAGCAGTCCATTCTTGCACAATCAATGCTTTCATTTTGTCAGAATTTTTAATTTTTTGTTTGTCCACCCGTCTCTTGATGATTGACCACAAGTTCTCAATGGGATTAAGATCTGGGGAGTTTCCAGCCCATGGACCCAAAATCTCTATGTTTTGTTCCCTGAGCCATTTTGTCACTCCATAACTTAGGCAAATCAAACTCACATCATGCCTCAAAAGCTGCAATGTTGGAAGTGCATAATGTGGGTTGAACTTTGACAACAGCTGCAGTGCGAATGTTTGCCTTCATTGTTCTTGGCTTTTAAATAAAAGCATACAAGTAAATATAATAATACCTGAAAACCTCAGACTACAGTGAACACTTCACACAACTGTTCAATAGCTGTGAAAGCCCTCTTTGTGTAATTCTATATTCTTTGCAACCAATGTATTGGATACGGATGGAAGCATGTCACACTAATAGATTTGAATTATTTGAAATTGAATGTAGCAGCACCAATTTTAGAAAAATGACAAGGATGAGCCAGTGACAGACACTCAGCAGAGTACACGCAGCGGTGGTTGAAGTAAGTGGAGCGGGATCTACACTCCTACCAAAAATTTAAACCTCAGACTAGAGTGAACACTGAACACAACTGTTCACTTGCTGTGAAAGGCCTTTTTGTGGACTTCTATTATGTTTGCAAGCAATGTATTGTATTTTGATGGAAGAGCGTCACACTAATAGATTTTAGTAAATTTAAAATAGAATAAAGCAGCACCAATTTTAGAAAAATGACAAGGATGAGCCAGTGACAGACACTCAGCAGAGTACACGCAGCGGTGGTTGAAGTAAGTGGAGCGGGATCTACACTCCTACCAAAAATTTAAACCTCAGACTAGAGTGAACACTGAACACAACTGTTCACTTGCTGTGAAAGGCCTTTTTGTGGACTTCTATTATGTTTGCAAGCAATGTATTGTATTTTGATGGAAGAGCGTCACACTAATAGATTTTAGTAAATTTAAAATAGAATAAAGCAGCACCAATTTTAGAAAAATGACAAGGATGAGCCAGTGACAGACACTCAGCAGAGTACACGCAGCGGTGGTTGAAGTAAGTGGAGCGGGATCTACACTCCTACCAAAAATTTAAACCTCAGACTAGAGTGAACACTGAACACAACTGTTCACTTGCTGTGAAAGGCCTTTTTGTCGACTTCTATTATGTTTGCAAGCAATGTATTGTATTTTGATGGAAGAGCGTCACACTAATAGATTTTAGTAAATTTAAAATAGAATAAAGCAGCACCAATTTTAGAAAAATGACAAGGATGAGCCAGTGACAGACGCTCAGCAGAGTACACGCAGCATTAGTTGAAGAAGTAACTGGAGCGTGATCTGCACTCAAAAAAAAAAAAAATAACTCACAGACTGCAGTGAACACTGAAACACAACTGTTCACTATCTGTGAAAGGCTCCTTTGTGTACTTCTATAGTGTTTGCAAGCAATGTATTGTATCAGGATGGAAGCACGTCACACTCACAGATTTTAGTTTTTTTCAATAGAATGGAGCAGCAACAATTTTAGAAAAATTACAAGGATGAGGCAGTGACACACGCTCAGCAGAGTACACGCAGCATTAGTTGAAGAAGTAACTGGAGCGTGATCTGCATTTAAAAAAAAAAAAATACCTCACAGACTGCAGTGAACACTGAAACACAACTGTTCACTATCTGTGAAAGGCTCCTTTGTGTACTTCTATAGTGTTTGCAACCAATGTATTGGATACGGATGGAAGCACGTCACACTATAATTTCAATTGAATGGAGAAGCAAGAATTACACTAAAGAAAAAAATAAGTCTGTGAGTGACACGTGCAGATGCCTACAAACAGCGTTGGATGCAGAGCAAACTGCAGCGTCACCTGCACTCACACACACACCTTGCAGAGCTGTGAAAACAACACTGCAAGGCAAAAGGAAGCTTTACACAGCGGTTGGTAAACTAGCCTGCCTAAAGCACAGTACACAAAATCGCAATCTCTAACTGTCCCTCAGAGTCAGCAGAGCAGCGTTCTGTCCCTATCTGAATTCACAGCAAAGTGACGCTAAAATGGCGGCGGCGCCTTTTATAGTGCATTCTGACATCATTTCAGCATCCAATCACAGCCATGCCATTAGTTAACATGACCGCAGCAGTACAGGATGTGCCCACACTTCTTAGGATACCTCATTGGCTGACTAAAATCACATTGCCTCTCAAAGAATTATGGGAACTTCCGATTCCGGTATACGATATATGAAAATATCGGAACTAAGTATCTAAAGTCCGATACAGTGAATATCGGCCGATACCCGATACTTGCGGTATCGGAATGCTCAACTCTACTGGAGAGAGCTGTGTCGGCTACTCAGCATTGAGTTAAATCTCTCCTCTGCGTATCATCCCGAGACAAATGGGTTGGTAGAGAGGGCCAACCAGACCTTGGTCACCTATCTATGACATTTTGTCTCAGCCAGGCAGCATGACTGGGCATCCTTGCTACCGTGGGCTGAGTTTGCACTAAATAATGCTGTAACTGACTCCACCGGACAGACTCCATTCCTCCTAAACTACGGTCAGCATCCGCGGGTTCAGATGCCCTTGCCCGTGTCTTCCACCGATTCCAGGGTGGCAGACTGGGCTGTGGAGGCACGGGACATTTGGGATCATACCCAGGATGCCATTCAGGCATCCAAGGAGAGGATGAGGTCCTCTGCCGATGCACATCGACGCCCAGCTCCGACATTTGCTCCTGGGGACTTGGTGTGGCTCTCCGCCATAACATCAGGCTGCGAGTTGAGTCCACCAAGTTGGCACCCCACTACCTGGGTCCTTTCAAAGTCCTCGAGCAGGTTAACCCTGTGGTATAACGTTTGGCCCTTCCACCACGCCTGGGTATCTCCGACACCTTTCACGTATCCCTCCTGAAACACGTGCTCATGTCCCGGTTTTCCGAGTCATCTGCCGGGACATCGGATTCGTCTACGGACGATCATGAGGTGAACGCCATCGTAGGGTGTAAGGTGGTACGGGGCAAAAAAATTTATTTGGTGGATTGGAGGTGTTATGGGCCTGAGGATAGGTCCTGGGAGCCTGCCAACACGTTCACGCTCCGCAGCTCATCGCTGCCTTTGAACGCAGCGAGGCCCAAAGAAGGGGGGCCCTAGGAGGGGGGGGTAATGTTAGGGATCGAGTTCCCACTGCTGCACAAGGGGAATCTCGAACCAGATACCGCTGTGGTCCCCCATCCATCTCCAGCCGCAGTGGAGCCTGATCAGCGGAGACGTTGGTTCCAGCTTCTCGCTCGGTCTAATGCTGTGCAGAGGCTTGTTGCTGCCTCTCCTGGTTCCTCTATTATAACCAGTGCTGGAGCAGGCAGTCCTGGGACAAAGTCCTCGCTTTCTCCATCTGAGCATGCCCAGGGCAAGATCTCCCATTGGAGATCAGGGGTCACATGATCGGTTACAGCAGCGACTCCCATTGGTCCGCCAGGAAGGTCCTGAAAGTGCTTGTGTTCTGGAACAGTTTCTCATTGGTCCTTTTCTGGAAAAGTCCTGTAGCTGCTACTATAAAAAGGTGGCATAACCACACAGCCGCGCGCTAGTATCAAATCTGTTACGTGCTTGCGCCAGTGTGGTCATGTATGCATGTGGTTAGGTCCGGCTGAAATAAGCCCCTAGAATACCGGCACCTCCGGTGAGGAGTTTTGTATGCACGTGTTCAGGGCTCGGCTGAAAACACCATTAGAATACCGGCTACTCCGATGAGGAGATTATTGCTTGTTTTCTGATTGCATGACCACAGACTGCAATCCGCTTAGCAGTCATCTGTGTCCCCTGTGAGTCTAACAGGACACAGTCTTTGTCACAGCGGCTCTATGAATTAACAGAGTCCGCTTATATCACCATCACAGCATTTTAGTTAGCGACTCTGTGGAATAACAGAGTTCGCCCATACCGCCATATAGTGCTACGGCGTTTACATCTGCAACTCTGCGGGATAACAGAGTTCGCTCATACTGCCTATTTGTGCAATCTTACTAGCAGCAGGCTCTGCCTGCACGGTGGACCCCGGGCTGCGAACGCACCTCTCCTTAACCCCTCTCTGCAATCGGGCGTACTATCCCGTCCATAAAACCCGTGCCAATCTGCCCATGGACGGGATAGTACGTCCAAGGCGATCAGCTGCGCTCGCGGGGGGAGCGCAGCAGATCGCCGCCGGGTGTCAGCTGATTATCCGGCACTATGTGCCAGGAGCGGTCACGGACCGCTCCCAGCACATTAACCCCTGGCACACCGTGATCAGACATGATCGCTGTGTACCAGGGGCACAGGGGAACATCGTGCAGGGAGGGGGCTCCCTGCGCGCTCCCCTGAGGCCCTCAGAACAGCGCGATGTGACCGCGCTGTTCTGAAGGCCTCTTCCCTGCAGGACCACGGATCCAAGATGGCCGCCGGGTCCTGCAGTGCCAGAGCGATCGCTGGTGTGACAGAGTGCTGTGCACACTGTTACACCAGACATCTGATAAAATACAGTGATGTCCCACCCTAGGACAAAGTAAAAAAATTAAAAAAATCAAAATCACAAGTGTAAAAAAAAAATTTCAAAATAAAGGAAAAAAAAAAATTCCCCAATAAATTCATTTCTTCCTGTAAATAAAAAAAAACAAAACAATAAAAGTACACATATTTGGTATCGCCGCGTCCGTAACAGCCCCCCTATAAAACTGTCCCACTAGTTAACACCTTTAGTGAACCCCTTAAAAAAAAAACGAGGCAAAAAAATCAATGCTTTATCATCATACCGCCGAACAAAAAGTGGAATAACACGCGTTCAAAAAGACCGATATAAATAAACATGGTACCGCTGAAAACGTCATCTTGTCCCGCAAAAAACGAGCTGCACACAGCATCATTAGCAAAGAAATAAAAAAGTTATAGGTCGCAAAATAAAGCAATGCAAAAATAATTATTTTTTATATAAAATTGTTTTTATTGTATAAAAGCGCCAAAACCTAAAAAAATGATATAAATGAGTTATTGCCGTAATCGTACTGACCCAAAGAATAAAACTGCTTTATCAATTTTACCACACGCGGAACGGTATAAACGCCCCCCCAAAAGAAATTCATGAATTGCTGATTTTTGTTCATTATAACCTCCCAAAAATTGAAATAAAAAGCGATCAAAAAATGTCACGTGCTCAAAAATGGTACCAATAAAAACGTCAACTCGTACCGCAAAAAATAAGACCTCACATGACTCTGTGGGCCAAAACATGGAAAATGTGGTGATGCAAAAACTATTTTTGCAATAAAAAGCGTCTTTTAGCATGACAGCTGCCAATCAAAAAACCCGCTATAAATAGTAAATCAAACCCCCCTTTATCACCTCCTTAGTTAGGGAAAATAACAAAATTAAAAAAAATGTATTTATTTCCATTTTCCCGTTAGGGTTAGGGTTGCGCCTAAAGTTAGGGTTAAGGTTGCGCCTAAAGTTAGGATTAAGGTTAGGGTTTGGATTAGGGTTAGGGGTGTGTTATGGTTAGGTTTGTGGTAAGGGTTATGGTTAGGGTTGGGACTAGGGTTAGGGGTGTGTTGGGGTTAGGGTTGGAGTTAGAATTGGGGGGTTTCTGCTGTTTAGGCACATCAGGGGCTCTCCAAATGTGACATGGCGTCTGATCTCAATTCCAGCCAATTCTGCGTTGAAAAAGTCAAAGGGCGCTCCTTCACTTCTGAGCTCTGCCATGCGCCCAAACAGTAGTTTACCCCCACATATGGGGTATCAGCATACTCAGGACAAATTGCACAATAACTCTTGGGCTCCAATTTCTTCTGTTACCCTTGGGAAAATAAAAAATTGTGGGCGAAAATATCATTTTTGTAAAAAAAAAATGATTTTTTTGTTTTTACGGCTGTACGTTATAAACTTCTGTGAAGCACTTGGGGGTTCATAGCGCTCACCACACATCTAGATTAGTTCCTTGTGGGGGTCTACTTTCCAAAATGGGGTCACTTGTGGGGGGTTTCCACTGTTTAGGCACATCAGGGGCTCTCCAAATGCGACATGACGCCCGCAGACCATTCCATCAAGGTCTGCAATACAAAACATCACTACTTCCCTTCCGAGCCCCGACGTGTGCCCATACAGTAGTTTTCTCCCACATATTGGGTATCAGCGTACTCAGGACAAATTGGACAACAACTTTTGTGGTCCAGTTTCTCCTGTTACCCTTGGGAAAATAAAAAGTTGGGGACTAAAAATCATGTTTGTGGAAAAAATATGATTTTTTTATTTTCATGCTCTGGCGTTAAAAACTTTAGTGAAACACCTGGGGGTTCAAAGTTCTCACCACACATCTAGATAAGTTCCTTGAGGGGTCTAGTTTCCAAAATCGTGTCATTTGTCAGGGGTTTCCACTGTTTAGGCAGATCAGGAGCTCTCCAAACACAACATGGCGTCCAGCCAATTCTGCGTTGAAAAAGTCAAACGACGCTCCTTTCCTTCCAAGCTCTGCCATGCACCCAAACAGTGGTTTACCCCCACATATGGAGTATCAGCGTACTCAAATTGCACAATAAATTTTGAAGTCTTGCTACCCTTGGGAAAATAATAATTGGGGTGAAAAGATCATTTTTTTGGAAAAAATATGATTTTTTAATTTTACTGCTCTACGTTATAAACTTGTGTGAAGCACTTTGGGGTTCAAATTGCTCACCACAGATTTAGATAAGTTCCTTAGGGGGTCTAGTTTCCAAAATGGGGTCACTTGTGGGGGGTTTCAACTGTTTAGGCACATCAGGGGCTCTCCAAATGCTACATGGCGCCCAATCTTAATTCCAGCCAATTTTGGTTGGAAAAAGTCAAATGGTGCTCCTTCCATTCAGAGCTCTGCCGTGCGCCCAAACAGTGGTTCCTCCCCATATATGGGGTATCAGCGTACTCAGGACAAATTGGACAAGAACTTTTGTGGTCCAATTTCTCCTGTTACCCTTGGGAAAATAAAAAATTGGTGACTAATAGATAATTTTTATGGGAAAAAAATAGGATTTTTTATTTTCATGCCCGGGCATTATAAACTTGTGTGAAGCACTTGGGGGTTCAAAGTGCTCACCACAGATCTAGATAAGTTCCTTAGTGGGTCTAGTTTCCAAAATGGAGTCACTTGTGGGGGTTTCCACTGTTTAGGCTCATCTGGGGCACTGCAAATTGAACATGACCCCCATCAACGTCTGCATTCCAAAACGTTATTAGTTCCTTATCAAGCCCTGCCGTGCGCCCAAACAGTTTTCCTCCCACATATGGGGTATCAGCATACTCAGGAAAAATTGGACAACAACTTTTGGGGTCCAATTTCCTTGGGAAAAATCAAAAATTTGGGACTAAAAAAATCATTTTTGTGGAAAATATTTTTTTTTTTCACACTCAGGGATTATAAACTTTTGTGAAACACTTGCGGGTTCAAAGTGCTCACAACAGATCAAGCTAAGTTCCATAGGGGGTCTAGTTTCCAAAATGGTGTCACTTGGGGGGGTTTCCACTGTTTAGGCTCATCAGAGGCTCTCCAAACGCGACATGGCTTCCAATCTCAATTCCAGCCAATTTTGGTTTGAAAAAGTCAAACGGCGCTCCTTCCCTTACGAGCTCTGCCGTGTGCCCAAACAGTGGTTTTCCCCAACATATTGGGGTATTGGCATACTCAGGAGAAATTGCACAACAACTTTTTCTGTCCATTTTCTCCTTTTACCCTTGTGAAAATAAAAAAAAAGTTTGTAAAAGATCATTTTTGTGGCTAAAAAGTTAAATATTAATTTTTTCCTTCCACGTTGCTTCAGCTCCTGTGAAGCACCTGAAGGGTTAATAAACTTCTTGAATGTGGTTTTGAGTACCTTGAGGGGTGCAGTTTTTAGAATGATGTCACTTTTGGGTATTTTCTGCCATATAGACCCCTCAAAGTGACTTCAAATGTGAGGCGGTGCCTAAAAAAAATGGCTTTGTAAATTTTGTTGTAAAAATGAGAAATCGCTGGTCAAATTTTAACCCTTATAATTTCCTAACAAAAAAATGTTGGTTCCAAAATTGTGCTGATGTAAAGTAGACATGTGGTAAATGTTATTTCTTAACTATTTTGTGTGACATATTTCTCTGTTTTAAGGGAATAAAAATTCAAAGTATGAAAATTGCAAAATTTTCTACATTTTTGCCATATTTGCATTTTTTTTAAAAATAAACGCAAGTTATATTGAAGAAATTTTACCACTAACGTGAAGTACAATATGTCATGAGAAAACAGTCTCAGAATCGCCAAGATCCGTTGAGGCGTTCCAGAGTTACAACCTCATAAAGAGACAGTGGTCAGAATTGTAAAAATTGGCCTGGTCATTAACGTGCAAACCACCCTTGGAGGTGAAGGGGTTAATATCTATTAGGTGCGTTCCGCAAACCCCTAACACAGTGTATAATGGGCCCCATATATGATGCTCCAGTGTATGATGGGCTTCATTTATAATGCTCCAGTGTATGATGTGCCCCATGGATGTGTCACGTTTGGCTGCAGCCGCCGAGAAGTGGCCCAGCCCATAATCGCCTCCACGCTGACCGACCATCATGGCGTGGGGCGGGCGTCCCGCGGGGACGCAATATGGACCTTCCATACCGCAGAGGGGGACCCGGGCCTACCCAAACTAGGGAAGGGCAGAGACCGGGGTTCTGTGGCAGCTGAATATGTGGACAAGGAAGAGACACGTAGAACTTGATTACACCGCACAACTTCAGGTATAGGGAAGTAAAGTTTACTAAAGTAAATAAGTGAAGACACACAGTACATAAATCAAACATGACTATGCAAGGCTCCCGATTCCACACCTTCCAGAAGGGTATCACCCAGAGGACTCCAAGGTACCAACGGATCACCGCGGCACACGTAGGTGGGACATCAGGACACAGGCATGACATCAAGGTACACGAGGTCATCAGAACGTAGACAGGACACATGAGGACATCAGAATCACGAACTCAGGAACACGAACTAGATCTCAGGAACACGGACCGGACATCAGGAAACTGGACATCAGGAACACAGCCTGGATCTCAGGAACACGGACTGGATCTCAGGAAAATGGAATCAGGAACATGGAATCAGGAACACTGACCGACCTCAGGAACACGGACCGGACATCAGGAACACGGACTGGACATCAGGAACATGGACCGGACATCAGGAACATGGACCGGACATCAGGAACACGGACTGGACATCAGGAACACGGAATCAGGAAAGCAGGGAAGGATTGGATCCGGACATCTGGAAGCGATCTAAAAAGTAACCCAAGCGGTCAGGTGCAAGCCCCGCCAGGCTCAACTGGAGCCGGCCGAATATTGCACAAAAAACAAGCTGAGCGCAGAGTAACAGGAAATCAGCACACCCACACTGGACTCCTCCTTCCAAGATGAACCCAGGTTGTATCAAAGGAAGTCAGTAAGCAAAAGATCACAGTCACTGGGCACAGGGTTCAGGACACAGAAGGATTCAGGAACATAACACAGCAGACACAGTTCAGACAGTCAGGTACAGGACAGGTACAGGATCAAGGATTCAAGCCTGGAATTACGCCTCCAGGATAGGCGAGTCTGGAATTACCGCCTCCAGGATAGGCGCAGGAACAGGTACAGGATCAGGGATTCAAGCCTGGAATTACCGCCTCCAGGATAGGCGAGCCTGGAATTACCGCCTCCAGGATAGGCGCAGGGACGGGTACAGGATCAGGGGTTCAAGCCTAGAATTACCGCCTCCAGGATAGGCGCAGGGACAGGTACAGGAACACACAACAAACATGGCAAGATTCAGAAGCTATGTGAGTAGCTAAGGCCCCGCCCATAGGGCAGGGAGCCTTTATACAGTGCCTACAAGTAGTATTCAACCCCCTGCAGATTTAGCTGGTTGACACATGCGGAATTAACTTGGCATTGTGACATTTGTACTGTAGATCAGCCTGGAAGTGGGAAATGCACTGCAGCAAAAATTTTTGTTTTAATTTTTTTTTTTAAAAAATGTTAAAAGTTAATTCAGAGTGTCATTTATTATTCAACCCCTCAAACCACAAGAATTCTGTTTGGTCCTCCTAAAGTATTAAAAGTAGTTCAGGCACCAAGAATAATGAGCTTCACATGTGTGGATTAATGATCTCTTTTGCCAGCCTTTTCTGACTATTTAAGACCCTCCCCAAACTTGTGAACAGCACTCATACATGGTCAACATGGGAAAGACAAAGGAGCATTCCAAGGCCATCAGAGACAAGATAGTGGAGGGTCACAAGGCTGGCAAGGGGTACAAAACCCTTTCCAAGGAGTTGGCCCTACCTGTCTCCACTGTTGGGAGCATCATCCGTAAGTGGAAGGCTTATGGAACTACTGTTAGCCTTCCACGGCCTGGACAGTCTTTGAAAGTTTCCTTCCGTGCCGAGGCCAGGCTTGTCCGAAGAGTCAAGGAGGCTAACCCAAGGACAACAAGGAAGAAGCTCCGGGAAGATCTCATGGCAGTGGGGACATTGGTTTCAGTCAATACCATAAGTAACGTACTCCACCGCAATGTTCTCCGTTCCAGACGAGCCCGTAAGGTACCTTTACTTTCAAAGCGTCATGTCAAGGCTCGTCTACAGTTTGCTCATGATCACTTGGAGGACTCTGAGACAGACCGGTTCAAGGTTCTATGGTCTGATGAGACCAAGATCGAGATCTTTGGTGCCAACCACACACGTGACCTTTGGAGACTGGATGGCACTGCATACGACCCCAAGAATACCATCCCTACAGTCAAGCATGGTGGTGGCAGCATCATGCTGTGGGGCTGTTTCTCAGCCAAGGGGCCTGGCCATCTGGTCCGCATCCATGGGAGGATGGATAGCACGGCCTACCTGGAGATTTTGGACAAGAACCTCCGCTCCTCCATCAAGGATCTTAAGATGGGTCGTAGTTTCATCTTCCAACAAGGCAACGACCCAAAGCACACAGCCAAGAAAACCAAGGCCTGGTTCAAAGGGAAAAAGTCAAGGTGTTGGAGTGGCCTAGTCAGTCTCCTGACCTTAACCCAATTGAAAACTTGTGGAAGGAGCTCAAGATTAAAGTCCACATGAGACACCCAAAGAACCTAGATAACTTGGAGAAGATCTGCATGGAGGAGTGGGCCAAGATAACTCCACAGACCTGTGCCGGCCTGATCAGGTCTTATAAAAGACGATTATTAGCTGTAATTGCAAACAAGGGTTATTCCACGAAAATATTAAACATAGGGGTTGTATAATAATTGACCCACACTTTTATGTTTAAATTTATTAAAATTCAACTGAGCAACATAACTTTTTGTTTTGTAAGATTTATGCTTCTGTTAATAAATCCTACTCTTGTTTTCAGTTTGAAGGCTCTAACTTATTTGCATCTTATCAAACCAGCTAAATCTGCAGGGGGTTGAATACTACTTGTAGGCACTGTATATGAGCTGCCCCTCAGCTATTGGCTGGGGACAGCATTTCAAGTACACACACTAACCCTGATAAAAGCAGGGCAGGTGTGGCCCACGCACCCTATGCAGCCAAACACAATTCAGGCAGCCAAACACAATTCAGCACAGCAAGGGCACCTGGAAATGGCTGCAGCCTAAACACACGTAGTAAGTCATGCACCACTGCAGAGGACCTTGACCTATGGGTAGCTTCCACAGCAATAGCCAGGGACCCCACATGCGGGTGGTCATGCAGCACAGTGGAGACACCCACGCATGCACGGCTACGCAGCGGAGCTGGAAACTGAGCATCATCAACACAGGTAATGGATAACAGTATCCCAGCTCAATTAGGGGGAAAAGGAGCAAAGGGTCAAAGCACAGACATGCATTGTCACGCCGACCACCAAGTACCGACAGAACAGCGTGACAGGATGATGCTCCAGTATAATATGGGCCTATATAATGCTCCATATATAATGGGCCCCATATGATGCTCCAGTATATTATGGGCCCCATGGCTGATGCTCCAGTGTATGATGGGCCTATATTATGCTCCATATATAATGGGCCCCATATGATGCTCCAGTATATGATGGGCCCCATGGATGATGCTCCAGTGCATGATAGGCCGCATGGATGATGCTCCAGTGTATGATGGGCCTATATAATGCTCCAAATATAATGGGCTCCATATGATGCTCCAGTATATGATGGGCCCCATGGCTGATGCTCCAGTGTATGATGGGCCTATATAATGCTCCATATATAATGGGCCCATATGATGCTCCAGTGTATAATGGGCTCCGTATATGATGCTCCAGTGTATGATGGACTCCATTTATAATGCTACAGTGTATGATGGGCCCCATGAATGATGCTCCAGTGTATGATGGGCCTATATAATGCTCCAAATATAATGGGCCCCATATGATGCTCCAGTATATGATGGGCCCCATGGCTGATTCTCCAGTGTATGAGGGGCCTATATAATGCTCCATATATAATGGGCCCCCATATAATGCTCCAGTATATGATGTGCCCCATGGATGATGCTCCATTGTATGATGGGCCTATATAATGCTCCATATATAATGGGCCCCATATGATGCTCCAGTGTATATGGGCCCGGTATATGATGCTCCAGTATATGATGGGCCCCATTTATAATGCTCCAGTGTATGATGGGCCCCATGGATGATGCTCCAGTGTATGATGGGCCTATATAATGCTCCATATATAATGGGCCCCATATGATGCTCCAGTATATGATGGGCCCAATGGATGATGCTCCAGTGTATGATGGGCCCCATTTTTTATGCTACAGTCTATGATGGGCCTATATAATGCTCCATATATAATGGGCCCCATATGATGCTCCAGTGTATGATGGGCCCCATGAATGATGCTCCAGTGTATGATGGGCCTTTATAATGCTCCATATATAATGGGCCCCATATGATGCTCCAGTATATGATGGGCCCAATGGATGATGCTCCAGTGTATGATGGGCCCCATTTATAATGCTACAGTTTATGATAGGCCTATATAATACTCCATATATAATGGGCCCCATATGATGCTCCAGTGTATGATGGGCCCCATGAATGATGCTCCAGTGTATGATGGGCCTATATAATGTTCCAAATATAATGGGCCACATATGATGCTCCAGTATATGATGGGCCCCATGGCTGATGCTCCAGTGTATGATGGGCCTATATAATGCTTCATATATAATGGGCCCCATATGATGCTCCAGTATATGATGGGCCCCATGGCTGATGCTCCAGTGTATGATGGGCCTATATAATGCTTCATATATATTGGGCCCCATATGATGCTCCAGTATATGATGGGCCCCATGGCTGATGCTCCAGTGTATGATGGGCCTATATAATGCTTCATATATAATGGGCCCCATATGATGCTCCAGTATATGATGGGCCCCATGGCTGATGCTCCAGTGTATGATGGGCCTATATAATGCTCCATATATAATGGGCCCCATATGATGCTCCAGTATATGATGGGCCACATATGATGCTCTAGTATATGATGGGCCCCATGGATGATGCTCCAGTGTATGATGGGCCACATTTATAATGCTACAGTGTATGATGGGCCCCATATATAATGCTACAGTTTATAGTGGACCCTATCTATGATGCTCAAGTGTATGATGGGCCCCATATATTGCTTCAAATATTTAAAAAAATGAAAAACCACCATCCGAACTATTTCTTTGATGGGGCGGTCAAGAAAGGGGAACCCATGTGTATTCTGTCGATTGACGCAGAAAAGGCTTTCGACAGGGTGCACTGGGATTTTATATTTCAAATATTAGAAAGAATTGGCTTAAAATAAACTATGCTCCGTAGAATTTCTGCCCTGTACTCATCTCCCAGTGCTCAAGTTAAAATTAATGGCGCACTTTCAACACACATTTTTAATTCGGAATGGCACGAGGCAAGGCTGTCCTCTTTCACCCTTGCTTTGTATACTCACTATGGAACATCTAGCAACCGCGATATGGAATAATCCCTCCATTAGAGGCATAAAAGCCCAATCAGAAGAGCACAAACTGGCACTTTTTGCAGATGATGTCCTATTGTATATCTCTTCCCCAACTATAAGTCTCCCAAATATTTTCCCAGAATTGCATAGATTTGGTCATCTGAGCAATTTCAAAATTAATACCCACTAATCGGAGATTCTCAATATGTCAATCCAACCAAGTGAGGTGGAGACGTTGGCAGCTTCATTTCCCTTTAAGTGGTGTTCAGATTCTCTTACCTATCTAGGAATAAAAATCACTGCCAAAGTAGCTAATCTTTATGAAGCAAACTTTAAGCAGCTTTACATAAAGCTGAGTTAGACTTAGAAAAATGGCATAAACTACCTTTATCTTGGTTTGGAAGAGTGAGCGCTATTAAAATGGATCTATTACCCCGTCTCCTATATTATTTCCAAAGAATCCCCTTGTATTTACCTGCCTCCTTTTTCTCATGTTGTGATGTTCCACTAGAATTTTCTGTGTAAATATTCAGATTTGTTATGTGGTATAACAGCACCATCTAGTGGTCGTTTTATAGAATGTCTTTGGTTGTTGATATTGAGGTTTTTTGACATATCTACCACACCGTAGTTCATGAGTTATAGCTTTGATGACTCATCAGCCAGCCCCAGCAGCCATGTTTTTTTGCTCAGTATACAACTAAGACAGTTCATTCCTGAGTACCTCCTGACATCAGTATCCAATAGTGATCTCTTACATCCAGATCTGTAGCAGCACAATCGGTAGGTCCTAAACACATTCACCATGAACTTGACAGCCGTATAAATATTGGGATGTTTACATCATGCTGTTATGAAAATGTGAGAGTTGTAGTCCATGCTTTTCCGACTGGTCAGTAAGCATGGGATATACCGCATGTTATATGTAACTACATGTTATGCATATAGTGTGTTCCCTCACCACTGTATATTGTGTATATATTGTATGCTTGCCACATGTTTGTGAGCACATAGTAAAATACTGTTATTTGTTCCACAGTTTTTTACCATATTCGATTCCTGCAATAAACTTGGTAACAGACATCACGTGTCTATCAAATCACTGTTGGGATCAAGGTTATCCTGTCTGCAAGGATTATGTACACATACACATAAGACGGGCAGAACAGTAAAAAACGATTAACCCTCGCAGGCTGGATAGAAGAACTGCGGATTCTCACATACTGATCGCAGTAAAACTGCCCGCTACAAGCTGGATAGAAGATACCGCAGCTCGCACATAGTGATCGTCGTGAAACCAAGCTTCTGTCAAGCCTGAAAGAAAGGGCGCGAATCCTGTCAGAGCGTCACCATGTCAGCCGCAGAAGGTAGATTATTCACCACAAGATCTGCAATCTCAGCCAGCTGCAAAAGCTCAAAGAAGTCAGAGAGCAGCTCTACCATCGCCATTGCCCGCGCAAAAGCAGAAGCTGCCAAAGTGCGAGCATCGTTTGCTGAACAAGAAAGGCAATTGGAAGCAGAGGAAGCACAAATGAAGGCACACATGGAAGCAGAGGAAGCACACATGAAAGCAGCTCTGGCCGAACAACAGGCACACATGGAAGCAAGAGGAAGCACGCATGAAAGCAGCTCTGGCCGAACAACAAGCACACATGAAAAAACTAGCATTGGAGAGGGAAGCCGCAGTTGCACTGGCAGAGGCTGAAGTTTTGGAGGAGGCAGCAAGTACCGCAAGTAATAGACGCAGCAGTATTCTTGGATCAGAGCTCAGTCAACAGGACAAAGCACGACACACTTCAAAATACGTACTGCAGTATGCTAAGTCAGATGACGGTCTGTATTACGGTCCAGGAGCTAAGTCAACCCCTGCTTACAAACTCCAGCCTAATCCTGTCACACAACAAGCAGCCTCAGCCTTCCAAATGCCATACATCAAGCAAGACAGTAACTTTATATATCATCGGTCCCCAATGCAACCTGCATTCCAACCGACAGACAACTGCAGAGCAGCTCCAACCTTCAAGTAGGAACAAGTAGATGGTAGTTATTACAACAAAGACAAGTTTAAAGACTACTCTAACCCACATGGACCTCTGCACCTCAGCTCGTTTCCAGATTCATCAAACAGAAATCAAGGTATGTCAGATGTTCTCAAATTCCTTGCTCGACGTGAGTTGATAACCCAAGGACTCTCCAAGTTTAACGACAAACCTGAAGGCTATAGAGCATGGCGATCCTCATTCAGAAATACAATCAAAGATCTGGATCTGTCTGCAAACGAGGAGGTTGACCTTTTAGTCAAGTGGCTAGGAAATGAATCCACAGAGCATGCAAAACGGATTAGGGACATCAATTTAGACTATCCCGACAGAGGACTAAACCTGATATGGGAGAGACTGGAGGAGTGTTACGGCTCACCAGAAGTGATAGAAAACGCACTCTTCAAAAGAATTGAGGATTTCCCCAAGATGCAAGGCAAAGGTTTCCAAAAACTGAGAGAATTGAGCGATCTGTTGACAGAACTTCAAGTTGCCAAAGCTCAAGGAGACTTACAAGGCCTAGCATTCTTGGACACAGCACGCGGTGTAAATCCCATAGTACGCAAACTTCCGCAAGGCCTGATAGATAAGTGGATCGGTCAAGGCTCCAAATACAAGGAACGATACAACGTCCCATTTCCTCCATTCTCATTCTTTGTGGACTTTGTACACCAACAAGCAAAGATTAGAAATTACCCCAAGTTTGACTTCTCAATGTTTGACACCACGTACCCCAAATCAGGTAAACCTGTCTCAATGCGTAACCTGAGAGATACACCAGTGGCAGTACACAAAACCAGTGTATCTCTTCAAGACACTTCACGCAAAACTTATCGTACTGCAGAGACTGATAAGACCTCATCTAAAGACCCGTGCAAAGAATGCCCTCTGCATAAGAAACCACATTCGTTGCTGAAATGCAGAGGATTCAAAGAGAAACAGCTCAAAGATCGCAAAACTTTCCTCAAAGAAAACCACATTTGCTACAGGTGCTGCGCAGCAACTTCACATCTTGCAAAAGACTGTACAACAAACATTAAATGCTCAGAATGTGACAGTGAAGAGCATAACACAGCTTTACACCCAGGACCAGCTCCATGGACTCTCACACCCTCAGACCAGGTGGCAGAGCACGGCGAGGAGCAGAGAGACCCTACACCTCCTGAAGTGACACCTCAGTGCACCCAAGTCTGTGGAGAAGGACTTAGCAAAAAATCTTGCTCCAAGATCTGTCTTGCCACAGTTTACCCCATTGGTCACAAAGAGAAAGCTGTAAAGTTGTATGCCATCCTTGATAATCAGAGCAACAGTTCTCTCGCTAATTCAACTTTCTTTGATATCTTCGACATTAAAGGAAGCAGCTCGGCATATTCACTTAAGTCTTGCACAGGTGTGAGTGAAGAAAAAGGGAGAAGAGCTACTGGTTACCAAATTGAATCCTTAAATGGTGAAACATCCCTGCCTCTGCCTACGCTGATAGAATGCAATCAGATCCCAAACAACAGAGAAGAGATTCCTACACCTGCAGCAGCATCACATCATGGACATCTAAAAAATATAGCGCACCTAATTCCTGAAGTCGACCCAGACGCTCCAATAGTACTTCTGCTTGGAAGAGACATCATAAGAGTCCACAAGGTGAGGAAACAGATAAACGGTCCTCACAGTTCTGCTTATGCTCAGAAGCTCGACCTAGGGTGGGTCATTATAGGCGATGTCTGCCTAGGAAGCGTTCACAAGCCAACCACTGTGAATTCTCTCTTCACAAATACATTGGAAAATGGACGGCCATCCCTCTTTCAGCCTTGTCCTAACAGATTCCTTGTAAGAGAGAAGCCTACAAGTGTGTTATACCCGGACTGTGCAGAAGATGAAGATCATCTGGGGTGTACAGTGTTCCAGAGGACAAAGGAAGACAACAAGACCGCTTTCTATTGAAGATGAGACCTTCTTAAGTATAATGGAACAAGGATTCTCTAAAGATGAAACAAATACCTGGGTAGCACCACTGCCTTTCAAAACACAGAGAACCCGCCTTCCTAACAACAGAGTTCAAGCCACAAAACGCTTCAGTTTTCTCAGGCGCAACTTTGAGAAAAGACCAGAAATGAAGGAGCACTTCTTCTCATTCATGAGCAAGATATTTGAAAATGACCACAACCCAGCAGACCACGCAACAAGAGCTGTTCCTGCAGCCCATCTTAAAGACACTACATGGCTCACAGGACCAGCATTCCTCTACAAATCAGTACAAGACACTTTTGAGAAAGACACATTTGAAATGTTAGAACCAGATTCTGATGCAGAGATTCGTCCTCAAGTTTCTGTACTCACTACAAGAGTTTCTAGCAGAGAGCTCGACTCTAAACTGTTCAACAAGTTTTCTGCCTGGAGGTCACTGAACAGAGCCATAGCTAATTTAATACACATAGCCAGATCCTTTAGAACCCCACCTACAGGGTCAGAACATTGCAAAGGTTGGCATCATTGTCATAGGACACGTACAGTGGATGAGCTTACACAGGCCAGAGACGTTATCCTCCGTTGTGTCCAACGAGAAGCTTATGCTCGTGAGATCGAACTCCTCCAAAATCAAAAGAGTGTTCGAAAGGACAGCCCTCTCGTGAAACTTGACCCATTTATAGATGCTAATAGGTTGTTGAGAGTTGGAGGACATATTTCAAAGGTAAAACTTGAGAGTAATGTACATAATCCGATAATACTGCAGAACAATCACATTGCGTCTTTACTTGTGCGACACTACCATGAAAAGACTAAGCACCAAGGACGTTTGTTCACTGAAGGAGCTCTACGTGCAGCTGGATTTTGGGTAGTGGGAGCAAAAAGACTTGTGAGTTGTCTCATTTTCAAATGCGTCACTTGCCAAAAATTACGAGGCATGTTTCAGTCACAGAAAATGGCTGATCTCCCTGCCGACCGACTCAGTACAGAACCTCCTTTCACAAGTGTTGGTCTCGACGTGTTTGGCCCTTGGTCTGTCACCACCCGACACACTAGAGGAGGCCATGCAAACAGCAAACGCTGGGCAGTCATCTTCACCTGCATGAGTATTAGGGCTGTGCATATAGAAGTTATTGAGTCCTTGGACACTTCTAGCTTCATAAATGCTCTCAGACGTTTCATCTCTATAAGAGGTCCAGTTAAACTAATCCGTTCCGATAGGGGTACCAACTTCATCGGAGCTTGCAAAGAACTGCGTATCTCCTCAAACATTGACAGTGACTGTGTAGAGAGATATCTGGCGAACCAAGACTGTAAATGGACATTTAACCCTCCACATTCTTCTCACATGGGAGGCTCATGGGAGCGTATGATTGGCCTGGCTCGCAGGATCCTTGATTCTATCTTCCTACAGTTGGGAACTTCAAGACTTACCCATGAGACCCTCACAACTTTCATGGCTGAAGTAGTGGCAATCATAAACGCCAGACCCTTGACACCAATACCGAATGATCCAGAGGATCCTCTCTTGCTTACCCCTTCCACACTTCTTACCCAAAAGGTTGGTACAGCATCAGCACCTCTTGGTGAGTTTGATAATAAAGACTTTTACAAGTGTCAGTGGAGACGGGTTCAAACTTTAGCAGACGCCTTCTGGGATAAATGGAAAAAGCAATATGTTTCTACCTTACAGACCCGGAATAAATGGCAAGCCAGTAAACCCAACATGGAGGTTGGTAATGTTGTTCTTGTCAAAGACACTCAGTCAAAAAGAAATGACTGGCCTTTGGGACTGATAACCAAAGTGTTTCCAAGTGAAGATGGAAAAGTTAGGAAAGTGGAGGTCAAGATCTGCAGGCAACACGAACCTAAACTTTTCCTCAGACCAGTCACTGAACTGATTTTGTTGCTCTCTCCAGAGGTACCTTAAAGTGGTATCTTTAAGATACCAGGCGAGGAGTGTGATGTTCCACTAGAATTTTCTGTGTAAATATTCAGATTTGTTATGTGGTATAACAGCACCATCTAGTGGTCGTTTTATAGAATGTCTTTGGTTGTTGATATTGAGGTTTTTTGACATATCTACCACACCGTAGTTCATGAGTCATAGCTTTGATGACTCATCAGCCAGCCCCAGCAGCCATGTTTTTTGCTCAGTATAACAACTAAGACAGTTCATTCCTGAGTACCTCCTGACATCAGAATCCAATAGTGATCTCTTACATCCAGATCTGTAGCCGCACAATCGGTAGGTCCTAAACACATTCACCATGAACTTGACAGCCCTATAAATATTGGGATGTTTACATCATGCTGTTATGAAAATGTGAGAGTTGTAGTCCATGCTTTTCCGACTGGTCAGTAAGCATGGGATATACCGCATGTTATATGTAACTACATGTTATGCATATAGTGTGTTCCCTCACCACTGTATATTGTGTATATATTGTATGCTTGCCACATGTTTGTGAGCACATAGTAAAATACTGTTATTTGTTCCACAGTTTTTTACCATATTCGATTCCTGCAATAAACTTAGTAACAGACATCACGTGTCTATCAAATCACTGTTGGGATCAAGGTTATGCTGTCTGCAAGGATTATGTACACATACACATAAGACGGGCAGAACAATATATATAATGACTATTAGACTATATATGTTTTCACGAATATTTGAGGCCATGGATCCATTAAATGTCCATTTTGCAAGCCGGTGAGAAAATCTCGCTATACGGATGTCACACGGATGCCGAAAATCGTATCCTTGCATTGCAAATGGATGACATACAGTACAACTCACTGTTCAGGGAACATTTGTACGATTCTCGTCCGTGAAAAACGGACCGATTTTTTTTTTTTATACGTTGTATGTGACTCCAGCCTAAAGGTTAGATCCTTTTCTGGGAAAAGTTCTGACACAATAATAGTCCCCCAATACAAGATCTATCAGAAAACCTCCCTTTTTAAAACTTATTGTACTTCGGAACCAATCACTGATATGGTTAAAATCTCGTTGACCTTATCAGACCTTATTGATTATATTTACAGCAAAGTAAGTGATATCACTGATAGGTGAAGGAAACCACAGATTATCTTATCTCACTGAGACCTGTCAAGTTTGGATATACTGTATACATTAAAGCAGCAAGAGAATGGTTGGGTCTGGAAGCTGATGTGTTGGAGGAAAGAAAAAGTGTGAAGTTTAGTAGTCCCAGAAACTTTGACAAGATCCAAATTGTGCTGGCTAGATGGCTTGGTGAAATCAGCTCCAAAATGTTAGATCTTGAACGGTGTTCAGGTGTTCACTGTATGTCGTGGTTAGTACCACTTTAGCAAAATTTGCTGAAGAAATCAAATTTGGCTATGACAGTGTAAGGGGGTGGCAGGTCTTCTCAGCTGTGCCCTCTTCTCCTTCCATGTCACCCTTGTGCCTCTTATGTGTAGACTGCCTTAATTGTACTGTGTATCCCTGTATTTGTCATGAAAAATATTTAGAATTGAGAGTCCTCAGTGGTTGATACCTTTTAATGGCTAACTGAAAAGATGATAACAAATTGCAAGCTTTCGAGACTACTCAGGTCTCTTCATCAGGCTAAACTAATACAAAATCTGAAGAATCACATATTTATACACAACACAGCACAGAAACAATGCTATGTTGAGTATAAATAAATTTGTTACCATCTTTTCAGTTAGCCATTAAAAGGTGTCAACAACTGAGGACTCTCAATTCTAAATATTTTTCTATTTACTGGCGCCCTCGCTGAAGGGGTTTTAAGCACCCAGATCCCAGTGCATGGAATTCCTCTAATCTTTGGATGCTGTAGCTGCTGTGGGTGCGGTTGGAGAGCGTGACAGGGAGAGAGCAGGAAAATCAGTCTTGTACTCATGCCTTTCTACTTTACCACTGTTCATTAAAGAATTTTTTTCCCTGTTGGACAACAGTTGCCTTTGTGGACTCTGTATCGCCTGGACTGCTGTGACCAGAAGAAAATATAACTCGTGGGGAAAAAACTGCATCAAACCAGTATTGCATGTACAGGGGCCAGGGGATACTCGCTGACTGTGTGCTTTGTGGACTCTGCCTGTGAAATGTCCTTTTAAATAACTCGGCCACAATTACCTCCCCATGTCCTCTTGTTACAACAGGAAGGTGTCAGAATACGCAGTGCTTCTCAGCTTGCTGACTCCTGCCCACCAACACCGAGCTTCTCAGCTAGCTGACTTCTGTCCACTAATGCAGTGCTTCTCAGCTAGCTGACTCCTATTTACCAAGAGAGAATCTACAATGTGAGCATCAGAACTAGACAATAGAACTATGTGAAAGTGGCCTGGTCTGAAGAGTGTTTTATTTTACATCATGTGGCCAGGAAAATGTGTGTGTACTGTGTAAAGAAGGACTCTCATTAAACCTTTTATTAGCTAGACTGTGTAAATGTGTACATAGTGCAATATAGGTGCATTGATACGCTCATGATTGCTGCCTTCCCTGGTTTCCAATGAGGCTCAGGTACTCTTCTGGATCACATGATGGTTAGTCTGACCTACTGGCTCACACCGGGGTCTATACGTGAGCCTGAAGTTGCTTTAAGGCCACGTTCACACATTCAGTATTTAGTCAGTATTTCACATCAGTATTTGTAAGACGGATAGGAACAATCAATGAAAAACTATAATGGAACCACATGCACCACTTCTGCATTTTTCACCTACTCCTCGTTTTGGCTTACAAATACTGACTAAAATTCTGCAAAAATAGGCTTACATTGTAAAAACAACTTCCGGTTCACACATAGACCACAGTGACAGAACAGCTATTATGTTGCTTTGAAGAGGAATAGCACACCACTGCAGCCATGTTTTTTTGCTCAGTATACAACTAAGACAGTTCATTCCTGAGTACCTCCTGACATCAGTATCCAATAGTGATCTCTTACATCCAGATCTGTAGCCGCACAATCGGTAGGTCCTAAACACATTCACCATGAACTTGACAGCCCTATAAATATTGGGATGTTTACATCATGCTGTTATGAAAATGTGAGAGTTGTAGTCCATGCTTTTCCGACTGGTCAGTAAGCATGGGATATACCGCATGTTATATGTAACTACATGTTATGCATATAGTGTGTTCCCTCACCACTGTATATTGTGTATATATTGTATGCTTGCCACATGTTTGTGAGCACATAGTAAAATACTGTTATTTGTTCCACAGTTTTTTACCATATTCGATTCCTGCAATAAACTTGGTAACAGACATCACGTGTCTATCAAATCACTGTTGGGATCAAGGTTATGCTGTCTGCAAGGATTATGTACACATACACATAAGACGGGCAGAACACACGTTTTAAAAAAGCGATTACTCGTTTTATTTGGTCACAAAAACAAGCACGTATTTCATACATTTTGTTAAGTAAATCAAAGCAAGAAGGGGGAATAGGTCTGCCAGATTTTGTTATGTATAGTCAAGCAGCAATTGTTACTTGTATTTTAGATGTTTCATAATAAAAACAACATAAAATGGGATACATTAGAAAATGATCTTAATGGACGTGACTCCTGTATAGTCATTTGGTCCCCGACGGAAGAACGGGATATACCTTTACCCTTCCTCACCAAAAACATGATATCATTTATCAAAAGAGTGAGTCGAGAGCTGGGAGTCTCTTCGTCTCCTGGCCCCCTAACTCCTATATATGACAATCCATCCTTTCCTGCATGATTAAAAGGAGACACTTATCTACATAAAAATAGAGCTTCAGGCCTCATAGTCCATGATTATGTTACAAGGACAGGGATGAGATCTCTCCAGGACATTTTTCAGGACAATGAGCCGCCATCCGGTGCATGGTTCTTTTATGAACAAATAAAGAGTTTTATTATTAAATTAGCCAAACAATCCGATCCATACAGAATATTATCTCCGTTTGAGACTCTTTGTTTATCAACAAACTCTATAGATCACATTATCTCTTTATTATACAAAACCTTCCAAGAAGGGCAGACCCCATCGGGAGATTTCTCAGCATTTTTTTCAAACTGGGAGATTGATTTGGGTAGACCCTTATCAGTTGAAGAAAGAACAAAGATTCTCTTATGCACATTCAGGTCATCGCTCTGTTCGACATCACAGGAGAGGAACTACAAAATCTTGTCGAGGTGGTACAGATGACCATCAGATTTAAACATAATTTATCCAACAACACCGGATACGTGCTGGAGATGCTTAAAAGATAGAGGTTCATTTGTACATATTTGGTGGCACTGCCCA
The DNA here is from genome assembly GCA_033576555.1 of Oophaga sylvatica. Taxonomy (NCBI): domain Eukaryota; kingdom Metazoa; phylum Chordata; class Amphibia; order Anura; family Dendrobatidae; genus Oophaga; species Oophaga sylvatica. The sequence goes on along the minus strand of JARQOD010000001.1, from coordinate 892,287,990 downwards.
CTCATACAGAAACTGTGGTTAGCATCCTTTGATCTCTGCAACGAGCTGTCTCTAACCAAAATAACACCCACAATGGAGGTGGCCTTGCTGTCCTTGTGTAGCTCCTTGATTTCTAGATTTAAGAAAGGTCTTCTTAGACATACCACTGCTACCAGGAACGTGATTACTAGATTTTGGAAACAGGAAAAGGTTCCCTTGCGTTCTGATTTGGTGATGGAACTCATATATAGAATGGAACAGCTGATAGGACAACTGAATGGTACCACAGGAAAGGTATATAACACTTGGGCCCCCTGGGTTATGTTTAGAGAATCATCGGAATTGGACTCTTGGTTGATAGACCCATAGATGATGGGTAATATGAGTTTACCTACTGGATGGAGTCACATTTCCTACCCCACTCCTTAAAATCTTCCCCCCTTCCACTCCCCCTTTCTTTCTTTTTTTCTTTTCCCTTCTTTCCTCCTTGTTTCTTCTCTATCTTCTTTTCTTTTGTAGACCTAGAGTCTTAGTCTAGGTGCCTTCTTCTTTAAAATTTATAAACAAAGTAATACTGATGTTAATTGACTACATGAGCAAATACCTCAGGCGTTCATCCAACATTTGTTTTATATGTATGACTTTCTGGGGAAAAGTTATAGTTGCTATATAATTTTTTTTTGCATGTGATAGTAGAAGAGGTATGTTCTTTTCCCTTCCTGTTATTAATGACTGATGTGTATAAATACCTAAATAAACTTGATTTACACAAAAAAAAAGAAATACCTCTCCTGGCTGGGCACTGCTCTACTCTGGACTCCTCAGCGTCGCCATTTTCCAGCTCTCTGCACTGTGATTGTTCAGGCAGAAGGCGCACAGACGTGAGGTGATCGCGCTCTCTGACCTGAATGTCACTGTCAGGAAACACGGAATACGTCACAGTGGTGGAGCAGGGAGAGGTAAGTATTGCAAGTGCTGGGGCCCTGAGGAAGCAGGGGGGGCCCACTCATGGGCGCCAGGACTGGCACAGGGCCCCTCATAGTACGCCGGTGTCTCTGACGGCGAGTGTGCCCCCCCACCTGCTCAGGGCCCCGGCACTTGCCCGGGTGCACCAGGTGGTGACGCCGACCCTGGGGAGGGGTACAGCCCAGTTAGGGAGGTGGAAAAACTGGCATATGTTGAGGTGTAGGTTGGATGTTCAGCAGCTGCAAATGGAGGAATTGGAGAAGTCAGAGAAAGAGGAGGACAAAGCGAGCCATTTTGCTGGCAACCTATGTGTCATCAGGGGAAGGTGGTACAAAATCCTTTGAAACTGTATCAGAAGCGTACAGCTGTATACAGTGAAGGGGAAAATTGAAATTTCCGTATATATTTCCTGAGTCACACAGAGACGCTCACTCAGTATGGATTTGACCGTAATTCAAAAAGCAGAAAAACGGTACTGTATCAGAAGCATACAGCTGTATACAGTGTAGGGGACAATTGAAATCTCCGTATATATTTCCGGAGTCACACAGAGACGCTCACTTAGTGTGGATTTGACCGTAATTCAAAAAAGCAGAAAAACTGTACTGTTTTCAGAAGCGTAAAGCTGTATACAGTGTAGGGGAAAATTGAAATCTCTGTATATATTTCCGGAGTCACAAAGAGACGCTCACACAGTATGGATTTGACCGTAATTCAAAAAGCAGAAAAACGGTACTGTATCAGAAGCGTACAGCTGTATACAGTATAGGGGAAAATTGAAATCTCCGTATATATTTTCCGGAGTCACACAGAGACGCTCACTCAGTATGGATTTGACCGTAATTCAAAAAGCAGATAAACGGTACTGTCTCAGAAGCGTACAGCTGTATACAGCGTAGGGGAAAATTTAAATCTCCGTATGTATTTCCGGAGTCACACACAGATAATCAGCATGTATTTGTCCCTGATACCAGCCGGTACACGGAAGTGTGTGAGAAGCGTACAGCTCTATACGGTGTGGGAAAAAATGAACGCTCGGTAACTGTGCAGAAAAAAAGAATAAAAGTATTAGTGCTGTGTAAAAAGCTGTCTGCACAGCAGTGTACACACAGCGATACTGCTAGCAGGCAGCCTAATAACCAGCGCTGCTGCACACAAGAAAATCCTCCCCTGTCACTGGCAGGCAGCCTAATAACCAGCGTTGCTGCACACAAGAAAATCCTCCCCTGTCACTGCACACTAACTGTACAGCACAATTGCTATCAGCACAAGCACATAAGAACTTCTCTTTACAGCCCTAACTCTCTCACTACTGAGAAGCAGCAAGCAACCTCTCCCTACTGTTAAGATCGGCAGAAGTAAAATGGCGGTCGGCGTTCAGGGCTTTTATAGACAATAATGACGCCCCCCAAAGCAAGCCAATCACTGCAATGCCCTTCTCTAAGATGGTGGTGGACGCTGCCCATGTCATCTCGTTGCCCACAGTGTACGTCCTTGCTCATTGGCTGAAAAAAGGTGCCTGCAAGCATTATGGGAAAACCGGCTTTGGCGCTCAGGTCGTCGACCGCAAGGCCGACTTCATGCTATGGTCGGGTTTTGCTCGGCGAAACCCGACTTTGGCGAAAGTCGGCGACTTTTGAATCTGACCGACCTGTTTCGCTCAACTCTATTCCACAAAGACAGCAGGGCACATTTCATACAACTGTGTTGTGCACTGCTTCTATTTTGCTCCATGCACAAGTAGACCGTTCTTAATCTTATTTTTTCATTGGCTAAATGTGAAACAGCATGCCATATCCCACCTTGTCATTTAGTGGCGTGGTGACATTGGTCTGTGATTTGAGCTGTTTGTGCATGAAGAAGAAAATTTTGGGAAGTTGCTACCGTGATTCACCATGCCATATCTCACCTTGCTATTTAATGGCCGTGAAATTCCACAGTCTGCATAGCTCATGAATATTAAAAAATAATATTTTTTTCTGTTGCTAAATATGCTGCAGCCTGCCATATACCCTGTTGTAATTTTGTGGCGGTGAAATTAAGCCGTCTGCACACCTCATGCACATAAAAACAAAATTCTGCTACTAACCGTGATACAGCCAGCCATATCCTCTTTTGTAATTTTCTAGCAGTGAATTTTAGCTGTCTGTAGACCTCACGCACTTTAAAAAAAAGAAATTCTGCTGCTAAACATAATACAGCCCGCCATATCCTCCGTTGTAATTTTTTGGGGTTGAAATTAAGCTGTCTGCAGAACTCACGCACAATAAAAAATATTTTTTTCTGTTGCTAAACGTGATACAGCCCGTCATATCGCACGTTGTAATTTTGTGGTGTTGAAAATGAAGCTGTCTGCAGTGCTCATGGACAAAAGAAAAATAATTTTTTCTGTTGCTAAACGTGATACAGCCCATCATATCCCCTGTTGTAATTTTGTGGCGTTGAAATAAAGCTGTCTGCAGACCTCGCGCACATTAAAAATAAAAAAAATTCTGTTGCTAAACGTGATACAGCCCGTCATATCCTATGTTGTGATTTTGTGGCGGTGAAATTGTTGTGTGTGCAAAGCTGTTGCACATTAAAAAAAATTTTCTTGTTTTACAAACATAATACAACAGGCTAAATCCGATTTTGAAATTGGAGCATATCTTCTAGGTTATACAGGCATCACCCACACTAAAAAAAATTTGCTCAGTTACTAACGTTGTACAGTAAGGGAAATTCTCAATTTGAAATTGTTTGTAGCATCTAGTCAATGATATACAGGACTCATCCACAGGCCCAAATATATTTCTTCGGTTACTAAGATCATACAGTAGGGGAGATGTCACTTTGAAATTGTTTGTAGCATCTAGCCTATTTTATACAGTCCTCATCCAACAAAAAAGAATAGGCCTCATCCACACTCAAAAAATCCTTTCTTCTGTGACTAACGAAATTCAGCAAGCCATATTTCATCTTGTCATGTACTGCCGCTGAAATTCAGTTTTCTTGCAGAGCTGCTACAGAGTTTAAAATCTAATTTTTGTTGCTAATACTGTGCTCCTGCCACACTTTATGAGCAATGCAACTGGAAAAAAGTGAGGTTGTGATGGAAGGGGGATTAGGCTTTATGTTCAAGGTGTATGTGGGGTTGGTGGTAATGTTTGTGAAAGCACTAGTGAACCAACAATGTCACATCCTATACAAAGACAACTGACAACTCTTGTTACTGGACCGGCTACTCTACTAACTTTCTTTGGCAGACGCACAGGGGTGACTCTAAAGGCGAGGAATGTGATAACACAGAGGATGATGATGATAAGTTGGTAGATTCCAGTTGGCGTGAACACAGAGGCACATAGCTGAGTAGGTCTTCTGAGGAGGAGGAAGGAAACAAGGAGGTAAAGTTGCGCCGTACATCACAGACACATAGTGATGCAGCCACGATGAGCAAAGCATCCTCAGCCACAACTGTGGCTATGACCAGGAGCATTCGAGGGTCTGCAGGTCACAGGGGTGGCAAGGTTTGCCTAGCCTGGGCCTTTTTAGACACAGCAAAGGATGAGTGAACTCACGTAATCTGCCAACTTTGCAAAAAAACTGAGTAGAAAAAAGTGCAATAATGTGACTACTACATGTATGAACCTTCAAATGCGCAATCAACAATCATTACTCTGGGAATCCCACTGCACTAAAATGTGGACCTCAACAACCATCAGCTGCCCCATCAATCGCATCTGCTGCTTTTTCCTCCTCCTCTGTTACCATGCCAAATATTTTGACACAAGTCTCCGACCACAGAACTTTGGGTTCTTTACATGCTCCAGTCTTGCTGACTGAGAGCCCACCGTCAGCTGTAGCGGAAGCGGACATGCCTGCTCCTTTTGACCGATATCAGAGAAAGAGCACACCACAACTTTCTCAATCCTCCATAACATCACCGCCTGCTCCTCCCTCACCTGCCAGCAGTTTGACAAGTTCACCATACTCTGTCCTCTCTCAGCACTGCAGCCAGCCACGGTCCTCTAGTTGTGGTCACGTACAAAAGATTGTTTCCTCCTACACATGACAAAGGTAAGAGGATGAACTCCACCATCTCCAATCTGTTGGCCACAAAAACGCTGCCTTTCTGCCTGGTAGATACAGATGGTTTCCGAAAGCTGATGGCCGTCGCAGTCCCCCAGTATCAATTGCCCAGTCGCCATTGCTTTTCTAAGAAAGCTGTGCCTGTGCTACACCAGCATGTCGCAGAAATCATCACCCATTCCTTGACTAAATCTTTGTCTGCCAGGGTACATTTCACCACAGACACTTGGACGAGTAGGCATTGCCAAGGGCATTACATCTCGCTGACTGGGCACTTGGTGACTCTGGTGGCTGTGGGGGCAGGCGCTGCTCCACATGTTTTGGAATCCCCAAGGCTTGCAGGCCAAAACTCTATATATCACTCCATCCACTGTTTCTGCCTCCTCCACCTCCTCTAGGGCACCCACCTCAACCTTTGCCTTAAATGGAATCTGTCACCTCACTTTTTGCATATAAGATGCAGCCACCACCATTAGGGCCATATCTACAGCATTCTATAATGCTGTAGATAAGCCCCTGATGTAACCTGAAAGATAAGAAAAACAAGTTAGATTATACTCACCCAAGGGTGGTCCGGTCCTATGGGTGTCGCAGGTCCGGGTCCGGCACCTCCCTCTTCATGCGATGAAGTCCTCTTCATTGCTTCTGTCGTGGCTCCTGCGCAGGCATTATTCTCTGCCCTGTTGAGGGCAGAGTAAAGTACTGCGGTGCGCAGGCGCCGGGCCTCTCTGACCTTTCTCGGTGCCTGCGCACTGCAGGACTTTGCTCTGCCCTCTACAGGACAGAGAATAACACATGCGCAGGAGCCGCAACAAAAGCAAGGAAGAGGACATCATCGCATGAAGATGAGAGGCGCCGGACTCGGACCTGCGATGCCCATCAGACCAGACCACCCCCAGGTGAGTATAATCTAACTTGTTTTTCTTGTCTTTCAGGTTACATCGGGGGCTTATCTACAGCATTATAGAATGCTGTAGATAAGCCCGTAAAGGCGGTGGCCGCATCTTACATGCAAAAAATGAGGTGACAGAATCCCTTTTAATGAGAAATGCATTCCAACAATGTAGTGCAAATCCCAACCACCACCATACTGCATAGCCAGGACTTACCGCAATCAGGCAGTGTTAAATTTGATATGCCTTGGAGATCGCAGACATACAGCTGAAGAGTTGTTGACATCTCTTCAAGCTGAGTTTGAGCAATGGCTGTCTCCACTGAACCTGCATCCAGGAAGGTCGTGTCCGATAACGGTGTAAACCTGGTGGCAGCACTGCGGTGAGGCAAGCTCACACACATGCTTTGCATGGCTCATGTCCTCAACATGGTGGTACAACATTTTCTCCACCACTATCCTGGCCTGGGAGAGCTGCTGCAGAAAGCACGGAAGCTGTGTGCTCACTTCTGCCATTGTCACCTCTCAGGTCATCAACTTGAATTTATACAGAGGTCTTTGTCCATGCTAGTTAACAGGTTGATATGCGATGCACCAAATTCGACTTCTGCACATGTTGCAGCGACTGTGGCAGCAGTTATGAGCCCTGAAACAGCGTGCAATATCATCAAGCCTGGGCCAACGCAGTACGGATATAGCGCATATTATGTTTGCTGAGTGGGCACAGATTAAGGACCTCTGCACCCTTCTGCACAGTCTCAAAATGGCTACTAAGATGATTAGCACTGACGATGCAGTCATCAGCATTACTATTCCGGTCATCTATATGCTGGAGAAGACCTTGAAAAGCCTACAGGAGGATGGGGTCCCAGAGGAAGAGGAGGAAGCAGAGGAGGATGCGGAAGGGATGACATTGTCTCAAAATTCCAGAATGTCATCACACAGACGGGTGCCAAGGGAGGGTGGATTACTGCGATCGAGGGGAGCTGTCATGAGATGAATAATAATCCCCTCTATGTTGTTCGTGGTTGGCAGGAGGGGACAGAGGAAACAAGCTTCAGTGTTAGCCAGCCACCAACACAGGATAGGCTTGGACCTCATGGAAGAGCCCAACATATGAGTGCCTTCTTGCTGCACTACAACATGATCTCCGTATAGTTATGATTCGAAATAGTGCTGATTACTAAGTTGCCACTCTGTTAGATCCATGTTATAGGTACAAATTTTGTCAAATGCTTACCGGCTTGGAAAGGGACAAACCAATGCAGAAGTATCGAAGCATGCTTTAACACATTAAAAGAGGTTTTCCCTAAAACAGCAGTGAGGCACACAGTGTGTATCGCAGCTCTATACTTCCAACCTCCGGCAATTTATCAACACTAAAACATTAGCAGCAGCGGTGTAAGTGGAAGAAGCAATTTCTGTGAGTGCTTTGACTCTTTTTTTAGACCAGCTCATGCACCAGTCCAAGTCTGAAACACGGTAAATGAATGTAGAGGATGGGGCAGGAGTTTCTAGAACTGAATATCAATACCATCATGGAGGGTTTGGACCCTTTCACATTTTGGTCTTCAAAAAGGGATTAGTGGCCTGAGGTCGCATCTCACGCCTTGGAGGTTTTATCATACCTGGCAGCCAGCGTTCTATCAGAATGTGTCTTCAGCACTGCTGGTGGTGTCCTGATGGATAAGCACAGCCGGCTGTCCTCTGAAAGTGTAGACCGCCTAATTTTCATCAAGATGAACAAGTCATAGATCTCCAAGGACTTATGCACCCCAATCGCAGACTGTACAAACTTTTGTGAACGCTCTGGATTTGACTTCTGAGCTTGGGTTCAATCTGGTGGCTGCTAATAGTAATGAAGCTGCTTTGGCTGACAGAGGTTCATCAGCTGGGAGCGATGATTGGCAATCTGGTGTTGATAACTGGGGAGATTTAAGGGAGTAACCTTCCCATGATCCTCGCCGGTGATTAGTTTTTCTTCCTGGTCCCATTTGGAAGTCAGCTTGCTTCCTGCTTGTCCTACAACTTTCAAATAAGTTATTTGCTGTTTATTTCTTTGGCATTCGTTTTTGTCTATCTCAGTTTTCTGCCCTCCTGGAGTTTGTACAGCCAGGTTCCCCCGCTGGGGCCTGTGCTGGCCTCTGTTTCTCACTTGCTATTGTTTTGTATTTTCTGTTCCCTGTTATATCAGTATCCACTTATTTGCTACCAGTTACACCGGAGTTCTGATCTAGCGGGGGAGAGACCGTGTGGTCTCAGTATTTTTGTATATCAGAACGTCCTGGAATTTTTCATAGAGTTTTTTGCCAGATTGCAGACAGTATTCTTTCTTATCCTGTGCTATCTAGACAGATTGGGCCCCAGCATTTGTTCACTCTATTTTCTGCCTGTGTTTGTATTTCATCTTGTCTCACCGCCAATATATGTTTTGGGGGCTACCTATTCCTTTGGGGGCTCTACTCCAGGGCAGTTAGCTTTCCCCTTTCTGTCTTTAGGCTTAGTTATCTCTCTGGCTGTGTTGAGGCGTCTAGGGCACCGTAGGCACGTCCCATGGCTGTTTCTAGTTGTGCGGTCAGTTTTGGGGTCTGCAATCCGCTAGTTACCAACCTCTCCGGTGTCTGGTTGTCTGTCTATTTTTGCTGCGGTCCTCCTCGGCTACGGAATCATAACAACAGACTAAGCAATGTTGCATTTTTTAGTGTGCTGCATTAATCTTGCGTAATTGCACTCTGTGATGTCTTTAGTGTGGCTTCTGTGCCTACTGTTGCTGCTGCTTGCTGCAGATGTTAACACAAATTTGTGGAAATGTGAACAGTCATGGTTGGTCTCCATCTGCTGGGTTGGCTGTAGTGAAAGACGTGAATATTGCAAATCCGGCGATCGTAATCCAAACCAAACATTGAAGTATTCGCTCATCTCTATTCAGCAGAAACTATTATCTCCTACCTCAGTAATGTAAAAATCTGTCTTCACCGAATTCAGATTTTACACAAGATTTTAAAATTTTGAGAATTAATGATTAGTTGAAGAAAGGCAGATTTTTCTGATAAAATTGTTGCTTATTTTCATGGGTAGTATTGATTTAAGAAATAAAAATTAATAAAAATGTAAACAACAGTCACTCTTTAAGAGGAACCTGTCAGGTCCGCCGTGCCCCCAGAACCACCAGTCATTACGTAAACACCCAGCCTAACAGTCATAGAATCATAGAATCATAGAATGGTAGAGTTGGAAGGGACCTCCTGGGCCATCTGGTCCAACCCTCTGCTCAAAGCAGGATTCTCTAAATCATCCCAGACAGATGTCTGTCCAGCCTCTGTTTGAAGACTTCCATTGAAGGAGAACTTACCACCTCTCGTGGCAGCCTGTTCCACTCCTTGATCACCCTAACTGTCAAAAAGTTTTTTCTAATATCTAATCTGTGTCTCCTCCCATTCAGTTTCATCCCATTGCTTCTAGTCTTTCCTTGTGCAAATGAGAATAAAGATGATCCTTCTACAATGTGACATCCCTTGAGATATTTGTAGACAGCTAATAAGTCTCCTCTCAGTCTTCTTTTTTGCAAGCTAAACATTCCCAAATCCTGCAACCGTTCCTCATAGGACATGGTTTGCAGACCGGTCACCATTCTGGTGGCTCTCCTTTGAACTTGCTCCAGTTTGTTGATATCTTTTTTAAAATGTGGTGCCCAAAACTGGACACAGTATTCCAGATGAGGTCTGACCAAAGAGGAGTAGAGGGCAATAATGACCTCACGTGATCTAGACTGTATGCTTCTGTTGATACATCCTAGAATTGTATTTGCCTTTTTTGCTGCTGCATCACACTGTTGACTCATGTTCAGTCTGTGATCAATTAGTATACCCAAGTCTTTTTCACATGTGCTGTTACTTAGCCCTATTCCTCCCATTTTGTATATGCTTTTTTCATTTTTATTGCCCAGATGTAGTACTTTGCATTTTTCCCTGTTAAAAACCATTCTGTTAGTTGCTGCCCACTGCTCCAGTTTATTTATATCTTTTTGAATCCTCTCTCTCTCTTCTCTAGTATTTGCTACCCCTCCTAGCTTTGTGTCATCATCAAATTTGATCAGTTTACCCTCAATTCTTCATCTAAATCATTGATAAAGATGTTGAACAATACAGGGCCCAAAACAGAGCCTTGTGGTACCCCACTTAAGACATTCTTCCAACTGGATGTGCAGCCATTTACGACCACTCTTTGAGTCCGATCACTAAGCCAGTTATGAATCCACCTAACAGTTGCCTTGTCCATTCCATACTTAGTCATTTTTCAATAAGGATTGTGTGAGATACTTTGTCAAATGCTTTGCTGAAGTCAAGATATACTATATCTACAGCATTTCCCTGATCCACCCAGTCAGTGATTATGTCATAGAAGGAAATTAAGTTAGTCTGACATGACTTATTAGTTACAAACGCTTGCTGACTCTGTTTCATTCTTATCCAGGTACTTGTATACATGCTCTTTAATAATTTGTTCAAAGATCTTTCCTGGTATAGAAGTCAGACTCACCGGCCTGTAGTTCCCTGGGTCCACCTTCTTCCCCTTTTTGAAGATAGGAACAACATTTGCTCATTTGTCCCTGTATTACATTACACACATAAACAGATCTTTAGAAAAAGTATTTCTGAAGTCTATGATTTGTAAATGTAGCCTTTGACTAGTTGATGGGGTGTTAGTAGACGTGATAAAAAAACTTACAAGACCAGGAAGGAAGGGACGTGATAGGACAATGGCTCACATGAGTACCAGTCCTTGCAGTTATTATCTCCTGTGATAAAACCTTCATTGTATGGAAACAACATCATACAGCCTAATAAATGACATATTGTTGAAATACTGAGCCTTAGCTGCTGACAGAGTCCCTTTAAGAGAGATAATTGCCTGCATCACAAGATTTTATCCAATGGCTATATCTAAGAATATATGTGCATTTTTTACATAATTTGATTTGCTAAATAACTATAGAATCTGTTACTTTACTAAACATTTTCAGCTAATATAGTTTGTATTTAATGTGATTTTTTCATCTAGCACAGGGAAATGGGGATAAAATATTTTTAAGTTCTACTGATATGGGCCACCATTAATCAAGAACACTAGTACATAAATTATTTTAAAAAGCATGAGAAACTCTAAAACCGGAGATAGAAGATAGATCTACTTTAGGATAGGGAAACTACATTGTGTGTTTACGTCTCTTGTTTCTGGCTTTTACCAGGATTATAAATTACAAGATAATGCCGCACACAATGAAATCACATCAAAGAAAAAAGGCACTGGTTCCTCGTAATCCCAAAGCCAATTTTTAAAAACTAGTGCTGTTTTAGGTAGTATATATCTCTGCATTCCCACATGTGGCTCATGTTAATGCATTTTCTGCTGTTGAAGCACAAGCTTTATGTTCCTCTGCTTATACATTTGAAAACTCACATGTGATTATTCCTGACCTTACTTATTTCCAATAGCCATAAATCCATTCTCTGCTGAAGTTAAAACACTAAACTAATTAAGCATCTTGCTCTATTCATCTCCTTATGTCTAAGGAAAGGAACACACCATTTCAGCAGCAGATTCAGTGTGCGCTAATATTTCTATATATCCTGAAAAGCTTTTAAAAAATATAACCTATATTATGTAATTGAAGTGATTTAAGCTAGCTTGCAAGCGCTAAAGATTTATTATTACAGCCACCTCTTATTGTTAAGTAATTAGTTTAAAATTATTCCAACATTTCTTAAACAGAATAAAATATATTTTCTGTATTTTGGCAAGAGACTTGTTTAGTAAGTAGATATATTTGCTTGTAAAATTTTACTCCTGTAATACAGTATGTTAAAGAAGGAATTTAGGATATGATACTTAAAACTGGCAAGCTCCAAGAAAGTATTTATATACAGAGGAAGATATTACTTTTTATAAGCACCTGTGCATTTATGATTTGGTATGAAGTTGTTCTCAAAGACATTCATCATAAGGCCGGAGTCACACTAGAGAGAAATACGGACAAGTGCTATGCGAGAAAAAAATCGCATAGCACTCGGACCAATTTTAATCTATGGGGCAGCTCCCTTCATCTGATTATTTTTTTTCTCGGCCGTATTATACGTGCGAGTGAAATCGCAGCATACTGTGATTTGCACCGTATATTGGCCGAAAATCACCAATGCAAGTCTATGGGTGCGAGAAAAACTCACACACCACACGGACCATGAGTGTGACTTGCGAGAAATACGCACCGGTGTCCTTTAGAAAAGCCTGCAATTCAGTGCTCTATACTGTAAAATCACACTGACAGGTTAAAATAGAATAGATAGAATACATGTATACACATAGTATAGGTATATATATATATATGCCATTGACACATACATACATATATTTATATTTCATAGAGATATAGATAGCAGAATAGGTGATAATTCAATTGTTGGCATCTTTAAAATCATTACAGAACCCAACAGGACATGAGACATTGTTTATATACAGTAAACCATTGCATATCCATTAGATATATATATATGTCCCTCACTAATAATGTTAGCAGTGTATGTGTGTAAAATTTTGGAGCTATAGGTGTTAAATTAAAGTATTAATTTCTGGAAAAAACTTGCATGGGCTCCCGCACAATTTTCTCCGCCAAAAAGGGCAAGCCAGTGACTGAGGGCAGAAATTGACTAGAGAGGACCATTGCTTTTGGGCCCCCCTGGCTAAAAAAAATCTGCCCCCTGCCACCTGCATCTGTAAGATGCACCAAATCTGGCACTTACTCTCTCTCTTCCCATTGCCCTGTAGTGGGTGGCATATGGGGTAATAAGGGGTTAATGTCACCTATTGTAAGGTGACATTAAGTTTGATTAATAATGGAGAGGTGTCAATAAGACACCTCTCCATTATTAATCCACCAGTCAGAAAGGGTTAAAAAAAACATACACACATTAAGAATAAAGAGTTTTAATAAAACAAACACACATTTTTTCCACCTTTATTATACTTCCAATCTGTGCGTAGCCATCGATTTCCTAGAAAAAAATCAAAAATAAAAAACAACAATATACCCATACCTGTCCGCCGTGCAGTCAAGTGCCACGCTGCAATCCATCTGAAGGCGTTAAATAGTTTACAACTGGGAGCGGTGCTAATGCAACCAGATTATTTTGGATTTTTTCTAGGAGATCGATGGCTTCACACGGATTGGGAGTGTAATAAAGATGGAAAAAATGTGTTTATTTCATTAAAACTCTTTATTCTTCATGTGTGTTTTTTTAACCCTTTCAGACTAGTGGATTAATAATGGAGAGGTGTCGTATTGACACCTCTCCATTATTAATCAGGCTTAATGTCATCTTACAATAACAAGGTAGCATTAACCCCTTATTACCCCAAATGCCACCCACTACAGGGCAATGGGAAGAGAGAGAGTATGTGGCAGAATTGGCCCATCTTACAGATGCACCTTTTCTCTGGTAGCAGAGGGCAGATTTTTTACAGATGCACCTTTTCTCTGGTAGCAGAGGGCAGATTTTTTTAGCCAGGGGGCTCAAAAACAATGTTCACTCTCTAGGCTATTAATTTCTGCCCTTAGTCACTGGTTTGCTCTATCTGACCGAGAAAATTGTGCAGGAGCCCACACAAGTTTTTTCCGTTAATTAAACCTTTAATTTAACACTACAGCTCCAAAATTTTACACATACACACTACTAACATTATTAATGAGGGACATATAAATCTAACAAATATGCAATGGTTTACTGTATATAAACCATGTCTCATATCCTGTCGGGTTCTGTAATGATTTTACAGATGCCAACAATTGAATTATCGGCTATTCTGCTATCTACTTCTGTATGAAATATAAATATATATATGTGATGTTCCCCTAGAATTTTCTGTGTAAATATTCAGATTTGTTATGTGGTATAACAGCACCATTTAGTGGTCGTTTTATAGAATGTCTTTGGTTGTTGATATTGAGGTTTTTTGACATATCTACCACACCGTAGTTCATGAGTCATAGCTTTGATGACTCATCAGCCAGCCCCAGCAGCCATGTTTTTTGCTCAGTATACAACTAAGACAGTTCATTCCTGAGTACCTCCTGACATCAGAATCCAATAGTGATCTCTTACATCCAGATCTGTAGCCGCACAATCGGTAGGTCCTAAACACATTCACCATGAACTTGACAGCCCTATAAATATTGGGATGTTTACATCATGCTGTTATGAAAATGTGAGAGTTGTAGTCCATGCTTTTCCGACTGGTCAGTAAGCATGGGATATACCGCATGTTATATGTAACTACATGTTATGCATATAGTGTGTTCCCTCACCACTGTATATTGTGTATATATTGTATGCTTGCCACATGTTTGTGAGCACATAGTAAAATACTGTTATTTGTTCCACAGTTTTTTACCATATTCGATTCCTGCAATAAACTTGGTAACAGACATCACGTGTCTATCAAATCACTGTTGGGATCAAGGTTATGCTGTCTGCAAGGATTATGTACACATACACATAAGACGGGCAGAACACACGTTTTAAAAAAGTGATTACTCGTTTTATTTGGTCACAAAAACAAGCACGTATTTCGTACATTTTGTTAAGTAAATCAAAGCAAGAAGGGGGAATAGGTCTGCCAGATTTTGTTATGTATAGTCAAGCAGCAATTGGTACTTGTATTTTAGATGTTTCATAATAAAAACAACATAAAATGGGATACATTAGAAAATGATCTTAATGGACGTGACTCCTGTATAGGGCAGAACAGTAAAAAACGATTAACCCTCGCAGGCTGGATAGGAGAACTGTGGATTCTCACATACTGATCGCAGTAAAACTGCCCGCTACAAGCTGGATAGAAGATACCGCAGCTCGCACATAGTGATCGTCGTGAAACCAAGCTTCTGTCAAGCCTGAAAAAAAGGCGCGAATCCTGTCAGAGCGTCACCATGTCAGCCGCAGAAGGTAGATCATTCACCACAAGATCTGCAATCTCAGCCAGCTGCAAAAGCTCAAAGAAGTCAGTGAGCAGCTCTACCATCGCCATTGCCCGCGCAAAAGCAGAAGCTGCCAAAGTGCGAGCATCGTTTGCTAAACAAGAAAGGCAATTGGAAGCAGAGGAAGCACGCATGAAAGCAGCTCTGGCCGAACAACAGGCACACATGGAAGCAGAGGAAGCACGCATGAAAGCAGCTCTGGCCGAACAACAGGCACACATGGAAGCAGAGGAAGCACGCATGAAAGCAGCTCTGGCCGAACAACAAGCACACATGAAAAAACTAGCATTGGAGAGGGAAGCCGCAGTTGCACTGGCAGAGGCTGAAGTTTTGGAGGAGGCAGCAAGTATCGCAAGTAATAGACGCAGCAGTATTCTTGGATCAGAGCTCAGTCAACAGGACAAAGCATGACACACTTCAAAATACGTACTGCAGTATGCTAAGTCAGATTACGGTCTGTATTACGGTCCAGGAGCTGAGTCAACCCCTGCTTACAAACTCCAGCCTAATCCTGTCACACAACAAGCAGCCTCAGCCTTCCAAATGCCATACATCAAGCAAGACAGTAACTTTATATATCATCGGTCCCCAATGCAACCTGCATTCCAACCGACAGACAACTGCAGAGCAGCTCCAGCCTTCAAGAAGGAACAAGTAGATGGTAGTTATTACAACAAAGACACGTTTAAAGACTACTCTAACCCACATGGACCTCTGCACCTCAGCTCATTTCCAGATTCATCAAACAGAAATCAAGGTATGTCAGATGTTCTCAAATTCCTTGCTCGACGTGAGTTGATAACCCAAGGACTCTCCAAGTTTAACGACAAACCTGAAGGCTATAGAGCATGGCGATCCTCATTCAGAAATACAATCAAAGATCTGGATCTGTCTGCAAACGAGGAGGTTGACCTTTTAGTCAAGTGGCTAGGAAATGAATCCACAGAGCATGCAAAACGGATTAGGGACATCAATTTAGACTATCCCGACAGAGGACTAAACCTGATATGGGAGAGACTGGAGGAGTGTTACGGCTCACCAGAAGTGATAGAAAACGCACTCTTCAAAAGAATTGAGGATTTCCCCAAGATGCAAGGCAAAGGTTTCCAAAAACTGAGAGAATTGAGCGATCTGTTGACAGAACTTCAAGTTGCCAAAGCTCAAGGAGACTTACAAGGCCTAGCATTCTTGGACACAGCACGCGGTGTAAATCCCATAGTACGCAAACTTCCGCAAGGCCTGATAGATAAGTGGATCGGTCAAGGCTCCAAATACAAAGAACGATACAACGTCCCATTTCCTCCATTCTCATTCTTTGTGGACTTTGTACACCAACAAGCAAAGATTAGAAATGACCCCAGCTTTGACTTCTCAATGTTTGACACCACGTACCCCAAATCAGGAGAACCTGTCTCAATGCGTAACCTGAGAGATACACCAGTGGCAGTACACAAAACCAGTGTATCTCTTCAAGACACTTCACGCAAAACTTATCGTACTGCAGAGACTGATAAGACCTCATCTAAAGACCCGTGCAAAGAATGCCCTCTGCATAAGAAACCACATTCGTTGTTGAAATGCAGAGGATTCAGAGAAAAACAGCTCAAAGATCGCAAAACTTTCCTCAAAGAAAACCACATTTGCTACAGGTGCTGCGCAGCAACTTCACATCTTGCAAAAGACTGTACAACAAACATTAAATGCTCAGAATGTGACAGTGAAGAGCATAACACAGCTTTACACCCAGGACCAGCTCCATGGACTCTCACACCCTCAGACCAAGTGGTAGAGCACGGCGAGGAGCAGAGAGACCCTACACCTCCTGAAGTGACACCTCAGTGCACCCAAGTCTGTGGAGAAGGACTTAGCAACAAATCTTGCTCCAAGATCTGTCTTGCCACAGTTTACCCCATTGGTCACAAAGAGAAAGCTGTAAAGTTGTATGCCATCCGTGATGATCAGAGCAACAGGTCTCTCGCTAATTCAACTTTCTTTGATATCTTCGACATTAAAGGAAACAGCTCGGCATATTCACTTAAGACTTGCACAGGTGTTGTGAATGGGCTTGAGATGAGTTCTGAGCAGAGGCTCCCTCTGGTGGTTACAAGCGGTACTGGTCTGTTCAGTGAAGATTGTGAGGACTGGGAATCAGGTGTTACTGACTGGTCTTATATAAGGGAGTCACCTTCCCATCAGGGTTGCCGGTGATCAATTGTTCTGGTCTGAATCCTTGATTCCAGTTTCCCTTGTAGCCTGCTGTGTCGTGTCTGCATCTCCTTCTAACAGATAAGACTTTTTCTTCTTTTTGTTTCTGTGCTTGATTTTTGCATTTTGTCCTGCACTTCTGTGGGGGCCTTCTGGGTCCCCTCAGGGGGCTTTTGCCCTCTCAGTTTAGTTCAGCCACTGATGTTTGTACTTTTGCTTTTTCCAGTTTTTTCAGTGGCTGCTGTTTTGATTTTGTTACACCAGAGAGCTAATTTAGGTGGTAGAGGTCGTGTGATCTCAGGTGTTTTTGAAATTAGTAGAGTTGGTGCTTTCAGGGTTTTTTTGGGATTGCAGTAAGTACCCTTCCTATCCTTTTCTATTTAGTTAGTTTGGGCCCCAACTTTGCTCATACTATTTTCTGTCTGAGTCAGTATTTCGTCTTGTCTAACCGCCATTACATGTTTGGGGGCTTGCTATTATCTTTGGGGTTCTGCTCTGGGGCAGATAGCTTTCCTATTTTTATCTTTAGGTGTAGTTAGTTTCTCAGGCTGTGACGAGGCGTCTAGGACCAACGTAGGAACGCTCCACGGCTGCCTCTAGTTGTGGTGGTTAGTCAGGGTACTGCAATCTCATAGATTCCAACTGCCCTGGTGTATTGCCTTTTTGCCTGCACTCCTCAGCTACCGAATCATAACAGTATCACCGGCCTAAAAAATTTAAAATTGTATGGTACTCACAGAAGGGAAAAAATATTGTGAAAGAAAAAAAAAAAAAAAAAGGTTGTCAGAGTTGTCAGAGATATTTTTCTGTTTGTTGCATTTTTTTTTTTTTTCCCTCTGTATCTCTGGGTGCTGGGGAGGATTTTTTTTTTTTCTCTCAATGGAGTTTGCACAGTTGTCTGGCCGTGTGGATCAGCTTGCCACTGAGGTTCGGAGTGTTGCTATCTATCTTGCTAGGTTGCCTGTTGTGGAACCTAGGATTCCCATGCCAGATTTGTTTTTAGGGGATCGAGCTAAGTTTCAGAATTTCAAAAATAATTGTAAATTGTTTTTTGCCTTAAAATCTAAGTCCTCAGGAAACGCAGCGCAGCAGGTTCAAATTGTCATCCTCTCTCCTGCGCGGCGATTCTCAGGATTGGGCTTTTTCCCTGACACCTGGGGATCCTGTTTTGAGTGATGTTGATGCATTTTTTCAGGCTTTGGGGTTATTGTACGATGAGCCTAATGTCACTGATCAAGCTGAAAAAGCCTTGTTGGCATTAAATCAGGGGCTTGATGACGCTGAGTTATACTGTCAGAGATTCCGTAGGTGGGCAGTCCTGACCAAGTGGAATGACGATGCTTTGGCGGCCCTTTTCGGAAGGGGCTGTCAGATAATGTAAAAGATGTTATGGTGGGATTCCCTGTCCCCTCTGGTCTCAATGATTCTATGTCATTAGCGATTCAAATTGACACGTTTGCGTGAGCGGAGAAGTATGCGTGGAATAGTGTTGCCTTGTGAACCTGCTTCTGAATCCATGCAGTGTGATAGAGTGGTGTCTGGGGCACAGCGTCATGAGTTTCGAAAGCGCAATGGGTTATGTTTCTACTGTGGTGATGCCTCTCATGCTATTTCAGTCTGCCCTAAGCGGGGAGGACGTTTTGCACGCTCAGTTGTCTTGGGTAGTGTTCAGACTAAGTTTTTACTAACTGTCACTCTGCTATGCTCTCTGTCCTCATTTTCTGCTCAGGCTTTCGTTGATTCTGGAGCAGCTATTAACCTGATGGATTATGATTTTGCTAAACGTTGTGGGTTTCCCTTGATACCCCTACAGAAGTCTATTCCCCTTCTGGGGATCGATTCTACCCCTTTGGCTGAGAATAAACCTCAGTTCTCTACTCAGGTTATAATGAGGGTTGAACCTGATCATCAAGAGTGCTGCAAATTTTTGGTTCTGTATAATCTGCATGATATTATCGTACTGGGTTTCCCTTGGTTACAGTCTCATAATCCTGTTTTGGATTGGAAATCTGTGTCTGTAACCAGTTGGGGCTGCCAATGTGTTAATACCAACACTCCTGTTTTTTCTGCCTACCCCCAGGCTCAGGATGTTCCTGACTTTTTGATTGATTTTTCTGATGTGTTTAGCGAAAGTAAATCTGCATCCTTGCCTCCCCATAGGTGTTATGACTGCGCTATTGAATTAGTGCCTGGTAGTAAATTCCCTAAAGGTCGCCTTTTTAACTTGTCTGTACCTGAACATGACGCTATGCGGTCTTATATCAAGGAGTCATTGGAGAAAGGTCATATCAGACCATCCTCTTCACCCTTAGGTGCCGGTTTTTTCTTTGTGGCCAAAATGGATGGTTCATTAAGGCCGTTTATTGATTATCGTCTTTTGAACAATATTACTGTGAAATATCAATACCCGTTACCCTTGATTTCTGACCTGTTTTCCAGGGTGAAAAACGCTACTTGGTTTACCAAGCTTGACCTCAGGGGGGCATATAACCTTATTCGCATTAAGCACGGGGATGAATGGAAGACGGCATTCAATACCCCGGAGGGGCATTTTGAGTACCTTGTGATGCCCTTTGGGCTCACTAATGCTCCTTCTGTCTTCCAGTCCTTCATGAATGACATTTTCAGGGATTTTGTGGATAAATTTCTGATTGTTTATTTGGATGATATCTTGATTTTTTCCAATGACTGGGACTCTCATGTGAAACATGTTCGAACTGTATTCCAGATTTTGAGAGAGAATGCTCTGTATGTGAAGGGATCAAAGTGTCTTTTTGGCGTACAGAGGATCTCATTTCTGGGATTCATTTTGTCCCCATCTGTTATTGAAATGGACCCGGTCAAGGTTCAGGCCATCTGTGATTGGGTCCAACCTACTTCATTAAAGGCTCTTCAAAGATTTTTGGGTTTTGCCAATTTTTATCGTAAATTTATTGGTAATTTCTCGGTTATTGTTAAACCATTGACTGATTTGACCAAAAAGGGTTCTGATGTGGTGAATTGGCCTCCTGAGGCAGTCTCTGCATTTCAGGAACTTAAGCAGAGATTCACTTCTGGTCCTGTTCTACGGCAGCCTGATGTTTCTCTGCCATTTCAGGTGGAGGTTGATGCCTCTGAAATTGGGGCAGGTGCCGTTTTGTCCCAAAAAGATCCAGAGACCTTTAAAAGTAACCCTTGTGCCTTTTTCTCTCGAAAATTTTCTCCTACTGAACGTAATTATGACGTGGGTAATCGGGAGTTATTGGCCATGAAGTGGGCTTTTGAAGAGTGGAGACATTGGCTGGAGGGAGCCAAACATCGGGTGGTGGTCCTTACGGACCATAAGAATCTGGTTTATCTGGAATCTGCCAAGCGACTCAATCCTAGACAGGCCAGGTGGGCCTTGTTTTTCACACGTTTTAATTTTGTGGTTTCCTTTCTTCCTGGCACTAAGAATGTTAAGGCGGATGCTCTCTCGAGGAGTTTCCTTGCGGACTCTCCTGAGTTATCTGATCCTTCTGTTATTTTGAAAGAGGGTGTAGTTCTTTCCGCCATCTCACCCAATTTGAGACTTGCTCTGGAGGGGTGTCAGGAGGATAGGCCCGAGCGCTGCCCTGTTGGAAAATTGTTTGTCCCGGACCAGTGGAAAAAGAGTGTGATGTCTGAGATTCATTGTTCCGCGTTGATTGGGCATCCCGTAATTTTTGGTACCAGAGACTTGGTTAGTCGGTCCTTTTGGTGGCCTACCTTGTCTTGTGATGTCAGGGAATTTGTGCAGTCCTGCGGGACTTGCTCTCGCTCCAAGCCTTGCTCTCGCTCTGGTGGTTTGTTGATGCCATTGCCTGTGCCCAAGAGACCATGGACCCATATCTCTATGGATTTCATTTCCGACCTTCCTGTTTCCCAGAGAATGACCGCCATCTGGGTGATTTGTGATAGGTTTTCCAAGATGATACATCTTGTGCCATTGCCTAAGTTGCCTTCCTCCTCTGAATTGGTGCCTTTGTTCCTTCAGCACGTGGTTCGTTTACACGGCATTCCTGAGAACATTGTGTCTGACAGAGGAGTCCAGTTTGTTTCCAGATTTTGGAGGACCTTTTGTTCTAAACTTGGTGTTCTATTGTCTTTCTCCTCGGCGTTTCATCCTCAGACAAATGGTCAAACTGAGAGAACAAACCAGACATTGGAGACTTATCTAAGATGCTTTGTGTCTGCTGATCAGGATGACTGGGTTTCTTTTTTGCCTTTGGCTGAGTTTGCTCTTAATAATAGGGCTAGCTCTGCCACTTTGATGTCTCCATTTTTCTGTAATTCTGGGTTTCACCCTCGATTTTCTTCGGGACAGACGGAGGCTTCTGTCTGTCCGGGTGTTGACTCTGTTGTGGAGCGTATGCAACAGATTTGGGACCAGGTAGTGGAGAGGTTGTCCCTCTCTCAAGAGAGGGCCCAGCGGTTTGCTCACCGGCATAGGACTGATGGTCCTCGGTTTAAAGTAGGGGACTTGGTCTGGTTGTCCTCAAAAAATATTCCTATGAGAGTAGCATCTCCTAAATTTAAGCCTAGGTTCATTGGACCTTATAAGATCATGGAGATTCTTAATCCTGTTTCTTTTCGTTTGCTTCTTCCAGGACATTTAAGATCCATAACGTGTTCCACAAGTCCTTGTTGAAGAGGTTTGTTGAGCCAGTGGTTCCTGCTGCTGTGCCTCCTGACCCTGTTTTGGTTGAGGGCAATCTGGAGTATGTGGTTGAGAAAATATTAGATTCTCGTTTTTCTAGACGGAAACTCCAGTATTTGGTTAAGTGGAGAGGTTATGGTCAGGAAGACAATTCTTGGGTGTTTGCTTCGGACATCCATGCTAGGAGACTCATCCGTGCGTATCATAGAACTCATCCTGACCGACCTGGTTGCTCAAATGAGGGTTCGGTGACCCCTCCTCAAGGGGGGGTACTGTTGTGAATGGGCTTGAGATGAGTTCTGAGCAGAGGCTCCCTCTGGTGGTTACAAGCGATACTGGTCTGTTCAGTGAAGATTGTGAGGACTGGGAATCAGGTGTTACTGACTGGTCTTATATAAGGGAGTCACCTTCCCCTCAGGGTTGCCGGTGATCAATTGTTCTGGTCTGAATCCTTGATTCCAGTTTCCCTTGTAGCCTGCTGTGTCGTGTCTGCATCTCCTTCTAACAGATAAGACTTTTCTTCTTTTTGTTTCTGTGCTTGATTTTTGCATTTTGTCCTGCACTTCTGTGGGGGCCTTCTGGGTCCCCTCAGGGGGCTTTTGCCCTCTCAGTTTAGTTCAGCCACTGATGTTTGTACTTTTGCTTTTTCCAGTTTTTTCAGTGGCTGCTGTTTTGATTTTGTTACACCAGAGAGCTAATTTAGGTGGTAGAGGTCGTGTGATCTCAGGTGTTTTTGAAATTAGTAGAGTTGGTGCTTTCAGGGTTTTTTTGGGATTGCAGTAAGTACCCTTCCTATCCTTTTCTATTTAGTTAGTTTGGGCCCCAACGTTTGCTCATACTATTTTCTGTCTGTGTCAGTATTTCGTCTTGTCTAACCGCCATTACATGTTTGGGGGCTTGCTATTATCTTTGGGGTTCTGCTCCAGGGCAGATAGCTTTCCTATTTCTATCTTTAGGTGTAGTTAGTTTCTCAGGCTGTGACGAGGCGTCTAGGACCAACGTAGGAACGCTCCACGGCTGCCTCTAGTTGTGGTGGTTAGTCAGGGTACTGCAATCTCATAGATTCCAACTGCTCTGGTGTATTGCCTTTTTGCCTGCACTCCTCAGCTACCGAATCATAACACACAGGTGTGAGTGAAGAAATTGGGAGAAGAGCTACTGGTTACCAAATTGAATCCTTAAATGGTGAAACATCCCTGCCTCTGCCTACGCTGATAGAATGCAATCAGATCCCAAACAACAGAGAAGAGATTCCTACACCTGCAGCAGCATCACATCATGGACATCTGAAAAATATAGCGCACCTAATTCCTGAAGTCGACCCAGACGCTCCAATAGTACTTCTGCTTGGAAGAGACATCTTAAGAGTCCACAAGGTGAGGAAACAGATAAACGGTCCTCACAGTTCTGCTTATGCTCAGAAGCTCGACCTAGGGTGGGTCATTATAGGCGATGTCTGCCTAGGAAACGTTCACAAGCCAACCACTGTGAATTCTCTCTTCACAAATACATTGGAAAATGGACGTCCATCCCTCTTTCAGCCTTGTCCTAACAGATTCCTTGTAAGAGAGAAGCCTACAAGTGTGTTATACCCGGACTGTGCAGAAGATGAAGATCATATGGGGTGTACAGTGTTCCAGAGGACAAAGGAAGACAACCACCCTACCAAAGACGTCATAGAATACCGCATGAAGGTACATGTTTTTGGCAATAGTCCATCTCCTGCTGTCGCCATTTATGGACTGCGACTCTCTGCCCAAGAAGGTGAAGAAAACTATGGGCAAGACGTTAAGAAGTTTGTTGAAAGAGACTTCTATGTGGATGATGGCCTAAAGTCACTTCCCTCACCAGAGGCTGCAATCAGCCTACTCAAGAGGACTCAACGTATGCTTTCCTGTTCAAACCTCAGACTGCATAAAATAGCTTCAAACAGCGAAGATGTTATGGCAGCCTTCCCAGTTCAAGATCATGCCAGCGATCTGAAAGACCTAGACTTTGCAACGGACCCCATACCCATGCAACGCAGCTTAGGGCTCAGCTGGGATCTCAAGTCTGACACCTTTACCTTCCAGGTTGACCAAGAGCAAAAGCCCTTCACACGACGTGGTGTCTTATCCACCATCAACAGCCTATATGATCCACTTGGATTTGCAGCACCAGTCACCATCCAAGGTAAGACTCTCCTCAGAGATTTAACTGCAGACACATGTGATTGGGACTCTCCACTTCCCCCAGAGAAAGAAGCTCTATGGGTAACCTGGAGAGACTCTCTAAAGACATTGTCTAATCTACACATTCACAGACCATATGCTCACATCTCTGCTGCAGAGGTTCAGACTAAGCAGTTGTGTATATTTTGTGACGCTTCAGTAAAGGCGATAGCTGCAGTCGCTTACCTTAAAACAACAGATATCAAAGGTCAAGTCCAGATTGGCTTCGTGATGGGAAAGGCAAAATTGGCACCATGTCCTGAGCTTACCATACCAAGACTGGAACTTTGTGCTGCTGTTCTAGCAACAGAGCTAGCTGAGCTCATTGTGACAGAGATAGATTTAAAGCTTGAAGATACGGTGTTCCATACAGACAGTAAAGTAGTGCTGGGTTACATTCACAATGAGACTAGAAGATTCTATGTCTACGTACATAACAGAGTTCAAAGAATCAGGAGGTCAACACGACCTACCCAGTGGCGTTATGTATCAACTGATCACAACCCAGCAGAGCTGTTCCTGCAGCCCATCTTAAAGACACTACATGGCTCACAGGACCAGCATTCCTCTACAAATCAGTACAAGACACTTTTGAGAAAGACACATTTGAAATGTTAGAACCAGATTCTGATGCAGAGATTCGTCCTTATGTTTCTACCTTACAGACCCGGAATAAATGGCAAGCCAGTAAACCCAACATGGAGGTTGGTAATGTTGTTCTTGTCAAAGACACTCAGTCAAAAAGAAATGACTGGCCTTTGGGACTGATAACCAAAGTGTTTCCAAGTGAAGATGGAAAAGTTAGGAAAGTGGAGGTCAAGATCTGCAGGCAACACGAACCTAAACTTTTCCTCAGACCAGTCACTGAACTGATTTTGTTGCTCTCTCCAGAGGTACCTTAAAGTGGTATCTTTAAGATACCAGGCGAGGAGTGTGATGTTCCACTAGAATTTTCTGTGTAAATATTCAGATTTGTTATGTGGTATAACAGCACCATCTAGTGGTCGTTTTATAGAATGTCTTTGGTTGTTGATATTGAGGTTTTTTGACATATCTACCACACCGTAGTTCATGAGTCATAGCTTTGATGACTCATCAGCCAGCCCCAGCAGCCATGTTTTTTGCTCAGTATACAACTAAGACAGTTCATTCCTGAGTACCTCCTGACATCAGAATCCAATAGTGATCTCTTACATCCAGATCTGTAGCCGCACAATCGGTAGGTCCTAAACACATTCACCATGAACTTGACAGCCCTATAAATATTGGGATGTTTAAATCATGCTGTTATGAAAATGTGAGAGTTGTAGTCCATGCTTTTCCGACTGGTCAGTAAGCATGGGATATACCGCATGTTATATGTAACTACATGTTATGCATATAGTGTGTTCCCTCACCACTGTATATTGTGTATATATTGTATGCTTGCCACATGTTTGTGAGCACATAGTAAAATACTGTTATTTGTTCCACAGTTTTTTACCATATTCGATTCCTGCAATAAACTTGGTAACAGACATCACGTGTCTATCAAATCACTGTTGGGATCAAGGTTATGCTGTCTGCAAGGATTATGTACACATACACATAAGACGGGCAGAACAATATATATAATGACTATTAGACTATATATGTTTTCACGAATATTTGAGGCCATGGATCCATTAAATGTCCATTTTGCAAGCCGTGAGAAAATCTCGCTATACGGATGTCACACGGATGCCGAAAATCGCATCCTTGCATTGCAAATGGATGACATACAGTACGACTCACTGTTCAGGGAACATTTGTACGATTCTCGTCCTGAAAAACGGACCGATTTTTTTTTTATACGTTGTATGTGACTCCAGCCTAAAGGTTAGATCCTTTTCTGGGAAAAGTTCTGACACAATAATAGTCCCCCAATACAAGATCTATCAGAAAACCTCCCTTTTTAAAACTTATTGTACTTCGGAACCAATCACTGATATGGTTAAAATCTCGTTGACCTTATCAGACCTTATTGATTATATTTACAGCAAAGTAAGTGATATCACTGATAGGTGAAGGAAACCACAGATTATCTTATCTCACTGAGATCTGTCAAGTTTGGATATACTGTATACATTAAAGCAGCAAGAGAATGGTTGGGTCTGGAAGCTGATGTGTTGGAGGAAAGAAAAAGTGTGAAGTTTAGTAGTCCCAGAAACTTTGACAAGATCCAAATTGTGCTGGCTAGATGGCTTGGTGAAATCAGCTCCAAAATGTTAGATCTTGAACGGTGTTCAGGTGTTCACTGTATGTCGTGGTTAGTACCACTTTAGCAAAATTTGCTGAAGAAATCAAATTTGGCTATGACAGTGTAAGGGGGTGGCAGGTCTTCTCAGCTGTGCCCTCTTCTCCTTCCATGTCACCCTTGTGCCTCTTATGTGTAGACTGCCTTAATTGTACTGTGTATCCCTGTATTTGTCATGAAAAATATTTAGAATTGAGAGTCCTCAGTGGTTGATACCTTTTAATGGCTAACTGAAAAGATGATAACAAATTGCAAGCTTTCGAGACTACTCAGGTCTCTTCATCAGGCTAGACTAATACAAAATCTGAAGAATCACATATTTATAAACAACACAGCACAGAAACAATGCTATGTTGAGTATAAATAAATTTGTTACCATCTTTTCAGTTAGCCATTAAAAGGTGTCAACAACTGAGGACTCTCAATTCTAAATATTTTTCTATTTACTGGCGCCCTCGCTGAAGGGGTTTTAAGCACCCAGATCCCAGTGCATGGAATTCCTCTAATCTTTGGATGCTGTAGCTGCTGTGGGTGCGGTTGGAGAGCGTGACAGGGAGAGAGCAGGAAAATCAGTCTTGTACTCATGCCTTTCTACTTTACCACTGTTCATTAAAGAATTTTTTTCCCTGTTGGACAACAGTTGCCTTTGTGGACTCTGTATCGCCTGGACTGCTGTGACCAGAAGAAAATATAACTCGTGGGGAAAAAACTGCATCAAACCAGTATTGCATGTACAGGGGCCAGGGGATACTCGCTGACTGTGTGCTTTGTGGACTCTGCCTGTGAAATGTCCTTTTAAATAACTCGGCCACAATTACCTCCCCATGTCCTCTTGTTACAACAGGAAGGTGTCAGAATACGCAGTGCTTCTCAGCTTGCTGACTCCTGCCCACCAACACCGAGCTTCTCAGCTAGCTGACTTCTGTCCACTAATGCAGTGCTTCTCAGCTAGCTGACTCCTATTTACCAAGAGAGAATCTACAATGTGAGCATCAGAACTAGACAATAGAACTATGTGAAAGTGGCCTGGTCTGAAGAGTGTTTTATTTTACATCATGTGGCCAGGAAAATGTGTGTGTACTGTGTAAAGAAGGACTCTCATTAAACCTTTTATTAGCTAGACTGTGTAAATGTGTACATAGTGCAATATAGGTGCATTGATACGCTCATGATTGCTGCCTTCCCTGGTTTCCAATGAGGCTCAGGTACTCTTCTGGATCACATGATGGTTAGTCTGACCTACTGGCTCACACCGGGGTCTATACGTGAGCCTGAAGTTGCTTTAAGGCCACGTTCACACATTCAGTATTTAGTCAGTATTTCACATCAGTATTTGTAAGACGGATAGGAACAATCAATGAAAAACTATAATGGAACCACATGCACCACTTCTGCATTTTTCACCTACTCCTCGTTTTGGCTTACAAATACTGACTAAAATTCTGCAAAAATAGGCTTACATTGTAAAAACAACTTCCGGTTCACACATAGACCACAGTGACAGAACAGCTATTATGTTGCTTTGAAGAGGAATAGCACACCACTGCATGGGCGTAACCAGGATCAAAACTAGGGGGGGCAAGCCAATGTCACATCTTATACAGGTTACATCATATACACTGTACATTATCCTGCATATTAGGTATGGAGCATTAGAACTGTTGTATATTGTATAATACAGCAGTGTATGCGACACTACGCTGTATGTACCATGTATTATACATGGCACACTCACCTCTATACAAAGAATAAGAGGCATTATAACCTGTATATGAAAAGTATAATACTGCAGTGTATATATACTCTATATACCGCACACGATGTGTATGACCCTGTATACACCATATACTACACTCTTATTTTGAAGTAAAAAAAATAAAAATAAACAGGAACAAACACAATACTTAAAATAAAGAACAAGTAATGTTAAAAATCAACAAACTTACTGGTATTTCAATGGGAACTATGGGTCTGCTTTTGGCTAATGAGATGGTCAATGTTCGGTTCCATATTTGTCACAAGTGAAGCAATTTTTCTCTTTCTTGATATCATTATTTCCTAGGGATTCCAAATTGCTATTAGTAAAATACCAATATATATACAGCGCTACAAAAACAATATACCAGCAATAAAACTGCCCACACAGAGACATACAGCCTGCACTGCCCACCACTGCAGCCTTGCCAATCCATATCATTTCATCCTCATCAGTGCACATATTGGCGCAACTCCGCTTTTAGCTCAGGCTCAGACTGGTGTGGTGCGAGAGTCCCTAATAGGCAGGTAAATGTCCCCAATAGGCAGCATTGGTCCCCAATAGACAGGTAAATGTCCCAATAGGCAGCATTGGTCCCCAATAGGCAGCATATGTCCTCAATAGGCAGCATAGGTCCCCAATAGGCAGCATAGTCCCCAATAGGCAGCATATGTCCTCAATAGGCAGCATAGGTCCCCAATAGGCAGCATATGTCCTCAATAGGCAGCATAGTCCCCAATAGGCAGCATATGTCCTCAATAGGCAGCATAGGTCCCCAATAGACAGCATAGGTCCAAAAGATAGACAGCATAGGTCCCAATAGGCAGCATAGGTCCCCAATAGGCAGCATAGGACCCCAATAGGCAGCATTGGTCCCCAATAGGCAGGTAAATGTCCAATAGGCAGCATAGGTCCCCAATACGCAGCATATGTCCTCAATAGGCAGCATAATCCCCCATAGGCAGCATAGTCCCCAATAGGCAGCATAGTAGTCCCCAGTAGGCAGCATAATCCCCATAAGCAGCATAGTCCCCAATAGCCAGCATAATCCCCCAATAGCCAGCATTATCCCCAATAGCCAGCATAATCCCCCAATAGCCAGCGTAATCCCCCAATAGCCAGCGTAATCCCCCATAGCCAGCATAATCCCCCAATAGCCAGCATAATCCCCCATAGAAGCATAATCCCCCAAAAGCCAGCATAATCCCCATAGGCAGCATAGTCCCCAATAGGCAGCATAATCCCCCATAAGCAGCATAGTCCCCAATAGCCAGCATAATCCCCCATAGCCAGCATAATCCCCCAATAGCCAACATAATAGGCATAGGCAGCATAATCCCCCCATAGCCAGCATAATCCCCCCATAGCCAGCATAATCCCCCAATAGCCAGCATAATCCCCATAGCCAGCATAATCCCCCCATAGCCAGCATAATCCCCCAATAGCCAGCATAATCCCCCATAGCCAGCATAATCCCCATAGCCAGCATAATCCCCCCATAGCCAGCATAATCCCCCATAGCCATCATAATCCCCATAGGCAGCATATTCCCCCATAGCCAGCATAATCCCCCTTAGGCAGCATAGTCCCCAATAGGCCGGGCCCGGCGTCAAAAAAAAAAAAAGCCAGTACTCACCTATCTCCCCCTGTTATGTTACGGTAGCTGAGGAGTGCAGGTAAAAAAGGAAATACACCAGAGCAGTTGGAATCTATGAGATTGCAGTACCCTGACTAACCACCACAACTAGAGGCAGCCGTGGAGCGTTCCTACGTTGGTCCTAGACGCCTCGTCACAGCCTGAGAAACTAACTACACCTAAAGATAGAAATAGGAAAGCTATCTGCCCCGTAGCAGAACCCCAAAGATAATAGAAAGCCCCAAACATGTAATAGCGGTTAGACAAGAGGAAATACTGACACAGAAAGAAAATAGTATGAGCAAACGCTGGGGCCCAAACTATCTAAATAGAAAAGGACAGGAAGGGTACTTACTGCAATCCCAGAAAACCCTGAAAAACACCAACACTACCAATTTCAAAATCACCTGAGATCACACGACCTCTACCAAAAAATTAGCTCTCTGGTGTAACAAAAACAGCAGCCACTGAAAAAACTGGAAAAAGCAAAAGTACAAAACACAGTGGCTGAACCAAACTGAGAGGGCAAAAACCCCCGGAGGGGACCCAGAAGGCCCCCACAGAAGTGCAGGACCAAATGCAAAAATATAGCAAAAACACAAAATAAGAAATTGTCTTATCTGATAGCAGGAGATGCAGACACGACACAGCAGGCTACAAGGGAAACTGGAAAGAAGGATTCAGACCAGAACAATTGATCACCGGCAACCCTGATGGGAAAATGATTCCCTTAAATAAGACCAATCAGTAACACCTGATTCCCAGTCCTCACTAGTACCGCTTGTAACCACCAGAGGGAGCCTCTGCTCAGAACTCATCTCAAACCCATTCACAACAGTACCCCCCCCCTTGAGGAGGGGTCACCGAACCCTCATTTGAGCAACCAGGTCGGTCAGGATGAGTTCTATGATACGCACGGATAAGTCTCCTAGCATGGATGTCCGAAGCAAACACCCAAGAATTATCTTCCTGACCATAACCACTCCATTTAACCAAATACTGGAGTCTTCGTCTAGAAAAACGAGAATCCAATATTTTCTCAACCACATACTCCAGATTGCCCTCAACCAAAACAGGGTCAGGAGGCACAGCAGCAGGAACCACTGGCTCAACAAACCTCTTCAACAAGGACTTGTGGAACACGTTATGGATCTTAAATGTCCCTGGAAGAAGCAAACGAAAAGAAACAGGATTAATAATCTCCATGATCTTATAAGGTCCAATGAACCTAGGCTTAAATTTAGGAGATGCTACTCTCATAGGAATATTCTTTGAGGACAACCAGACCAAGTCCCCCACTTTAAACCGAGGACCATCAGTCCTATGCCGGTTAGCAAACCGCTGGGCCTTCTCCTGAGAGAGGGACAACCTCTCCACTACCTGGTCCCAAATCTGCTGCATACGCTCAACAACAGAGTCAACACCTGGACAGACAGAAGCCTCCGTCTGTCCTGAAGAAAATCGAGGGTGAAACCCAGAATTACAGAAAAAACGGAGACATCAAAGTGGCAGAGCTAGCCCTATTATTAAGAGCAAACTCCATTGGGAGAAAAGATCCTCCCCAGCACCCAGAGATACAGAGGGAAAAAAAAAAGAAAAAAAAATGCAACGAACAGAAAAATATCTCTGACAACTTTTCTTCCTTCAAAATATTTTTTCCCTTCTGTGAGTACCATACAATTTTTTTTAGGCCGGTGATACAGTTATGTTACGGTAGCTGAGGAGTGCAGGTAAAAAAGGAAATACACCAGAGCAGTTGGAATCTATGAGATTGCAGTACCCTGACTAACCACCACAACTAGAGGCAGCCGTGGAGCGTTCCTACGTTGGTCCTAGACGCCTCGTCACAGCCTGAGAAACTAACTACACCTAAAGATAGAAATAGGAAAGCTATCTGCCCCGTAGCAGAACCCCAAAGATAATAGAAAGCCCCCAAACATGTAATAGCGGTTAGACAAGGAAATACTGACACAGAAAGAAAATAGTATGAGCAAACGCTGGGGCCCAAACTATCTAAATAGAAAAGGACAGGAAGGGTACTTACTGCAATCCCAGAAAACCCTGAAAAACACCAACACTACCAATTTCAAAATCACCTGAGATCACACGACCTCTACCAAAAAATTAGCTCTCTGGTGTAACAAAAACAGCAGCCACTGAAAAAACTGGAAAAAGCAAAAGTACAAAACACAGTGGCTGAACCAAACTGAGAGGGCAAAAACCTCCGGAGGGGACCCAGAAGGCCCCACAGAAGTGCAGGACCAAATGCAAAAATATAGCAAAAACACAAAATAAGAAATTGTCTTATCTGATAGCAGGAGATGCAGACACGACACAGCAGGCTACAAGGGAAACTGGAAAGAAGGATTCAGACCAGAACAATTGATCACCGGCAACCCTGATGGGAAAATGATTCCCTTAAATAAGACCAATCAGTAACACCTGATTCCCAGTCCTCACTAGTACCGCTTGTAACCACCAGAGGGAGCCTCTGCTCAGAACTCATCTCAAACCCATTCACAACATCCCCCGCTGCTCTGAAGAAGCGTGCTCGACTCCATCTTCTCCTGGCACAGGTGGCGTGACGTCATCAGGGCGCGCAGGCGGCGTGATGACAATCACATCGCCTGTGCTGCATATGGAAGGCCTTCCTCACCACATTCCGCCCGCGATTAAAGGGCCCGCCGGCACTGAACTGTGAGTTCAATGTCGGCGGGGCCGACGGGCCGGATCAAGCACTGTGCGCCCCTGCTTCTAGGGGGGGGCAACTGCCCCCCCTGCCCCATGGTGGGTATGCCCATGCACCACTGGAAGCTAGGGGAGATGGCATTCAATGAGCATACAAACACATTAACACATGTACACTACACTACATATGAATTTACACAGGATTAGCCAATAAAAATTCTCATGGGAGTGCTACTTTAACTAGTATAGAGATGGAATCAAGAGACTGTACATTAATGTAAGAAGGCAACTGGAGGCAGTGTGATACTCTTGACAATGTTCTGCTGGGAAACCTTGGGTGTCATAAAGTTAAATATTTATGGTATGTTCCATTTTAAAGGAAAATGTACAAAACATAGGTGCAAAAGGACAGCTTCAACGAGATCTTCATAGATTACTTACCAATGGAGAAGGAACTTGAATCTCAAACTGAAAGTGATAGCATTCCCACTAGTGATGAGCAAATTTGCTTGCATAACGTCTTTTCTAAAGTTCCAAAGACACACTGGAGATGTAGGCCAACCTACAGCAGCACCTACATCTTCAGCTCGTGTTGGAGCCTCTTCCTCCAGCTCACACACAGCTGGTTCTGCTTCCTCACAGGATCGCCATGGAAGAACCTCTGTCACTGTTGTCCAGAGACCCAGTGTTATTCCACCCACTGCTGCAAGTTCCCTGTCATTCTCACACTCCCAGGCCACAAAACAGCCATCGGTAGCACAGGCATGGGATAAAAGACGGCCATACTCGGCAAACCATCCACGAGCACAGGCTCTGAATGCTGGCATTGCAAAACTCCTGTCCTTGAAATGCTGTCATTCAGGCTGGTGGAGACTGACAGTTTCGGAACTTAATGGCATTGGCAGTCCCACAATACAATGTGCCCAGCCGATTTTATTTCAGCAGGCAAGCCGTCCCTGCTCTGCAAAAGCATGTTGAGGGAAAAATTAAACATGCGCTACTAAACGCCGTCAGTCGCAAGGTCCACCTGACCACCGATGCGTGGACCAGTACCATGGCCAGGGACGATACT
Organism: Oophaga sylvatica; assembly: GCA_033576555.1. Classification (NCBI taxonomy): domain Eukaryota; kingdom Metazoa; phylum Chordata; class Amphibia; order Anura; family Dendrobatidae; genus Oophaga; species Oophaga sylvatica. Next base: position 892,254,555 of record JARQOD010000001.1, on the reverse strand, counting down.
TTCCCTCACTGCCCATTGGGTCAATGTTGTGGAGCCGGGTACAGATCTTGCCAGTGGCAATGTACATGTTCTGCCAACTCCAAGGATTGCAGGAATCAAGTCTGTCCACATTGATCCTCCTCCTACTCCAGTTCCTCAGAATCATCGCTGCAGGAGCCGTCACGGTCTACCTCCACATGGACCCGTGAACGCTTACCTGATGCGACGATATGAGCACAGCCGTGGCCAAACGTCAACAGGCCGTCCTGAAATTAATTTCCATGGGGAATCGAAGCCACACAGCGCAGGAGCTCTGGAATGCCATCAAGCAAGAGAGCGACGTGTGGTTTTTGCGAGCGAATCTCCAGCCAGGCTTGGTAGTGTGTGACAATGGCCGAAATCTGGTGGCAGCTCTGGGCCTTGGCAACCTCACTCACATACCATGTCTGGCACATGTGCTCAACTTGGTCGTGCAGAGTTTTTGAGGGACTATCCGGATCTTGATGCACTGCTGCACAAGGTCCGCCTAGAGTGCGCTCACTTGGCCAGATCGCGCATTGCAGCTCTGCAAACGCAGATTTTGCCTTCCTGAACATCGCATCATATGTGACGTACCCACCAGGTGGAATTCCACGTTACATATGTTGGAGCGGTGTGTGTGAGCAGCAGCCAGCAGTAATGGAGTATCAGCTGCATCAGGCGCAATCAACTCGCAATTTGCGCCGTTCACACTTCACCACTACTGAGTGGGCCTCTATGAAGGACATCTGCACGTTTTGCGTCCGTTTGATGAGTCAACGCGGAGGCGAGTGCAGATGATGCACTCGTCAGCCTGACTGTCCCCCTTATCTGCCTGCTTCAAAAAAAAATTCAAACACTAAGGATGAGGTTTTGGAAGAGGTGGAGGATGAGGAGTCACTAATTCCATCACCTTCTGGACAGTCAGCGCAACGTGGTTCCTCAAAAAGGGCTGGGCAGGGCTCACTTTGTGAGGAGGATGAGGAGGAGTCAATGGAGGAGGAAGACATCGCTCCAGAGGGAGGTACACAACGCTCTAGTCAGTATGTAGAGCGAGGTGGGGTGATGCAGAGCAGGCAGAGATGACGCCTCTTGCAGGGGACAGCGTTTGTTGGCCAGTTGGGAGTCTGCAGCACATGGTTGATTTCATGCTGCAGTGCCTGAGAAACGACCACCGCATCGCCCACATTCTCACTACGTCTGATTATTGGGTGTACACCCTCCTAGACCCTCGCTACCGGGACAACTTACAAAGCCTCATCACACGTTGAACGGGAGCGTAAAATGCGGGAGTACCAAGACACACTGGTGCAATCCATAATGTTCTCCATACCAGCCGAGAGCACTGCTGCTGCTACTGCTTTACAAAGCAGCTCTGTGCGTCGAGGCAGTGGAGACAGCTCTGCAACAAGAGGGAGCACAAGCAGCGCCTCTGCACAGGGCAAGACCAGTATGTTCCAAATGTTGCGAAGTTTTGTGGCAGCGCCACAAATGTCTACACCATCCCAGACGGCTCCAGTCAGCAGGAGGCAACGTTTCCGTAAGATGGTGACAGACTACATGTCTTTCCCTCTCAGTGTACTCCCAGATGGCTCTTCCCCATTCAAGTTTTGGGTCTCTAAGCTGGATACATGGCCAGAGCTTAGCCAGTATGCATTGGAGGCGCTGGCTTGCCCTGCTGCCAGTGTATTATCGGAGCGCGTCTTTAGTGCTGCAGGTGGTGTACTAACAGGCCGTCGCATGCGACTATCCTCCGATAATGTAGACCGGCTTACTTTTCTGAAAATGATCAAGGCATGGATCTCGCCAGAATTTGTCTGTCCGTTTTCAGATTAAATAACTGGTTCGCAATGTTATCCATGTCTCCTGTTATGTTCATCTTTCTACCACCTGAACTCTACTCCCTGGGCTACAACACTGGCAGTTGCTGCTCAGAAGTGTCGTGTCCACAGACCAATACACAAGCTATAGTGTTACTGGCGTTCAGTAATGTCAGCTGTTCCCCTGCTGTGTGAACGGCAAAAAGTCATGCTGCCTCCACCCTGTTGTCTTCTCATCCCTGGGCTTCAACACCGCCAGTTGTTGCTCGGAAGTGTCATTGGCACGGGTACTCACTTCTGCCCAGACTGGTTACAGCACGCCATCTGCTTCCTGTCAGTGTAAACGTCACTTAGCCTCCAATAAGTTGTCCTGTCGTGTTGCGGTCGGGTTAGCCGACTCTATGGTGCTTGGAGTTTAGGTGCTTCCCATGTGTGCTGCGGGATATGCAAATAAAGGCTGTTTCCGTTGTGACAATAGGACAATCACCCACTGTAGTACTGTGGGATTCGGTAACTGCGGCCGGCTCGCGGCCTGTCAACTTAAATTTCCATGGGTACCTTCTGCTACCCGTCCGGGTTCCAGTACCGTCAGCTGGTTCTCCGCAGTGCCTTTGCCCTAGGTGCATCCATCTCGGTATCCGAGTTCCAGCAACGTCTGCAGGTCCTTGGTAGTGCTTTGGAGCACAGGTACCTCCTGCTTAGTAACCGTGTTCCAGTAACGTCAGCTGGTCCTCGGTTGTGCCATTGGCTCTTTTCCTTCTGCTGCCCCTCCAGGTTCCAGCACAGTCAGCTGGTCCTCGTTACTTGCATTGGCTCTTGTACCTTCTGCTACCCGTCCGGGTTCCAGTACCGTCAACTGGTTCTCCGCAGTGCCTTTGGCCTAGGTGCCTCCATCTCGGTATCCGAGTTCCTGCAACGTCTGCTGGTCCTTGGTAGTGCTTTGGAGCACAGGTACCTCCTGCTTAGTAACCGTGTCCAGTAACATCAGCTGGTACAAGGTTGTGCTACAAATACAAGATACAGAACAAGAGACACAAGAACAATAAGCAGAAGATCTAAAAATATATGCTCTAAATTATAAGCAGAAGAAGACTAAGCAGTGTATGGGGGTGAGTCCGTTCCTCCTCGTGGTGACCCTGGAAAATGCCTGCTGCTGCAGGCTAAACTGAACACGGACAAATACTGTTGTAATTTAAATGTTTTGTGACAGCAAGAACGGAAGATGAAAAATTCATACTTTGACAGATTACAAGTACAGGATTCTCTGTCACAAATAAGAATATGATGAAGAAGATGAAGTACAATATGAATAAGAATAATAGTTTAATAAGAAGAATATGAGTAATGTTAACAAAAAGATGAATAGCAAGAAGTTTAAGAAGAAGATAAAGAAGGTGAAGATGAAGAATAATTTGATGAAAAAGATGATGCTGCTGAAGATTATGAAGGAGAAAGTGTGTCAAAAGTTAAAAAGGTGAAGAGCATGGAAGTTGTGAAATATACATATTTGCCAAAATAGAAAAAACGTGAACAACATTGTCAATTTCTTCATCAATCCGAACATCTTTAAAAAAAAAAATATTTATGCTATTCCATTTGATTGGGTTAAACGTCTATGCCTTTAATGTCTCCTCAACCTTCCCCAATACATTCTACATTACTCTTTGTTGTTTTCCTTCATGTACAATTAACCAACAAGGCAAGAATGGGTTTTTTTTAATTCCGATATTTTGTTCCCATAGACTTACATTGGATTTCCGGTATCGGGTATCGCCGATATTTTTTGGGTATCGGCGATACCATTCCGATTCCGATACTTTTGGATATCGGAAAGTATCGCTCAACTCTATTCCGGACTCTATTTTCATCGCTGGCGTCCCGCTGGTAAGTATCTAATCGCTGAGTGTGGCACCTTTTTTAGCGATTTAGCGGTACTTTTGTACCGCTAAAGTCGTTAAGGTGATCGCTAACCGCGATAGCGTCCTTAACGATATTGCTAAATTAGGTAGCTACTAGCGATATAGAAACAATCCCGCTAGCAATCTCATTAGTATGCGACGCTAACGAGATCGCTAGCGGGATTGTGTAGTGTGGCAGTACCTTAAGCATGCTCGGCTGTTATCCGAGTATCTGGGAGTGCTCGTATATTATGCTTGAGTCCCCGTGGCTGCATTATTTGCTGCTGTCAGAAAGCCTCAACACATGCGGGCATTGCCTTTTTGTTAGCTGATGCAGCCGGAGGGGATTCGAACACAGTATATGAGAAGTCTCAAATGCTCAGATAACACCAGAGCATGCTCAGATAAGATGTTATCAGAGTACATTGGTTCATCACTAATTACCACCCACACATTGGACCACACTAATCTGACACATTACCACCCACACATTGGACCACACTTATTGGACACATTACTACACATATAGTACCAGCATAATAGCAGTACTACACGCACATTGGATAGCCTCTGCAAAGGGCATTACTCAAACCAGATTAAAAAGTCACACTCCATTTAGCACATCACCACACAATTATTCAGACATCCAAAATTTTGATTGAAGTGCACCACAACGTACGTACAGGCGACACTTGTCACTTCTGTAATTGATTGCTCACAGTACATTGCTACCCAACCTTCAAGTCCAAAGGCATATTCAAAAATTTTATTGTCTTAATCAAATTGCCATAATTCTTCTGATAATTCGCTCCAATGATTTTTAAAACCAAGTCGTACTTTTTTTCAGTTTGCTTGTCATGCTAACCCCAGTGTTGTATATTACAACTATTTCTACTCACAATAAATAGCTAACTAATTTTAACTGATCACAGACCTACCCCGTGAGATGTATCCTTAATCCATTAAGTTTACACAACAAGTTCCACAGACTAAATCCAGAGTCATAGCACTGTATTTTTTATCATCCAAGAGAATCGGACCGATTAAGCAAATCACACTCTTATCAAACTCTGAACCAAACTTGATCAAGGTTTGATCACACTGTAATCCAATTTTTTCAGATGAGAAGATGGAAAAACAAATTCTCCATCTTCTCCATTGTGTCAATCTGTGAAACTCAGACAGCACTCAGATATCATTCGAGTGCAGTCAGATTTTTTCCACAGATTCATTGACTTGCATAGTAGTGTGTGATCCGAATATCGGATGCAAATTGAGCATGTTGCTGAGGAAAAATGTGCAATGGGGCATAGAATAAAATTTGTCCGCGTGCAATCCAATGTTTTGCCAGATCACAAATACGGTCATCTACCCTAATACAGATTTGGGCAGGGAACTTCCCCTTTCAGAATCTTTGTTTTACATACTTTCCAACATATCATTCATGTTTGTGCTTTTGCTCAATTCTGGATTTTACATTAAAATTGTGGTTCAGATGAACTTTAAACCAAGCTGTAGATATTGGCAGTATAAATATGTATTGTATCAATAGGTTATCATTAGTTACCAAGGAAAGAGTTAACTGAGCTAGTTTTTAAATAATGACATTACTTATGGCATCAAGCATTTTTCTGTAAGTTTGAACAGATGGTTCAGATTTACAGCAGTGATATAATGTCAAAATGTATAATATGTGAGTTCATTACAATTTGCATTACTGTATCCTGGTCACTTATTTCTTTTATATTCTTGTGTTGCTTTTTTCCCAGTATAAAATATATTACCAATTCACAAAAGATGCAATAAAAAGTGGGCAAATAAGTCCATCATAAATCCTACAAGAAAGCCACACCTTTATAGAGAATACAATATTTTCTATTTATGACTGCTGATGCACAATAAAATGGTGCCCGTTAACAGACTTTATTCCCTCATTGTCATTTTAAGGGCTCATACTCACTGGGCTGGAAAAAAATCGGTCCGTTTTCGGCAGGGAAAAAACGGTACAAGTGTTATAAAAAGACATGCGATTTGCATGCGATTTTCAATCGCACCATGCGTTTTCTGTCAGTTTTCCATCAGTTTTCCATCTGTATGCAATGCGATTTTAACATGAAGTTTTACATAGAGCAGTTATCTCTATGTAAAAAGTCATGTAAAAATCACATTGTAACAAAAAAAAATACACAAAAAGCAAATAATTATATATATAATATATATACATATATATATATATATATACATCTAATATATATATATAATATATATATAGGTCATACACTTCTACATAGTATAATAGCCGCTAATTCATCCCTGGCATTACTGTAAAATCACACTGACAGCTTTAATAAAGAATAGAAACAATACATATACCCACATAGAATACATATATATATATATATATATATATATATATAATGTAATTGTGACATATATATATATATACATATATTTATAGTTCCTATACTTCTACATACTGTAATAGCCGGTAATTCAATTGCCGGCTTTCGTGAAATCACAGAAGCCGACATGAAATGATACATTGTTTCCACACAGTTAACCATGTCATTTCCTGTATTTTGATATATGGTTTGAACTTACAATTACATGAGTGTATTTGTACAAAATTTCAGACATGTAGGGGTTAATTAAAGGTGTAAATTCGTTGAAAAAAAATGCGTGTGCTCCCGCTGTATTTTCTCCACCAGACAGACAAAGCAAGCGAGTGGGGGCAGATAATAATAGCCTAGGGAGGGTACATTTTTTTTGTGCCCCCCCTGGCTACTAACATCTGCCCCCAGACACCCCAGAAAGGGCAAATCTATAATTAGATTCGCCCTTTCTGGTACTTTGCCCGTCTATTCCCATTGCCCTGTAGCGGTGGCGAATGGGTTAATAATGTCACCTTAATGTCACCGTAGTATTGAAAGGTGACCTTAAGGCAGGTTAATAATTGAGAGCTGTCAATTAGACAACTATCAATTATTAATCCTATTGAAGTAAATTAAAAAAACACACACACATTAATTAAAAATTATTTTAATGAAATAAAAACACATTTTTTTTACCATATTTTATTTTACACTTAATCCGTGCGAAGCCATTGATCTCCTAAAATAAAGAAAAAAAAATAAAACAACATTATTCTTACCTATTCCGCCGATCTGTCACGTCCCACGCTGTAATCCTTCACAAAGGGTTAACTAGCTTTGAGCCAAGCAGTGCAAGTAATCCTGCATGCTCAGCTCAAAGCTCCTGAATGAATAAGTTCCTCTCCTGGTGACAGGAGAGGATGTGTTTAATGAATGAAGCTTAATTGATTGTGTCCACTTTCCCTTTAGGTCAGGTCACTAAAGTTAAATTGCCAATAAATCAATTAAGCTCCATTCATGAATCTATTCCTCTACTTTCTGTGGTAGAGGAACTTATTCATTCATGGGGTTACAGCTAGGAGACAGAATTATCTCCCTGCTAACTGTAACCTCTTAACCCTTTCTGATGGATTACAGCGTGGGACCTGACTGTACATCGGATTGGTAAGTATAATTTTGCTTTTTTATTTTATTTTTATTACAGGAAATGGTTTTAGCAGGAAAATAAAATATGGTCAAAAACTGTGTGATTATTTAATTAAACTTATTTTTTATTAAACTGTGTGTGTTTGATTTTTCTTTCATACAATAGGATTAATAATTGATAGTTGTCTAATTGACAGCTCTCAATTATTAACCTGCCTTAAGGTCACCTTTCAATATTAAGGTGACATTAAAGTGACATTATTAACCCATTCGCCACCGCTACAGGGCAATGGGAATAGACGGGCAAAGTGCCAGAAAGGGCGAATCTAATTATAGATTTGCCCTTTCTGGGGTGTCTGGGGGCAGATGTTAGTAGCCAGGGGGGCACAAAAAAATGTACCCTCCCTAGGCTGTTATTATCTGCCCCCACTCGCTTGCTTTGTCTGTCTGGTGGAGAAAATACAGCGGGAGCCCACGCATTTTTTTTTCAACGAATTTACACCTTTAATTAACCCATACATATCTGAAATTTTGCACACATATACTCATGTAATTGTAAGTTTCAACCATATATAAAAATACATGAAATTACATGGTTAAATGTGTGTAAACAATGTATCATTTCATGTCGGCTTCTGTGATTTCACAAAAGCCGGCAATTGAATTACCGGCTATTACAGTATGTAGAAGTGTATGAACTATAAATATATATATATGTATGTGTCACAATGACATGTATATATATATATATATATGTATTCTATGTGTATATATGTAGTGTTTTGTGAGCTGTCAGTGTGATTTTACAGTAGCCGGGGATGAATTGCCGGCTTTTCAAAGGATACTGGTGCGTATACATCGGACAGCACTTGCATGGGGCGAGTGCTGTGCGATGATTTCTCGCACCCATTGACTTGCATTGGCGTTTATCATGCCAAAATCGCATCAAATCGCAGCATGCTGCGATTTTTTTCTCACACCGATTTCTGATGAGAAAAAAATCGCAAATGAAAACTCACCCATTGACTAACATTGGTCAGATTTGAATCCTATTTTTTTTCATCAGATTTTCATCCGTTTTCGGCGCAAGTGAGTATGAGGCCTAAAATGGGGATTGGGAATAAGAGAATAACACCGTCCCGTGGCCTAAATTCCAGCTGGCAACAGCTGTACATAGCAGATATTGGCCTCAGCTGGTTTTGGAGCCGATCATGGTCAATTAACCCCTTAAATACTGCTATCAATCGCAAACACCTGAGGAAGGTAGCGGTCCGCTGCCAAAATGCGTAGTGGTCTAATAAAACATTTGTTTACCACTAATCCATTGCAGTGTGCTCTATAGCCATAGCGCTCCTCCAATTGACCACATTTATATTTTTTTCCATAAAACGTTGATATTCCCCTTGAGAGATTGTGGCTGGAGTAGCTTGGTGCTATACAGTTCATCTCCAGGCAACAGGATCTGAAGTGACATCACATCCTGTGAAGTGGTATCACGTGACTGGATCTTGGGTCCACGTGACCAGACCAGGAAGCACAGCACAGGAGCATTCTCAGAGCTAGAGAGCAGGAATATATGAAGTTAAAGGTGCACAACCCTTCCCGGTGAGAGGCTAATCCCCCCATCTTTCATTGTAACATCCCAATTAAACCACCTGGTGCTTCTCAAGCTGTGCTCTTCCATGTTTATTGTCTTAAACCACAATAAGAGGGCACATGTTTGACATATTTGTAGCAGGGAGAGTGCAGTTTCCAATTTACAGGGTGCCTGTTGCCCAAAGCACAAGCTGAGCACAATGTATGGTGGTGGCAGAATATATGGGGGCTCTACACTGTATTGTGTCACAAATGTATGGGCAAAGAGTGGCATATTTGCAACTATCCAGAATTATGCATGGTGTGGATGTTACAAAATAGTCACTTAAGCTGTAGATGAATTCATTGAGAGGCGCAATTTCTTCAATAAGGTCACTTTTGGGTTTTTTCTGCTGTTCTGGCACTTGCAAATGTGGTGCGCAAACTATTACAGGAAAATGTGTGCTCCAAAAGACAAATGGCGTGTGGCCTAACAGTAGTTTGTAACAACATATGGGGCATCACCACGTTCGTGAGAAATTGCTAAATATATTGTGCGGTCCAGTTTCACCTATTAACCTTTGTCTAATGGACAAATTTGCAGCAAATACAAAAATTACATTTTTACCTCTAAACTGTTGTATTTCTATATCCCAATGTACTAAAATTCTGTAATGCACCTGGGGATCAGATGATAGCATGTGAGCCAGTAGCTCTGACCGACAGTAAAAATAAGGTCACAGACGTTGGATGATGAGAGTACTACTCTAATCATCATACACATGCTCTCACTGATGAGAGTATTCATTAGCAGGCACCTGTGCAATAAATAATTTAAAAAAAATGAAGTGGAGTTTCTTCTATTATTCGTTACTAGTGATGAGCGAATGCATTCGGCATTATTCATTACTCTCACGAATAGTACGCTATTCGGGCTATTCGGTACTCGGCGAGTAATTTGGTATTCACCTCGGTATATTTGGGTGACCCACCCAGCATGTTTGGCGCTTTATTTGCTTGCCAATCACAGTAATGCCAGCACTATCTATGTTATGGATTTACTGTGATTGGCTGCCTGAACACTGGGTGTTTGTCACGCTGTCATTTACATGACAGTGCAGCAAACATCGCTTCTGATCAGCAGTGAATTCATTCCTGCCGGTCAGAGAGCCGCGGTTCCCATGCTGTCAAAAAACAGTATGAACACGCAGGTGTGATGGGAGGTATAAAGTTTACCTCCAGTCACTGGTGTCAGCTGATGGGACTACAACTCCCACCAGCCGACGTCTGATGACGCTAATAACAGTGAGAGCAGGAGAGGATGATGGGTGTATTCATCAGCTGGCTCCTGCACTGTAAATAAATAATTTGAAAAAAAAAATGGTGTGGGTTTTCCTGTATTTTTGATAACCAGCCAGGAAAAACTAACCGCTGGGGGCTGCAAACCTCAGCTGTCAGCTTCAGCATGGATGGTTATCAAGAATAGAGGGGTCTCCACACCATATTTTTTAATTGTTTAAATAAATAATTTTTTAAAAAATGGTGTGGGGTCTCTCCCATTGTTGACAATCAGCCTTGATAAAGCAGACAACTGGGGGCCAGTATTCTCAGGTTGGTAAGGGGCCATGGATGTTGTCCCCCAGTCTAAAAATAGCAGCCCGCAGCTGCCCAGAAAAGGCAAAGCTATTAGATGTGCCAATTCTGGCTCTTTTCCCAGCTCTTCCCACTTGGTCTGTAATGGTGGCAAGTGGGGTTCATATTTATGGGGTTTATGTCACCTTTGTATTGTCTGGTGACATCAAGCACATGGCTTAGTAATGGAGAGACGTATATAAGACACTTATCCATTACGAATCCTATAGTTATATGGTAAATAAAGACACATCAAGAATAAGGTCCTTTATTAGACATAAAACAAAACACACTTTTCCATTTTTATTTAAAAATAGCAAACACAGTTATGCTAATGCCAAATTCCACTGAATTCTTTGTCTCCTGTAGAAAAACCTTAAAACCTACAATCCACCATAAACCATGTCTGGAGGATAAAAAGTTTTCAACCTGGACGGTGCCAAGATGCAACCGTCCAGGCTGGGAACCACTGCCTCAGTGACTAGCGGTGGCATCATCAATGTTACCTCCAGTCAATGAGGCTGCGTTCCCAGCCAGGCTGAACTGCTGTGACCTCAGCACCATGAGAAAAAGTCAGTGATAAGGTCACCGCAGTTCAAGCTCAGTGACTTCACCGCAGATCACCGTGAGAATTCCCTTGTACAGTATAGGTGATTAAATGACTTTATTCTTGGGGTTGGTGCCATTACAATAATGCCAGATTTATATTGTTTTTATGTTTGGCTAATTTCAAATGCTAAATTACTTTATTTTGCAAAAAATAAATTTTTGCATCGCTATATTTTGAGAGGTATAATCCTTCTATTTTTCTGCCATGTTAGGGATTGTTTTTAGCTGGACAATTTGACATTTTTATTGGTACCATTTTTAGACACACAAGATTTTTTGCTCACTTTCTAGTCTGATTTTTGGGAGCCAGAATGAACAAAAACCAATAATACAGGTATTATTTTTTGTTTGTTTTTTATTTCATTCATCGTTTTGTAAAAGTGATAAGATAGCTTTAATCTTGAGGTCAGTACGATAACAGCGATACCACATTTACTGTATATAATTTGTTTTTATGTTTCCACAATAAAAACTTTTATGTAAAAAAGAATTGTTTTTGCATCACTGCATTCTGAAAGCTATAGGTTTTTATTTCTCCGCTGATGGAGCTGTATGCCAGCTTGTTTTTTGCAGGACAAGATTATATTTTCAGCTGCACCATTTTTATTTACATTTGCGTTTTATTGTTTTGATTGCGTTTTATTCCACTTTTTTTGCTGGTAGATTGAAAAATCATAGTTTTTTGTCACTTTTTTTTACAGTGTTCACTGAAGTGGTTAACTAGTGTAAAAATTTGATAAATCAGCGGTGATACCAAATATGTGTACTTGTTTTCTATAGTTTTGTTTTTACATAGAAATATGCATTTATGGGTATAATGTTTTTTACTTTTTTTATTATTTTGTGATTTTTATTTTACTTTTTTAAATTTTTTACTTACTCCCTCTATGGGACTTTACCTTTTTTCACTCTGATCACTGGTATAATGTATTTCAATTAATGATGTGTGCTAACCAAATGACTTTGTCGTGCTCGAAAAATATGCCCGTGGCTGCATGTCTTGCGGCTGTTCGACAATTTGTTAGGCAATCTCTGCATGGCATGTCTTGCAGCTATCGAACAGCCGCAAGACATGCAGGTGTGGGGACTTGAACAAATTTTTCAATCACGCCAAAGTCACTTGGCACACGAGCATGCTCGGATAACACTTTATAACACTTTATCCAAGCACGTTCGCTCATCAATAATTGTAATGCTTCAGCATTGCAATGCATAATACCTGTCAGTGTTACATTGACAGAAGCCTCTTAGACCATGCTCCTAAGCAGGTCACCGTCTCTGGCAGACCCAGAGATCACCATGAAGACCTCCAACTGCCATAACGATGATCAGGTCCTCGAGATGACGTCGTGACGGTGCCGATCAGACTGGAGAGGGAGCCCACTTCCTCTCACAGCCTACTAAATGTCGTGATCTTTATTGATCATGGCATTTTGGGGGTTAAACAGCCAGGGGCGGTGCAGGCACGACTCCTGGTTATGACAGCCATGGCTTGGCTTTCACATAAGCTGAGCTCCTTGCAGCGATCACGCTGGCACAGCTTCTGTGCCCAACATGATTGCCATGACCTACCTCTTCATCATTGATCAGCAACCCCTATTCAACCATGACCAGATCAAAAAATTGTAGGTTAATATAAATTCAAGTAAATGGAATATGAAGAATTGTAAATCTGCAATCAGGACGGACATTCTTAGTTTCAACCCCCTTCAGCCATCATGAATACAATGATTCAATATCAGTGGTCACAATCAACATATGTGTCATGGAGCGACTGTCACGGTGTGACACAACCCAACAGATAGTCGGTAAGCTAAGCACAATACACAATGGGGATGGAATTGAGGGAGGAAGGCTCTACCAATAGGGAATGAGGGATGGTCACCACCTGAGCTCAAACCTGAGCATGACCCTGCACCCCCTAACGCCCTATGTGGGTCCTTTCCCCCTGCGACCGTCAGGATACCTTGTCCCTAGTTGTCACCTATAACTGCCCTGGCTAGTGCACTGGCCGGCAAGGAGCACTAGCCTCACTTATGCATGTAACACAGGGGAAAGAGACAGACACCAAAGGGACAAGGTAACAAAAACTCCACACTTAGCTTTCTCTGCTGCAAAGCACCGCACAGCAGACTAAAGGCACCAGATAAGCGAAATCAGCAGAAACACCACTGCACCCAGAGAGCTCCTTACTCCAGCTTGGTCACGGCAGATTGCTCTAACACAGACAGCTGATGCATCAGGTGACCCTTTAAAGGATGGTGGGAGTGGTCACTGCCACCATCAGCTGACCCAGCAGCAATGCAATTTCACCAGCTTGCCAGCGAGGGAAACACTGACATTTAACCCCCGCTGGCCTGAAAGAAAAAAAGGTTTAACTTAATGGAACCAGATCTGCCACAAATCCAAAAATGGATCATGACAGTACCCCCCTTTCAATGAGGGGCCTCTGGACCCTTAACACCTGACCTCACCCGAAAACAACATACGGTGAGGATGCCTCAATCCACCAGAGTTCACCTCGGCAGTCACCGACCCTTAAGTTTATGGTGAACACTGCCCGATGGAGGTGAAAATAATGTAGGCTCCGGAGGTGCCACAAATCTCCAGAGAGCCGACTTGTGGAATGTGTTGTGTACGTGCATTACTGGGGGTACCTCCAGCTGCAAAGTCCCTGGGCCACGAATGGCCGACACCCGATACGGCCCGATCAACACAGAACTCCAGGTCCCAGTAGCACACTTCCACCTGATGTTTTGGTGGACACCCACATGTACTCGTTCACATTCAGGTCCGGACCTGATTGTTTATTGCCACACAAACATTTGCCAAAAGATGGTGCACTCTTTGAGGAACCAACAACAAAGGTGTCCCCCTGTGTCACCACACTCACACCCCCACTATGCACAGAGGGAAGCACCACCCTCTCCTGACCCCTCCTCCTAAGAGGACTCTGTTATGATTTGGTAGCTGAGGAGAGCAGGCAAAAACGGCATTACACCAGAGAGGTTGGAATCTACTGGATTGCAGTACCCTGACTAACCACCACAACTAAAGGCAGCCGTGGAGGGTTCCTACGTTGGTCCTAGACGCCTCGTCACAGCCTGAGAGGCTAACTACACCTAAAGATAGAAAGAGGAAAGCTATCTGCCCCAAAGCAGATCCCCAAAGAACATAGGAAGCCCCCAAACATGTAATGGCGGTAAGACAAGAGGAAATACAGACACAGACAGAAAATAGTATGAGCAAACGTTGGGGCCCAATGTTCCTAGAAAGAAAAGGATAGGAAGGACACTTACTGCAATCCAAAAAACCCTAAAAAAATACCAACTCTACTAATTGCAAAAACACCTGAGATCACACGACCTCTACCACCTAAATTAGTTCTCTGGTGTAACAAAACTAAGCCGCAGCCACTGAAAAAAACTGGAAAAGGCAAATGAACAAACAACAGTGGCTCAGATAAACTGAGAGGAGCACAAGCCCCCGGAGGGGACCTGGCTGACCTCCACAGAAGTGCAGGAAAGAATGCAAAAAGCAAGCACAAAAATAAAAGCAGAAAATATCTTATCTGTTAGCAGAAGATGCAGGCAAGACTCAGCAAGCTTCCAAGTGAACCAGGAACCAAAGTTGAGACAAGAACAATTGATCACAGGAAACCCTGATGGGAGGGAACCTCCCTTATATAAGACCAGTCTGTAACTCCTGATTGCCAATCTTCACAATCTTCATTGAATGGTTCAGTAATGTTTGTAACCACCAGTGGGAGTTTCTGCTCAGAATTCATTTCTAACACATTCACAACAGTACCCCCCCTTGAGGAGGGGTCACCGAACCCTCATTTGGGCAACCAGGTCAGTCAGGATGAGCTCTGTGATACGCATGGATCAGTCTCCTAGCATGGATGTCCGAAGCAAACACCCAAGAATTGTCCTCCTGACCATAACCTCTCCACTTAACCAAATACTGGAGTTTCCGTCTAGAAAAACGAGAATCCAATATTTTCTCAACCACATACTCCAGATTGCCCTCAACCAAAACAGGGTCAGGAGGCGCAGCCATAGGAACCACTGGCTCGACAAACCTCTTCAATAAGGACTTGTGGAACACGTTATGGATCATAAATGTCCCTGGAAGAAGTAAACAAAAGGAAACAGGATTAAGAATCTCCATGATCTTATAAGGTCCAATGAACCTAGGCTTAAACTTAGGAGATGCAACTCTCATAGGGATATTTCTTGAGGACAACCAGACCAAGTCCCCCACTTCAAACCGAGGACCATTAGTCCTATGCCGGTTGGCAAACCGCTGGGCCCTCTCCTGAGAGAGGGACAACCTCTCCACTACTTGGTCCCAAATCTGCTGCATACGCTCCACAACAGAGTCAACACCTGGACAGACAGAAGCCTCCGTCTGTCCCGAAGAAAATCGAGGGTGAAACCCAAAATTGCAGAAAAATGGAGACATCAAAGTGGCAGAGCTAGCCCTATTATTAAGAGCAAACTCAGCCAAAGGCAAAAAAGAGACCCAGTCATCTTGATCAGCAGACACAAAGCATCTCAGATAAGTCTCCAATGTCTGGTTTGTTCTCTCAGTTTGTCCATTGGTCTGAGGATGAAAAGCCAAGGAGAAAGACAATTGAACACCAAGTTTAGAACAAAAAGTCCTCCAAAATCTGGAAACAAACTGGACTCCTCTGTCAGACACAATGCCCTCAGGAATGCCGTGCAACCGAACCACGTGCCGAAGGAACAAAGGCACCAATTCGGAGGAGAAAGGCAACTTAGGTAATGGCACAAGATGTATCATTTTGGAAAACCTATCACAAATCACCCAGATAACGGTCATTCTCTGAGAAACAGGGAGGTCGGAAATGAAATACATAGAGATATGGGTCCATGGTCTCTTGGGCACAGGCAATGGCATCAACAAACCACTAGAGCGAGAGCAAGGCTTGGAGCGAGAGCAAGTCCCGCAGGACTGCACAAATTCCCTGACGTCACGAGACAAAGTAGGCCACCAAAAGGACAGACTAACCAAGTCTCTAGTACCAAAAATTCCGGGATGACCGGCCAATGCGGAACAATGAATCTCAGACATCACACTCTATTTCCAACGGTCTGGGACAAACAATTTCCCAATAGGGCAGCGCTCGGGTTTATCCTCCTGACACCCTTCCAGAGCCAGTCTCAAATTGGGCGAGATGGCAGAAAGAACTACACCCTCTTTCAAAATAACAGCAGGATCAGATAACTCAGGAGAGTACGCAAGGAAACTCCTCGAGAGGGCATCCGCCTTAACATTCTTAGTGCCAGGAAGAAAGGAAACCACAAAATTAAAACGTCTGAAAAACAAGGCCCACCTGGCCTGTCTAGGATTAAGTCGCTTGGCTGATTCCAGATAAACCAGATTCTTATGGTCCGTGAGGACCACCACCTGATGTTTGGCTCCCTCCAGCCAATGTCTCCACTCTTCAAAAGCCCACTTCATGGCCAATAACTCCCGATTACCCACGTCATAATTACGTTCAGTTGGAGAAAATTTTCGAGAGAAAAAGGCACAAGGGTTACTTTTAGAGGTCTCTGGATCTCTTTGGGACAAAACTGCACCTGCCCTAATTTCAGAGGCATCAACCTCCACCTGAAATGGCAGAGAAACATCAGGCTACCGTAGAACAGGAGCAGAAGTGAATCTCTGCTTAAGTTCCTGAAACGCAGAGACTGCCTCAGGAGGCCAATTCACCACATCAGAACCCTTTTTGGTCAAATCAGTCAATGGTTTAACAATAACAGAGAAATTACCAATAAATTTACGATAAAAATTGGCAAAACCCAAGAATCTTTGAAGAGCCTTTAATGAAGTAGGTTGGACCCAATCACAGATGGCCTGAACCTTGACCGGGTCCATTTCAATAACAGATGGGGACAAAATGAATCCCAGAAATGAGATCCTCTGTACGCCAAAAAGACACTTTGATCCCTTCATATACAGAGCATTCTCTCTCAAAATCTGGAACACAGTCCGAACATGTTTCACATGAGAGTCCCAGTCATTGGAAAAAATCAAGATA
>JARQOD010000001.1:892132548-892237336 GCA_033576555.1 Oophaga sylvatica | reverse complement strand
GATCATGCCTGGCTGCAGATTCAGCGGTGTGCATCCAAATATCTGACTGCTCTTTCCTCGCTCTGCATGTCCTCCTGCCAGGTTGGGTCAGTCACTATATCATCCACCACCTCGTCTTCCACATCTGCACCCTGCTCCTCCTCCTGACTTTCTGGCAATTGTGTCTCATCATCGTCCACCTCTTGTGACCGTGGCTGCTCAAAGATTTGTGCATCGCTAATGGAATACCATCTTTCACTGCTTCAAGTGGAGTGGGTGAAAGGCACAAATCTCCAAATGGAAAACTAAACAGCTCTTCGGAGTGTCCAAGTGTGGGATCAGTTGTCTCAAGCCACTGAGCATGGTGGGAGGAAGGAGGATCAGGGTGAGTAATAGCCAGTCCACACTCACGGCTACTCAGACTTGACCATGTGGAAGACATGGTGGTGGTGGTGGTGGCTAAGTGACTGGAAGCATTATCCACTATCCAACCAACAACTGTTTCACACTGCTCTGTGTTGTGAATGTGTTAGAAATGAATTCTGAGCAGAAGCTCCCTCTGGTGGTTACAAACAGTACTGAACCATTCAATGAAGATTGGCAATCAGGAGTTACAGACTGGTCTTATATAAGGAGGTTCCCTCCCATCATGGTTGCCGGTGATCAATTGTTCTTGTCTCAACTGTGGTTCCTGGTTCACTTGGAAGCTTGCTGAGCCTTGCCTGCATCTTCTGCTATCAGATAAGATATTTTCTGCTTTTATTTTTGTGCTTGATTTTTGCATTGTTCCCTGCACTTCTGTGGAGGTCAGCCAGGTTTTCCCCCGGGGGGCTTGGGCTCCACTCAGTTTATCTGAGCCACTGTTATTTGTTCATTTGTCTTTTTCAGTTTTTTCAGTGGCTGCGGCTTAGTTTTGTTACACCAGAGAACTAATTTAGGTGGTAGAGGTCATGTGATCTCAGGTGTTTTTGCAATTAGTAGAGTTGGTATTTTTTAGGGTTTTTTGGATTGCAGTAAGTGTCCTTCCTATCCTTTTCTTTCTAGGAAGATTGGGCCCCAACGTTTGCTCATACTATTCCAACCTCTCTGGTGTATTGCCATTTTTGCCTGCTCTCCTCAGCTTCCAAATCATAACAGTATCATCGGCCTAACTGAAAATTTTATGGTACTCACAGAAGGGAAAAATAGTGTGGAAAAAAAAAAAAGTTGTCAGAGTTGTCAGAGATTTTTTTTTTTCTGTTTGTTGCATTTTTTTTTCCCTCTTTTTCTCTGGGTGCTGAGGATTTTTTTTTTCTCTCAATGGAGTTTGCACAGTTGTCTGGCCGTGTGGATCAGCTTGCCACTGAAGTTCAGAGTATTGCTATCTATCTTGCAGGGTTGCCGGTTGTGGAACCTAGGTTCCCCATGCCAGATTTGTTTTTAGGGGATCGAGCGTAAATTTCTGAATTTCAAAAATAACTGTAAGTTGTTTTTTGCCTTAAAACCTAAGTCCTCAGGGAACGCAGCACAGCAGGTTCAAAATGTCATCTCTCTCCTGCGCGGCGATCCTCAGGATTGGGCTTTTTCCCTGACACCTGGGGACCCTGTTTTGAGTAATGTTGATGCATTTTTTCTGGCTCTGGGGTTATTGTACGATGAACCTAATGTCACTGATCAAGCTGAAAAAACCTTGTTGGCATTAAATCAGGGGCTTGAGGACGCTGAGTTATACTGTCAGAAATTCCGAAAGTGGGCAGTTCTGACCAAATGGAATGATGATGCTTTGGCAGCCCTTTTTCGGAAGGGTCTGTCAGAGAATGTAAAAGATGTTATGGTGGGTTTCCCTGCTCCCTCTGGTCTCAATGATTCTATGTCATTAGCGATTCAAATTGACAGACATTTGCGTGAGCGTAGAGGTATGCGTGGAATAGTGTTGCCTTGTGAACCAGCTTCTGAACCCATGCAGTGTGATACAGTGGCTTCTGGGGCACAGCGTCATGAGTTTCAAAAATGCAATGGGTTATGTTTCTACTGTGGTGATGCCTCTCATGATATTTCAGTCTGCCCTAAGCGGGGAAGACGTTTTGCACGCTCAGTTGTCTTGGGTAGTGTTCAGACTAAATTTCTGTTGACTGTTACCCTGATTTGCTCCCTGTCCACATTTTCTGCTCAGGCTTTTGTTGATTCGGGAGCAGCTATTAACCTGATGGATTTTGATTTTGCTAAACGTTGTGGGTTTACCTTGATACCCCTACGGAAGTCTATTCCCCTACTGGGGATTGATTCTACCCCTTTGGCTGAGAATAAACCCCAGTTCTCTACTCAGGTGATATTGAGGGTTGAACCTGATCATCAGGAGAGTTGCAAATTTTTGGTGCTGTATAATCTGCATGACATTATTGTACTGGGTTTCCCTTGGTTACAGTCTCATAATCCTGTTTTGGATTGGAAATCTGTGTCTGTAACCAGTTGGGGCTGCCAATGTGTTAATGCCAACACTCCTGTTTTTTCTGCCTCTCCCAGGCTCAGGATGTTCCTGACTTTTTGACAGATTTTTCTGATGTGTTTAGCGAAAGTAAATCTGCATCCTTGCCCCCCCATAGGAGCTATGACTGCGCTATTGAATTAGTGCCTGGTAGTAAATTCCCTAAAGGTCGCCTTTTTAACTTGTCTGTACCTGAACATGACGCTATGCGGTCTTATATCAAGGAGTCATTGGAGAAGGGTCATATCAGACCATCCTCTTCACCCTTGGGTGCCGGTTTTTTCTTTGTGGCCAAAAGGATGGTTCATTAAGGCCGTGTATTGATTATCGTCTCTTGAACAATATCACTGTGAAATATCAATATCCGTTACCCTTGATTTCTGACCTGTTTTCCAGGGTGAAAAGTGCTACTTGGTTTACCAAGCTTGACCTCAGGGGGGCGTATAACCTTATTCGCATTAAGCACGGGGATGAATGGAAGACGGCGTTTAATACCCCAGAGGGGCATTTTGAGTACCTAGTGATGCCCTTTGGGCTCACTAATGCTCCTTCCGTCTTCCAGTCCTTCATGAATGACATTTTCAGGGATTTTGTGGATAAATTTCTGATTGTTTATTTGGATGATATCTTGATTTTTTCCAATGACTGGACTCTCATGTGAAACATGTTCGGACTGTGTTCCAGATTTTCAGAGAGAATGCTCTGTATGTGAAGGGAACAAAGTTTCTTTTTGGCGTACAGAGGATCTCATTTCTGGGATTCATTTTGTCCCCATCTGTTATTGAAATGGACCCGGTCAAGGTTCAGGCCATCTGTGATTGGGTCCAACCTACTTCATTAAAGGCTCTTCAGAGATTCTTGGGTTTTGCCAATTTTTATCGTAAATTTATTGGTAATTTCTCTGTTATTATTAAACCATTGACTGATTTGACCAAAAAGGGTTCTGATGTGGTGAATTGGCCTCCTGAGGCAGTCTCTGCGTTTCAGGAACTTAAGCAGAGATTCACTTCTGCTCCTGTTCTACGGCAGCCTGATGTTTCTCTGCCATTTCAGGTGGAGGTTGATGCCTCTGAAATTGGGGCAGGTGCCGTTTTGTCCCAAAGAGATCCAGAGACCTCTAAAAGTAACCCTTGTGCCTTTTTCTCTCGAAAATTTTCTCCAACTGAACGTAATTATGACGTGGGTAATCGGGAGTTATTGGCCATGAAGTGGGCTTTTGAAGAGTGGAGACATTGGCTGGAGGCAGCCAAACATCAGGTGGTGGTCCTCACGGACCATAAGAATCTGGTTTATCTGGAATCAGCCAAGTGACTTAATCCTAGACAGGCCAGGTGGGCCTTATTTTTCACACGTTTTAATTTTGTGGTTTCCTTTCTTCCTGGCACTAAGAATGTTAAGGCGGATGCCCTCTCGAGGAGTTTCCTTGCGGACTCTCCTGAGTTATCTGATCCTGCTGTTATTTTGAAAGAGGATGTAGTTCTTTCCGCCATCTCGCCCAATTTGAGACTGGCTCTGGAAGGGTGTCAGGAGGATAAACCCGAGCGCTGCCCTATTGGGAAATTGTTTGTCTCAGACCGGTGGAAGAAGAGTGTGATGTTTGAGATTCATTGTTCCACGTTGGCCGGTCATCCCGGAATTTTTGGTACCAGAGATTTGGTTAGTCGGTCCTTTTGGTGGCCTACTTTGTCTCGTGACGTCAGGGAATTTGTGCAGTCCTGCGGGACTTGCTCTCGCTTCAAGCCTTGCTCTAGCTCTATTGGTTTGTTGATGCCATTGCCTGTGCCCAAGAGACCATGGACCCATATCTCTATGGATTTAATTTCCGACCTCCCTGTTTCTCAGAGAATGACCGTTATCTGGGTGGTTTGTGATAGGTTTTCCAAAATGATACATCTTGTGCCATTACCTAAGTTGCCTTCCTCCTCCGAATATGTGCCTTTGTTCCTTCAGCACGTGGTTCGGTTACACGGCATTCCTGAGAACATTGTGTCTGACAGAGGAGTCCAGTTTGTTTCCAGATTTTGGAGGACTTTTTGTTCTAAACTTGGTGTTCAATTGTCTTTCTCCTTGGCTTTTCATCCTCAGACCAATGGAAAAACTGAGAGAACAAACCAGACATTGGAGACTTATCTGAGATGCTTTGTGTCTGCTGATCAAGATGACTGGGTCTCTTTTTTGCCTTTGGCTGAGTTTGCTCTTAATAATAGGGCTAGCTCTGCCACTTTCATGTCTCCATTTTTCTGCAATTTTGGGTTTCACCCTCGATTTTCTTCGGGACAGATGGAGGCTTTTGTCTGTCCAGGTGTTGACTCTGTTGTGGAGCGTATGCAGCAGATTTGTGAGAGGGCCCAGCGGTTTGCCAACCGGCATAGGACTGATGGTCCTCGGTTTGAAGTGGGGGACTTGGTCTGGTTGTCCTCAAGAAATATCCCTATGAGAGTTGCATCTCCTAAGTTTAAGCCTAAGTTCATTGGACCTTGTAAGATCATGGAGATTCTTAATCCTGTTTCTTTTCGTTTACTTCTTCAGGGACATTTAAGATCCATAACGTGTTCCACAAGTCCTTATTGAAGAGGTTTGGCGAGCCAGTGGTTCCTATGGCTGCGCCTCCTGACCCTGTTTTGGTTGAGGGCAATCTGGAGTATGTGGTTGAGAAAATATTGGATTCTCGTTTTTCTAGACGGAAACTCCAGTATTTGGTTAAGTGGAGAGGTTATGGTCAGGAGGACAATTCTTGGGTGTTTGCTTCGGACATCCATGCTAGGAGACTGATCCGTGCGTATCACAGAGCTCATCCTGACCGACCTAGTTGCCCAAATGAGGGTTCGGTGACCCCTCCTCAAGGGGGGGTACTGTTGTGAATGTGTTAGAAATGAATTCTGAGCAGAAGCTCCCTCTGGTGGTTACAAACAGTACTGAACCATTCAATGAAGATTGGCAATCAGGAGTTACAGACTGGTGTTATATAAGGGAGGTTCCCTCTCATCATGGTTGCCGGTGATCAATTGTTCTTGTCTCAACTGTGGTTCCTGGTTCACTTGGAAGCTTGCTGAGTCTTGCCTGCATCTTCTGCTATCAGATAAGATATTTTCTGCTTTTATTTTTGTGCTTGATTTTTGCATTGTTCCCTGCACTTCTGTGAAGGCCAGCCAGGTCCCCCCGCCGGGGGGCTTGGGCTCCTCTCAGTTTATCTGAGCCACTGTTATTTGTTCATTTGTCTTTTCCAGTTTTTTTTCAGTTTCTGTCTGTGTCTGTATTTCCTCTTGTCTAACCGCCATTACATGTTTGGGGGCTTCCTATGTTCTTTGGGGATCTGCTCCGGGGCAGATAGCTTTCCTCTTTCTATCTTTAGGTGTAGTTAACCTCTCAGGCTGTGACGAGGCGTCTAGGACCAACGTAGGAACACTCCACGGCTGCCTTTAGTTGTGGTGGTTAGTCAGGGTACTGCAATCCAGTAGATTCCAACCTCTCTGGTGTATTGCCGTTTTTGCCTGCTCTCCTCAGCTTCCAAATCATAACAGCTCTGGCTTCAATAGTGGTGTGCTGTGGTCCCCTAGAAACTGGGACAGGAAGGTCGGGCGTGAAGATGTGGGTCTTTGCTGCTGCACACTTTCAGCTTGGCCATGGCCTCGGCTTCTGCATGCACCATCAGCATCACGTTCACTCCCCCATCCCTTGCCCCTTGCCTTGCCCATTTTAAATGGACTACTGAAATATTTGAAAAGCTCAATACAAATGGATTTATTTGGAGACAAATTATATGTGATCAGTATGCCTGCAAAGCGAAGATTTTTCCATCACAGATACACCAGGCCTCAGCCTGAGATAACAGACTGTATTAATTTTTTGGGTTATGTTTTTTGTTACTGTTTGAAAATAATAAAAAAAGGCGTAGAACAAGGCTAGCAGACAGAACAATGCAACGTATGCCTGCCAAGAAAAGATTTTTCCACCACAGATACACCAGGCCTTAGCCTGAGATCACAGACTGTATTAATTTTTGGGGTTATGTTTTTTGTTACTGTTTGATAACAATAAAAAATGAGTTGAACCAGGATAGCAGACAGAACTATCCAACGTATGCCTGCGAAGAAAAGATTTTTCTACCACAGATACACCAGGCCTCAGGCCTGGTGTTTTTTAGTGCAGTCACACACAGGGCAAAAAAAAATATTTGCGTACACTGGCCACACTTTGAGCATGCACAGATATGAGCTGGCACAGAGATACCACACTGAAAAATGTGTGGCCTGAATTCCAATGACACCTGGGGCTAGGTATATACTGCCAATATATCCTACAGGTAGCAGCAGCACCAGAACACAGGAAGGGAATGGACCCTCTTGATGTATGCAATGATCTATATACACACATACAGTGCCTGCAGGCCTTGCACTGATGTGTATAGAGCGAAGTACACTACCCTGCCTACCTAACACTGGAACCTATATACTCCGTAATTAGTCCTTAGAAGGACTGTTGGTTTATTAGGATTTGAGTAGTTTAGGATGGTAGACCCCACACAGACTAAGAAATCGCCAAATCTGACCCTATCTTGGCAGCAGCTCTTCCTACACTATTTTAATCCGGAGCTGAATACGCCGAGCAATGCGGCTCCCGGTCTCTAACACCCCTGATGATGGTGTGCTGCCAGCCAATCACTGCACGACCACAACAAAGATGGCTACGGCGTTTCATTGCCTGGCAGACAATCCCTGCAGCGTGATTTGGTCTCTAAAGTTCGCCAAAAATACTGGGTGGAGACCCCAGGTCCCGCCGCGTAATCCCGGAAATGCTCGGTGCTTGCCAAGGATACCGAGTACCGTGATACTCGGGCGAGTAACAAGTAGTGGCGAGCACATTCGCTCATCATTACATATTAAACATGCCTAAACCACACTGAGAACAACCACTAGAAATATTATAGGAATATTCAACAAATTACTAAATTACCCTTTAAATCACCCTATAAATGTGCAATGTAGTTTAATATATTAAGTTGCCATGACCTCAATACTAGTGTTGAGCATTCCGATACCGCAAGTATCGGGTATCGGCCGATATTCGCTGTATCAGAATTCCGATACTTAGTTCCGATATTTTCCATATATCGTATACCGGAATCGGAAGTTCCCATAATTCTTTGAGAGGCAATGTGATTTTAGTCAGCCAATGAGGAATCCTAAGAAGTGTGGGCACATCCTGTACTGCTGCGGTCATGTTAACTAATGGCATGGCTGTGATTGGATGCTGAAATGATGTCAGAATGCACTATAAAAGGCGCCGCCGCCATTTTAGCGTCACTGTGCTGTGAACTCAATTAGGGAAAGAACGCTGCTCTGCTGACTCTGAGGGACAGTTAGAGATTGCGATTTAGTGTACTGTGCTTTAGGCAGGCTAGTTTACCACCGGCTGTGTAAAGCTTCCTTTTGCCTGCAGTGTTGTTTTAACAGCTGTGCAAGGTGTGTGTGAGTGCAGGTGACGCTGCAGTTTGCTCTGTATGCAACGCTGTTTGTAGGCATCTGCACGTGTCACTGACAGACTCTTTTTTTTTTCTTCAGTGTAATTCTTGCTGCTCCATGCAATTGAAATAATAGTGTGACGTGCTTCCATCCGTATACAATACCTTGGTTGCAAACACTATAGAAGTCCACAAAGGAGCCTTTCACAGCAAGTGAAGAGTTGTGTTTCAGTGTTCACTGCAGTCTGTGATTTTTTTTTTTTTTTGAGTGCAGATCACGCTCCAGTTACTTCAACTAATGCTGCGTGTACTCTGCTGAGCGTCTGTCACTGGCTCATCCTTGTAATTTTTCAAAAATTGCTGCTGCTTTATTCTATTTTAAATTTACAAAAATCTATTAGTGTGACGCTCTTCCATCAAAATACAATACATTGCTTGCAAACATAATAGAAGTCCACAAAAAGGCCTTTCACAGCAAGTGAACAGTTGAGTTTCAGTGTTCACTGCAGTCTGTGATTTTTTTTTTTTTTGAGTGCAGATCACGCTCCAGTTACTTCAACTAATGCTGCGTGTACTCTGCTGAGTGTCTGTCACTGGCTCATCCTTGTAATTTTTCAAAAATTGCTGCTGCTTTATTCTATTTTAAATTTACAAAAATCTATTAGTGTGACGCTCTTCCATCAAAATACAATACATTGCTTGCAAACATAATAGAAGTCCACAAAAAGGCCTTTCACAGCAAGTGAACAGTTGTGTTTCAGTGTTCACTGCAGTCTGTGATTTTTTTTTTTTTTTTGAGTGCAGATCACGCTCCAGTTACTTCAACTAATGCTGCGTGTACTCTGCTGAGTGTCTGTCACTGGCTCATCCTTGTAATTTTTCAAAAATTGCTGCTGCTTTATTCTATTTTAAATTTACAAAATCTATTAATGTGACGCTCTTCCATCAAAATACAATACATTGCTTGCAAACATAATAGAAGTCCACAAAAAGGCCTTTCACAGCAAGTGAACAGTTGTGTTTCAGTGTTCACTCTAGTCTGAGGTTTAATTTTTTTGTAGGAGTGTAGATCCCGCTCCACTTACTTCAACCACCGCTGCGTGTACTCTGCTGAGTGTCTGTCACTGGCTCATCCTTGTAATTTTTCAAAAATTGCTACTGCTTTATTCTATTTTAAATTTACAAAAATCTATTAGTGTGACGCTCTTCCATCAAAATACAATACATTGCTTGCAAACATAATAGAAGTCCACAAAAAGGCCTTTCACAGCAAGTGAACAGTTGTGTTTCAGTGTTCACTCTAGTCTGAGGTTTAAATTTTTTGTAGGAGTGTAGATCCCGCTCCACTTACTTCAACCACCACTGCGTGTACTCTGCTGAGTGTCTGTCACTGGCTCATCCTTGTCATTTTTCAAAAATTGCTGCTGCTTTATTCTATTTTAAATTTACAAAAATCTATTAATGTGACGCTCTTCCATCAAAATACAATACATTGCTTGCAAACATAATAGAAGTCCACAAAAAGGCCTTTCACAGCAAGTGAACAGTTGTGTTTCAGTGTTCACTCTAGTCTGAAGTTTAATTTTTTTGTAGGAGTGTAGATCCCGCTCCACTTACTTCAACCACCGCTGCGTGTACTCTGCTGAGTGTCTGTCACTGGCTCATCCTTGTAATTTTTCAAAAATTGCTACTGCTTTATTCTATTTTAAATTTACAAAAATCTATTAGTGTGACGCTCTTCCATCAAAATACAATACATTGCTTGCAAACATAATAGAAGTCCACAAAAAGGCCTTTCACAGCAAGTGAACAGTTGTGTTTCAGTGTTCACTCTAGTCTGAGGTTTAATTTTTTTGTCGGAGTGTAGATCCCGCTCCACTTACTTCAACCACCGCTGCGTGTACTCTGCTGAGTGTCTGTCACTGGCTCATCCTTGTCATTTTTCAAAAATTGCTGCTGCTTTATTCTATTTTAAATTTACAAAAATCTATTAGTGTGATGCTCTTCCAGAGGACAGCGTTTGTTGGTCAGTTGGGAGTCTGCAGCACATGGTTGATTTCATGCTGCACTGCCTGAGAAACGACCGCCGCATCGCCCACATTCTCACCACGTCAGATTATTGGGTGTACACCCTCCTAGACCCTCGCTACCGGGACAACTTACAAAGCCTCATCACACCGTTGAACCGGGACCGTAAAATGCTGGAGGACCAAGACACACTGTTGAAATCCATAATGTTCTCCATTCCAGCCGAGAGCGCTGCTGCTACTGCTTTACAAAGCAGCTCTGTGCGTCGAGGCATTGTAGACACCTCTGCAACAAGAGGGAGCACAAGCAGCGCCTCTGCACAGGGCAAGAGCTGTATGTTACAAATGTGGCGAAGTTTTGTGACAGCGCCACCAAGGTCTACACCATAGTGATGGGAAATCTAGTTAATTTTGGTGATTAGTTCACCATGAACTAGTTCACTGAAAAGATTAGTTCAAAAGATTAGTTCATTTAGTTCAGTTTTTCTCCACCCTATCCTGTGAGGAGCTGATAGGAAATGCATCATGTGACCTCTGAACTAAATGAACTAGATGAACTGCTGAACAAAATGTTCTATTGAGAATGACTCAGGACAGCCTAGTTCAATCTGATGCCTCTGACTGAGCCCAGCAGTGCCACATAATGATTGTGTATGAGGGGGCTGAGAAGCAGTTCAGCATCCACCATTTTAAGAACAGAACAGGGGTCAGTGTTAAAGATTTTAGCAAGACTGATCTTCTAGGCTAGAGGCATGAACTACACACAGAAACACTCTCTCATACACACATATGAGCTGTGTCTGTGTACTGTGTGTGCAATTTCAGTTTTTATTAATAATATTATTATTACTATTATATTTGTATTTGATGTGTGGTATAGTTTTTTACTACCTTGTTTTCCAGCATCAAGAGCTGTAAAGAGCCAGTGTGAGACAGAGCAGGGAGCTTCCTGGAGCTGTATGAACCTGGATCACTCTCTGTCTCCTCCCACTTACTGTTTAGTTCACAATGAACTAATCTGTGTCAGGATGGTGAACTAGATGAACTAGTTCACTCTGAAGATTAGTTCATTTTGAACTACTCACTCACGAACTACCCATCACTACTACACCATCCGAGACGGCTCCATTCACCAGGAAGCAACGTTTCCGTAAGATGATGACAGACTACATGTCTTTCCCTCTCAGTGTACTCCCAGATGCCTCTTCCCCTTTCAAGTTTGGGTCTCTAAGCTGGATACATGGCCAGAGCATAGCCAGTATGCCTTGGAGGTGCTGGCTTGCCCTGCTGCCAGTGTATTATCTGAGCGCGTCTTTAGTGCTGCAGGTGGTGTACTAACAGACCATCGCATGCGACTATCCTCAGACAATGTAGACCGGCTTATTTTTCTGAAAATGAACAAGGCATGGATCTCACCTGAATTTGCCTGTCCGTTTTCAGATTAAATAACTGTTTGCCAACGTTTTCCAAGTCTCCTGTTATGTTCATCTTTCTACCACCTGAACTCTACTCCCTGGGCTACAACACTGCCAGTCACAGGGGAATGATCATTTACAAAACAAAATGTTATCCCCAACAAATAGTAGCGCAACGACTCCAGTGCCCACTTTCTCGCCAGGCACTCTCTCTCTACAATGCTGTCTCTGTTTTTTGATGGAGTAAGTTTTCGACTCAGGAAACTAATGGGATGCTCCTCCCCGTTAAGCTCCAGTCCTGAGACAACACGGCACCCAGACCTACCTCTGACGCATCAGTCTGGACAATGAATTCTCTTTTGAACTCGGGTGTGCTCAAAACTGGTGACCCACACAGTGCCCCTTTTATTGCCCCTGTTGATGACCCCTTGCTGATTTATTAACCGGCCCCACCAGATCCATGGGTATTCTCTCAAACTGGACCTCTAAAATTTTTAATGGCACCAAGGGACTCACAAAATGAGGCTGAGGACTGTGTACCTGGCGCATGCGACAAGAGTTACAATACCGTTTAACTTCTTGATAGACCCCCCAGCCAGTAAAACCGTTGTATAATTCTGTGTAGGGTTTTCTTTTGGCACAAATGTCACCCTAGTACATGCGCATGCGCTAAGTCCATTACCAACCTCCGATATGACTGCGGTAGCAGCAATTGCTAAAAAATTTCCACATGTATTTTATAAACCTGATACAGCAAATCTTGGTTCAGCTCTAATTGTTGAAATACTGTAGCTGCCCCGGGGTGTTGGGGTTCCCCATTGACAACCAGTAAATTTTCATGGGCTAGACTCAACGTAGGGGCCGCGGAGTTGCGCCTTACCAAATTTGTCACCTGTCACATTTAAGTATTACAATTCAGGTCCCGGTGGCAAATCTTCCATCTCCCCAACTAACACTTCGATAGGAGAGGTGTTTTCCTACTCCACCGAAGGCAAAGGTAATACTGCCCACTGCACACATGTGTTATGCATAGTGAGACTGATAGTAGCCAACAAAGTAGCTAACAAAGGCCACTTGTGATCGCCCTATCAGCGTAGGAACAATGCTACTCAAACGATCTGCCATGATCCTGGACAAAATCTTGATATCATGGTCAATGAGTGAGAATGTACGATAGGATCCAGGCAGATGTGAAGGTTTGTTTGGTTTTAGTAGCAACTTCATGTGTGACATGTTTGAATGGCTGCGCAACCATCCTGTCTCCAATATATGATTGAAGGTGCGTACCAATGTGGACGGGATATCCTCACTCAATAATTTTAATAATTTGGCTGTAAACCCGTCAGGTCCTGGAGCTTTCCCGTATTTAAAGTAACTTATCGCCGCTGTCACTTCCGTCACCTCAATTTGTTTTTTTTAAAGGAGAAGCTGATAGTTTGTGATGGATGGTAACCGTATTCCATCTACAAAGGTGTTACCCTCCGCACTATCCGTATGTTCCACCTTATATAAGTCTGAGTAGTATTCTTGTAGAATGGTGTTTATGGTTCGAGGGTCTGTGTTCATGATCCCATGTTTATTCGTTAACGCTGTAATATGTTGATGACGAATGTGATTTCCTTTCGCTAGTCGTGCTAATAGTCTCCCTCATTTGCTACCATAACGATATACATCGGCTCTATAATTGTTATTACTGCTTCTCTCTCGTCGATATACCCATACGTGTAAGTCAGCCTTAGCCTGCTTACATCTATTTTTAACCTGTGTTGATGAACTTGTCTTGTTTGCCGTGTACCTATCGCGTAATATCCTGCTAGCCTGCGAGTAGTTTGTCGCTATCTTCTTTTTTAGCGTTGTCTGATAACCTATTAGTTTCCCGCGCATTACTCCCTTCCCTGCTGCCCATAAAAGTTCCGGCCTATCCCTAGTATCTCCATTATCCCTTACATATTAAAAACACCATTGCTTCACCTGATGTCGAAACTTCTCATCCATTAACAAATAGGTTGGGAAGCGCCAAGTTTGGTCTGGCCCCATCTGCACCATATCTGGCAGGGTCACTGATACGGGCGCGTGGTCATATATAGCTACGTTGTGCACATCTGCCTCTTCCACTCCCCTTAATAGCTCCTGTGATAGCAATATATAATCTATTCTGGACCAAGAGTCATGTGGCGCCGAATAGAATGAATATTCACTGCCATCTGTGTTCAGGTGTGTCCAAATGTCTACAAAGTTAGTCGTGTCTAGCAAGGGTTATTATAAACGTGTGTCATGTGATCGCACATTCATTCGCATCGACCTACAGTTCTTCACTGGTTCGATTCACCATATTTAAGTCACCACCGTGGGTGGTTTTAATGCTCTCCTATCGGCCTGATATGCTTGGATACCTGGGATAAATTCAGGAACGTCTCCAAACTCCCTACTCACATGTCAGCGCAGGAACCGTAAGAGGGAACGTGCTTGTTTTGTTGCGCATAGGTGGAGTTTTATACAGTAAATGATTAATGCTGTCTTATTTTTTGCGTCCCAAGGTCAGAATAAGGCTGCGTAACGTTACATTTTAGAGACACTCATATAATAGACACACGCTACCCTAACCGTGACACAAGGAAGGTATTGTTGCCGGATAAAGCCGCCATTTTAGCGTCACTGTGCTGTTAATTCAGTTTGGGACAGAACGCTGCTCTGCTGACTCTGAGGGACAGTTAGAGATTGCGATTTTGTGTACTGTGCTTTAGGCAGGCTACTTTACCAACCGCTGTGTACATCTTCCTTTTGCCTTGCAGTGTTTTTTTCACAGCTCTGCAAGGTGTGTGTGTGAGTGCAGGTGACGCGCTGCAGTTTGCTCGGCATACAACGCTGTATGTAGGCATCTGCACATGTCACTCTCACACTCTTTTTTTTTTTTTTTTCTTTAGTGTAATTCTTGCTGCTCCATTCAATTGAAATTATAGTGTGACGTGCTTCCATCCGTATCCAATACATTGGTTGAAAACACTGCAGAAGGACACAAAAAGCCCTTTCACAGCTAAGAGTTGTGTTCACTGTAGTCTGAGATTTTAATTTATTCAATTTTGATCACGCTCAAGTTACTTTTTGAAGCAATGCTGCTTGTACTCTGCTGAGCATGTCTTACTGCCTCATCCTTGTCATTTTTCTCTAATTGGTGTACATGTACATCAAAGTAGTCTTCATTTGGATCGAAATCCAAGCAGGTACCCGGACACTCTATGGCTGCTTTTATACGGTGGACTGGCTCCAACATTCAATAAGACTTAAGATGCAATCGGGCTCCTTGTCAAGGCCCAATCCTCTTCTCCCTCTGATATAATAATAATAATAATAATAATAATAATCTTTATTTATATAGCGCCAACATATTCCGCAGCGCTTTACACTTTAACAGTTTCAAAACACAAGTCATAGGTAACAATGTTAACAATACAATAATTAAAGCAAAATAAGTCGACCCTGCTCGTGAGAGCTTACAATCTACAATGAGGTGGGGGAGTTACAAAGTACAGGTGTGTATATATAATGGTGCATTTACAATGATGGTCCAGCCATCTTGAGGGAGTGAGGCATGGATGGAGATAGTGAATGGGCTCCACATACACACTTAAACATGGAACGACTTTGGTTAGTGAATGTGATAGGCCACTCTGAACAAATGTGTTTTGAGGGAGCGCCTGAAACCATGCAAATTGTGGATAGTCCTAATTTCTTGTGGTAGAGCATTCCAGAGGATTGGCGCAGCGTGGGAGAAGTCTTGGAGTCGGGAGTGAGAGGTACGGATTAGTGCAGAGGTTAGTCGAAAGTCATTTGCAGAGCGCAGCAGTTGGTTAGGCCGATAGATAGAAATGAGGGAGGAGATGTAGGGGGGTGCTGCACTGTGGAGAGCTTTGTGGGTGAGAACCAGTACTTTGAATTGGATCCTATAATGAATGGGCAACCAGTGTAAGGACTGGCGAAGAGCGGACGCGTCCGAGTACCGATTAGCCAGATGGATGACCCTGGCTGCTGCATTAAGGATGGACTGGAGAGGGGATAGTCGAGTAATGGGGAGGCCAAGTAATAGAGCGTTGCAGTAGTCCAGGCGGGAGTGGATCAATGCTACAGTGAGGGTTTTTGTTGTTTCCATGGTGAGAAAAGGGCGGATTCTAGAGATGTTCTTTAGGTGTAAACGGCAAATATCTAACAAACAGGTCATGCTGGAGAGACTTGCACCTACTGCCACTCAGGTCTTCAGCTCCTTTGTGAGAAACTAATGTTTGGCCAGCCAGTATATCAAATAAAGTTCATGAGAAATGGGAACTGTGGTTGGCTTCACTTTTGGTACTGGGTGCTAATACCAAACCATGGTGTGCCATTCAATGGATATTCCTGGCTGGTTGGAGACAAGCTCATTCCCACAGAAAAGTACCAGAAAGCTAAGGAGATGGTGGCCTCTCTCAACATGAAGGAGTTTGCTCGTTGTCTAGGAGACCGACCACCCCTGCTGTGTACCTTGTCAACGTTGTGTTGAAGCTTGCAATGATTAAGAGGTTACAGTGGTAAGTCTGGTTTTTACTAAAGATCCTGCTGTGTATTATAGTTTTTATGTTTTAAAAAAAATGTGTCTTAGGAATGTTAAATAACTTTTTTTTTTAAATACAATGTATCTTATGAATGTTAAATAATTTTTTTTTTTTTTTAAATACAATTCATATTATGAATGTTGAATAACTTTTTTTTTTTTTTTTTTCTCAGGTATTTTATCTACCGTACCTAGTTGCTGATCGTTGACTCTACACCCCTCTCCCCAGAATGATACTCGGGTTATGGGGAGAAAATCACCGCTATTCCAGACTGATTTCATGTTAATGTGTCTGGCTCTTACACAGCACACAGCACTTGATGTTAGTTTATCTTTTTCCTAAATTATTTGTTACACTGCCCTTCTCACATTTTATTTGCACTTTTTTTTAAGCACAAGGTTTTTTACACTTCCTTGTTCTGTAAGTAGGCTTAATGGTTAAATGTTTTATACTAGATGTAAATATGTAACATGTAAATTTTATATAAAGATTTTGCAAATTATTAGGTCCACACCATCAGGCTCTTTCGTCCCCTCTCCCTCAGAGTAGCGGTAATATATCGGACCCCAGGCTCGCCCACACAGTTCCTTGACCACTTCTCTGCCTGGCTGCCGCACTTTCATGTCCTCAGAAGTACCAACCCTTATCCTTGGAGACTTCAACATCCCCATTAACAGCCCTACTTCCACACTCAAAACACATTTGTTCAGAGCGGCCTATCACATTCACTAATCAAAGTCATTCTATGTGTAACTGTGTGTGTGTGTAGCCCATTCACTATCTCCATCCATCCCTCACTCCCTGAAAATGGCTGGACCATCATTGTAAATACACCATTGTATATAAACAACTGTACTTTGTAGCTCCCCCTCCTCATTGTAGATTGTAAGCTCTCACGAGCAGGGGCGGCTTATATTGCTTTAATTATTGTATTGTTAACGTTGTCACTTATGACTTGTGTTATGAAACTGTTAAAGTGTACAGCGCTGCGGAATCTGTTGTCGCTATATAAATAAAGATTATTATTATAGAGGCCCACTCAGTAGTGGTGAAGTGAACGGCGCAAATTGCGAGTTGATTGCGACTGATGCAGCTGATACTCCATTACTGCTGGCTGCTGCTCACACAACCGCTCCAACATATGTAACGTGGAATTCCACCTGGTGGGTAGGTCACATATGATGCGATGTTCAGGAAGGCAAAATCTGCGTTGCAGAGCTGCAATGCGCGATCTGGCCATGGTGGAACGTCGCAAGTTAGCGCACTGTAGGCGGACCTTGTGCAGCAGTGCATCAAGATCCGGATAGTCCCTCAAAAAACTCTGGACGACCAAGTTTAGCACATGTGCCAGACATGGTATGTGAGTGACGTTGCCTAGGCCCAGACCTGCCACCAGATTTCGGCCATTGTCACACACTACCAAGCCTGGCTGGAGATTCGCTGGCAAAATACACATGTCGCTCTCTTGCTTTATGGCATTCCAGAGCTCCAGCGCTGTGTGGCTTTGATTCCCCATGGAAATTAATTTCAGGATGGCCTGTTGACGTTTGGCCACGTCTGTGCTCATATCGGTCAACAGGATCGCTGTCTGGGTGTTATGTTTGACACCAATCTCTCCTTCACCTCCCATATACAATCTGTTGCCCGCTATTGCCGCCTACACCTAAAGAACATAAGGAGGGTAAGTTAGCGTGCACTCAGGTCAAGTATCGATGAGGTGCTGGTATAATGGACTGGTAAGTCCAAGAGTAGACTAGAAAATAGTTTACCGCACACTCAATTGGAATTTTTGTAAGGTGAATATAGATTTATTAATGGACAATCAAAATATAGAGGCAAAGCAAGAAACATAAAGCGACATTTGTGTCAACGTTTCGGTTCGCCCGGAACCTTATTCATGAAGTCGCTGTGGAACAAGAGACACAGAATAAATAACATAAAACAAATATAGTGGAAATTATGATGGTGATTCAAAGCACACTTCTCCAGAGAAGATAGAAAGAACACAGTGATTGACAAAAAATTCTTTACATATATACAGATATACAGTTTATATACAGTTGTACAAATTGATCCAAAAGGCATACTGTGGCTCAAGAGATTAGAGAAAATTTATTACCTTAGTCCAAGAGAATTTGGTGGATGAGTGCACAGGGCTAGGTAAGAGCCCGAATATGGAGGAAACTGTAAATAATAGTGGTAGAGTTAAAAAATGTAGTGAAACAGTATTAATCAGAAAAGGCAGTCTAATACCTTTATCAAAAGCCTTGGGGAAATGGGGTGGAAGCCTCAGTTGCGATCTGTAATGAGGTATCAGTATGAGACTTAATGTGGCTATATACAGTGCAGTATTAGTGGAGCCCCAATCAAAGTAAAAAAGGTACCTGTTGTTATTGTTGTCTGGGATTTAGCCCACAAATGAATCGAAGGGATTACAATCCTGAAATGATTAAAAGGCTGAACTATAATCTAGTGTGGACCATGGAAATAGTAGAGGTGGGATTCTATGGAGCATACCTGGCAGTCAGTTCTTATAGGGAAGGCCCAAGGGGCAGGAATTGTTTCCAACCTAAAGATAAATGATGTGCTGTTGTAAAGATTGCTACCAAATTGCGGCTTCTCGTTAGGAATAGTGGAGCCCATATATGGGTGTAAAGCCTACCTGGCTGGCGTCTAAGCTGTGGAATGAGCGGCGCTCCCGCGCCTTGCTGTGGCTGGACTGGTCTGGACTGGTCAATGACTGGTCCAGCCACAGCAAGGCGCGGGAGCGCCGCTCATTCCACAGCTTAGACGCCAGCCAGGTAGGCTTTACACCCATATATGGGCTCCACTATTCCTAACGAGAAGCCGCAATTTGGTAGCAATCTTTACAACAGCACATCATTTATCTTTAGGTTGGAAACAATTCCTGCCCCTTGGGCCTTCCCTATAAGAACTGACTGCCAGGTATGCTCCATAGAATCCCACCTCTACTATTTCCATGGTCCACACTAGATTATAGTTCAGCCTTTTAATCATTTCAGGATTGTAATCCCTTCGATTCATTTGTGGGCTAAATCCCAGACAACAATAACAACAGGTACCTTTTTTACTTCGATTGGGGCTCCACTAATACTGCACTGTATATAGCCACATTAAGTCTCATACTGATACCTCATTACAGATCGCAACTGAGGCTTCCACCCCATTTCCCCAAGGCTTTTGATAAAGGTATTAGACTGCCTTTTCTGATTAATACTGTTTCACTACATTTTTTAACTCTACCACTATTATTTACAGTTTCCTCCATATTCGGGCTCTTACCTAGCCCTGTGCACTCATCCACCAAATTCTCTTGGACTAAGGTAATAAATTTTCTCTAATCTCTTGAGCCACAGTATGCCTTTTGGATCAATTTGTACAACTGTATATAAACTGTATATCTGTATATATGTAAAGAATTTTTTGTCAATCACTGTGTTCTTTCTATCTTCTCTGGAGAAGTGTGCTTTGAATCACCATCATAATTTCCACTATATTTGTTTTATGTTATTTATTCTGTGTCTCTTGTTCCACAGCGACTTCATGAATAAGGTTCCGGGCGAACCGAAACGTTGACACAAATGTCGCTTTATGTTTCTTGCTTTGCCTCTATATTTTGATTGTCCATTAATAAATCTATATTCACCTTACAAAAATTCCAATTGAGTGTGCGGTAAACTATTTTCTAGTCTACACCTAAAGAACATCTCTCCCGAATCCAAGACTTCTCCCGCGCTGCGCCAATACTGTGGAATGCTGTACCCCAAGAAATTAGAACTATCCACAATTTGCATGTTTTCGGGCGCTCACTCAAAACACATTTCTTCCGAGCGGCCTATCACATTCACTAATCAAAGTCATTCTATGTGTAAGTGTGTGTGTGTAGCCCATTCACTATCTCCATCCATCCCTCACTCCCTCAAAATGGCTGGACCATCATTCTAAATACACCATTGTATATAAACACCTGTACTTTGTATCTCCCCCACATATTTGTAAATTGTAAGCTCTCACGAGCATGTGCGGATTATATTGCTTTAATTATTGTATTGGTAACGTTGTTACTTAAGTTATGACTTGTGTTCTGAAACTGTTAAACTGTAAAGCGCTGCGTAATCTGTTGGCGCTATATAACTAAAGAGTCTTATTAAGCGTTCACGGGTCCATGTGGAGGTAGACCGTCCGTGACGGCTCCTGCAACGATGTTTCTGAGTAACTGGAGAAGGAGGAGTCAATGTGTACAGACTTGATTCCTGCAATCCTTGTAGTTGGCTGAAAACGTACAGCGCCACTCGCAAGATCTGTACCCGGCTCCACAACATTGACCCAATGGGCAGTGAGGGAAAGGTATCGTCCCTGGCCATGGGTACTGGTCCACGCAGCGGTGGTCAGGTGGACATTGCTACTGACGGAGTTTAGTAGCGCATGTTTAATTTTAACCTCAACAACATGCTTTTGCAGACCAGGGACGGCTTGCCTGCTGCAATAAAATCAGCTTGGCACATTGTATTGTGGGACTGCCAATACCATTAAGTTCCGTAAACTGTCAGTCTCCACCAGCCTGAATGACAGCATTTCAAGGGACAGGAGTTTTGCAATGCCAGCATTCAGAGCCTGTGCTCGTGGATGGTTTGCCGAGATTGGGCCTACACCCGATACGCCACAACCTGACACCCACAGATAAATAAGCCATAAAATCTCTGAAAGATAACCCCAACATTATTATTAAACCAGCAGATAAGGGGGGTGCTATCGTTATTATGAATAAGACCCAATCTATTGCCGAAATTCATAGAAAACTGTCAGTTAACCTAACCTACAGACAACTCAATTGTGACCCTACATTTTACATCTGTCAAAAAATTGATCGTATCCTGACAAAACATCTTTAATTGATCACCATAGACTGTAAGACTATGACATTCCTTAATATTCAATACCCCATCACCCCTGTTTTCTACACACTCCCAAAAATCAACAAAAAACTACATTATCCACCCGCATACCCTAGAGGGATAATTCTCCGTGTTCTACAGTATCACCCAAATGTTTAACATGTTGCCTAATTCCTATGTATATATATTCTTCACCCTATGTATATATTGTATAATTGTATATATTATACATTGTCATTGACTGTAAATTTTTCTATCTCTTCCAGCGACTATTTGATAAAGGCCACTGCGTTGGCCAAAACGTCAGTCAGTCGTCTCATAGCTATTTTCTTTTTTCACATCAAGTGTGCAATAAAAATTTCCAATTTAACCATGATATATGCAGTTAAACTTGTGCAGTGATTCTCTATAGACTGTACATCTTCAGTGTGTCTTTGTAACTCAACTACGTGTTTTCTCCGCACATGTTTACACATATTTGTGGTATTGAGGTTACTGACACTTTACCTCTTTTTACTTTTTGATTACACAGCTTGCATTTGACATAGCAAATATCATCTGCAAGTGTGTGAAAAAAGGACCACGCAGTGCAAGTCCTGGGAGAGTCCGTTTAGACTTTTGGAAGAGAAATCCGAACAGGTGCCAAAATGGAGGCTACAGGCAACAGAGTATGCAGCCTAACTCTCCCTCCTGTTTGTACCGTTGGGGCAATCGCTTCCTCAGAGCTGCTCCCACCACCTTCCTGTTCCTCACGCCATGTTGGGTCTTGGACCTCATCATCTCCACTAACCTCTTCCAACACCTGCTGCTGTTGTGTGGTCTGGCCACCACCATGCTCAACAGAAACTGGCACCTGAGTCTCATCATCATCAGATGCGTTCTGCGGTGTGCTGACCATCGCACTGTCTCACCCGCCTCTTCAGATTCAGAGAGACACAGCTGTTGCGCATCACTGCATACTCCCTCTTCTTCTCATTCCAGAATGCTGCTTGGCTGGGCCCCTGTTTGCAAACCAACAGATTCTGAGAACAGAAGCAGAGACTCAGCTGGCTCCTTTACAGAACTCTCTGACTGACTGGGCAATTTGGCAGGCGGTGAAGAGACAGATGGTCGATCAACAGTGCTGTGGTCCTGAGAGGAGGTGGAAGCAATTGAAGTCGATGCATTGGACCCTGGGCTCCAACACCGCCAGTTGTTGCCTGTAAGTGCTGTTAGCACAGTCAACACTTGCTCCTGTGTTACTGGGGTTGAGGAATGGCAGCTGTTCCCCTGCTGTGTGTACGACAAAAAGTCATGCTGCCTCCACCCTGTCCTCCTCTCATCCCTGGGCTCCAACACCGCCAGTTGTTGCTCGGAAGTAATTGGCACGGGTACTGACTCATGCCCACCCTGGTTACAGCACGACAGCTGTTTCCTGGCAGTGTCAACGTAAATTAGCCTCCAATAAGTTGTCCCGTCATGTTGCATTCTGGTTATCCGACTCTATGGTGCCTGCAGTTTAGGTGATTCCTATGTGTGCTGTGGGATATGTAAATAAAGGCTCTTTCCGTTGTGAAAATAGGACAAGCACCCACTGTAGGACTGTGTGATTTGGTAACTGCAGACGGCTTGCGGCCTGTCAACTTACATTTTCATGGGTGCCTTATGGTACCCGTCCGAGTTCCAGTACCGTCAGCTGGTTCTCCACAGTGCCTTTGGCCTAGGTGCCTCCATCTCGGTATCCGAGTTCCTGCAATGTCTGCTTGTCCTTGGTAGTGCTTTGGAGCACAGGTACCTCCTGCTTAGTAACCGTGTCCCAGTAACGTCAGCTGGTCCTCGGTTGTGCCATTGGCTCTTTTCCTTCTGCTGCCTCTCCGGGTTCCAGCACAGTCAGCTGGTCCTCGTTACTTGCATTAGCTCTTGTACCTTCTGCTACCCGTCCGGGTCCAGTGCCGTCAACTGGTTCTCCGCAGTGCCTTTGGCCTAGGTGCCTCCATCTCGGTATCCGAGTTCCTGCAACGTCTGCTGGTCCTTGGTAGTGCTTTGGAGCACAGGTACCTCCTGCTTAGTAACCGTGTCCCAGTAACGTCAGCTGGTCCTCGGTTGTGCCATTGGCTCTTTTCCTTCTGCTGCCCCTCCGGGTTCCAGCACAGTCAGCTGGTCCTCGTTACTTGCATTGGCTCTTGTACCTTCTGCTACCCGTCCGGGTTCCAGTACCGTCAACTGGTTCTCCGCAGTGCCTTTGGCCTAGGTGCCTCCATCTCGGTATCTGAGTTCCAGCAACGTCTGCTGGTCCTTGGTAGTGCTTTGGAGCACAGGTACCTCATGCTTAGTAACCGTGTCCCAGTAACATCAGCTGGTACAAGGTTGTGCTACAAATACAAGATACAGAACAAGAGACACAAGAACAATAAGCAGAAGATCTAAAAGCAGAAGAACATGAAGTATAAGACCAAAATGAAGAGCAAAATATATGCTCTAAATTATAAGCAGAAGAAGACTAAGCAGTGTATGGGGGTGAGTCCGTTCCTCCTCGTGGTGCCCCTGGTAAATGCCTGATGCTGCAGGCTAAACTGAACACGGACAAATACTGTTGTAATTTAAATCTTTTGTGGCAGCAAGAACGGAACGATGAAAAAATCATACTTTTACAGATTACAAGTACAGGAATCTCTGTCACAAATAAGAATATGATGAAGAAGATGAAGGACTATAATATGAAGAAGAATAATAATTTAAAAAGAACAATATGAGTAATGTTAACAAAAAGATGAAAAGCAAGAAGTTTTAGAAGAAGATAAAGAAGGTGAAGATGAAGAATAATTTGATGACAAAGATGATGCTGCTGAAGATTATGAAGGAGAAAGTGTGGCAAAAGTTAAAAAGGTGAAGAGCATGGAAGTTGTGAAACATACATATTTGCCAAAATAGAAAAAAGGTTAACAACATTGTCAATTTCTTCGTCAATCCGAACGTATTTCCTAAAAAAAAAAATTAATGCTATTCCATTGGATTGGGTTAAACATCTATGCCTTTAATGTCTCCTCAACCTCCCCCAATACATTCTACATTACTCTTTGTTGTTTTCCTTCATGTACAATTAACCTACAAGGCAAGAATGGGTTTTTTTTAATTTCGATATTTTGTTCCCATAGACTTACATTGGACTTCCGGTATCGGCGATACCATTCCGATTCCGA
This sequence comes from Oophaga sylvatica, assembly GCA_033576555.1. Lineage (NCBI taxonomy): Eukaryota > Metazoa > Chordata > Amphibia > Anura > Dendrobatidae > Oophaga > Oophaga sylvatica. The sequence goes on along the minus strand of JARQOD010000001.1, from coordinate 892,213,312 downwards.
TACTTTTGGATATCGGAAAGTATCGCTCAACTTTACTCAATACAGTAGGTGCCAACTCACTTGTAAACCTCTCCTCCTCAGCCTACATTTTCCAAGCTCTACAATAGATTGAAAAAAATGAAGAAAATATAAAAAAAAATTAGTTCAAATTCTCATTGATTGGGAATAATCTGAGCCCTCATCAAAAATTCAAGTGTATGGTGTTCTGTAAACAAAAGCTACAGGAGTGATAGTCCAAAATAATTATTGCAATCCAATATGGGATTTCACTCATTTATAACTAAAATATCTTATTTATTGTGTATTATGTTTACATTTTCATCACAGTTCCCTCTGTATTTCAGCAGGTGGTGGCTTGATGATAGGGTGGAATGTTGACGGTGGAGGAAGACATTCAAGAGCACTCGAGGATTCTGTACACACATATAGTACACAACATTAGGCAATTACAAAAGCTATCCAAATAATAAAAGGCTATGCAATCAGAAAAATAATTTGGTTAAAATATGTAAACTGCATTGGTATCAGCCCATTCGCTATGCAAATTATCTTAATTTGTAAGATCTAATGATTGAGTTGAGTAAAAAAACAAAATATATAATTTTAGCAAGTATTACTAAACCCATTTTGCATCTCTTCAGAAGCATTAAAAGCAATTAGTGATTTAAATAGGAATTGTACTAATTGCTTATATTGCTATTTGTTTGAGAAAGAGTGCCACTTGTGTGCTTGATAAATTGTGTATAATCATTATCACTGTGCAGGTGTTGAGGCAGGAAATTAGCGGTATGTAATATCATACCAGATAAAGGAAATACAAGTCATTCCTAACAAAGAAGTTCTAACACATTGGAGGGAAATTATACAAGACTAGTATTTCATATACATTCTTGATCTCATAGTTCACTGGAGTAAAGTGCGCCAAACTTATTAAGAGCCGCATGCAATAGAATATGAAATTTATACCAGCTGGAGTGCATTCTAGTTACAAGCAGAGTTAAGCGAAACAGGTCGATCAGATTAAAAAATCACCGACTTTCGCCAAAGTCGGGTTTCGCCGAGCGAAACCCGACCATAGCGTGAGGTCGGCAATGCGGTCGTCAACCCGAGCGCCTAAGTCAGTTTTCCCATAAAGCTTGCAGGCGCCTTTTCTCAGCCAATGAGCAAGGACGCACACTGTTGGCAACGAGATGACATGGGCAGCGGCCACCACCATCTTAGAGAAGGGCATTTCAGTGATTGGCTTGCTTTGACCGCCGACAGCCATTTTACTTCTGCCGATCTTAGCGTAGGTAGAGGTTGCTACCGCTGGTTCTCAGTAGGGAGACAGTTAGGCAGGAAAGAAAAGTGATTCTGTGCTTGTGCTGATAGCAATTGTGCTGTACAGTTAGTGTGCAGTGACAGGGGAGGATTTTGTTGTGTGCAGCAGTGCTGGTTATTAGGCTGCCTGCCAGTGACAGGGAAGGATTTTCTTGTGTGCAGCAGCGGTGGTTAATAGGCTGCCTGCTAGCTGTATTGCTGTGTGTGTACACTGCTGTGCAGACTGCTTTTTACACAGTACTAATACTTTTATTCTTTTTTTCTGCACAGTTACCAAGCGTTCTGTTAGTTTTGGTAGCTGAGGAGAGCAGGCAAAAACGGCAATACACCAGAGAGTTTGGAATCTACTGGATTGCAGTACCCTGACTAACCACCACAACTAAAGGCAGCCGTGGAGCGTTCCTACGTTGGTCCTAGACGCCTCGTCACAGCCTGGGAGGCTAACTACACCTAAAGATAGAAAGAGGAAAGCTATCTGCCCCGGAGCAGATCCCCAAAGAACATAGGAAGCCCCCAAACATGTAATGGTGGTTAGACAAGAGGAAATACAGACACAGACAGAAAATAGTATGAGCAAACGCTGGGGCCCAATCTGCCTAGACAGAAAAGGATAGGAAGGATACTTACTGCAATCCCAAAAAAACCCTAAAAAAAGCCAAAGCTACTAATTGCGGGGAGGGGAACCTGGCCAACCTCACAGAAATGCAGAGAAATATGCAAATGGCAAGCACAAAAACAAAAAACAGAAAATATCTTATCTGAGAGCAGGAGAAGAGGCAAGACTCAGCAAGCTTCCAAGAGAACCAGGAAACAACGTTGAGACAAGAACAATTGATCACCGGCAACCATGATGGGGGGAAACCTCCCTTATATCCAGCCAGTCTGTGATTCCTGATTGCCAATCCTCATTGAATGGTTCAGTACCGTTTGTAACCACCAGAGGGAGCTTCTGCTCAGAATTCATTTCTAAAACATTCATAACAGTACCCCCCCCTTGAGGAGGGGTCACCGAACCCTCATTTGTGCAACCAGGTCGGTCAGGATGAGCTCTGTGATACGCACGGATCAGTCTCCTAGCATGGATGTCCGAAGCAAACACCCAAAAATTGTCCTCCTGACCATAACCTCTCCACTTAACCAAATACTGGAGTTTCCGTCTAGAAAAACGAGAATCCAATATTTTCTCAACCACATACTCCAGATTGCCCTCAACCAAAACAGGGTCAGGGGGCGCAGCCATAGGAACCACTGGCTCGACAAACCTCTTCAATAAGGACTTGTGGAACACGTTATGGATCTTAAATGTCCCTGGAAGAAGTAAACGAAAGGAAACAGGATTAAGAATCTCCATGATCTTATAAGGTCCAATGAACCTAGGCTTAAACTTAGGAGATGCAACTCTCATAGGGATAATTCTTGAGGACAACCAGATCAAGTCCCCCACTTTAAACCGAGGACCATCAGTCCTATGCCGGTTGGCAAACCGCTGGGCCTTCTCCTGAGAGAGGAACAACCTCTCCACTACCTGGTCCCAAATCTGCTGCATACGCTCCACAACAGAGTCAACACCCGGACAGACAGAAGCCTCCATCTGTCCCGAAGAAAATCGAGGGTGAAACCCAAAATTGCAGAAAAATGGAGACATCATAGTGGAAGAGCTTGCCCTATTATTAAGAGCAAACTCAGCCAAAGGCAAAAAAGAGACCCAATCATCTTGATCAGCAGACACAAAGCATCTCAGATAAGTCTCCAATGTCTGGTTAGTTCTCTCAGTTTGTCCATTGGTCTGAGGATGAAAAGCAGAGGAGAAAGACAATTGAACACCAAGTTTAGAACAAAAAGTCCTCCAAAATCTGGAAACAAACTGGTCTCCTCTGTCAGACACAATGTTCTCAGGAATGCCGTGTAACCGAACCACGTGCTGAAGGAACAAAGGCACCAATTCGGAGGAGGAAGGCAACTTAGGTAATGGCACAAGATGTATCATTTTGGAAAACCTATCACAGATTACCCAGATAACGGTCATTCTCTGAGAAACAGGGAGGTCGGAAATAAAATCCATAGAGATATGGGTCCATGGTCTCTTGGGCACAGGCAATGGCATCAACAAAGCACTAGAGCGAGAGCAAGGCTTGGAGCGAGAGCAAGTCCTGCAGGACTGCACAAACTCCCCGACGTCACGAGACAAAGTAGGCCACCAAAAGGACCGACTCACCAAATCTCTGGTACCAAAAATTCAGGATGACCGGCCAACGCGGAACAATGAATCTCAGACATCACACTCTTCTTCCACTGGTCTGGGACAAACAATTTCCCAACAGGGCAGCGCTCGGATTTATCCTCCTGAAACCCCTCCAGAGCCAGTCTCAAATTGGGCGAGATGGCGGAAAGAACTACACCCTCTTTCAAAATAACAGCAGGATCAGATAACTCAGGAGAGTCCGCAAGGAAACTCCTCGAGAGGGCATCCGCCTTAACATTCTTAGTGCCAGGAAGAAAGGAAACCACAAAATTAAAACATGTGAAAAACAAGGCCCACCTGGCCTGTCTAGGATTAAGTCACTTGGCTGATTCCAGAAAAACCAGATTCTTATGGTCCGTGAGGACCACCACCTGATGTTTGGCTCCCTCCAGCCAATGTATCCAGCCTTTCAGAGATAGTGAACAGTTGTGTTCAGTGTTCACTCTAGTCTGTGAGGTTTTTTTTTTTTGAGTGCAGATCACGCTCCAGTTAGTTCTTCAACCACTGCTGGTTGTAGTCTGCTGAACGTGTGTCACTGCCTCATCCTTGTCATTTTTCTCTAATTGGTGCTGCTCCATTCCATTTCAAATAACTCAAATCTATTAGTGTGACGCGCTTCCATCCGTATCCAATACATTGGTTGCAAACACTATAGAATTACAGAAAGGAGCCTTTCAGAGATAGTGAACAGTTGTTTTCAGTGTTCACTCTAGCCTGTGAGGTTTTTTTTTTTTTTTGAGTGCAGATCACGCTCCAGTTAGTTCTTCAACACTGCTGGTTGTAGTCTGCTGAACGTGTGTCACTGCCTCATCCTTGACATTTTTCTCTAATTGGTGCTGCTCCATTCCATTTCAAATAACTCAAATCTATTAGTGTGACGCGCTTCCATCCGTATCCAATACATTGGTTGCAAACACTATAGAATTACAGAAAGGAGCCTTTCAGAGATATTGACAGTTGTGTGCAGTGTTCACTGCAGTCTCTGCATAATAACCACACTTAGGCCTTATAACTTTTCTGACTTTCTTTATCAATCTACCAAGATGAAGAAGGCAGGGAGTAAGGCACGTGGTCGTGGCCGTGGAGTTTCAGCAGGGAGAGGATATGGGGATTCTGTGGCTGCTGCCGCCCCCAGTGACACAGCATCCACCAGTTTTCCCGGTGAGCGTTCCTTTATGTGCAGTTTTGTAGGAGCTCGGCGTACCCCCCTGCTGCGGGAAGAACAAATTGAATCCTTTGTTGGTTGGATGGCAGCCAATGCATCGACTTCAATTGCTTCCACCTCCTCTCAGGACCACAACACTGTTGAGCAACCATCTGTCTGTTCACCGCCTGTTAAATTGCCCAGGCAGTCAGAGAGTTCTGAACTGGAGCCAGCTGAGTCTCTGCTTCTGTTCTCAGAATCTGTTGGCTTGCAAACAGGGGCCCAGCCAAGCAGCATTCTGGAATTTGAAGAAGAGGGAGTATGCAGTGATGGCAACAGCTGTGTCTCTCTGAATCTGAAGAGGCGGGTGAGCCAGTGCCGATGGTCAGCACACCGCAGAACGCATCTGATGATGATGAGACTCAGTTGCCAGTTTCTGTTGAGCATGGTGCTGTCCAGACCACCCAACAGCAGCAGGTGTTGGAAGAGGGTAGTGGAGATGATGAGGTCCAAGACCCAACATGGCGTGAGGAACAGGAAGGTGGTGGGAGCAGCTCTGAGGAAGAGATTGGCCCAACGGTACAAACAGGACGGAGAGGTAGGCTGCACACTCGGTTGCCTGTAGCCTCCAGTTTGGCACCTGTTGGGAGCAGTTCTCTTCCAAAAGTCAAAATGGGCGCTCCCAGGACTTGCACTGCGTGATCCTTTTTTGACACACTTGCAGATGATATTTGCTATGTCAAATGCAAGCTGTGTAAGCAAAAAGTAAAAAGAGGTAAAAGTGTCAGTAACCTCAATACCACTAATATGTGGAAACATGTGCGGACAAAGCACGTAGTTGAGTTACAAAGACACACTGGAGATGTAGGCCAACCTACAGCAGCACCTACATCTTCAGGTCGTGTTGGAGCCTCTTCCTCCAGCTCACACACAGCTGGTTCGGCTTCCTCACACGATCGCCATGGAAGAACCTCGGTCACTGTTGTCCAGAGACAAAGTGTTATTCCACCCACAGCTGCAAGTTCCCTGTCATCCTCACACTCCCAGGCCACAAAACAGCCAACGGTAGCACAGGCATGGGATAAAAGACGGCCATACTCGGCAAACCATCCACGAGCACAGGCTCTGAATGCTGGCATTGCAAAACTCCTGTCCCTTGAAATGCTGTCATTCAGGCTGGTGGAGACTGACAGTTTCCGGAACTTAATGGCATTGGCAGTCCCACAATACAATGTGCCAAGCCGATTTTATTTCAGCAGGCAAGCCGTCCCTGCTCTGCAAAATCATGTTGAGGGAAAAATTAAACATGCGCTACTAAACGCCGTCAGTAGCAAGGTCCACCTGACCACCGATGCGTGGACCAGTACCCATGGCCAGGGACGATACCTTTCCCTCACTGCCCATTGGGTCAATGTTGTGGAGCCGGGTACAGATCTTGCGAGTGGCGCTGTACGTGTTCTGCTAACTCCAAGGATTGCAGGAATCAAGTCTGTCCACATTGACTCCTCCTCCTACTCCAGTTCCTCAGAATCATCGCTGCAGGAGCCGTCACGGTCTACCTCCACATGGACCCGTGAACGCTTACCTGTTGTGACCGATATGAGCACAGCCGTGGCCAAACGTCAACAGGCCGTCCTGAAATTAATTTCCATGGGGAATCGAAGCTACACAGCGCAGGAGGTCTGGAATGCCATTAAGCAGGAGAGCGACGTGTGGTTTTTGCCAGCGAATCTCCAGCCAGGCTTGGTAGTGTGTGACAATGGCCGAAATATGGTGGCAGCTCTGGCCCTTGGCAACCTCACTCACATATCATGTCTGGCACATGTGCTCAACTTGGTCGTGCAGAGTTTTTTGAGGGACTATCCGGATGTTGATGCACTGCTGCACAAGGTCCGCCTAGAGTGCTCTCACTTGCGACGTTCCAGGATGGCCAGATCGCGCATTGCAGCTCTGCAACGCAGATTTCGCCTTCCTGAACATCGCATCATATGTGACGTACCCACCAGGTGGAATTCCACGTTACATATGTTGGAGCGGTTGTGTGAGCAGCAGACAGCAGTAATGGAGTATCAGCTGCAACAGGCGCAATCAACACGCAATTTGCACCGTTCACACTTCACCACTACTGAGTGGGCCTCTATGAAGGACATCTGCCACGTTTTGCGGCGTTTGATGAGTCAACGCGGATGGCGAGTGCAGATGATGCACTAGTCAGCCTGACTGTCCCCCTTATCTGCCTGCTTCAAAAAACACTGCAAGCACTAAGGGATGAGGTTTTGGAAGAGGTGGAGGATGAGGAGACACAAATTCCATCACCTTCTGGACAGTCAGCGCAACGTGGTTCCTCCCAAAGGGCTTTGCAGGGCTCACTTTGTGAGGAGGATGAGGAGGAGTCAATGGAGGAGGAAGAAATCGCTACAGAGGGAGGTACACAATGCTCTAGTCAGTATGTAGAGCGAGGGTGGGGTGATGCAGAGCAGGTACAGATGACGCCTCTTACAGAGAACAGCGTTTGTTGGCCAGTTGGGAGTCTGCAGCACATGGTTGATTTCATGCTGTAGTGCCTGAGAAACGACCGCCGCATCGCCCACATTCTCACCACGTCTGATTATTGGGTGTACACCCTCCTAGACCCTCGCTACCGGGACAACTTACAAAGCCTCATCACACCGTTGAACCGGGAGCGTAAAATGCGGGAGTACCAAGACACACTGGTGAAATCCATAATGTTCTCCATTCCAGCCGAGAGCAGTGCTGCTGATACTGCTTTACAAAGCAGCTCTGTGCGTGGGGGCAGTGGAGACAGCTCTGCAACAAGAGGGAGCACAAGCAGCGCCTCTGCACAGGGAGGCAAGACCAGTATGTTACAAATGTGGCAAAGTTTTGTGGCAGCGCCACCAATGTCTACACCATCCGAGACGCCTCCAGTCACCAGGAGGCAACGTTTCCGTAAGATGGTGACAGACTACTTGTCTTGCCCTCTCAGTGTACTCCCAGATGGCTCTTCTCCTAGACAACGAGCAAACTTCTTCATGTTGAGAGAGGCCACCATCTCCTTAGCTTTCTGGTACTTTTCTGTGGGAATGAGCTTGTCTCCAACCAGCCAGGAATATCCATTGAATGGCACACCATGGTTTGGTATTAGCACCCAGTACCAAAAGTGAAGCCAACCACAGTTCCCATTTCTCATGAACTTTATTTGATATACTGGCTGGCCAAACATTAGTTTCTCACAAAGGAGCTGAAGACCCTGAGTGGCAGTAGGTGCAAGTCTCTCCAGCATGACCTGTTTGTTAGATATTTGCCGTCTACACCTAAAGAACATCTCTAGAATCCGCCCTTTTCTCACCATGGAAACAACAAAAACCCTCACTGTAGCATTGATCCAAGGTGTGTGTGTGAGTGCAGGTGATGCTGCAGTTTGCTCTGCATCCAACGCTGTTTGTAGGCATCTGCACGTGTCACACACAGACTTTTTTTTTTCTTTAGTGTAATTCTTGCTGCTCCATTCATTTGAAATTATAGTGTGACGCGCTTCCATCCGTATCCAATACATTGGTTGCAAACACTATAGAATTACAGAAAGGAGCCTTTCAGAGATAGTGAACAGTTGTGTTCAGTGTTCACTCTAGTCTGTGAGTTTTTTTTTTTTTTGAGTGCAGATCATAGAATCATAGAATCATAGAATGGTAGAGTTGGAAGGGACCTCCTGGGCCTTCTGGTCCAACCCCCTGCTCAAAGCAGGATTCTCTAAATCATCCCAGACAGATGTCTATCCAGCCTCTGTTTGAAGACTTCCATTGAAGGAGAACTCACCACCTCTTGTGGCAGCCTGTTCCACTCATTGATCACCCTAACTGTCAAAAAGTTTTTTCTAATATCTAATCTGTGTCTCCTCCCATTCAGTTTCATCCCATTGCTTCTAGTCTTTCCTTGTGCAAATGAGAATAAAGATGATCCTTCTACAATGTGACAGCCCTTGAGATATTTGTAGACAGCTATTAAGTCTCCTCTCAGTCTTCTTTTTTGCAAGCTAAACATTCCCAAATCCTGCAACCGTTCCTCATAGGACATGGTTTGCAGACCGGTCACCATTCTGGTGGCTCTTCTCTGAACTTGCTCCAGTTTGTTGATGTCTTTTTTAAAATGTGGTGCCCAAAACTGGACACAGTATTCCAGATGAGGTCTGACCAAAGAGGAGTAGAGGGCAATAATGACCTCACGTGATCTAGACTGTATGCTTCTGTTGATACATCCTAGAATTGCATTTGCCTTTTTTGCTGCTGCATCACACTGTTGACTCATATTAAGTCTGTGATCAATTAGTATACCCAAGTCTTTTTCACATGTGCTGTTACTTAGCCCTATTCCTCCCATTTTGTATATGCTTTTTTCATTTTTATTGCCCAGATGTAGTACTTTGCATTTTTCCCTGTTAAAATCCATTCTGTTAGTTGCTGCCCACTGCTCCAGTTTATGTATATCTTTTTGAATCCTCTCTCTCTCTTCTCTAGTATTAGCTACCCCTCCTAGCTTTGTGTCATCAGCAAATTTGATCAGTTTACCCTCAATTCCTTCATCTAAATCATTGATAAAGATGTTGAACAATACAGGGCCCAAAACAGAGCCTTGTGGTACCCCACTTGAGACATTCTTCCAACTGGATGTGCAGCCATTTACAACCACTCTTTGGGTCCGATCACTAAGCCAGTTATGAATCCACCTAACAGTTGCCTTGTCCATTCCATACTTAGTCATTTTTTCAATAAGGATTGTGTGAGATACTTTGTCAAATGCTTTGCTGAAGTCAAGATATACTATATCTACAGCATTTCCCTGATCCACCCAGTCAGTGATTCTGTCATAGAAGGAAATTAAGTTAGTCTGACATGACTTATTAGTTACAAACCCATGCTGACTCTGTTTAATCACTTCATTCTTATCCAGGTACTTGCATACATGTTCTTTAATAATTTGTTCAAAGATCTTTCCTGGTATAGAAGTCAGACTCACCGGCCTGTAGTTCCCTGGGTCACCTTCTTCCCCTTTTTGAAGATAGGAACAACATTTGCTCTTCTCCAGTCTTCTGGACTTCTCCTGTTCTCCAAGAATTTTCAAAGATTATGGACAGTGGTTCAAGAATTTCTTCTGCTATCTCCTTCAGTACCCTGGGGTGTAATTCACGCTCCAGTTAGTTATTCAACCACTGCTGGTTGTAGTCTGCTGAACGTGTGTCACTGCCTCATCCTTGTCATTTTTCTCTAATTGGTGCTGCTCCATTCCATTTCAAATAACTCAAATCTATTAGTGTAACGCGCTTCCATCCGTATCCAATACATTGGTTGCAAACACTATAGAATTACAGAAAGGAGCCTTTCAGAGATAATGAACAGTTGTGTGCAGTGTTCACTGCAGTCTCTGCGTAATAACCACACTTAGGCCTTATAACTTTTCTGACTTTCTTTATCAATCTACCAAGATGAAGAAGGCAGGGAGTAAGGCACGTGGTCGTGGCTGTGGAGTTTCAGCCGGGAGAGGACATGGGGATTCTGTGGCTGCTGCGCCCCAGTGCACATCAATGTTTGCTGAGTCGTTACTTATTCAGCATTTCCCTGACCCCCACTGCTGCATAGAAGAAATTATAGTCTGACAGACGTTATTGTTACAAATGCGCTCTGTATCACTTCAATTCTTTCCACTACTTGCTCAGTCCTTAAAATTGTTACAAACATCTTTTTCCTGCGTAAATTGACCAGGCAGTCAGGTCTGACTGGGCCACTGAGTCCTGCTTCTGTTCTGCAGAATCTGTTTGGCTTTGTATACAGGGGCCCAGCCAAGCACTTCTGGAATTTGCAAAAGAGGAGATAGTGATGCTGCAACAGCTGTGTCTCTCTGAATCTGAAGAGGGGTGTGAGCCAGTGCGATGGTCAGCACACGTCAGAACACATCTGATATGATGAGACTCAGTTGCAGTTTACTGTGAGCATGGTGCTGTCCAGACACCCAACAGCACAGGTTGTTGGAAAGAGGGTATGTGAGATGATGAGTCCAAGACCAACATGGCGTGAGACAGGAAGGTGGTGGGAGCGCTCTGAGAAGAATTGGCCAACGGTACAAACAGGACAAGGTAGGCTGCAGACTGGTTGGTACTGTTGGCACGTGAGCAGTCTCAAAGCAATGGCACTCCAGACTTGCACTGCGGTCTTTTTGACCCTTCTTAGCTAGTCAACACAAGCATAGGTAGGCTACCTCAACACGAAACGCGCAAGGATGAGTAAACACACTGGGCCACTACAGTTCTCACGAGACCCAAAAGCTGTTCCTTTCCAATCCAGAACCCCACTAGTTGCGAGCAAGTTTTCCCCCAGTCAAGTCCCTGCCTCACACTCCCAGGCCACAAAACAGCCAACGGTAGCACAGGCATGGGATAAAAGACGGCCATACTCGGCAAACCATCCACGAGCACAGGCTCTGAATGCTGGCATTGTAAAACTCCTGTCCCTTGAAATGCTGTCATTCAGGCTGGTGGAGACTGACAGTTTCCGGAACTTAATGGCATTGGCAGTCCCACAATACAATGTGCCCAGCCGATTTTATTTCAGCAGGCAAGCCGTCCCTGGTCTGCAAAAGCATGTTGAGGGAAAAATTAAACATGCGCTACTAAACGCCGACAGTAGCAAGGTCCACCTGACCACCGATGCGTGGACCAGTACCCATGGCCAGGGACGATACCTTTCCCTCACTGCCCATTGGGTCAATGTTGTGGAGCCGGGTACAGATCTTGCGAGTGGCGCTGTACGTGTTCTGCCAACTCCAAGGATTGCAGGAATCCAGTCTGTACACATTGACTCCTCCTCCTGCTCCAGTTCCTCAGAATCATCGCTGCAGGAGCCGTCACGGTCTACCTCCACATGGACCTGTGAACGCTTACCTGTTGAGACCGATATGAGCACAGCTGTGGCCAAACGTCAACAGGCCGTCCTGAAATTAATTTCCATGGGGAATCGAAGCCACACAGCGCAGGAGGTCTGGAATGCCATCAAGCAGGAGAGCGACGTGTGGTTTTTGCCAGCGAATCTCCAGCCAGGCTTGGTAGTGTGTGACAATGGCCGAAATCTGGTGGCAGCTCTGGCCCTTGGCAACCTCACTCACATACCATGTCTGGCACATGTGCTCAACTTGGTCGTGCAGAGTTTTTTGAGGGACTATCCGGATGTTGATGCACTGCTGCACAAGGTCCGCCTAGAGTGTCTCCACTTGCGACGTTCTAGGATGGCCAGATCGCGCATTGCAGCTCTGCGACGCAGATTTCGCCTTCCTGAACATCGCATCATATGTGACATACCCACCAGGTGGAATTCCACGTTACATATGTTGGAGCGGTTGTGTGAGCAGCAGACAGCAGTAATGGAGTATCAGCTGCAACAGGCGCAATCAACACGCAATTTGCACCGTTCACACTTCACCACTACTGAGTGGGCCTCTATGAAGGACATCTGCCACGTTTTGCGTGCGTTTGATGAGTCAACGTGGATGGCGAGTGCAGATGATGCACTAGTCAGCCTGACTGTCCCCCTTATCTGCCTGCTTCAAAAAACACTGCAAGCACTAAGGGATGAGGTTTTGGAAGAGGTGGAGGATGAGGAGACACAAACTCCATCACCTTCTGGACAGTCAGCGCAACGTGGTTCCTCCCAAAGGGCTTTGCAGGGCTCACTTTGTGAGGAGGATGAGGAGGAGTCAATGGAGGAGGAAGAAATCGCTCCAGAGGGAGGTACACAACGCTCTAGTCAGTATGTAGAGCGAGGGTTGGGTGATGCAGAGCAGGTACAGATGACGCCTCTTACAGAGGACAGCGTTTGTTGGCCAGTTGGGAGTCTGCAGCACATGGTTGATTTCATGCTGTAGTGCCTGAGAAACGACCGCCGCATCGCCCACATTCTCACCACGTCTGATTATTGGGTGTACACCCTCCTAGACCCTCGCTACCGGGACAACTAACAAAGCCTCATCACACCGTTGAACCGGGAGCGTAAAATGCGGGAGTACCAAGACACACTGGTGAAATCCATAATGTTCTCCATTCCAGCCGAGAGCAGTGCTGCTGATACTGCTTTACAAAGCAGCTCTGTGCGTGGAGGCAGTGGAGACAGCTCTGCAACAAGAGGGAGCACAAGCAGCGCCTCTGCACAGGGGGGCAAGACCAGTATGTTCCAAATGTGGCGAAGTTTTGTGGCAGCGCCACCAATGTCTACACCATCCGAGACGCCTCCAGTCACCAGGAGGCAACGTTTCCGTAAGATGGTGACAGACTACTTGTCTTGCCCTCTCAGTGTACTCCCAGATGGCTCTTCCCCTTTCAAGTTTTGGGTCTCTAAGCTGGATACATGGCCAGAGCTTAGCCAGTATGCATTGGAGGTGCTATATACAGTATGAAGGAGATGCAAGCACAGCTATAGAAAAGGTGCCACAGTAGGTTCCCAAACCGGATACTGTGTATAAAAAGACTGGGCACACTTGTAGTAGTGTATCAAGTGAAGATTTTAATAAATGCCGTGGTCACTTAACTAGAGCAAACGTTTCGGTCAAAAGACCTTCATCAGTGTGCTAATTATAGTGATGTTAGTGGAAACGGCCTGACCTGCACATATAACTGCATAAAGTCGCAGGGATCATAAAGTTCCGTTTTGTGATTCCAGTGATCGCGGTTTCACAGGATCTTCAGATCTATAGAAAGACTGATGGCTACCGGTGCAAACGCAGTGAGTTCAATAGCCTAGGACCTCGGACGCGGCATCCACCGCTAGTCACAGGGTCTGTGACATTGGAGGTGCTGGCTTGCCCTGCTGCCAGTGTATTATCGGAGCGCGTCTTTAGTGCTGCAGGTGGTGTACTAACAGACCGTCGCATGCGACTATCCTCCGATAATGTAGACCGGCTTACTTTTCTGAAAATGAACAAGGCATGGATCTCGCCAGAATTTGCCTGTCCGTTTTCCGATTAAATAACTGGTTGGCAACGTTATCAATTTCTCCTGTTATGTTCATCTATCTACCACCTGAACTCTACTCCCTGGGCTACAACACTGCCAGTCTGAGGGGAATGATCAGTTAACAACTAAAATGTTCTCCCCAACAGATAGTAGCGCAACGACTCCAGTGCCCACTTGATCGCCAGGCACTCTCTCTCTCTACAATGCTGTATCTGGTTTCAGCTGGAGTTAGCTTTCGACTCTTGAAAGTAATGTGATGCTCCTCCCTGTTAACCTCCTGAGACAAAACGGCACCCACACCTACCTCTGACGCATCAGTCTGGACAATGAATTCTCTTTTGAAGTCGGGTGTGATCAAAAATGGTGACACACACACAGTGCCCCTTTTAGTTTTACAAACGCTTCTTCAAGCTGATCATTCCATCGCACCATTACTAACTTCCTGCCTTTTAGGCAGTCATTTAACGGCGCCGACAGTGTTGCAAAATTGTGAATAAACCGCCGGTAGTATCCCACTAACCCCAAAAACCCTTTCACTTGTTTTGTGGTGAGGGGACGGGGCCAGTTTTGGATTGCCTCCACTTTGTTTATTTGGGCTTTGATAACTCCTCTCACAATCACATACCCCAGGTAGCGAGCTTCCTCCAACCCTATGGAACACTTCTTTGGGTTGGCAGTTAGCTTTGCTTGTCTCAGCGAATCTATCACCGCCTGTACCTTGGCTAAGTGACTTTCCCAGTCTGTACTGTACACCACAATATCGTCCAGATTGGCCGCGGCATATCGGCGATGAGGACGAAGAACAACGTCCATTAACCTCTGGAATGTCGCTGGAGCGCCATGCAACCCGAAGGGTAGGACTATATACTGGAACAGTCCCTCGGGTGTTACAAAAGCCGTTTTCTCTCTCGCTGCTTTTTTTAGTGGCACCTGCCAATACCCTTTTGTGAGGTCAATGAGTGAAAAATAACATGCCTGCCCAAACCGCTCTATTAACTCATCGACCCAGGGCATGGGTAGGCGTCAAAGTTAGAAATTTCATTCAGTTTTCTGAAGTCATTACAGAACCTTAGTGTCCCATCTGGCTTTGGTATTAGGACTATTGGGCTGCCCCACTCACTCTGGGACTCTTCAATGACCCCTAACTGCAGCATCTACTTGACCTCTTCCTTGATGGCTTGTCGCCGGGCCTCAGGCACCCGATATGGCTTTAATCGTACTTTGCCGTGCGGCTCAGTGACAATGTCATGTTGTATTAGGGAGGTACGACCAGGAAGTTCCGAAAAAACATCTGTATTTCGGCTAACAAACTCTCGGACTTCCTGAACTTGTCTGTGCGACAAAGTGTCTGATATTTTGATGGCGGTGAGGACTTCTCTTGCCTTCTCCTGAGGCAAGGAAGCCATCTGTACTGGAAATGCAGGCCGTGGACAATCCTCACCAAGCGGGTCTCTGTCTTTCCATGGTTTGAGCAGATTCACATGGTATACGTGTTCTGGCTTTCTCCGCCCTGGTTGGTGTACTTTATAGTTTACTGGTCCCACCTTCTCTATAATGTCGTAGGGTCCCTGCCACCTTGCAAGGAACTTACTATCCACTGTAGGCACAAGTACCAACACCCGATCCCCAGGGTTAAAGGACCTTACCCGTGCCTCCCGGTTATAGACCTGCCTCTGTGACCTTTGTGCTGATTCCATATGTTCTCGGACTAATGGTAGGACTGTCTCCATTCTCTGTTGCATTTTGGCCACATGTTCTATCACACTTTTGTGGGGAGTTGTATGGTTTTCCCAGGCCTCTTTAGCTATATCGAGTAAGCCACGGGGATGTCTGCCATATAATAGTTCAAAGGGCGAGAACCCCGTAGATGCCTGGGGCACCTCCCGCACTGCAAACATCAGGTATGGCAACAAGAGATCCCAGTCCTTAGCATCTTTAGAGACTTTTTTTTCAACATATTCTTCATGGTTTTATTGAACCTTTCTACTAAACCGTCTGTTTGGGGATGATAGACCGATGTGCGCAACTGTTTAACACGTGGCAGAGTTCCTTCATGATTTTTGACATAAAGGGGGTCCCCTGATCTGTTAAGATTTCTTGAGGGATTCCCACCCGAGAGAACATACCCATGAGTTCTTTTGCGATCAGTTTTGCCCAGGTGTGTCGCAGGGGAATAGCCTCAGGATACCTGGTAGCGTAATCTAGAACTACGAGGATGTGTTGATGACCCCTTGCTGATTTATTAACCGTCCACACCAGATCCATTGGCTATTCTCTCAAACGGTACCTCTATAATTAGTAATGGCACCAAGGGACTCTGAAAATGAGGCTGCGGACTGGTTACCTAGCACACGGGACAAGAGTAACAATACCGTTTAACTTCTTCATAGACCCATAGCCAGTAAAACCGTTGTAGAATTCTGTCTAGGGTTTTCTTTGGTCCCAAATGTCCCCCTAGTACATGCGCATGCGCTAAGTCCATTACCAACCTCTGATATGACTGCGGTACCAGCAATTGCTCGACAATTTCCCCATGTATTTTTTCAACCCCATACAGCAAATCTTGGTTCAGCTCAAATCGGGGAAATACTTTAGCTGCCCTGGGGTGTTGGGGTTCCCCATTGACAACCAGTACATTTTCCCGGGCTCGAGTCAACGTAGGGTCCCGTATTTGCGCCGTACCAAAATTGTCACCTGCCACATTTAAGTATGACAATTCTGGTCCCGGTGGCAAATCTTCCATCTCCCCACCTAACACTTCTATAGGAGAGGGGTTTTTCTCCTCCACCGAAGGCAAAAGTACTCCTACCGCCAGTACATCTTCCTCTGGGCCACCAGGTTCATGCCCAATTTCTGGAGAATGCAACCTGTTTGCCACTGGTGCCGACGACTGTTCTGTGGGAGGGGTAATTACAGGCCAAAGCACAGAAAATAACGGAAAATCTCTCCCATTATTAATGCTAATTAACCACCACCCCCACCTCGTGTCAACTCCTCCCCGCTGGCGTGTTTATCATCACCAGGGTGGTAGGATAATGTTTTAAGTCACCATGTATACACAACACACCCAATTTCACAGCAGTATACTCGCTGATTTGGACGTGGCTGGCTCGTATTAGGGTCACTCACGAAACTCCCTGAGTCCACTAGAGCCACAGCAGGGTTACCCTCCACCTGCACTTTACACAAATGGTTCATATTGGGTCCCTCTGGTTTGACCACTGCACACATGTGTTCTGCATAGTGTTGAGCGATACTGCTCGATATCTAAAAATATCGGATCGGAATGGTATCGCCGATATCACTAAATATCGTCGATATCCGATTCCGATACCGGAAGTCCCATGTAAGTCTATGGGAACAAAATATCGCAACTAAAAAAACACTTTCTTTCGTTGTAAACACAAAATATACACACATAGAATACATATATATATATATATATATATATATATACATGTCATTGTGACATATATATATATACATATATTTATAGTTTATACACTTCTACATAGTAAAATAGACTCTGATTCAATTGCCGGGTAAAGCCGTGACATACCCCATAGAAGTCGACGGGCTCGGTGCCGAGTACCCCCAAAACCTCTGGCTCTGTGCGACTCAACTTGGGCGTCACGAACAGGATTCTGTAGCTCGCTATAAGCGAGTCCTGTGTGCCTGAATTGAACTGGTTTTGTGCTTGAGAATTGCTAAAATCATCAGAGAATGTATTTGCCATTTTTCCGCCATATCTGCGTCACGATGAGGCACTGGTGAAGAAGAAGGGCGTGCTCTTCGTGGGTGTACACTCACTCAGTGGCGTGAAAACGATGGCCGACCACTCTAAATGGTACTGCAATGTAAGATCGTGCCCCACAGCTCTTGAGTTCCGCCTCCTCATCCTCCTCAGTGTGCGGAAACTAACACGAAGGTCCCGCCTCACTACAAAAGAGGGGCCCTCTCCAGATGCTAATGACACATGTGACTTGGCAGAGATGGCTAATGGACACGAGCAGAAGTGTGAAGGGATGGAGCAGTCAGAGCTCTCCCCCCACGGGAGCGACCCGATCGCCACGGAACCACCGTTGGGCACCCGGCCTGGAAACCCTCCTACGCTGCAAGAAGCGGAGGATACCCTAAGAGGCCTGGCCCGGCACCGGGAGGAGGTCGCCAGGATGGAAGCCAGCTGGCGTGCCCTAAAACTAAACTTGGAGCGGCGCCAATCCCTCTTACCTGAAGTGTCTGTACCGGAAGGTGAGGCACCCGTTCTAGTAGAGGAGTCCGTGCGGGCATCCCAGCCCTTGCAATGTGATCCGGTTGACGTTGTCGCAGTGGAGGCACCCGATCCTGGAAAAAACGCTGCACCGGCAGCACCCCAGATCCCGCTGTCTGCCCCCGTCGCTGAGACAGAAGAAGCGACACCCGTCCTCATGGAGGAGGCCGCGCAGGCACCAGAGGTCTACCTGTCTGTACCAGAGCCCCGACTGTCATCTGTTCCAGAGCCGGCTGCTTCCTCCGCAGGTGAGCGCCGCCAGGACTGTCGGGCGCCAGGAGAGCTGCCGCAAACCGGACATCGTAAGCTGCAGTTTGATGGTGGAGACATGGAGATGCTGGTGGAGGAGAATTACAACCGGCGTCAGGAGGAAGAGTGGAGACGTCGGGAGAGAGAAGCCGAGCGACAAAGGGAGCAGCGCGAATCCCAGAAGCTTCGCCAACGTCACATCGAGAAGGACCGGGCAGATAAGGACCGGATGAGAAAAGATAAAGGAACCCTGAGGGAGCCGCGGCGTAAGGGTGCAGTACGGAGCTTTAAATTGAAAGCTGGTTGGGGCTTCATCCAGGAGCCTGGACTTTATTTAGAAGTGTTTGTGACCCGGCGGGACGTGGAGACTCACCTCCCAGAAGGACACCCGGGGAGGGACCTGTTGCCAGGAGACTTGGTAACTTACACCCGACACTGGGGTTACAATGGATGGTATGCCCTAAATGTCACCAGGTGCGACCCCTAGTCCCCAGAGTGTCAGGAACCTGTGAGACCCTCGGAGTCTTCAGCCTCCCACATCCAGGCCTCTGCACAAGTGCCCACCCCACGCCGTAAATCTCCCCAGCCTTCCTCAGTGGTCTCCTCAGCAGCCCCAGCGATGGACATGATAATGATAGCTGGCCCGTACCCGGCGCCTGTTAGGCCCCCTGGGGTTCGTTCAGTCCGGGACATAGGGCTCCAGACCCGGAGGGAGATGAAAGAGGTGGCCACACAGACACAGATAGCGGGTCACGACTTGACTGTACAGGCCACACGACGTCATCAGGTCCTGGTGGTCCTTGGTGTCTCGGATGTTTGGCAAGCATCAGAAGAGTACCAGGTGGTACCTGGAACACCCCTGCCAAAGAATTATAAATAACCCGGACAGGGTCCCTGTATGTAAATAGTTAAATTGTTGATGTACCCGGACGGGTGAATGTTCATAAAAAAGTTTTTTAATTTAATAAAAAAAACAACACAGTTTTCATTACTTTTATTACAGTCTCATCCTGCGACGCCATCGATCTCCTGTAAAAAAATGAAAAAAAAAAAACAGCAGTATACCACCTGTCCGACGCAGTCCATAGTAACGAGTGTGCCACGACGATCCAGCTCTGCTACATCAGAATGACATCAGAGGCAGGCAGGCAGGCAGAGCCTGTCATCCCGGCGCAGCACAGCTGATTACCTGCTTCCCCGGCGGTGACGTCATCGGACTAGTTTACGGCCGGGATTACCCTGCAGTCACTGCAGTTATCGCGAAAAACTGCTTGTGACCGCCAGGGAGAAGATAATGGCGGCCATCAAGCAGTCCAGGACGTGACCGCCGGAGATCTTCTGCCAGGTAAGTGCCGCTGACTCCTGACAGACCCGACCGACGGACACTCACAGTGACAGTGACAAATCCGATTCCGGTATCCGATATGACGAAAATATCGGTACTCAGAATCGAAAGCCCGATACAGCTAATATCGGCCGATACCCGATATTTGCAGTATCGTATCGCTCAACACTAGTTCTGCATAGTGAGACTGATAGTAGCCAAAGTTGTTGTCCATGGGCTCTGTCAGGTGGGGGCAAACAGCTCTCACATGTCCTGGTTGTTGGCACCGCCAACAGATTATGGGGCCCCTTTCGTTTCCCGACCCATCCTGGGCGGCCCTCCAAGTCTCTGCTCGCCGAGCTGTGGGTGAAGGTTTGTGGAATTTACTTGGTACCTTCCGGGTAGTCTCTCCCTGTATCTCCTTGGTAGACCCATATCTTTCAATGAGGTCTACCATTTGGAGACCATCAGTAGGGGCTGCCTGTCCAAGCCATGTTTGAAGGGTGTGTGGCAAATTTCTCAAGAATTTATCAGTCACTATACAATCCAGCATAGCGCGGGGTGACAACACCTCCGGCTGCAACCACTTTTCTATCAGGTGTATCAAGTCATAATACTGTGACCGAGCTGGCTCGGAAGGGGAAAAGTTCCACTGGTGTACCCGCTGTGCCCGGACCAAAACATTTACCCCAAGACGTGCAAGTATCTCACCCTTGACGCTCTCATAGTCCTCCTGTTGCTCGGGGGGTAGGTCCCTAGAGGCTTTTGCGGGTCCTGAATTAAAAAAACGGAGCCACGATCTCTGCCCACTGGTACCAGGGCAGTCTCTCCCTTTTAGCCACGCCTTCAAACATCTCCAGGTACACCTCGACGTCATCTGATTGCTCCATCTTTCGGATCGCTGTACGCACCGCTTTCCGGACATCCTGCCATCCTCGGGCAGCTCCTGCTGTCTGCGGCGCTGTGATGTGCTGCATCACTAGACTATTGGTTTCCTGTTGCTGTCGATGAAATATCTGCTGCTGCTCCATAGCCTGCTGCTGTATAGCCTGCTGCTGCTCCATAGCCTGCTGCTGTATAGCCTGCTGCTGCTCCATAGCCTGCTGCTGTATAGCCTGCTGCTGCTGCATAGCCTGCTGTTGCTGCCGCATGGCCTCCTCCAGCATTTTTACTGTGTTCTCCATCTTGGGACAGTTATCCACCGGGTTTTGCGTCACTTTCTTTACCTAGGACATTTACTGTCATGCAGGAAAAAACAGCCTGACCTCACTGCGTTGCCCGCATTGAAGCCACCAATTATAGGGATCCGCTCTGGTAAGCAGGGCTGGGCCGCAGTAATGAGGCAAACACACCGCCTTTTACTTCAAATTTCAGTGGTTTTAATCATGAGTTCAACAAAAAGTCCAGATAACAAAATAAAAACAGAACATAAATCACCCCAGTTTGGAGAACCACTGGTGCCAGACTCACCCTTGCTTGGGACGGGCTTAACTAAGCGGCTGCAGGTCAGCAGAGACCGCCAGGTCCCATTCCGGGTGGTCTGGCACTCGCTTCCTGGTGCACACTGGCACACAGTAACAAAACAATCTTCCAGGCTGACTCCAGCCAAACTCCCTCCTCACATGTCAGCGCAGGAAACAGAAGAGGGAACGTGCTTGTTTTGTTGCTCATAGGTGGAGTTTTATACAGTAAATGATTACTGCTGTCGTATTTTTGGCGTCCCTAGGGCAGAATAAGGCTGCGTAACGTCACATTTTAGAGAGAGTCATATAATAGACACACGCTACCCTACCCGTGACACAAGGAAGGTAGTGTTGCCGGATAAAGCCTTGCGCAACCAGACATGCTTTTACCCTCTTCAACACTCTACAAGCAAAAAATGCATGATTGCAGACGCAGCGTTTATTGACGTACAGTATAACATCGCCATTACCCATCAGAGGCTGGCCACTGTCTGATACAGACATAGTATATACCTTTGCTATCTGTAGCCTTTGCTTCACCTCCACTTTTAGGCACCCACTTAAATTGTGACAATGCATAATGTTTTTTTAAAATGTTTATTTTTTATCGTACATTATTGCGTCATCTCATCACTTTTATGACTCCATGCTGGACATATAATAAATGCTGTCGAAACTAACAATTTTCATAAGTGAAATAATTTAAATCTGTGTGACTGTCACATATAAATTGTAATGATGATGATGAGTGACTATTACAAAATCCATTGTCTTCACTATGTTATTGTTTAACATAGCGTTCCTTACGCATCATGCCTAAATACAAAAATGGACTTTTATTCATAAATTTACAACACTATATTTTAAATATTTTATATTTTATATTGTAAAATAAAATTTGGGTGGTGTGTTGTTCCATTACTTGTTGCCATGTGCTTATATGCGTTTATATTGTAAGGGTGTTTATTTTTAGTCTTGGAATTGAAATTCATCATTTTATTGTCCTAGTAAACCTTCATTTTTTCTTGTTTGAAGTACATACATTTTGCAATTGCCACGTAACAAGGCAATAACTCAATATTTTATTTAAAAACCCTTCTTGACCCTGGGCTTCAACACCGCCAGTTGCTGCTCTGAAGTGTTGGATGCACAGATCAAAACAATCGCTGATGTGTTTGTGGGGTTCAGTAACGCCTGCTGTTCCCCTGCTGTGTGTCTGGCAAAAAATTTATGCTGCTAAAAACAAATTTAACTTCAAACATGTCATACTAGGCTTCTGCCTACACCCTCCTTGACCATGTGCTCCAACACCGCCAGTTGTTGCTCGGAAGTGCTGTTAGCACAGTCAACACTTGCTCCTGTGTTACTGGGGTTCAGTAATGTCAGCTGTTCCCCTGCTGTGTGTACGGCAAAAAGTCCCGCTGCCTCCACCCTGTTCTCTTCTCATCCCTGGGCTCCAACACCGACAGTTGTTGCTCGGAAGTAATTGGCAGGGGTACTGACTGACAGTGTCAACGTCAATTAGCCTACAATAAGTTGTCCTGTCGTGTTGCTTTCGGGTTAGCCGACTGTATGGTGCCTGCAGTTTAGGTGATTCCTATGTGTGCTGTGTGATAAGTAAATAAAGGCTGTTTCCGTTGTGACAATAGGACAAGCACCCACTGTAGGACTGTGTGATTCGGTAACTGCGGACGGCTTGCGGCCTGTCAAATTACATTTTCATGGGTGCCTTCTGCTACCCGTCCGGGTTCCAGTACCGTCAACTGGTTCTCCGCAGTGCCTTTGGCCTAGGTGCCTCCATCTCGGTATCCGAGTTCCAGCAACGTCTGCTGGTCCTTGGTAGTGCTTTGGAGCACAGGTACCTCCTGCTTAGTAACCGTGTCCCAGTAACGTCAGCTGGTCCTCGGTTGTGCCATTGGCTCTTTTCCTTCTGCTGCCCCTCCGGGTTCCAGCACAGTCAGCTGGTCCTCGTTACTTCCATTGTCTCTTGTACCATCTGATACCCGTCCGGGTTCCAGTAACGTCAGCTGGTTCTCGGAAGTTAGTCAGCCTTCTTGTACCTTCAGCTACATTTACAAATTGAATATTTTTTAAACGTTTTGTTGGGTAATCACTATGGATCTCCAACAATGAAGACGACGACCCTGATGACCACCCCGAAGAAGATGACGACCACAAGGACGACGAGCATGAAGCCAACCAGCCTGAACACCATCACAAAGAAGAAATAAAAGATTACCCAGAAGAAGATCACCAACAGGACAAAGAAGGTTAAGACAAACTACAAGATACAGAACAAGAGACAGAAAAACAATAAGCAGAAGATGAAAAAGCATAACAACATGAAGTATAAGACCAAAATGAGGAGCAAAATATATGCTCTAAATTATAAGCAGAAGAAGACTAAGCAGTGTATGGGGGTGAGTCCGTTCCTCCTCGTGGTGCCCCTGGAAAATGCCTGCTGCTGCAGGCTAAACTCAACACGGACAAATACTGTTGTAATTTAAAACTTTTGTGACAGCAAGAACGCAAGGATGAAAAATTCATACTTTTACAGATTACAAGTACAGGAATCTCTGTCACAAATAAGAATATGATGAAGAAGATGAAGATGAAGTAGAATATGAAGAAGAATAATAGTTGAATAAGAACAATATGAGTAATGTTAACAAAAAGATGAATAGCAAGAAGTTTAAGAAGAAGATAAAGAAGGTGAAGATGAAGAATAATTTGATGAAAAAGATGCTGCTGCTGAAGATTATGATGGAGAAAGTGTGGCAAAAGTTAAAAAGGTGAAGAGCATGGAAGTTGTGAAACATACATATTTGCCAAAATAGAAAAAAGGTTAACAACATTGTCAATTTGTTCGTTAATCCGAACATCTTTACAAAAAAAAATATTAATGCTATTCCATTTGATTGGGTTAAATATCTATGCCTTTAATGTCTCCTCAACCTCCCCCAATACATTCTACATTACTCTTTGTTGTTTTCCTTCATGTACAATTAACCAACAAGGCAAGAATGGGCTTTTTTTAATTCCGATATTTTTTTCCCATAGACTTACATTGTATTTCCGGTATCGGTATCGGGTATCGCCGATATTTCTTGTGTATCGGCGATACCATTCCGATCCGATACTTTTGGATATCGGAAAGTATCGCTCAACTCTACTCAGGAGGCCAATTTACCACATCAGAACCCTTTTTGGTCAAATCAGTCAATGGTTTAACAATAACAGAGAAATTATCAATAAATAATTATTATAGGATATCTTTAAACAGAAAGACAGTGAGGAAACACTTAGCTAACCTAAATGAATTCAAGTCTCCAGGTCCAGATGAATTACACCCCAGGGTACTGAAGGAGATAGCAGAAGAAATTCTTGAACCACTGTCCATAATCTTTGAAAATTCTTGGAGAACAGGAGAAGTCCCAGAAGACTGGAGAAGAGCAAATGTTGTTCCTATCTTCAAAAAGGGGAAGAAGGTGGACCCAGGGAACTACAGGCCGGTGAGTCTGACTTCTATACCAGGAAAGATCTTTGAACAAATTATTAAAGAACATGTATGCAAGTACCTGGATAAGAATGAAGTGATTAAACAGAGTCAGCATGGGTTTGTAACTAATAAGTCATGTCAGACTAACTTAATTTCCTTCTATGACAGAATCACTGACTGGGTGGATCAGGGAAATGCTGTAGATATAGTATATCTTGACTTCAGCAAAGCATTTGACAAAGTATCTCACACAATCCTTATTGAAAAAATGACTAAGTATGGAATGGACAAGGCAACTGTTAGGTGGATTCATAACTGGCTTAGTGATCGGACCCAAAGAGTGGTTGTAAATGGCTGCACATCCAGTTGGAAGAATGTCTCAAGTGGGGTACCACAAGGCTCTGTTTTGGGCCCTGTATTGTTCAACATCTTTATCAATGATTTAGATGAAGGAATTGAGGGTAAACTGATCAAATTTGCTGATGACACAAAGCTAGGAGGGGTAGCTAATACTAGAGAAGAGAGAGAGAGGATTCAAAAAGATATACATAAACTGGAGCAGTGGGCAGCAACTAACAGAATGGATTTTAACAGGGAAAAATGCAAAGTACTACATCTGGGCAATAAAAATGAAAAAAGCATATACAAAATGGGAGGAATAGGGCTAAGTAACAGCACATGTGAAAAAGACTTGGGTATACTAATTGATCACAGACTTAACATGAGTCAACAGTGTGATGCAGCAGCAAAAAAGGCAAATGCAATTCTAGGATGTATCAACAGAAGCATACAGTCTAGATCACGTGAGGTCATTATTGCCCTCTACTCCTCTTTGGTCAGACCTCATCTGGAATACTGTGTCCAGTTTTGGGCACCACATTTTAAAAAAGACATCAACAAACTGGAGCAAGTTCAGAGAAGAGCCACCATAATGGTGACCGGTCTGCAAACCATGTCCTATGAGGAACGGTTGCAGGATTTGGGAATGTTTAGCTTGCAAAAAAGAAGACTGAGAGGAGACTTAATAGCTGTCTACAAATATCTCAAGGGCTGTCACATTATAGAAGGATCATCTTTATTCTCATTTGCGCAAGGAAAGACTAGAAGCAATGGGATGAAACTGAATGGGAGGAGACACAGATTAGATATTAGAAAAAACTTTTTGACAGTTAGGGTGATCAATGAGTGGAACAGGCTGCCACAAGAGGTGGTGAGTTCTCCTTCAATGGAAGTCTTCAAACAGAGGCTGGATAGACATCTGTCTGGGATGATTTAGAGAATCCTGCTTTGAGCAGGGGGTTGGACCAGATGACCCAGGAGGTCCCTTCCAACTCTTCCATTCTATGATTCTATGATTCTATGATTCTATGAAATTTACGATAAAAATTGGCAAAACCCAAGAATCTCTGAAGAGCCTTTAATGAAGTAGGTTGGACCCAATCACAGATGGCCTTAACCTTGACCGGGTCCATTTCAATAACAGATGGAGACAAAATGAATCCCAGAAATGAGATCCTCTGTACGCCAAAAAGACACTTTGATCCCTTCATATACAGAGCATTCTCTCTCAAAATCTGGAACACAGTCCGAACATGTTTCACATGAGAGTCCCAGTCATTGGAAAAAATCAAGATATCATCCAAATAAACAATCAGAAATTTATCCACAAAATCCCTGAAAATGTCATTCATGAAGGACTGGAAGACGGAAGGAGCATTAGTGAGCCCAAAGGGCATCACTAGGTACTCAAAATGCCCCTCCGGGGTATTAAACGCCGTCTTCCATTCATCCCCGTGCTTAATGCGAATAAGGTTATACGCCCCCCTGAGGTCAAGCTTGGTAAACCAAGTAGCACTTTTCACCCTGGAAAACAGGTCAGAAATCAAGGGTAACGGATATTGATATTTCACAGTGATATTGTTCAAGAGACGATAATCAATACACGGCCTTAATGAACCATCCTTTTGGCCACAAAGAAAAAACCGACACCCAAGGGTGAAGAGGATGGTCTGATATGACCCTTCTCCAATGACTCCTTGATATAAGACCGCATAGCGTCATGTTCAGGTACAGACAAGTTAAAAAGGCGACCTTTAGGGAATTTACTACCAGGCAACACCATTCCACGCATACCTCTACGCTCACGCAAACGTCTGTCAATTTGAATCGCCAATGACATAGAATCATTGAGACCAGAGGGAGCAGGAAACCCACCATAACATCTTTTACATTCTCTGATAGACCCTTCCGAAAAAGGGCTGCCAAAGCATCATCATTTCATTTGGTCAGAACTGCCCACTTTCAGAATTTCTGACAGTACAACTCAGCGTCCTCAAGCCCCTGATTTAATGCCAACAAGGTTTTTTCAGCTTGATCAGTGACATTAGGTTCATCGTACAATAACCCCAGAGCCAGAAAAAATGCATCAACATTACTCAAAACAGGTTCCCCAGGTGTCAGGGAAAAAGCCCAATCCTGAGGATCGCCGCGCAGGAGAGAGATGACAATTTGAACCTGCTGTGCTGCATTCCCTGAGGACTTAGGTTTTAAGGCAAAAAAACAACTTACAGTTATTTTTGAAATTGAGAAATTTAGCTCGATCCCCCAAAAACAAATCTGGCATGGGATCCTAGGCTCCACAACCGGCAACCCTGCAAGATAGGTATCAATACTCCGAACTTCAGTGGCAAGCTGATCCACATGGCCAGACAACTGTGTATGAAGAAAAAAAAATCCTCCAACAAACAGGAAAAAAAAAAATCTCTGACAACTTTTTTCTTACCACACTATTTTTCCCTTCTGTGAGTACCATATAATTTTCAGTTTGGCCGGTGATACTGTTATGTTTTGGTAGCTGAAGAGAGCAGGCAAAAACGGCAATACACCAGAGAGGTTGGAATCTACTGGATTGCAGTACCCTGACTAACCACCACAACTAAAGGCAGCCGTGGAGCATTCCTATGTTGGTCCTAGACGCCTCGTCACAGCCTGAGAGGCTAACTACACCTAAAAATAGAAAGAGGAAAGCTATCTGCCCCGGAGCAGATCCCCAAAGAACATAGGAAGCCCCCAAACATGTAATGGCGGTTAGACAAGAGGAAATACAGACACAGACAGAAAATAGTATGAGTAAACGCTGGGGCCCAATCTGCATAGACAGAAAAGGATAGGAAGGATACTTACTGCAATCCCAAAAAAACCCTAAAAAAAGCCAACGCTACTAATTGCAAAAACACCTGAGATCACACGACCTCTACCACCTAAATTAGTTCTCTGGTGTAACAAAACTAAGCCGCAGCCACTGAAAAAACTGGAAAAGGCAAATGAACAAATAACAGTGGCTCCAGAGGAACCGAGAGGAGCCCAAGCCCCCCGGGGAGGGGAACCTGGCCAACCTCACAGAAATGCAGAGAAATATGCAAATGGCAAGCACAAAAACTAAAAACAGAAAATATCTTATCTGAGAGCAGGAGAAGAGGCAAGACTCAGCAAGCTTCCAAGAGAACCAGTAAACAACGTTGAGACAAGAACAATTGATCACCGGCAACCATGATGGGGAAACCTCCCTTATATCCAGCCAGTTTGTGATTCCTGATTGCCAATCCTCATTGAATGGTTCAGTACCGTTTGTAACCACCAGAGGGTGCTTCTGCTCAGAATTCATTTCTAAAACATTCATAACAGCGTTCATTTTTTCCCAAGCCGTATAGAGCTGTACGCTCCTCACACAGTACCGTGTACCGGCTGGTATCATGGACAAATACATGCTGACTATCTGTGTGTGACTCCGGAAATATATAAGGAGATTTACAATTTTTTCACTACACTATACACACATGGTATCTGGTGATACAGTACCCATTTTCTGCTTTTTATATTCAGGTCAAATCCATACTGAGCCTGTGAACGTCTGTCTGTTACTCCGGAAATCTATACGGAGATTTACAATTACCCCTACACTGTACACGCCTGGTATCTTCTGATACATTACCCTTTTTCTTCTTTTTATATTCTGGCATAATCCATACTGAGCCTGTGAGCATCTGACTGTTACTCCGGAAATATATACGGAGATTTACAATTACCCCTAGACTGTAGACAGCTGTACGCTTGTGATACAGTACCCTTTTTGGCAGAATGTCCTCCTCCACCCACCACTGTCAGTGCAACATTGACACCTGGAACATAGGCCCACATGCGTGATTATGTCTTGTGAATCTACTTTTTATATTCTGGTCTAATCCATACTGAGCCTGTGAGCGTCAGTCTGTTACTCCAGAAATATATACGGAGATTTGCAATTACCCCTAGACTGCATCCAGCTGTTATCTTCTGATACATTACCCTTTTTCAGCTTTTTATATTCTTGTCTAATCCATACTG
This sequence comes from Oophaga sylvatica, assembly GCA_033576555.1. Classification (NCBI taxonomy): domain Eukaryota; kingdom Metazoa; phylum Chordata; class Amphibia; order Anura; family Dendrobatidae; genus Oophaga; species Oophaga sylvatica. The sequence continues at coordinate 892,184,426 of JARQOD010000001.1, read as the reverse complement.
ATCCTGAGAGCGTCTGTGTGTTTCTCCGGAAATATATACGGAGATTTACAATATTTTCACTATACTATATATACCTGGTATCTGGTGATACAGTACCCTTTTTCAGCTTTTTATATTCTTGTCTAATCCATACTGAGCCTGAGAGCGTCTGTGTGTGACTCCTGAAATGTATACGGAGATTTACAATTACCCCTAGACTGTATACAGCTGTACGCTTGTGATACAGTACCCTTTTTCAGCTTTTTATGATCTTGTCTAATCCATACTGAGCCTGAGAGCGTCTGTGAGTGACTCATGAAATATATAGGAGATTTACAATTACCCCAAGACTGCATACAGCTGTACGCTTGTCTTACAGTACCCTTTTCCAGCTTTTTATATTCTTGTCTAATCCATACCGAGCCTGTGAGTTTCTGTTACTCTGGAAATATATACAGAGATTTAAAATTAGCTCAGCACTGTATACAGTTGTAAGCTTGTGATACAGTACCCTTTTTCATCTTTTTATATTCTGGTCTAATCCATATTGAGCCTGTGAGCATCTGTCTGTTACTCAGGAAATATAAACGGAGATTTAAAATTACCCAACACTGTATACAGCTGTACGCTTGTGGTACAGTACACTTTTCTGCTTTTTATATTCTGGTCAAATCCATATTGAGTCTGTGAGCGTCTGTCTGTTACTCCTGAAATATATACGGAGATTTACAATTATCCTTAGACTGTATACAGCTGTACGCTTCTGATACAGTACCATATATCTGCTGGTATTTTGGGTACATTTTCCCAAAAATGAGGAAGTATGGTGGAAGAGGCAGCGGACGTGGGCGTGTGGGGCCAGCTGGTACTGATGGTGGTGGTGGTGCATCTGCTGGTAGTGCCAAAAGCACAATAGCACCTAAGGCAGAAGGTGTTGAGCCGGCGTCATGATCTGGCTCAAGAAGGCCTGGAAGCTTCCCTTTTCTGGGAGTAGGTAAACCACTTTTAAAGCCGGAGCATCAGGAACAGGTTTTGGCTTACATTGCCGAAACAGCCTCCAGCTCTATCGCCTCCTCCTCTGAAGTTTCAAAAAATGCTAGCACTGAGTCGTCAGTGCAGACTCCTGGTCAGGAACAACATCTTTCCTTGAGTCCTTCACCCCCACCAAAAGTGAAGGATGCGGCAGGCCACATTTCAGATTACTCCATGGAGCTCTTTTCACATACCAGGCCTAAGTTATCAAGTGAAATCCTGAATTCCCCAGTCCAAGATGAATATGATACAGTGCACTGATGCACAACCGGTGCTATATGATTCTGCTGGTACATTCACCCAGAGCACTGCATTGCCCTCGCAGTCTACTGAGCCAGATTCTGACCCTGATGAAACTCAGGTGCCCCTTCCCGCAAACTATACCACCTTACACAGTGACACAGCTCACCCTATCAGACACTCTGAGTAGGACAAGAAAGTACTCATCCTCTCATCCACGTACACTGGCTTTGAACGCCTACATTGCCAAACTGATCTCATTAGAGATGATGCCTTTCCGTTTGGTTGAAAGCGCAGCTTTCCGAGAGCTCATGGCCTACACTGTTCCATGCTATGACCTACCCAGTCGGCATTTCTTTTCTAGAAAAGCCATCCCTGCCCTCCACCTGCATGTGAAAGACCGCATTGTCCATGCACTCAAACAATCAGTGAGTGGAAAGGTGCACCTCACAACAGATGCATGGGCTAGTAGGCATGGCCAGGGCCGTTACGTGTCCATCGCTGCGCACTGGGTAAATGTGGTGGATGCAGGGTCCACAGGGGACAGCGGCGGTTGGACAGTGCTGCCTAGCCCATGGTATAGGCAACAGTTGGCTGTAGGCATTTGACCCTCCTCCTCCAGAAGCGAAAGCTCGTCGACAGAGTGCAGTCGCACGAGCATTCCATCCGCAGCTGCCTGTGTTGCACATGAGGTGTCCCACTATCGATCAGCTAGTGGTAAGCGTCAGCAGGCTGTTTTAAAGATGATGTCTTTGGGCGACAACAGACACCGCGGAGGTACTGGCCGACTACTTGCAGCGAGAAACTGAGTCATGGCTGGGCAGAATACATCTTGCGCCAGGCAAGGTAGTCAGTGATAATGGCCGTAATTTTGTGGCGGCCATAGCCCTGGCAAAACTCAGACAAATACCTTGCCTGGCTCACACCTTGAACCTGGTGGTACAGTGCTTCCTAAATAATTATCCGGAGTTAACAGCCCTGCTTCATAAGGTGCGAAGACTGTGCTCGCACATCCATCACTCGCCCGTAGACTCCAGTCGTATGCAGAGGCTGCAGCGTTTGCTCCACCTCCCCAAGCACCGCCTAATCATAGCCGTTGCAACAAGGTGGAACTCCACCATGCACATGGTTGAGAGGCTGTGCGAACAGAGGCAGGCTGTAATGCATTTGTGGGAGGATACACGGGCAGGCAGTTTGAGGGCAGACATGGAGTTGTCGGGTGTGTAGTGGTCAAAGCTGAAAGACCTCTGTAAAGCCCTTCAGTGTTTTGAGGAATGCACACGGCTGGTAAGCGCAGACGATGCCATCATAAGCATGAGCATTCCACTTATGCGTCTGCTCATGAAAACTTTGACGTACATTAAGGATCAGGCGTCTGCAGCGGAGGAGGAAGAGGAGGAGGAGAGAAGCCTTGATGACAGTCAGGCATTGTCTGCTCAAAGAACTGTCCTGGATGAGGTGAAGGAAGAAGAGGAAGAGGAGGAGGATGAGGGTGATGATTATTTTGGGGAGGAGGATGCTTCTCAGGGGCAAGAGAAAATGTTGACTTGCCAAGGTCAGGTACAGGGTTTGTGCGTGACTGGAGGGATTTGGAATTGGCAGATAGTGCTCCTTCACCCACCACTGTCAGTGCATCATTGACACCTGGAACATTGGCCCACATGTGTGATTATGTCTTGCGGATCTTAAAAAGGGACCCCCGCTTTGCCTAAATTATGAAGGATGTCGACTACTGGCTGGCCAGCGTCCTCGATCCACGCTATAAAGGCAAATTACCAAACATCATGCTGCAAGAGAACCTAGAGCTAATATTGGCGAACAAGCAACTCTGGTAAAGATGCAGGTTTTACCATGAGCCGTACTGGGCCAAATGGAAGAGGTGTTCATGGTTCACATAGCCGAAGTGGCGTTGGAGACAGGGGTTTTGTGACCATGTTGTGGACTGATTTCTCAAGTAACGCTCACAAGACTAGTAATACTGAATCGATTGCAACATACAGGAGACAGCAGTTGTCAACTATGGTTCAAAATTACCTCTCCTCCCCTATCGATGTTCTCACTCACAGTTCATTCCCCTTTGACAACTGGGCCTGTAAACTGGACACCTGGCCTGAATTGGCACAATATGCCTTACAGGAACTTGCTTGCCCTGCTGGTAGTGTGCTATCAGAAAGAGTCTTCAGTGCTGCTGGATCAATCCTGACAGAAAGAAGGACCCGGCTGTCGACCCAAAATGTTGGTGATCTCACCTTCATTAAAATGAACCATGCCTGGGTTTCAAAGGATTTTATCCCACCTTCCCCTGATGACACATAGGTTGCCAGCAAAATGGCTCGCTTTGTCTTCCTGTTCCTCCGACTTCTCCAATTCCTCCATTTGCAGCTGCTGAACGTCCAGCCTACAACCCAACATATGCCAGTTTTTCCACCTCCCTAACTGTGCTGTACCCCCCTCCAGGGACGACGTCAGCACCTGGCGCACCCGGACAAGTGGCGGTGCCCTGAGCAGGTGGGAGAGCCCACTCGTGAGCGTCGGCAATGGCACACAGCCCCTCATAGTACGCCGCTGTCTCTGACGGTGGGGGAGTCCACTCGCCGTCAGAGACACTGGCGTACTATGAAGGGCCCTGTGTCAGTGCCGTTGCCCACGAGTGGGCTCCCCCTGCTTGCTCAGGGCCCCAGCACTTGCAATACTTACCTCTCCCTGCTCCACCGCTGTGACGTCTTCCGCATTTCCTGACAGTGACATTCAGGTCAGAGAGCGCGATGACGTCACGTCTGTACGCCCTCTGCCTGAACAGTCCAAGTGCAGAGAGCTGGAAGATGGCGATACTGAGGAGTCCAGAGTAGAGCAGTGCCCAGCGAGGAGAGGTATTTCATTTTTTTAATGTTTGGATCAATATATGGGGAGCATTATACACTGGAGAATTATATATGGGGCACATTAAATATGGAGCATTATATAGGCCCATCATATACTGGAGCATCATCCATGGGGCCATTATGTACTGGAGCATCATATGGGGCCCATTATATATGGAGCACTATATAGGCCAATCATACACTGGAGCATCATCCATGGGGTCCATCATACACTCGAGCATTATAAATGTGGCCCATCATACACTGGAGCATCATATACGGACCCCATTATACACTGGAGCATTATAAATGGGGCCCATTATATATGTAGCATTATATAGGCCCATCATATACTGGAGCATCATATGGTGCCCATTTTATATGGAGCATTATATAGGCCCATCATACACTCGAGCATTATAAATGTGGCCCATCATACACTGGAGCATCATACACGGGGCACATTATACACTGGAGCATTAGAAATGGGGCCCATTATAAATGGAGAATTATATAGGGCCATCATACACAGGAGCATCATGCATGGGGCCCATCATACACTGGAGCATTATAAATGTGGCCCATCATACACTGGAGCATCATATGCGGGGCCCATTATACACTGGAGCATTATAAATGGGGCCCATTATATATGGAGCATTATACACTGTTTGCATAATTATTAGGCAAGTTGTATTTGAGAGGATTCTTTTTAATATTGAACAACTATGTTCTCAATCAACCCAAAAGACTCATAAATATCAAAGCTTAAGATTTTTGTAAGTTGGAGTGGGGTTTTTTTTATTTGGCTATCTTAGGAGGATATTATTGTGCAGAATTATTTGGCAACTTAATAAAAACCAAATATATACCCATCTCACTTGTTTATTTTCACCAGTTAAAGCAATATAACAACACAAAATTTAGAAATAAACATTTCTGACATTCAAAAACCAAAAAAAAAAAAATCAGTGACCAACATAGCCACCTTACTTTACGATGACACTCAAAAGCCTACCATCCATAGATTCTGTCAGTTGCTTGATCTGTTTACGATCAACATTGCGTGCAGCAGCCACCACAGCCTCCCAGACACTGTTCAGAGAGGTGTAATGTTTTCCCTCCCTGTAGATCTCACATTTTATGAGGGACCACAGGTTCTCTATGGGGTTCAGATCAGGTGAACAAGGGGGCCATGTCATTTTTTTTCTTCTTTTAGACCTTTACCGGGCAGCCACACTGTGGAGTATTTGGATGCATGTGATGGAGCATTGTCCTGCATGAAAATCATGTTTTTCTTGAATGATACCGACTTCTTCCTGTACCACTGCTTGAAGAAGGTGTCTTCCAGAAACTGGCAGTAGGTCTGGGAGTTGAGCTTCACTCCATCCTCAACCCGAAAAGGTCCCACAAGTTCATCTTTGATGATACCAGCCCATACCAGAACCCCACCTTCACCTTGCTGGAGTCTGAGTCGGAGTGGAGCACTCTGCCCTTTACTGATCCAGCCTCGGGCCCATCCATCTGGACCATCAAGAGTCACTCTCATTTCATCAGTCCATAAAACCTTAGAAAAATCAGTCTTAACATATTTCTTGGCCCAGTCTTGACGTTTTATCTTATGTTTCTTGTTCAAAGGTGGTCGTTTTTCAGCCTTCCTTACCTTGGCCAAGTCCCTGAGTATGGCACACCTTGTGCTTTTTGATACTCCACTAACGTTGCTGTTCTGAAATATGGCAAAACTGGTGGTAAATGGCATCTTGGCAGCTTCACGCTTGATTTTCCTCAATTCATGGGCAGTTATTTTGAAGCCTTTTTTTATCAACACGCTTCTTGCGACCCTGTTGGCTATTTGCCATGAAACGATTGAATGTTCAGTGATCACGCTTCAAAAGTTTGGCAATTTCAAGACTGCTGCATCCCTCTGCAAGACATCTCACAATTTTTGACTTTTCAGAGTCCGTCAAATCTCTCTTCTGACCCATTTTGCAAAAGGAAAGGAAGTTGCCTAATAATTAAGCACACCTTATATAGGGTGTTGATGTCATTAGATTACACCCCTCCTCATTACAGAGATGCAAATCACCTGATTTACATAATTGGCAGTTGGCTTTCAAGCCTATACAGCTTGGAGTAGGACAACATGTATAAAAAGGATGATGTGATCAAAATACTCATCTGCCTAATAATTCTGCACACAGTGTATAGGCACATCATACACTGGAGCATCATCCATGGGGCCCATCATATACTGCAGCATCATATGGGGCCCATTATATATGGAGCACTATATAGGCCCATCATACACTGGAGCATCATCCATGGCGCCCATCATATACTGGAGCATCATATGGGGTTCATTATTTATGGGGCATCATATAGGGTATGGAGCATCATATGGAGCACATATGGGGCCTATTCTGTATGGAGCATTATATGGAGCCCATTCTGTATGTAGCAATATATGGGACCCATCATATACTGTATGGAGCTTTATATGCGACTCATTATACTGTATGGAGCAATATGTGGGGCTCATTCTATTCTATGGGGACAGTCCTATACTGTATGGCACATTATATGGGGACCATCATATACTGTAGCATTATGTGGAGCTCATCATATACTGTATGGAACATTATATGGGGCCAATTATTCTGTATGGAGCAATATATGGGGCTCATTATTCTGTATGGCGCACTATGTGGTGGCCATAATACTGTATGGAGGAATATACTGTCCAGTTTTTGAGCTATTGTAGAATTTAAAATAGATATCAGTCATGTAATGCAAGAAGTGAAGTATTTGTCATTGTACTATACCTATATTTCTGTGCCGTATCGGGGCATCATCAATTGTGGTATGTGTTAAAGGGGCCCACTGACACTCTTTCACCTGGGGCACACGAAAACCTGGAGCCAGCCCTACCCCCCCCACAACTTTAGCCAAATAACCCCCAGTTTTCAATGCGTAACTATTATTATATAGTTAATTAAGTTTGACAAGCTTAAGTAATAAGAATTGATGTCGTTGGCATTGAATTAGAAAGGGCGAGAGGCTAGCACTCAACAAGATGGGTGGTGCAGGTGAACGAGATCAAAGATCTCCAAAATCAAATACTGTCAAATAACACCGCACTCAGGATTATGCTTCAAAGTGAAAAAAATATTTTATTGTTCAATGTCCTAATGTGAAAAACGACAAGCAATATTAACGTTTCGGCCACAGCCTGGCCTTGATCACAATGTCGCCCACTTGCAGAGTCATGTGATATTGAGAATACAGTATATCCTGAGTGCGGTGTTATTTGACAGTAGTTGGCATTGAATTGGCACTGTAGGTGTGTTTACTATCCTCCACTCCCTGCCGACTTTGATTCCCCAATTGACTTGCATTGGGTTTCGTGCGTCAGTCGGAGCTCCAATTTTTCCTGATAGTCCCTCCACATGCACACAACATCAGATGTTAAACTTGCTCCACATAGTCCTGAGCCTACACCCTGATTTATATGCTCCAAACAAAAAAACGGAAGCTTTACTACCATAAAATGATGAATTGTAGTCCCAAATATGTAAAAATAGACATTTTAAATATAAGCGCATCTATGCACATCACGACTACAAATGCAACCAAAAAAGTCTACATAGGGTATAGGGGTTCAAATGAATGCATACAAATACATTTCAGAATCCATTAATGCTTCCTAAGGAACGGTATGTACACCTGTAATATAGTGCAGACAATTTTTGTAGGACTAGTCATCATCATCATTACTTATATGTGACAGTAAAAAATACACTCATTGAGGACAACTCTTAGTTCACCCCCCATATATTAAAGGTCCAGCATCTAATCCTGATCATAAGGCGCAATAATCATGCATAACCTATTAAAAGTGCATCGTGCATAGTAAAAATAGCAATGTATACCTGCAAGTGCAGGTGAAACTACGCCAACGGATAGAAAATGTATATGCTATCTAGGTATCACAGTGCATAGCAACTGATGGCGAATGTCGATATAATACTGTACCTCAATAAAGGCTTCGGCACCTCTCACGCGCGTTTCGCTTGTAGCTTCTTCAAGAGGGGACATGCGTGTATGGTTGCTCATAGGTGCATGTTAAGAGAATCAGTCACGATGGCGGCTTTGTAGCGGTGCTACCGCTAACGAAAGCTGCGCAACGTCACTGCAAGTCAGCGTCATATGACGCCCAGCCGCTCCCCTACTCGACGCGTCAGAGCAGGAAGCCAGTCTTGGCGGCAAAACAGACGCGCAAGCATACACGCACTTCCCCTCTTCAACAAGCTACAAGTGAACCACGCGTGAGAGATGCCGCAGCCTTTATTGAGGTAGAGTATTATATTGCCATTCGCCATCAGTCGCTATGCACTCTGATACATAGATAGCATATACCTTTTCTATCCGTTGGCGTTATTTCACCTGCACTTGCAGGCATACATAGCAATTTGCATAATGCACAATGCACTTTTTCTAGGTTATGCATGATTATTGCGCCATATTACCAGGATTACATGCTGGACCTTTAATATATGGGGTGTGAACTAAGAGTTGTCCACAATGAGTGTATTTTTTACTGTCACATATAAGTTATAATGATGATGATGACTAGTCCTACATACATTGTCTGCACTATATTACAGGTGTACATACCGTTCCTTAGGTTGCCAAGTATAAGTAATACGAATTGATGTCGTTGGCATTGAAATGGGCACTGTAGGTGTGTTTACTGTCCTCCACTCCCTGCCGACTTTGATTCCCCAATTGACTTGCATTGGGTTTCGTGCGTCAGTCGGAGCTCCAATTTTTCCTGATAGTCCCTCCACATGCACACAACATCAGATGTTAAACTTGCTCCACATAGGCCTGAGCCTACACCTTGATTTATATGCTCCAGACAAGAAAAACTGAAGCTTTACTACCATAAAATGATGAATTGTAGTCCCAAATATGTAAAAATAGACATTTTAAATATAAGCGCATCTATGCACATCGCGACTACAAATGCAACCAAAAAAGTCTACATAGGGTATAGGGTTCAAATGAATGCATACAAATACATTTCAGAATCCATTAATGCTTCCTAAGGAACGGTATGTACACCTGTAATATAGTGCAGACAATTTTTGTAGGACTAGTCATCATCATCATTACTTATATGTGACAGTAAAAAATACACTCATTGAGGACAACTCTTAGTTACACCCCCATATATTAAAGGTCCAGCATCTAATCCTGATCATAAGGCGCAATAATCATGCATAACCTATTAAAAGTGCATCGTGCATAGTAAAAATAGCAATGTATACCTGCAAGTGCAGGTGAAACTACGCCAACGGATAGAAAATGTATATGCTATCTAGGTATCACAGTGCATAGCAACTGATGGCGAATGTCGATATAATACTGTACCTCAATAAAGGCTTCGGCACCTCTCACGCGCGTTTCGCTTGTAGCTTCTTCAAGAGGGGACATGCGTGTATGGTTGCTCATAGGTGCATGTTAAGAGAATCAGTCACGATGGCGGCTTTGTAGCGGTGCTACCGCTAACGAAAGCTGCGCAACGTCACTGCAAGTCAGCGTCATATGACGCCCAGCCGCTCCCCTACTCGACCGTCAGAGCAGGAAGCCAGTCTTGGCGGCAAAACAGACGCGCAAGCATACACGCACTTCCCCTCTTCAACAAGCTACAAGTGAACCACGCGTGAGAGATGCCGCAGCCTTTATTGAGGTAGAGTATTATATTGCCATTCGCCATCAGTCGCTATGCACTCTGATACATAGATAGCATATACCTTTTCTATCCGTTGGCGTTATTTCACCTGCACTTGCAGGCATACATAGCAATTTGCATAATGCACAATGCACTTTTTCTAGGTTATGCATGATTATTGCGCCATATTACCAGGATTACATGCTGGACCTTTAATATATGGGGTGTGAACTAAGAGTTGTCCACAATGAGTGTATTTTTTACTGTCACATATAAGTTATAATGATGATGATGACTAGTCCTACATACATTGTCTGCACTATATTACAGGTGTACATACCGTTCCTTAGGTTGCCAAGTATAAGTAATACGAATTGATGTCGTTGGCATTGAAATGGGCACTGTAGGTGTGTTTACTGTCCTCCACTCCCTGCCGACTTTGATTCCCCAATTGACTTGCATTGGGTTTCGTGCGTCAGTCGGAGCTCCAATTTTTCCTGATAGTCCCTCCACATGCACACAACATCAGATGTTAAACTTGCTCCACATAGGCCTGAGCCTACACCTTGATTTATATGCTCCAGACAAGAAAAACTGAAGCTTTACTACCATAAAATGATGAATTGTAGTCCCAAATATGTAAAAATAGACATTTTAAATATAAGCGCATCTATGCACATCGCGACTACAAATGCAACCAAAAAAGTCTACATAGGGTATAGGGGTTCAAATGAATGCATACAAGTACATTTCAGAATCCATTAATGCTGCCTAAGGAACGGTATGTACACCTGTAATATAGTGCAGACAATTTTTGTAGGACTAGTCATCATCATCATTACTTATATGTGACAGTAAAAAATACACTCATTGAGGACAACTCTTAGTTCACCCCCCATATATTAAAGGTCCAGCATCTAATCCTGATAATAAGGCGCAATAATCATGCATAACCTATAAAAAGTGCATTGTGCATAGTAAAAATAGCAATGTATACCTGCAAGTGCCTGTGAAACTACGCCAACGGATAGAAAAGGTATATGCTATCTAGGTATCACAGTGCATAGCGACTGATGGCGAATGTCGATATAATACTGTACCTCAATAAGGCCTCTTTCACATTTCCGGCGGGCGCCTAGTGGCGCCCCCGGCATTTTGCCGCAGCGCCGCATCTGAAAATCTGATGCGCCGCATGCGGCTTTTTTCGCATTGACATGCATTAGCGCCGAATGGCGCCGCATGTCAATGCGCTGCATGCGGTTTTGTCCGGATGCGACGCAAATGTACATTGCGGCATCCGGAAAAAACGCTGCATGTAACGTTTTTTGTTTTTGCCGGATGGTTTCTTATCTCTCCAAGCATCAGAAACCATCCGGCAAAAAAACGCATTTTGGCCGCCGGAAGTGTGAAAGGTTTTCACATGCGGCGCTGCGGCAAAATGCCGGGGGCGCCGCCAGGCGCCCGTCGGAAATGTGAAAGAGGCCTAAAGGCTGCGGCACCTCTCACGCGCGTTTCACTTGTAGCTTCTTCAAGAGGGGACGTGCGTGTATGGTTGCTCATAGGTGCATGTTTAGGGAATCAGTCACGATGGCGGCTTTGTAGTGGTGCTACCGCTGACGAACGCTGCGCAACGTCACTGCAAGTCAGCGTCATATGACGCCCAGCTGCTCCCCTACTCGACGCGTCAGAGCAGGAAGCCAGTCTTGGCGGCAAAACAGACTCGCAAGCATACACGCACTTCCCCTCTTCAACAAGCTACAAGCGAACCACGCGTGAGGGGTGCCGCAGCCTTTATTGAGGTAGAGTATTATATCGCCATTCGCCATCAGTCGCTATGCACTCTGATACATAGATAGCATATACCTTTTCTATCCGTTGGCGTTGTTTCACCTGCACTTGCAGGCATACATAGCAATTTGCACTATGCACGATGCACTTTTTCTACGTTATGCATGATTATTGCGCCATATTATCAGGATTACATGCTGGACCTTTAATATATGGGGTGTGAACTAAGAGTTGTCCACAATGAGTGTATTTTTTACTGTCACATATAAGTTATAATGATGATGATGACTAGTCCTACATACACTGTCTGCACTATATTACAGGTGTACATACCGTTCCTTAGGCAGCATTAATGGATTATGAAATGCACTTGTATGCATTCATTTCAACCCCTATACCCTATGTTGGCTTTTTTGGTTGCTTTTGTGGTCGTCATGTGCATATATGTGCTTATATTTTAAATGTCTATATTTAAATATTTTTTAAGTTAAATTCCTCATTTTATGGTAGTAAAGCTTACGTTTCTCTTGCTTGGAGTATATACATTTTGAAGTGCCACGGAACTAGGCAACTACTCTATATGTGATTTCTACACCCTGACTGACCCTGGGCTCCAACACTGCCAGTTGCTGCTCAAGTGCTGTATGCACAGAGAAAAACACTAGCTCCTGTGTTAGTGGGGTTCAAGTAACGCCTGCTGATCCCCTGCTGTGTGTCCGGCAATAAGTCCTGCTCCCTCCTAATTCAAGTTACATCAGATAAAATACTTGCTCCAATTAGGCCTCAGCCTACACCCTGATTGACCCTGGGCTCCAACACCGCCAGTTGCTGCTCAGAAGTGCTGTATGCACAGAGAAAAACACTAGCTCCTGCGTTTGTGGGGTTCAGTAACGCCTGCTGATCCCCTGCTGTGTGTCCGGCAATAAGTCCTGCTCCCTCCAAATTCAAGTTACATCAGATAAAATACTTGCTCCAATTAGGCCTCAGCCTACACCCTGATTGACCCTGGGCTCCAACACCGCCAGTTGCTGCTCTGAAGTGCTGTATGCACAGAGAAAAACACAAGCTCCTGTGTTTGTGGGGTTCAGTAACGCCTGCCTATCCCCTGCTGTGTGTCCGGCAATAATTCCTGCTCCCTCCAAATTCAAGTTACATCCGATAAAATGCTTGCTCCAATTAGGCCTCAGCCTACACCCTGATTGAGCCTGGGCTCCAACACTGCCAGTTGCTGCTCGGAAGTGCCATCTGCACAGTCAACATATGCTCCTGTGTTATTGGGGTTCAGTAATGTCAGCTGATCCCCAGCTGTGTAGCTGGCAAGTTTTCCTGCTCTGTCCTCACTCACACAAATCCAGATTTTAAACTTGTTCCAATTTGGCCTCTGCCTCCACTCTGTTTCTACTCTCATCCCTGGGTTTCAACACTGCCAGTTGCTGCTCGGAAGTGCCGTCTGCACAGTCAACATATGATCCTGTGTTATTGGGGTTCAGTAATGTCAGCTGATCCCCAGCTGTGTAGCTGGCAAGTTTTCCTGCTCTGTCCACACTCACACAAATCCAGATTTTAAACTTGTTCCAATTTGTCCTCTGCCTCCACTCTGTTTCTACTCTCATCCCTGGGCTCCAACACTGCCAGTTGCTGCTCGGAAGTGCCGTCTGCACAGTCAATATATGCTCCTGTGTTATTGGGGTTCAGTAATGTCAGCTGATCCCCAGCTGTGTAGCTGGCAAGTTTTCCTGCTCTATCCACACTCACACAAATCCAGATTTTAAACTTGTTCCAATTTTTCCTCTGCCTCCACTCTGTTTCTACTCTCATCCCTGGGCTCCAACACTGCCAGTTGCTGCTCGGAAGTGCCGTCTGCACAGTCAACATATGCTCCTGTGCTATTGGGGTTCAGTAATGTCAGCTGATCCCCAGCTGTGTAGCTGGCAAGTTTTCCTGCTCTGTCCACACTCACACAAATCCAGATTTTAAACTTGTTCCAATTTGTCCTCTGCCTCCACTCTGTTTCTACTCTCATCCCTGGGCTCCAACACTGCCAGTTGCTGCTCGGAAGTGCCGTCTGCACAGTCAACATATGCTCCTGTGTTATTGGGGTTCAGTAATGTCAGCTGATCCCCAGCTGTGTAGCTGGCAAGTTTTCCTGCTCTGTCCACACTCACACAAATCTAGATTTTAAACTTGTTCCAATTTGTCCTCTGCCTCCACTCTGTTTCTACTCTCATCCCTGGGCTCCAACACTGCCAGTTGCTGCTCGGAAGTGCCATCTGCACAATCAACATATGCTCCTGTGTTATTGGGGTTCAGTAATGTCAGCTGATCCCCAGCTGTGTAGCTGGCAAGTGTTCCTGCTCTGTCCACACTCACACAAATCCAGATTTTAAACTTGTTCCAATTTGTCCTCTGCCTCCACTCTGTTTCTACTCTCATCCCTGGGCTCCAACATTGCCAGTTGCTGCTCAGAAGTGTCTTTGGCACGGGTACTCCCTCCTGCCCAGCCAGGTTACAGCACGCCAGCTGTTTCCGGGCAGTGTCAACGTCACTTTGCCTCCAATACGTTGTCCTGTCGTGTTGCGGTCGGGTTAGCCTACTCTATAGTGCCTGCAGTTTAGGTGCTTCCTATGTGGGCTGCGGAATATGGAATTAAAGGCTGTTTCCGTAGTGCCAATAGGAAAAGCACCCCCTGTAGGACTGTGGGATTCGGTAACTGTGGCCGGCGCGCGGCCTTGCAACTTTGGTTTTCATGGGTACCTTCTGATACCCATCCGGGTTCCAGTGCCATCAGCTGGTTCTCGGCAGTGTCTTTAGCACGGGTACTCCCTCCTGCCCAGCCAGGTTACAGCACGCCAGCTGTTTCTGGGCAGTATCAACGTCACTTTGCCTCCAATACGTTTTCCTGTCGTGTTGCGGTCGGGTTAGCCGACTCTATGGTGCCTGCAGTGTAGGTGCTTCCTATGTGGGCTGCGGGATCTGGCAATAAAGGCTGTTTCCGTAGTGCCAATAGAACAAGCACCCCCTGTAGGACTGTGTGATTCGGTAACTGTGGCCGGCTCGCGGCCTTGCAACTTTGGTTTTCATGGGTACCTTATGCTACCCATCCGGGTTCCAGTACCGTCAGCTGGTTCTCGGCAGTGCCTTTGGCCTAGGTGCCTTCATCTCGGTATCCGAGTTCCAGCAACGTCTGCTGGTCCTTGTAGTGCTTTCTAACACAGGTACCTCCTGCTTAGTAACCGTGTCCCAGTACCGTCAGCTGGTCCTCGGTAGTGCCATTGGCTCTGTTCCTTCTGCTGCCACTCCGGGTTCCAGCACAGTCAGCTGGTCCTCGTTAGTTCCATTGGCTCTTGTACCTTATGCTACCCATCCGGGTTCCAGTACCGTCAGCTGGTTCTCGGCAGTGCCTTTGGCCTAAGTGCCTCCATCTCGGTATCCGAGTTCCAGAAACATCTACTGGTCCTTGGTAGTGCTTTCTAGCACAGGTACCTCCTGCTTAGTAACCGTGTCCCAGTACCGTCAGCTGGTCCTCGGTAGTGCCATTGGCTCTTGTTCCTTCTACTACCCATCCGGGTTCCAGGACAGTCAGCTGTTTCTCGGCAGTTACTCAGCCTTCTTGTACCTTCTGCTACATTTCCAAGTTGAAGATTTTTTAAATGGTTTTTGGTAATCACTCTGGATCTCCCTGACGACGACCCTGAAGATGACGACCCTGAAGACCACCCCGAAGAAGACGACGACCCCGAAGACGATGACCCTGAAGACGATGACCCTGAAGGCCACCCCGAAGAAAACGACGACCCCAAAGATGACGACCATGAAGACGACGAGCCTGAACACCATCCCAAAGAAGACCAAAAAGATTACCCAGAAGAAGATGACCAAGAGGACAAAGAACATGAAGACAACCACCAAGATACAGAACAAGAGACAGAAGACCAAGAAGCAGAAGAACAAAAAGCAGAAGAACATTAAGCATAAGACAAAAAATCAGAGCAAAAGATATGCTCTAAATTATAAGCAGAAGAAGACTAAGCAGTGTATGGGGGTGAGTCCGTTCCTCCTCTTGGTGCCCCTGGAAAATGCCTGCTGCTGCAGGCCAAACTGAACGCAGACAAATCCTGTTGTAAAGCTTTTGTGACAGCAAGAATGGAAGGTGTAATCTTCAAACTTTTAGAGCTAACAACTACAGGAATGCCTGTCACAAATAAAAATATGATGAAGAAGATGAATAGGAAGAAGATAAAGAAGTAGAATATGAAGAAGAATAATAGTTGAAGAAGAAGAATATGAAGAATGTAAAAAAAAGAATAAGAGGAAGAAGGTGAAGAAGAAGAAGATAAATAAGGTGAAGAAGTTGATGAAAAAGATGCTGCGCTGAGGATCATGAAGAAGAAAGTGTGTGGAGAAGTAAAAAAGAAGGTAGTGGAAGTAGTGATACATACAGTACAGACCAAAAGTTTGGACACACCTTCTCATTTAAAGATTTTTCTGTATTTTCATGACTATAAAAATTGAAGAATCACACTGAAGGCATCAAAACTATGAATTAACACATGTGGAATTATACATTACACTTTACAAAAAAGTGTGAAACAACTGAAAATATGTCTTATATTCTAGGTTCTTCAAAGTAGCCACCTTTTGCTTTGATTACTGCTTTGCAAGCAGAAAAGGTGAACGGCTGGACTCTACATGCCTAGTTCTCACCGTGAAGCATGGAGGAGGTGGTGTGATGGTGTGGGAGTGCTTTGCTGGTGACACTGTTGGGGATTTATTCAAAATTGAAGCGGTGAGCGGTCCAGCTCACCCCAAACCATCTCGATTAGGTTCAGGTCTGGTGACTGTGGAGGCGAGGTCATCTGGAGTAGCACCCCAACACTCTCCTTCTTGGTCAAATAGCCCTTACACAGTCTGGAGGTGTGTTTGGGATCATTGTCCTGTTGAAAAATAAATGATGGTCCTACTAAACGCAAACCGGATGGAATAGCATGCCGCTGCAAGATGCTGTAGTAGCCATTCTGGTTCAGTATGCCTTCAATTTTGAATTAATCCCCAACAGTGTCACTAGCAAAGCACCCCCACACCATCACACCACCTCCTCCATGCTTCACGGTGAGAACCAGGCATGTAGAGTCCAGCCGTTCACCTTTTCTGCGTGCAAAGCAGTAATCAAAGCAAAAGGTGGCTACTTTGAAGAACCTAGAATATAAGACATATTTTCAGTTGTTTCACACTTTTTTGTAAAGTGTAATGTATAATTTCACATGTGTTAATTCATAGTTTTGATGCCTTCAGTGTAATTCTACAATTTTCATAGCCACGAAAATACAGAAAAATCATTGAATGAGAAGGTGTGTCCAAACTTTTGGTCTGTACTGTACATATGTGCCAAAATAGAAAACAGGTTAACAACATAGTCAATTTCTTGGTAACTCCGAACGTCTTAAAAAAAAACCCATTATTCCTGCTATTCCATTTGATTGGGCTAAACCTCTGTGCCTTTAATTTCTCCTCCACCTCCCCCAATACATTCTACATTATTCTTAGTTGTTTTCCTTCATGTACAATTCACCTACAAGGAAAGAAAGGGTTTTTTTTAATTCCGATATTTTTGTCCCATTGACTTACATTGATTTCTGGTATCGGAATCGGCGATGTCTGATACTTTTTCAGTATCGGACCGATCCAATCCGATCCGATATTTTGCAATATCGGAAAGTATCACTCAACACTAATTATGACACTTAAGGCCTAGTAAGTACTTGTAGCCCTGGTGCCGAGTGAAGATCACAGGAGAGGATAATCAGTGATTGGAGTTTATCACAATTTCTGTGTTTTTGTTTGTCCACCAGTTATATGAGTATTGACCACAGGTTCTCAATGGAATTGAAATCAGGGAAGTTTCCTGGCTGTGGACCCAAAATTTCAATGTTTTGTCAGTGAATCACTTTAGTAATCACATTTGTGCTGTGACATGGTGCTCCATCGTGCTGAAAAAAAAAACTGTTAATAAAAAAAAGCTCCTGGACTGCTGGGAGAAGCTGCTCTTGGAAGATGTTCAGACACCATTCTTAATTCATGGTAGTTGTTCTTGGGCAAAATTGTAAGTATGTTAGCTCCCTTGGATTAAAACTAACACCACAGATGAATGGTATCAAGATGATTTACTGTTGGCAAGACATCAGTAGCATGCAACTTTTTTCTCTGAACATTCTTCTCATCCTTTCCAGTCCAATCCCTGTACTCCCTACACACTGACATCTTGCAATAAATGCAGAGATTGGAGTGCAGAGGACTGGGGTAAAGATATTTTCTCTGATGAAGCCTCATTCAAACTGTTTGGGACATCTGGAAGAATGATTGTTCACAGAAGAAAAGGTGAGCACTACCATGTGTCATTGTAAAAAAAAATAATCACAAAATCTTTAGTTTGTGGGGTTGCTTTTCATGCAAGGGAGTGAGCTCACACATCGATAAGAATGGTATGTAAACTTCGTCCAACGGCAACTTCTCCCAAAAATCCAGGAGCAATTTTATGACAAACAATGGTCTTTCCAGCACCACCATATCGCAAAGCAAAAGTGATAACTAAGTGGCTTAAGCCCCTGTCTCACACAGCGATCTCGCTAGCGAGATCGCTGCTTGAGTCACTAGTTTTGTGACGCAGCAGCGAGCTCACCAGCGATATCGCTGTGTGTGACATTCAGCGACGATCAGCCCCCCTGCCGGGTATCGCTGATCGTCGCTGAATGTCCTGGACATTTTTTTTATCGCTTGTCTCCCGCTGACAGGCACGCATCGCTGCGTGTGACAGGCGGGAGACCAGCTGGTACAAGTACCTGGTACCAAGGTACACAGCGGGTTTCCAGGCGCGGGGCTGTGCCTAGAAACCCGCTGTGTACCTTGGATACCAGCGCCCTGATGCAGGGAGCTGGTAACCAAGGTACACAGCGGGTTTTCAGGCACCGCGCAGCGCCTGGAAACCCGATGTGTACCTTGGTTACCAGCTCCCTGCATCAGGGCGCTGGTATCCAACGTACACTGCGGGTAACTAAGCGATGTTACCCGCAGTGTCGCTTGTATTGATCGCTGCCTGAGCTGCCTGTTTGGAAGCTCAGCAGCGATAATGTAGCGATACACCAGCGATCCTGATCGTTGTCGGGATCGCTGGTGTATCGCTATGTGAGACCCGGGCTTTAGTGAGCAAATTATTGAAATTTTGAGTCCATGGCCAGCAAAATCTATAGATCACAATCCCATTGAGAACCTTTGGTCAATCTTCAAAAAGCAGATGGATAAACAACAGCACACAAATTGTGATAACCTCCAAACACTGATTAGGCAAGAATGATTGCGATCAGTCAGTACATGCCTCAGAAGCTGATATCCAGCTGTCAGGTCGAATTGCAGAAGTCTTGAAAAATAAAGATCAACACTGTAATTATGGAGTCTTTCCATAAACTTCATGTATTGTTCATGAAATGCCAATAATTGTACTTTAGCAACCATAGAAATATCTGACTACAAGATTTAAAGATATTGAAATAGCAAACTTTGTGAAGAACAAATTTGTGTCAGTCTCAAAACTTTTGGCCATGACTGTAGATGATGCTGAGGGCTCTCCAAGCTCTATACATATTGTGAACAACTGAACATACAGGTCCTTCTCAAAAAATTAGCATATAGTGCAAAATTTCATTATTTTCCATAATGTAATGATTACAATTAAACTTTCATATATTTTAGATTCATTACACACCAACTGAAATTTGTCAGGTCTATTATTGTTTTAATACTGATGATTTTGGCATACAACTCCTGATAACCCAAAAACCTGTCTCAAAAAATTAACATATTTCAACCGTCCAATAAAATAAAAGTGTTTTTTAAAAACAAACAAAAAAACCATCAAATAATAAAGTTCAGTTATGCAAATTGCCTCTTCAAACAAAGAGGACTTGTACTCCATAGCGCCACCTATTGGAAGTAGCGATCCTACAAGTCACAATCAACCCTTTAACGAGTCTTGTAATATGACTTAGGATAAAAGCCAAATCAGAATCTCCATTTGCAGACACGGCGTTTCGGACTGTTGGTCCTCGTCAGTGCAAAGTAGGAGAGATCTGATTTGGCTAGATGAGAGGCTCTGGACTGGGGTCTGGGGGGTAAGGTTTCTCCTTGTGGAGAGTGACATACCAGCTCTGGCGTGTCGAGGTAAGGAGGCTTATTCGCCGTGCAATGCTCCTCTGGGAAATTTTAATATGCAAATTGCCTCTTCAAACAAAGAGGACTTGTACTCTATAGCGCCACCTATTGGAAGTAGCGATCCTACAAGTCACAATCAACCCTTTAACGAGTCTTGTAATATGACTTAGGATAAAAGCCAAATCAGAATCTCCATTTGCAGACACGGTGTTTCGGACTGTTGGTCCTCGTCAGTGCAAAGTAGGAGAGATCTGATTTGGCTAGATGAGAGGCTCTGGACTGGGGTCTGGGGGGTAAGGTTTCTCCTTGTGGAGAGTGACATACCAGCTCTGGCGTGTCGAGGTAAGGAGGCTTATTCGCCGTGCAATGCTCCTCTGGGAAATTTTAATATGCAAATTGCCTCTTCAAACAAAGAGGACTTGTACTCTATAGCGCCACCTATTGGAAGTAGCGATCCTACAAGTCACAATCAACCCTTTAACGAGTCTTGTAATATGACTTAGGATAAAAGCCAAATCAGAATCTCCATTTGCAGACACGGTGTTTCGGACTGTTGGTCCTCGTCAGTGCAAAGTAGGAGAGATCTGATTTGGCTAGATGAGAGGCTCTGGACTGGGGTCTGGGGGGTAAGGTTTCTCCTTGTGGAGAGTGACATACCAGCTCTGGCGTGTCGAGGTAAGGAGGCTTATTCGCCGTGCAATGCTCCTCTGAGAAATTTTAATATGCAAATTGCCTCTTCAAACAAAGAGGACTTGTACTCTATAGCGCCACCTATTGGAAGTAGCGATCCTACAAGTCACAATCAACCCTTTAACGAGTCTTGTAATATGACTTAGGATAAAAGCCAAATCAGAATCTCCATTTGCAGACACGGTGTTTCGGACTGTTGGTCCTCGTCAGTGCAAAGTAGGAGAGATCTGATTTGGCTAGATGAGAGGCTCTGGACTGGGGTCTGGGGGGTAAGGTTTCTCCTTGTGGAGAGTGACATACCAGCTCTGGCGTGTCGAGGTAAGGAGGCTTATTCGCCGTGCAATGCTCCTCTGGGAAATTTTAATATGCAAATTGCCTCTTCAAACAAAGAGGACTTGTACTCTATAGCGCCACCTATTGGAAGTAGCGATCCTACAAGTCACAATCAACCCTTTAACGAGTCTTGTAATATGACTTAGGATAAAAGCCAAATCAGAATCTCCATTTGCAGACACAGTGTTTCGGTTCAGTTATGCACTCAATACTTGGTCTGGAATCCTTTTGCAGAAATAACTGCTTCATTGCGGCGTGGCATGGAGGCAATCAGCCTGTGACACTGCTGAGGTGTTATGGAGGCCCAGGATGCTTCGATAGCGGCCTTAAGCTCATCCAGAGTGTTGGGTCTTGCGTCTATCAACTTTCTCTTCACAATATCCCACAGATTCTCTATGGGGTTCAGGTCAGGAGAGTTGGCAGGCCAATTGAGCACAGTAATACCATGGTCAGTAAACCATTTACCAGTGGTTTTGGCACTGTGAGCAGGTGCCAGGTCGTGCTGAAAAATGAAATCTTCATCTCCATAAAGCATTTCAGCCGATGGAAGCATGAAGTGCTCCAAAATCTCCTGATAGCTAGCTGCATTGACCCTGCCCTTGATGAAACACAGTGGACCAACACCAGCAGCTGACATGGCACCCCACACCATCACTGACTGTGGGTACTTGACACTGGACTTCAGGCATTTTGGCATTTCCTTCTCCCCAGTCTTCCTCCAGACTCTGGCACCTTGATTTCCGAATGACATGCAAAATTTGCTTTCATCAGAAAAAAGTACTTGGGACCACTTAGCAACAGTCCAGTGCTGCTTCTCTGTAGCCCAGGTCAGGCGCTTCTGCCGCTGTTTATGGTTCAAAAGTGGCTTTACCTGGGGAATGCGGCACCTGTAGCCCATTTCCTGCACACGCCTGTGCACGGTGGCTCTGGATGTTTCTACACCAGACTCAGTCCACTGCTTCCTCAGGTCCCCCAAGGTCTGGAATCGGTCCTTCTCCACAATCTTCCTCAAGGTCCGGTCACCTCTTCTCGTTGTACAGCGTTTTCTGCCACATTGTTTCCTTCCAACAGACTTCCCATTGAGGTGCCTTGATACAGCATTCTGGGAACAGCCTATTTGTTGAGAAATTTCTTTCTGGGTCTTACCCTCTTGCTTGAGGGTGTCAATGATGGCCTTCTTGACATCAGTAAGGTCTCTAGTCTTACCCATGATGGGGGTTTTGAGTAATGAACCAGGCAGGGAGTTTTTAAAAGCCTCAGGAATCTTTTGCATGTGTTTAGAGTTAATTAGTTGATTCAGAAGATTAGGGTAATAGGTCGTTTAGAGAACCTTTTCTTGATATGCTAATTTTTTGAGACAGGTTTTTTGGGTTATCAGGAGTTGTATGCCAAAATCATCAGTATTAAAACAATAAAAGACCTGACAAATTTCAGTTGGTGTGTAATGAATCTAAAATATATGAAAGTTTAATTGTAATCATTACATTATGGAAAATAATGAAATTTAGCACTATATGCTAATTTTTTGAGAAGGACCTGTATGTATACTTGTGTTCAGGCAATGAATATTAATAATATCAGAATATACAGGGCCCCTTGCAATGTCATGATGTCAAATACCAGCTGAGTACGCTACCAATATCCTGGTTCAGTTGTCATGGAGACCCAAGTCTGGCATGTTTTTTCTCAACTCTAGGTACAAACCCTTTAAATAAATAAGCTTTTTTTTAATAATCTAGGGTCCCATTTTATGAGGTCACTTCAGTTTGGATTAGTACATAAGCGTTACATATTCTATAATGAAATATTCATGTTCAATTTACAGTCCTGTACCCCAGGAGTTGACAGTTCAAACTTTATTTTAGAGTTATTTTCAATTTATTTAACATCACAGCTTGGACAAAAACAGAAAATATTGTTGAAACATCCAATTAAAATGTATGTACATATACCATTATTTTAGCTCATCCTGAGACACACAAGCAAACAAATTTAAGTACAAAATCAATTTGTTATTAAATACAAAGACAATCTCCCAAGATATATCTATATTATTTATAGCCTATATGGAAATCAAGCAAATTCATGTTTAATCAGTACAGTCCGTCTTTCTCACCTTACAATAAGTTTTGCAGCATTTTATACATCTGTTTCATATTCATGTATAAAGAAAATTAGTTGTTCTTATTTTTATATTTAGATGTACATGTACATACTCTCAATGCACATTATACAATGTGAACTATATGCTTTCATCAATGACTCTATAATGGTAAAGCAAAGTAAAATGAGTTCTGATTTTATACCATCACAGACAATGAACTGCTAATGATAATTTACATTACACTGTTCTGTCATTTAAAATATCAAATGGGAATCTCACTAGCAATGAAAGCTAATTACCATAAAGTTATTTCTATTTCCATGTATACAAAGTGCACTTTGAATTAAACTTTGATAGAATATTACTTTGGACCATGAAAGGTGCATGCATTTCAGCATTAAATGTTCCTGTTACATTGGCCCTATTGGACTAATGACCGGGCGTACCTTCACTTCTTATGATTTACTATTAGTACTATTTTAGTATATCTAATAATAAAATACTCAGCAGAACAATATACAGTGTTCTAAAAGTTGCAAGAGTTCAAATCCAAATGCACAATCTGAGATTATTTCCAATTGTAGTCCCACTATATTGCAGCATTTTGATGACACTTAATACACATCCATGACTCTCAGCTGTAGCCTCTGTAGCCTGCTATATGAAAAAAACTAGTAGCACGAGTTCACCAATCACCATCACTAAGAGATTCTCAGGTCCTCAATGTTGTGGACTGGACTTCAAGGTGACTGTGATATTTACTTATTTTTAATACAACTCAGGTACTTTGATGGAAGTTTGTCTAATTCTGCACCACTCGACGCTAATGCTTTAAGTCTTAAATATATATTTTTCATGACCAGTCCACTGCCTGTGCATTATTTTAAATTGTTTGCAAATTAGTTTTCCTCCAGGAGAAAGAAAGCTGTCACTCAGAGCCACCCATTTTAGCTACTGCCATGAGTGCTGATTCTACCTTTTCTACTGCCTGATGCAAAAATTTAAATGGTGCCTCATACAAATATTAAACCTGCAGTGAACAAGGTTTTTCTTTTACGATATTCATTCAGTGTTATTTAGTCTTCTTAAGGGACTTGAACCTGTGATCGTCCAATAGCTTGTACACTGTAATCCTACAATATTACAGCATATAGAGCAAATGACTGTCTCCAGGACCAGTCCAACCATTAGTGCAGGAATACTGCACCAGAACCACCATTACTGATTCATCGGTGCAACACCAGAACCCCATCTGTAAAGGAATATAGCACCAGGTCCACAATCAGTACATGAAAACATCACCAGAACCACAATCAGTACATTAATACATCATCATAGCCAACACCAATACATGAATACAGAACTACAACCACCATCAATGCATGAAAACATCTTAAAAAAACATCAGGACATGAATGCATTACCTGAACCACCATTAGTACTTAAATGCAGCATCAGAACCATCATCAGTACATGAAAACAGCATCCACAGCTAGAGTTGAAAAAATCAGACAAAATTCTGGTTTGCCTGTACATTTAGATTTTTCAATGAAATTAATTTTTAATGTCCCTTATTATGCACTGTGGTCTATCAAGACTAGTGTTGAGCGATATTGCTCGATATCTAAAAATATCGTATCGAAATTGTATCGCCGATAGCACTAAATATCGTCGATATCCGATTTCGATACCGGAAGTCCCATGTAAGTCTATGGGAACAAAATATCGCAACAAAAAAAACCCTTTCTTTCGTTGTAAACACAAAATATACACACATAGAATACATATATATATATATATATATATATATATATATATACATGTCATTGTGACATATATATACATATATTTATAGTTTATACACTTCTACATAGTAAAATCGACTCTAATTCAATTGTGGGGTAAAGACGTGACATACCCCATAGAAGTCGACGGGCTCGGTGCCGAGTACCCCGAAAACCTCTGGCTCTGTGCGACTCAACTTGGGCGTCACGAACAGGATTCTGTAGCTCGCTATAAGCGAGTCCTGTGTGCCTGAATTGCACGGTTTTGTGCTTGAGAATTGCTAAAATCATCAGAGAATGTATTTGCCATTTTTCCGCCATATCTGCGTCACGACGAGGCACTGGTGAAGAAGAAGGGCGTGCTCTTCGTGGGTGTCACTCACTCAGTGGCGTGAAAACGATGGCCGACCACTCTAAATGGTACTGCAATGTAACATCGTGCCCCACAGCTCTAGAGTTCCGCCTCCTCATCCTCCTCAGTGTGCGGAAACTAACACGAAGGTCCCGCCTCCCTACAAAAGAGGGGCCCTCTCCAGATATGACACATGTGACTTGGCAGAGATGGCTAATGGACACGACGAGCAGAAGTGGGAAGGGATGGAGCAGTCAGAGCTCTCCCCCCACGGAAGCGACCCGATCGCCACAGAATCACCGTTGGGCACCCGGCCTGTAAACCCTCCTACGCTGCAAGAAGCGGTGGATACCCTAAGAGGCCTGGCCCGGCACCGGGAGGAGGTCGCCAGGATGGAAGCCAGCTGGCGTGCCCTAAAAATAAACTTGGAGTGGCGCCAATCCCTCTTACCTGAAGTGTCTGTACCGGAAGGTGAGGCACCCGTTCTAGTAGAGGAGTCCTTGCAATGTGATCCGGTTGACGTTGTCGCAGTGGAGGCACCCGTTCCTGCAAAAACCGCAGCACCGTCAGCAGCACCCCAGATCCAGCTGTCTGCCCCCGTCGCTGAGACAGAAGAAGCGACACCCGTCCTCATGGAGGAGGCCGCGCAGGCACCAGAGCACTACCTGCCTGTACCGGAGCCCCGACTGTCATCTGATTTAGAGCCGTCTGCTTCCTCCGCAGGGGAGCACCGCCAGGACTGGGGGCGACAGGAGAGCTGCCGCAAACCGGACACTGTAAGCTGCAGTGGAGTGGTGGAGACATGGAGCAGCTGGTGGAGGAGAATTTCAACCGGCGTCAGGAGGAAGAGTGGAGACGTTGGGAGCGGGAAGCAGAGCGACAAAGGGAGCAGCGAGAAACCCTAAAACTTCGCCAACGTCACCTGGAGAAGGACCGGGCAGATAAGGACCGGATGAGAAAGGATAAAGGAACCCTGAGTGAGCCGCGGCGTAAGGGTGCAGTACGGAGCTTTAAATTGAAAGGTGGTTGGGGCTTCATCAAGGAGCCTGGACTTTATTTAGAAGTCTTTGTGACCCGGTGGGACGTGGAGGCTCACCTCCCAGAAGGACACCCGGGGAGGGACCTGTTGCCAGGAGACTTGGTGACTTACACCCAACACTGGGGTTACAATGGGTGGTACGCCCTAAATGTTACCAGGTGTGACCCCTACTCCCCAGTGTGTCAGGAACCTGTGAGACCCTCGAAGCCTTCAGCCTCCCACATCCAGGCCTCTGCAAAAGTGCCCACCCCACGCCGTAAATCTCCCCAGCCTCCCTCAGTGGTCTCCTCAGCAGCCCCAGCTATGGACATGATAAGTATAGCTGGCCCGTACCCGGCGCCTGTTAGGCACCCTGGGGTTCGTACAGTCCGGGACATAGGGCTCCAGACCCGGAGGGAGATGAAAGAGGTGGCCACACAGACCCAGATAGAGGGTCACGACGTCACTGTACAGGCCACACGACGTCATCAGGTCCTGGTGGTCCTTGGTGCCTCGGATGTTTGGCAATCTCAAGAAGAGTACCAGGTGGTACCTGGAAGAGGCCAGCCAAAGAAGTCTAAATAACCCGGACAGGGTCCCTGTATGTAAATAGTTAACTTGTTTATGTACCCGGACGTGTGAATGTTCCTAAAAAAGTTTTTTAATTTAATAAAAAAAAAAAAACCACAGTTTTCATTTTTTATTACTGTCTCATCCTGCGACGCCATCGATCTCCTGTATAAAAATGAAAAAAAAAAAAAAAAAAAGTATACCACCTGACCGACGCAGTCCATAGTAACGAGTGTCCCACGACGATCCAGCTCTGCTACATCAGAATGACAGGCAGAGCCTGTCATCCCGGCGCAGCACAGCTGATTACCTGCTTCCCCAGCGGTGACGTCATCGGGCTGACTGCTTTACGGCCGGGATTACCCTGCAGTCACTGCAGTTATCGCGAAAAAACTGCATGTGACCGCCAGGGAGAAGATAATGGCGGCCATCAAGCAGTCCAGGACGTGACCGCCGGAGATCTTCTGCCAGGTAAGTGCCGCTGACTCCTGACAGACCCGACCGACGGACACTCACAGTGACAGTGACAAATCCGATTCCGGTATTCGATAAGACGAAAATATCGAAACGAATTATCGAAAGGCCGATAGAGCTAATATCGGCCGATAGCCGATATTTGCATTATCGTATCGCTCAACACTAATCAAGACCCAAGAGCATAATAAAAATAAGTTGTAAAAAAAATTGGAAACATTCTTATAATTACCTTACCTCAATGTATGCTAGCAAGACAGGTTGAGGTCACTTGGACATTAATATGTCTGTAATTGCATAACAGAGCTCAAAGCAGGTTCAAAGCACATCTAGGAGACCTCAGAGGGTTCTGTATGTAATTTCAGGGAATTACAAACTTTTCAGTGATGGGAAAATTCAGACTTCAAATGATCTGTATTGAGCATTAAATTGTTTTATGTCTTCTTAAGACTATATTTTGCCTTCATTTTCACTATGAAGTTAAGGTTATAGCTACGGCATCTAATATAGAAGATATTTGCACATTATTCAGGTAAAGAAGTTGTCCACTACTCAGATAACCCCTTATTAATCCCTTTGTTTCCCCTTTGTAAAATACTAACACCTATATTAACCTCTGGTGCCGGCGTCATTACGGCTGTGTTGCCACTGGCTCTCCCAGGGATTTTGCTCCATTGCTATGTCATGATATCCCTGCTGGCTTCACTGTCCCCACCTTTGGACAAATCACATTCAGTGGGGAAAAAAGTATTTAGTCAGCCACCAATTGTGCAAGTTCTCCCACTTAAAAAGATGAGAGAGGCCTGTAATTGACATCATAGGTAGACCACAACTATGAGAGTCAAAATGAGAAAACAAATCCAGAAAATCATCTTGTCTGATTTGGCAAGATTTATTTTTCAAATTATGGTGGACAATAAGTATTTGGTCATTAACAAAAGTTCATCTCAATATTTTGTTATATATCCTTTTTGGCAATGACAGAGGTCAAACGTTTTCTGTAAGTCTTAACAAGGTTGGCACACACTGCTGGTGGTATGTTGGTACATTCCTCCATGCAGATATCCTCTAGAGCAGGGATTACAATGCATAACAATAGGAAAGCTAGTGATGACAAGTAAGTATAGGTGTTATTATTTTACAAGGTAGAAACATACGTATTGAGAAGAGGTTTTCCATGTAGTGGATAACACATTTAATGTTGGTATCTCGTGGTATGTTTTTGTTTTTAGCCATTGTCTGTTAGCTTCTTGTAATTTTCAATAAATATTTTCATTGTTTGTGTATTGTTAGTTATTTTTCTTATTTTAGACACCACTTTTCTATCTGCCACTATATATGTGCTGTAGATTTGAGTGTATAGCAATGGAGACTGCATATTTATATTCATCTAGGTCATCCCATTCTTTGAGTTTCTCCTTGGTTTAAACCCCCAAATTGTCTGCAGATGGGTATGTTCTACTTTTGGAGATGATTTTAGTTTCGCTATGTAATATAACAAGGGTTGCTGAAGTGTTAACTTAACTTTTATGGTAGCACTGACGATGACATGCTAAATATTTTTTGAAGTATCAGTTGTTCCAAAAATATGCAATAAGTAGATCAAATGTGCAAAACTCCTAAAGTAATACAATAATAAATAAACATAAAATAAAGAAAGCAATGTGCCAAATTTAAAGTGAAAGCTAAAGTTTCACTCAGGACAAACAGTTCATATTTACATTTTCTTGTGAAACGGCTAGGAACAGAATTTTGTTTTTTGTGAAGCCAAATAAATAGACCAGCATGGTGATGTCGATCAGTCCTACTAGCAACAGTCACGATGTCTGACACGACCCAACGGGTGGTCAGTCATTTGACGGCACAACTCACTCACAGCAGGATGGGAAAGGCGAGAGGAGGGCCCTAACAATAGGGAAAAGGGATGGTCATTACCTGAGCTCAAACTTGAGCATGTCATTGTGCTCCCTTAGTGCACTATGCAGGTCCTTCCTCCTGCCGCCGTCAGGATACCTCATCCCTAGTTGTCACCTATAACTGCCCTGGCAAGTGCACTGGCCGGCAAGGAGCACTAGCCTAACCTCTGCAAATAATAAAAACAGGGGGAAGTGACAAACACCAAAGGGACAAGGTAACAAAAAGCACCACACTTAGCTTGTGAACACCGCTGCTAAGTTCCACACAGCAGAAAACACAGCAACTGGCCTCCAAACACCAGACATTGGCCGACACCAGAGAGCTGCTCCTGCTAGGCTGGTTTCCAGAAAGGACCTGTATCACCAACAGTCAGCTGATGCATCAGGTGACCTTTTAAAGGCTGGTGGGAGTGGTCATCACCAGCATCAGCTGACCCAGCTACACCGCAGTAACACCAGATTGCCAGCTGGGAGAAGCTGACATTAACCCCCGATAGTCAAAAAGGAAAAACGTTTTAAAGTGAGAGGAAGCAGAGTAGCCACAAATCCAAAAATGGATTGTGACAACAACAATAGAACTAGTATCACAGCAAATAAAGTAGATGTTGAAAGAGAACTCTAACAAGAGTTGTGAAAAATTATCCTGAATGCCGTCTTGCAGCAAAGGAATGACTTTGAGCTGACTTAAACATCTGATTTAATATCTTCCATTTCTGCTAAATATAAATTGCAAATCATCTGAATATTCTTGCGCTGTTAATAAAAATTAGGAGAGCTGATACAGATTACAAAATATAGACAGGTTTAACAAATTAATTGTTAGTCACAGCTTAAGTTATCTATCATCTCTTATAAACACACGTTTGCTACTGTGTGTTATAACATGATTGGATGCAACATAAATCAGTGAGATAGAAATCAGTTCTATGAAGAAATAAATAAATCATTAGCCAGAGATTGTAAATCAAATTCATTTTAGATAGTGATTATTGATGATTTAATTCAATGGGTACCTGTACATATCCATATTATGGCTTAATACAATATACCAAATCAAGTGTATTAGGTACACTTCTGGGGAGTTTTTTTTAATTGACATTTTTAATCTGATAAAATATATTTGTAAAGACATTTACAGCAAAAGTTAAATATTTATACCACTGTAGCTTGTTCGAAATATACAATGAGACAAAGGCAAACACAAAGATTTATAAGCTTAGACCAGAGCTTTACTACGTAATAGAACCAGTCTATGCATTATAAGGGTATGTACCCACATTAAGCATTTGTTGCAGACATTTCTGCATCAAAAACTTATGTTTTTGCAGGAAAATTGCTGCAAAAAACATGCATTTTTGATGGTGTGTTCTTATGCATTTTTTCTCTTTTATTAAAAAAAAAACAGGAAAAAAACGGCAGATAAAAATGCAGCAAAAGCGTAATGTGTGAACATACCCTGAAGATTTTTGGAGAAAGGGAAATAGCTAAATAAAAATCTAAGAGAAATATAGAAGTATTTTACCTGAAAATGGTTATATGGATCTATGAAGTCCTATTATTTAACCCCTTAATGACCGCCAATACGCCTTTTAACGGCGGTAGTTAAGGGTACATAAACCACAGCGCCGTTAATTAACGGTGATGTGGAGAAAGTATATACCTCAGAGTCGGATTTTCTCCGAGGTAGCCGAGACCCATAGAACATGATTCGGGTCGGTTTTTACCGACCCCGCTTTTACGATCGCCGTTATTAACCATATAACAGTGACCGTAAAAAAAAAAGCCACGATTCTGCATTTAATTTGTGTCTCCTCTGATGTGATCGCACATCAGAGAGGAGAGAAATAGGGTCCCCGATACCTTCCGGTGTCCCCCCCTCATCCTCCCATGGCACCTACAGCTCCCAGTCTGCTTCCTGCAAAGAAAATGGCAGGCGCATGCGCAGTGCGCCCGCCAAATCTGCCGGCCGGCAGATTAATTCATTCAGTGCAGGACATTTTGATCACTGTGATAAATGATATCACAGTGATCAAAATAAAAAAAATAGTAAATAAACTCTCCTTTATCACCCTATTAGTTAGGGACATATAATAAAATAAAGAAAATATATTTATTTTCATTTTTCCATTAGGGTTAGAGTTAGGGTTAGGGTTACAATTAGGGCTAGGGTTACAATAAAAGTTGGAATTAGGGTTTGGATTAGGGTTAGGATTAGGGATAGGATTAGGGTTAGGGGTGTGTGGGGGTTAGGGTTGGAGCTAGAATTGAGGGGTTTCCACTATTTAGGCACATCAGGGGGTCTCCAAACACGACATGGCATTCAAAAAGCCAAATGGTGCTCCCTCCCTTCCGAGCCCTGCCGTGCGCCCAAACAGTGGTTTACCCCAACATATGGGGTATCAGCGTACTCAGAACAAATTGCACACCAATTTTGGTGTTCTAATTTCTCCTGTTACCCTTGGAAATATAAAAATAGCTGGCTAAAAAATCATTTTTGAGGAAAAAAATGATTTTTTCTTTTCACGGCTCTATGTTATAAACTTTTGTGAAGCACTTGGAGGTTTAAAGTGCTCACCACACATCTAAATAAGTTCCTTAGGGGGTCTAGTTTCCAAAATGGTGTCACTTGTGGTGGGTTTCTACTGTTTAGGCACATCAGGGGCTCTCCAAACCCAACATGGTGTCCAGCCAATTCTGTGTGGAAAAAGTCAAACGGCGCTCCTTACCTTGCGACCTCTGCCGTGCAGCCAAAAAGTGGTTTACCCCCACATATGGAGTATCGGCGTATTCAGGAGAAATTGTACAACAAATTTTGTGGTTCATTTTCTCTTTTGACACTTGGTTCTGAAGTAAATTTTTTTCAAAAAAAGTTAAATGTTAATTTTTTGCTTTCACATTGCTTCAGTTCCTGTGAAGCAAGTAAAGGGTTAATAAACTTCTTACATGTGGCTTTGAGCACCTTGAGGGGTGAAGTTTTTAGAATGGTGTCACTTTTGGGTATTTTCTATCATATAGACCCCTCAATGTGACTTCAAATGTGATGTGGTCCCTAAAAAAAAATGGTGTTGTAAAAATGAGAAATCACTGGTCAACTTTTAACCCTTATAACTTCGTAACAAAAAAAAAATGTTGTTTCCAAAATTGTGCTGATGTAAAGTAGATATATGGGAAATGTTATTTATTAAAAAATTTGTGTGACTTGTCTCTCTGATTTAAGGGCATAAAAATTTAAAGTTTGAAAATTGCTAAATTTTTAAAATTTACGCCATATTTCTGTTTTTTCATAAATAAACGCAAGTCTTATAATTTTTTTTTATCACTAACGTGAAGTACAATATGTCATGAAAAAACATTCTCAGAATCAGCGGGATCGGTTAAAGCGTTCCAGAGTTATAACCTCATAAAATGACAGTGGTCAGAATTGTAAAAATTAGCCCGGTCATTAAGCTGCAAATTGGCTCTGTCACTTAAGCCCCCGTCTCACACAGCGATCTCACTAGCGAGATCGCTGCTGAGTCACTAGTTTTGTGACGCAGCACCGATCTCCTCAGTGATATCGCGGTGTGTGACATTCAGCGACGATCAGCCCCCTGCCGGTATCGCTGATCGTCGCTGAATGTCCTGGACATTTTTTTGATCGCTGGTCTCCCGCTGACAGGCACGCATCGCTGCGTGTGACAGGCGGGAGACCAGCGATCTGCTGGTAACTAAGGTACACAGCAGGGTTTCCAGGCGCGGGGCTGTGCCTAGAAACCCGCTGTGTACCTTTCATACCAGTGCCCTGATGCAGGGAGCTGGTAACCAAGGTACACAGCGGGTTTCCAGGCACCGCGCAGCGCCTGGAAACCCGATGTGTACGTTGGATACCAGCGCACTGCATCAGGGCGCTGGTATCCAACGTACACTGCGGGTAACTAAGCGATGTTACCCGCAGTGTTGCTGTTGTGATTGCTGCCTGAGCTGCCTGTTTGGCAGCTCAGCAGCGATCATGTAGCGATACACCAGCGATCCTGATCGTTGTCGGGATCGCTGGTGTATTGCTATGTGAGACCCGGGCTTAAGGGGTTAAGTCATTTAAATTAGTTAAAATATATATGAGATCTTAGATGTTGTGCCTCATCTAGATGTTGTACCTGCTTTACTCTATGAAAATGCAAATTTTGCATGCTTTTCACAGATTTTAATCTATACAGTCGCTGTTTTAGCAACATTGATAATAGGCTCTTGTATATGTTACTCGCGTTATTCGAAACGTAGCGAGTATTTCACTACTCGCCTCGCAATATTCGGATCTCCCTTTCCAGCATTGTTAGCCAATCATAGCAATGCTGCAGCCTTCTTGGTTGTGGCATTATTATGATTGGCTGGCCGCACAGCGTCATAGATGAGTCATAGCCTATGACTCATCATAGGCTCTAAAGACTGTGTGCGGAGAATGTGTGCGTGTCTGTGTGCGGGGGTCTGTGTGTATCTGTATGTGTGTCTGCAGGGCTGTGTGTTTGTGTGCGGGTCTGTGTGTAGGCAGGCATTGTCCAATGGGACTACAAGTCCCATCCGACTATGTCTGCTACAGTGACAGCATTAGCAGATGATGGGACAGTAGTAGTCCCATCATCCGGATAACGTGTTGAATAGAAAAAAAAAGCACATACACACAGAGTACATACTCACCATATACAGCTAATTCCACGAAGCCCTTGTTCACCTGGGAAAAAAAAATAATAAAGAAACAATCTACTCCCTGTTCCAACGTAATCCATATTATAACGATTGTCCAACGACGATCTCCCATGGAGAGCTGTCACATCAGCAGATGTGACCACTCCCCAGGGGCTTCAGTGTACAGTGCTCGGAGATAATGCTCCCGCTGTAGATCACTCCGCCGCCGAGGTCACCCGAGTTCAGCTCTCCACGGGAGATCGTCGTGGGACAATCTTTATTATATGACTACATCGGAACAGGAAGTATAAATATTGGAAATCTGTGTGTTGATTTATTTCATTAAAATACTTTATTCTGGCTGTGTCTTTTTTTAACCCATTAATAACTATAGGATTAGTAATGGATAGGCGTCTTATTGACACCTTTCCATTACTAACTGGGCTTGATGTCACCTTACAATACAAAGGTGACATTAACCCCTTATTACCCCACATGCCACTGCTAAAGGGCAGTGGGAAGAGAGAGGCCCTACGTGCCGGAATTGGCGCATCTTAGTGATGCACCATTTCTGGGGCAGCTGAGAGCAGGTGTTTGTAGCCAGGTGGGGCCAATATCCATCGCCCCTTTCTAGGCTATGAATAACAGCCTGCAGCTTTCTGCATAGCCTTTCTGGCTATTAATTATGGGGGAACCCCACTTCATTTTTTTGGGAAGTACCCTTATTTTAATAGCCAGTAAATGCTATGCAGATAGCTGCGGGCTGATATTCATAACCAAGGAAGATCCATGGGTATTAACCCCTTCCAAGGCTATAAACATCTGCCCACGGTCGCTGGCTTTCCCTCTCTGGAATAGATAATTGCGCAGGAGCCCATGCCATTTTTTTCACTTTTTTTTTTAATTAAACAGATATTGTGTGCGTGTCTTTATTTAACTCTTTATGTACCATTTTAATATGTTCATTTAATATGTTAATTACTAAACATCGGCCTTCGTATTATTTATCTATCTCTCTATCTATAGCTATATCTATGCAAGGAGTTTGTATGTTCTCCCCGTGTTTGCGTGGGTTTCCTCCGGGTACTCCGGTTTCCTCCCACACTCCAAAAACATACTGATAGGGAATCTAGATTGTGAGCCCCACCGGGGACAGCGACGATAATGTGTGCAAATTGTAAAGCGCTGCGGAATATGTTAGCGCTATATAAAAATAAAGATTTATTTTATTTATTTTATTTATTTATATAGCTATAGATAGATAGATCTATCGATAGATATATCTATAGATATATATATATATATATATATTGTGACGAGCCACACTGCCTGTGGACTGGGATCACTCGCTTGGCTGGTCTTAGAGGCAAACACTGGCACGCTCAGGGTTAAAACAACAGTCTTTTGGTTTATTTTTCACCAGTATGCATCATTCATTATACAAAACACAGTCTTCATGACCCCGGTCATCATCCACACGGACCTCTGTCCGTTACCTGTTGGTGTCGCAGGTTCTCAGACACCACTTCACCTCAGAGGTGTCTTACACAAAACACAGTCCTCATGACCCTGGTCATCATCCACACGGACCCCTGTCCATTACCTGTTGGTGCCACAGGTTCTCAGACACCTCTTCACCTCAGAGGCGTCCAATTCACATCTCTCATGGACCCCGATCCGTCTCTCTCACGGTTTTCAAGACCGTCTTATTGCTGGCTCAGACTCGCCAGGACTGCTTCCCAGTCTGTGGAACGTCCAGCCTGGACATCAGGGAGCTCTGTCCAGCCTGACAGACTCCCAACACTTAACACAGACTCAGTCTCAACACACTCTCAGAGACTCTTCACAGTCTCAGACAGACTACCCCCACTATGTGCCAAACACTCCCTTACATACCTGTAGCCACTCCCACAGGTGAGGTATGGAGCACATGGTCTGGTCACATGTTCATGACCTCATCACAGGTCCTTAACAAACTCAAAACCACCAGTGGGCGGTGTATGTGTGGTAGCCAGTCCCACTCAGCTCACAAGCTAACCCTGCAAGCCACCCTAGACAATAAACAGAACTCTATAATAAACATTCCTGGCTTACAGCGCAGAGGAACTCTGCGACACATACCTGCCATTTACAACCATGCCGGTGGCTGTCTTTTCATCCAAATCCTGCCTCCATTCATAACTTAAGGAGAATATACATTGCCCCCTAGCTGCAGCATGGGTCACTACACCACATTATAATATATATATATATATATATATATATATATATATAATACCAAGGCCGATGTTTAGTAATGAACATAATAAAGTGGTACATAAAGAGTTAAATAAACACACTGTTAGGGTCTGCGGAACGCACCAAATATATGATGTGGAGAGGTGCGTTCGCAGCCCGGGGTCCACCGTGCAGGCGGAGCCTGCTGCTAGTAAAATGGCGCAAGAAGCGAACTCTGTTATCCCGCAGAGTCGCCAAAATAAACGCCGTAACGCGCTGTGGCAATATGAGCCAACACTGTTAATCCACAGAGCCGCTAGGAGTGCCGCAGCGCTATATGGCAATGTGTGCGAACTCACTGAACACAACTGAGTCGCAAAATAAACACGCTAGGGCGCTGTCTAGCTTTGAAAGCGAACCCTGTTACGTAACAGAGCCGCTGAGACAAACTTCTGTGTCCTGTCAGGCACCCAGGTACACAGTTAACTGCTAAGCGAACATAGAACGTGATCATGCGCTAATGTCCTCGCGGGAGTCACCCACAATCTATGGCGTCTGAACGCCAGGCCCTGAATACGGCAATCAAACTCCTCACCGGTTATGCCGGTAATCTAGGGCATCTAGGACACCGACCCTGACCAGCTAGCATACCAAACTCCTCACCGATTAAGTCGGTATTCTAGGGGCTTATTTCAGCCGGGCCCTAACAAAACACACGCATGGCCACACTGGCGCTAAGCATATAATGGTTGACACTAGCGCATGGCGGCCCAGGCATGCCACCCTTTTATAGTAACAGCTACAGGACCTGCCAGAAACAAGGACCAATGAAACTGTTCCAAAACACCAGTAGTCACAGGACCTTCCTGGCGGACCAATAGGAGCTGCTGCAGTACCTGAGCATGTGACCCCTGATCTCCAATGAGAGATCTCACCCTGGGCATGCTCAGAAGAGGAAAACAAGGACTTTGTCCTAAAGACGTCTGCTCGCCGCTAACCAGTACTGGCCACAATAGCAGAGCCTGGAGATGCAGCAGTAATTCTCTGCACACTGTTAGACTGGGCGAGACGCTGGGACCGACGTCTAAGCTGAGCAGAGTCCACTGTGGCCGGAGACGCATGGGAGACCGCAGCTGGGATAGCTCGAGATTCCCCTTGTGCAGACGCGGGAACTCGACCCCTAACATTACCCCCCCTCCTAGGGCCCCCCTTCTCTGGGCCTCGCTATGCTCAAAGGCAGTGATGAGCTGCGGAGCATGAACATGCTCGGCAGGCTCCCAGGACCTATCCTCAGGCCCATAATCCACCCCAAAAAATTTTTTGCCTCGTACCACCTTGCACCCTACAATGGCATTCACCTCGTAGTCATCCGAAGAGGAACCCGACGTCCACAGATGACTCAGGCAACCGGGAGATGACCACGGGTTTTAGGAGGGACACATGGAAGGTGTTGGAGATACCAAGGCGAGGCGGAAGGGCCAAACGGTAAACCACAGGGTTTACCTGCTCAAGAACCTTGAAGGGACTCAAATAGCGGGGTGCCAACTTAGTGGATTCCACCCGTAGCCTGATGTTTCGGGCAGAGAGCCACACTAGGTCACCAGGAGCAAATGTCGGAGCGGGACGCCGATGGGCATCGGCAGAAGACCTCATCCTCTCCTTGGAAGCCTGAATGGCATCCTGGGTGCGGTCCCATATGTCCCGTGCTTCCACAGCCCAGTCTGCCACCCTGGAGTCGGCGGAAGCCACGGGCATGGGCACCGGTACCCGCGGATGCTGGCCGTAATTTAAGAGGAACGGGGTCTGTACGGTGGAGTCAGCCACAGCATTGTTTAGCGTGAACTCCGCCCACGGGAGCAAGGATGCCCAGTCATCCTGCCTGGCAGAGACAAAATGTCACAAGTAGGTGACCAAGGTCTGGTTGGCCCTCTCTACCAACCCATTCGTCTCGGGATGATATGCAGAGGAGAGGTTCAACTCAATGCAGAGTAGATGACACAACTCTCTCCAGAACCGAGACGCAAATTGGGACCTCGATCGCTGACAATCTTGTCTGGCATACCATGTAGACGAAAGATGTGTCTAATAAACAATGCTGCCAAGGCCCGTGCAGAAGGTAACCATGGTAGCGGCACTAAGTGCACCATTTTGGAGAAGTGGTCGGTGATCACCCAAATGATAGTGCAACCCCGAGACTTGGGTAAGCCCACCACAAAATCCATCCCGACCATCTCCCAGGGCCTGTCTGCCACCGGCAAAGGAAAAAGTAACCCAGCTGGCCGTTGTCGAGGGGACTTGTTCCTGGCGCAGGAGACACACGCCTGAACATACTCCCTGACGTCACGGACCATATGTGGCCACCAGTATGTCCTCGCCAATAACTCAGTTGTCCTCTTTGCCCCAAAGTGTCCACCCACCCTGGACGAGTGTGCCCAAGAGAGTACCTCCGGTCGCAAATTAGTGGGCACAAAAGTCTTGCCCGGAGGCACAGACTCTAGCGAAACCGGGGCTACAGTTCTCAGGCTCTCTTCGGGGACAATAAGCCGAGGTTCCTCATCCTCCTCCTCTGATGACACTAAGGAGCGAGAGAGAACGTTGGCCCGAACATTCTTCTCACTGGAGAGAAAATGGAGGGTGAAGTGGAACCAGGAGAAGAATAGGGACCATCTGGCCTGGCGAGAATTTAGCCACTGAGCCATTTGCAAATATACCAAGTTTTTGTGGTCGGTGAAGACTTGGAAGGGAAACCGAGCCCCCTCCAGAAGATGTCTCCACTTAGAGAAGGCCAACTTCATAGCCAGCAACTCCCTGTCCCCGATGGAATAATTCCTCTCTGCTGGTGTAAAGGTCTTAGAAAAGAAGAAGCAGGGATGCTTCCGACCTTGAGCATCCTTTTGATAAAGGACTGCTCCAGCACCAACAGAAGAGGCGTCCACCTCTAAAATAAACGGCTTATCAACATCAGGGCGATGTAATAAGGGAGCACTGGCAAAATGCGACTTGATGGAAGAGAACGCCTTGGAGACCTCCTCAGACCACAACTTGGGATTTGCTCCCTTCTTGGTGAGGGCTACCAAGGGAGCTACCAAAGTCGAGAAATGGGGAATGAACTGGCGATAATAATTAATGAACCCCATAAAGCGCTGCACCGCTTTAAGAGAATGGGGTTCTTGCCAGTCCATTACAGCCTGTTGTTTGGCAAGATCCATAGCCAATCCCTGGGCAGAGATGATATAGCCAGGAAAGGTAAGGACTCCTGCTCAAACACACATTTCTCCAGCTTGGCATAGAGGGAGTTTGCCCGTAAGAGGTCGGACACTTTGTTGACATCCCTCCGGTGAGAGTCTATATCTGGTGAAAAGATGAGAATATCATCCAGATAGACTACTACAGAGGTGGAGAGCATATCCCGGAAGATATCATTGACAAAGTCTTGGAAAACAGCAGGAGCATTACAGAGCCCGAAGGGCATCACCAGGTATTCATAATGCCCATTCCTGGTATTAAAAGCTGTTTTCCACTCGTCCCCCTCACGGATGCGAATTAGGTTATAGGCACCACGTAGATAAAGCTTGGTAAATACTCTTGCTCCTCGGAGCCTATCAAAGAGCTCAGAGATTAGGGGCAACGGGTACTTATTCTTGACAGTGATAACGTTAAGACCCCTGTAGTCAATACATGGACGTAATTCTCCTTTCTTCTTTTGCACAAAGAAGAACCCCGCCCTTGCTGGTGACACCGACTTCCTAATGAACCCTCTTGCCAGATTCTCCTGAATATACTGGGACATGGCCTCCGTCTTAGGAAGCGAGAGGGGGTAGACTCTCCCCCGAGGAGGTTCTGCACCAGCAAGAGATCAATAGGACAGTCGTAGGGGCGATGAGGTGGAAGAGTTTCCGCCGCCTTCTTGGAGAAAACGTCTGCATATGACCAATAACACTGAGGAAGAGAAGTGAGATCTACGGGTATCTCTGTGGTGGTGACCTGAACGCACTCCCTGACGCACCTGCCTTTACATGAATCACCCCAACCCGGTATCCTCCCAGAGGACCACTCAATATGGGGAGAGTGGTAACGGAGCCAAGGTACTCCCAGCAACACCTCGTCTATTCCCTCGGGCAGGACAAGTAAAGAAATACTCTCCTGATGGGAAGGGGACATAGATAAAGTGAGAGGGATCGTCTGGTGGGTGATTTGTGAGGGCAGAGTTGATCCATTCACTACTCGCACAGTCACCGGTTTGGCGAGCATCACCAGAGGTATAGTGTGGGGGAGAGCAAATGCAGAGGACATGAAATTCCCCTCGGCTCCAGAATCCACACAGAGCTCGGCGGTGAACGTGGATGGACCTACTGTAATTGTCCCTTAAAGGACAACTTGGTGGAAAATGCCGCAGTGTCTAGTGAACCTCTTCTCAAGGTCATTAGACGCGACCGTTTTCCTGACCGCTGTGGACATTTGTTGGCATAATGTCCTAACTGCTGGCAGATGTTGCAGACCACGGGTACTCGAGCGGCCCGGGACTTAGGTCCTGCTCGAGAAACCTCCATGGCCTCATGGGAGTCGGGCGCCTGGCTGGAAGATTCTAGAGGTCTGGCAAAGGTGGGAGCCAGCCGAAACCTCTGCCTACACTGGGACCGCTCCAACCTCCGCTCGTGAAAACGGAGGTCGATGAGGGTAGATATGGCGATAAGCTTCTCCAGTGTGGCGGGAATCTCCCTGGTAGCCAAGGCGTCTTTCACATGGCCCGCTAGTCCTCTCCAAAACATGGGAATGAGGACTTTATCCGGCCAGTCCAACTCCGAGGACAGAGTCCGAAATTGGATAGCAAAACAGCTAAGGACGAACCCTGTGAACTTGTCAGAAGTTGGAGCGCCGTATCGTGGGTAACCTGAAGTCCTAGAAAGATCTTTTTTAGAGCCTCCAGAAAACGAGGAGCACTCCGCACCACACGGTCATCACGCTCCCACAGCGGGTGGCCCACTCCAACACTCTGCCCGACAAAAGAGATATTACAAAGCCCACTTGTGCCCGATCCGTGGGGAAACGTGCAGCCACGAAGCTCGAGTTGTATAGAGCACTGACTCACGAATCCCCGACATTGCTTGCTGTCACCAGCAAACTTGTCTGGAAGTGGGAGGTGGGATATTGTGGGGGCAGAGTGGCAGTGGACACACTGGCTGCAGCCACGCTAGCAGCCTGAACAGCGACTGCGGTAACATCCACAGCTGAGGTTGTGCTCTCAAGAGCCGCCAACCTACCCTCCAGCTGCTGGATGTCCCGTAGTAGACGCTGGTCATCCGCCATTTTACTAGCCAGACCCTGGCGCTAGTGTTATGTTAGGGTCTGCGGAATGACCAAATATATGATGTGGAGAGGTGCGTTCGCAGCCCAGGGTCCACCGTGCAGGCGGAGCCTGCTGCTAGTAAAATGGCGCAAGAAGCGAACTCTGTTATCCCGCAGAGTCGCCAAAATAAACGCCGTAACGCACTGTGGCAATATGAGCGAACTCTGTTAATCCACAGAGCCCCTAGAAGGAGTGCCGCAGCGCTATATGGCGATGTGTGCGAACTCACTTAACACAACTGAGTCGCAAAATAAACACGCTAGGG
The DNA here is from genome assembly GCA_033576555.1 of Oophaga sylvatica. Lineage (NCBI taxonomy): Eukaryota > Metazoa > Chordata > Amphibia > Anura > Dendrobatidae > Oophaga > Oophaga sylvatica. The sequence continues at coordinate 892,142,861 of JARQOD010000001.1, read as the reverse complement.
CGCTGTCTAGCGTTGAAAGCGAACCCTGTTACGTAACAGAGCCGCTGAGACAAACTTCTGTGTCCTGTCAGGCACCCAGGTACACAGTTAACTGCTAAGCGAATATAGAACGTGATCATGCGCTAATGTCCTCGCGGGAGCCACCCGCAATCTATGGCGTCTGAATGCCAGGCCCTGAATACGGCAATCAAACTCCTCACCGGTTATGCCGGTAATCTAGGGCATCTAGGACACCGACCCTGACCAGCTAGCATACCAAACTCCTCACCGATTAAGTCGGTATTCTAGGGGCTTATTTCAGCCGGACCCTAACCACACACACGCATGACCACACTGGCGCTAAGCATATAATGGTTGACACTAGCGCATGGCGGCCCAGGCATGCCACCCTTTTATAGTAACAGCTACAGGACCTGCCAGAAACAAGGACCAATGAAACTGTTCCAGAACACCAGTAGTCACAGGACCTTCCTGGCAGACCAATAGGAGCTGCCGCAGTACCTGAGCATGTGACCCCTGATCTCCAATGAGAGATCTCACCCTGGGCATGCTCAGAAGGGGAAAACAAGGACTTTGTCCTAAAGACATCTTCTCGCCGCTAACCAGTACTGGCCACAATAGCAGAGCCTGGAGATACAGCAATAATTCTCTGCATACTGTTAGACTGGGCGAGACGCTGGGACCGACGTCTAAGCTGAGCAGAGTCCACTGCGGCCGGAGACGAATGGGAGACTGCAGCTGGGATAGCTCGAGATTCCCCTTGTGCAGAAGTGGGAACTCAACCCCTAACACACACACATAAAATCTGCACACAATATGTTTAATTTAAAAAAAATGGCCTGGGCGCAATTTTCCACTAATTCTGACACTTAGCCTCTCTCTTCCCACTGCCTGCAGTGGTGGCATGTGGGATAAGAAGTGGTTAATGTCACCTTTTATTGTAAGGTGACATCAATCCCGGTTAGTAATGGAGAGGCGTCAATAAGATGCCTATCTATTATTAATCCTATAGTTATTAATGGGTTAAAAAAAGACAGCAAGAATAAAGTATTTTAATGAATTATAGCAACACACAGATTTCCAATATTTATCATACGCCTAATTCCGCGAAGTCCTTGATCCCCTGTAAAAAAAATTAAATAAATAAACACAACCGTATACTCCCTGTTCTGATGTAGTCCCTATAATAACGTTTGTCTCATGACGATCTCCCGTGGAGAGCGGTCACATCAGCAGATGTGACCGCTCTCTAGGGGCTCCGGTGTATAGTGACCAGAGATAATTCTTCCGCTGTGGATCACTCCACCGCCGAGGTGCTCTCACATTACGGCACCATTGCTGTGAGAGAAATTTCTCATGCAGCAATGGAGTTTTACAGCATGAACTCGGGTGACCTCGGTGGCGAAGTGATCTACAGCGGGAGCATTATCTCTGGTCATTGTACACTGTAGACTGGCGCCCCTGGAGAGCGGTCACATCTGCTGATGTGACCGCTCTCCACGGGAGATCGTCGTGGGACAATTGTTATTATATGGACTACTTCGGAACAGGGAGTATATTGTTTCTTTATTATTTTTTTTCCCAGGTGATCAAGGAAGGGCTTTGTGGAATTAGCTGTATATGGTGAGTATGTACTCTACAGTATGTGTGTATGTGTTTGTTTTTTTACTATTCAACACATTAGCCGTATGATGGGACTACTACTGTCCCATCATCTGCTAATGCTGTCACAGTAGCAGACATAGCCGGATGGGACTTGTAGTCCCATCGGACGATGCCTGCCTACACACAGACCAGCATGCACACACACAGCCCCACAGACCCCCGCAGACACACTCATACACAGACCCCCGCACACATCTCTGCACACACATTGTCTCCGCCCACACACTCTTCCTCCTCCCGATTACTGCCTGCTTTAAACAATCATGCACGCATTACTCGCATATCCCATTGACTTGCATTGGACTCGCTATACTCGTAAATACTCGAGTATTAGGACCTACTCGTTACGAGTAGTGTTGAGCATTCCGATACCGCAAGTATCGGGTATCGGCCGATATTCGCTGTATCGGAATTCCGATACTTAGTTCCGATATTTTTCCAATATTGTATACCGGAATCGGAAGTTCCCATAATTCTTTGAGAGGCAATGTGATTTTAGTCAGCCAATGAGGAATCTTATGAAGTGTGGGCACATAATGCTGCGGTCATCTTAACTAATGGCATGGCTGTGATTGGCTGCTGAAATGATGTCAGAATGCACCATAAAAGGCGCCGCCGCCATTTTAGCGTCACTGTGCTGTGAACTCAGTTAGGGACAGAACGCTGTTCTGCTGACTTTGAGGGACAGTTAGACATTGCGATTTTGTGTACTGTGCTTTAGGCAGGCTAGTTTACCAACCACTGTGTAAAGCTTCCTTTTGCCAGTGTTGTTTTAACAGCTCTGTGCAAGGTGTGTGTGAGAGTGCAGGTGACGCTGCAGTTTGCTCTGCATCCACCGCTGTTTGTAGGCATCTGCACGTGTCACTCACTGACTCTTTTTTTTATTTTATTTTGTGGAATTGGTGCAGCTCCATTATATTTGAAAAAAATGTAATCTATTAGTGTGACGCGCTTCCATCCGTATACAATACATTGGTTGCAAACACTATAGAAGTACAGAAAGGAGCCTTTCACAGATAGTGAACAGTTGTGTTTCAGTGTTCACTGCAGTCTGTGAGGTTTTGATTTTTTGAGTGCAGATCAAGCTGTGTAATCAAAAAGTAAAAAGAGGTAAAAGTGTCAGTAACCTTAATACCACAAATATGTGGAAACATGTGCGGTCAAAGCACGTGGTTGAGTTACAAAGACACACTGGAGATGTAGGTCAACCTACAGCAGCACCTACATCTTCAGCTCGTGTTGGAGCCTCTTCCTCCAGCTCACACACAGCTGGTTCGGCTTCCTCACAGGATCGCTATGGAAGAACCTCTGTCACTGTTGTCCAGAGACCCAGTGTTATTCCACCCACAGCTGCAAGTTCCCTGTCATCCTCACACTCCCAGGCCACAAAACAGCCATCGGTAGCACAGGCATGGGATAAAAGACGGCCATACTCGGCAAACCATCCACGAGCACAGGCTCTGAATGCTGGCATTGCAAAACTCCTGTCCCTTGAAATGCTGTCATTCAGGCTGGTGGAGACTGACAGTTTCCGTAACTTAATGGCATTGGCAGTCCCACAATACAATGTGCCCAGCCGATTTTATTTCAGCAGGCAAGCCGTCCCTGGTCTGCAAAAGCATGTTGAGGGAAAAATTAAACATGCGCTACTAAACGCCGTCAGTAGCAAGGTCCACCTGACCACCGATGCGTGGACCAGTACCCATGGCCAGGGACGATACCTTTCCCTCACTGCCCATTGGGTCAATGTTGTGGAGCCGGGTACAGATCTTGTGAGTGGCGCTGTACGTGTTCTGCCAACTCCAAGGATTGCAGGAATCAAGTCTGTCCACATTGACTCCTCCTCCTACTCCAGTTCCTCAGAATCATCGCTGCAGGAGCCGTCACGGTCTACCTCCACATGGACCCGTGAACGCTTACCTGATGCGACCGATATGAGCACAGCCATGGCCAAACGTCAACAGGCCGTCCTGAAATTAATTTCCATGGGGAATCGAAGCCACACAGCGCAGGAGCTCTGGAATGCCATCAAGCAGGAGAGCGACGTGTGGTTTTTGCCAGCGAATCTCCAGCCAGGCTTGGTAGTGTGTGACAATGGCCGAAATCTGGTGGCAGCTCTGGGCCTTGGCAACCTCACTCACATACCATGTCTGGCACATGTGCTCAACTTGGTCGTGCAGAGTTTTTTGAGGGACTATCCGGATCTTGATGCACTGCTGCACAAGGTCCGCCTAGAGTGCTCTCACTTGCGACGTTCCAGCATGGCCAGATAGCGCATTGCAGCTCTGCAACGCAGATTTCGCCTTCCTGAACATCGCATCATATGTGACGTACCCACCAGGTGGAATTCAACGTTACATATGTTGGAGCGGTTGTGTGAGCAGCAGCCAGCAGTAATGGAGTATCAGCTGCATCAGGCGCAATCAACTCGCAATTTGCGCCGTTCACACTTCACCACTACTGAGTGGGCCTCTATGAAGGACATCTGCCACGTTTTGCGTCCGTTTGATGAGTCAACGCGGATGGCGAGTGCAGATGATGCACTAGTCAGCCTGACTGTCCCCCTTAGCTGCCTGCTTCAAAAAACACTGCAAGCACTAAGGGATGAGGTTTTGGAAGAGGTGGAGGATGAGGAGTCACAAATTCCATCACCTTCTGGACAGTCAGCGCAACGTGGTTCCTCACAAAGGGCTGGGCAGGGCTCACTTTGTGAGGAGGATGAGGAGGAGTCAATGGAGGAGGAAGACATCGCTCCAGAGGGAGGTACACAAAGCTCTAGTGAGTATGTAGAGCGAGGGTGGGGTGATGCAGAGCAGGCAGAGATGACGCCTCTTGCAGGGGACAGCGTTTCTTGGCCAGTTGGGAGTCTGCAGCACATGGTTGATTTCATGCTGCAGTGCCTGAGAAACGACCGCCGCATCGCCCACATTCTCACACGTCTGATTATTGGGTGTACACCCTCCTAGACCCTCGCTACCGGGACAACTTACAAAGCCTCATCACACCGTTGAACCGGGAGCGTAAAATGCGGGAGTACCAAGACACACTGGTGCAATCCATAATGTTCTCCATTCCAGCCGAGAGCACTGCTGCTGCTACTGCTTTACAAAGCAGCTCTGTGCGTCGAGGCAGTGGAGACAGCTCTGCAACAAGAGGGAGCACAAGCAGCGCCTCTGCACAGGGCAAGACCAGTATGTTCCAAATGTGGCGAAGTTTTGTGGCAGCGCCACAAATGTCTACACCATCCGAGACGGCTCCAGTCAGCAGGAGGCAACGTTTCCGTAAGATGGTGACAGACTACATGTCTTTCCCTCTCAGTGTACTCCCAGATGGCTCTTCCCCATTCAAGTTTTGGGTCTCTAAGCTAGATACATGGCCAGAGCTTAGCCAGTATGCATTGGAGGTGCTGGCTTGCCCTGCTGCCAGTGTATTATCGGAGCGCGTCTTTAGTGCTGCAGGTGGTGTACTAACAGACCGTCGCATGCGACTATCCTCCGATAATGTAGACCGGCTTACTTTTCTGAAAATGAACAAGGCATGGATCTCGCCAGAATTTGTCTGTCCGTTTTCAGATTAAATAACTGGTTCGCAACGTTATCCATGTCTCCTGTTATGTTCATCTTTCTACCACCTGAACTCTACTCCCTGGGCTACAACACTGCCAGTTGCTGCTCAGAAGTGTCGTGTCCACAGACCAATACACAAGCTATAGTGTTAGTGGGGTTCAGTAACGCCAGCTGTTCCCCTGCTGTGTGTCCGGCAAGAAGTCTCCTGTTCCCTACACATGCACAGAAAAACCCATGTCGAACATGCTCCAAATAGGGAAGAGCCGTCACCCTGATTGTTATGCTTAAAACAGGAAATTGTGAAGTTTTCCAGGCCTAGAATGATAAATTTTTATGACAAATATGGACAAATAATAATTTGTCATCACAGCGCATATCTGCACATGTCTATTAGAAATGGTAACAAAAACTAAAACATAGTCTTCACTTTTTGAAATTAATGCATAAAAGTACATTTCATACTTATCAATTAATGCTTTTTAAGGAACTTTATCTGTACCTGTAAGATAATGCAGTCAATGGATGTACGAATCATAAAATCCTCATCATCATCATCACAAGTTTTATTTATGACAGACATTATAAAATACACATACTGATGCCAACTGTAACTTCACACACCATATATGAAATGGCCAGCATCTAAACCTGGTAATAATGTGCAATAATAAATTATTACATCTAGAAAGTGCATCATGCATACTGACAATAGGTAGTTATACCTGCAAGTGCTGTTGAAAAACCACAACAGATATAAATTAATAATGGTATATAGGTATCACAGTGCATAGTTACTCATGGACAATGTCGATGTAATACTGTACCTCAATAAAGTCAGCGTCAACCATTATGCTTGTTAGTCTTGTAGATTGTTAAAGAGGGAACGGTCTTTTTTTGTTGGTCATAGGTGGAGTATTAGACAGTAAATGATTACTGCTGTCGTATTTTTGGCGTCCCTAGGGCGCAATAACGCTGCGTAACGTCACATTTTATAGAGTCATCTAATTGACACACGCTACCCTACCCTACGCGTGACAGTAGGAAGGTAGTGTTGACGGATAAAGCCTTGCGCAACCAGACATGCTTTTACCCTCTTCAACACTGTACAAGCAAAAAATGCATGATTGCAGCCGCAGACTTTATTGACGTACAGTATAACATCGCCATTACCTATCAGAGGCTGTCCACTGTCTGATACAGACATAGAATATACCTTTGCTATCCGTAGCCTTTGTTTCACCTACACTTGCAGGCACACACTTAAATTGTGACAATGCATTATGTTTTTTTAAATGGTTATTTTTTATCGTACATTATTGTGTCATCACATTGATGAGTCCATGCTGGACATGTCATACATGCTGTACAAAGTAACGATTTTATTAACTTAAATAATTGAAATGTCAGTGACTGTCACATCTAAATTGCAATGATGATGATGATGAGTGACTATTTCAAAATCCATTGTCTTCACTATGTTATGGTTTAACATAGAGTTCCTTAAGCATTATTCATAAATACAAAAATGGACTTTTATTCTTAAATTTACAACACTATATTTTGTAACCAATTTTTGGGTGGTGTGTTGTTCCATTTCTTGTTGGCATGTGCATATATGCGTTTATATTTGCAGTGTCTTTATTTTTATTCTTGAAGTTAGGAAACATGTGTATCTTCGTACCGTGTTAGCCAGTAGATAGAAAAATATTTAGACTTGAGAGTCCGCAGTGGTTGATACCTTTTAATGGATAACTGAAAAGATGGTAACAAATTGCAAGCTTTCGAGGCTACTCACGTCTCTTCATCAGGCAAAGACTAAAACAAAAAATGAAGCATCACATATTTCTATACACAACAGGACACAGGAATAGTGCAATAGGTAAGACAAGTAAGTGACGTGTAGCAGAACTGTCATTATCACAGAGGGATGAACATAAATATTGGAACAGTTCCTAGATAAGGATAGAAAGTTTTATTGCCCTCTGATTGGGGTCTGGTTTTGTGTTTTCATGCCCCTGGAAGGGCAGAGACGCAGATTCCTTAATTGATATAGAATGACATAAATCCGTGTGATCTATTCATTCCATCACTAACAGTGTCAAAGGTCATGATGAGCTTATATTCTGAAACCTTTGTATCTTTCTCATATTTGAAGTTATATTTTAATACCAGTAATTCCATATCCATCATGCTATGACCGGGCATACAAAAGTGTTTTGCCACAGGTAAATCCATTATTTTTTCTCTTATTGTGTGGCGCTGATAATTCATCCTTGCTCTCATTTTTTGGCCGGTATCCCCTCACTTGTCCCTCCCTCACTTGTCTTACCTATTCCTGTGTCCTGTTGTGTGTAGAAATATGTGATTCTTTATTTTTTGTTTTAGTCTTAGCCTGATGAAGAGACCTGAGTAGTCTCGAAAGCTTGGAATTTGTTACCATATTTTCAGTTAGCCATTAAACGGTATCAACCACAGAGGACTCTCAAGTATAAATATTTTTCTATTCTTGGAATTGAAATTCATCATTTTATTGTCCTAGTAAAACTTCATTTATTCTTGTTTGAAGTACATACATTTGCAATGGCCACGTAACAAGGCAATAACTCAATATTTTATGCCTACACCCTCCTTGACCCTGGGCTTCAACACCGCCAGTTGCTGCTCAGAAGTGTTAGATGCACAGATGAAAACAATCGCTGATGTGTTTGTGGGGTTCAGTAACGCCTGCTGTTCCCCTGCTGTGTGTCTGGCAAAAATTACTGCTTCTAACTACAACTTCAACTTCAAACATCTCATACTAGGCCTCTGCCTACACCCTCCTTGACCCAGGGCTTCAACACCGCCAGTTGCTGCTCAGAAGTGTTAGATGCACAGATGAAAACAATCGCTGATGTGTTTGTGGGGTTCAGTAACGCCTGCTGTTCCCCTGCTGTGTGTCTGGCAAAAATTACTGCTGCTAACTACAACTTCAACTTCAAACATCTCATACTAGGCCTCTGCCTACACCCTCCTTGACCCAGGGCTTCAACACCGCCAGTTGCTGCTCAGAAGTGTTAGATGCACAGATGAAAACAATCGCTGATGTGTTTGTGGGGTTCAGTAACGCCTGCTGTTCCCCTGCTGTGTGTCTGGCAAAAATTACTGCTGCTAACTACAACTTCAACTTCAAACATCTCATACTAGGCCTCTGCCTACACCCTCCTTGACCCTGGGCTTCAACACCACCAGTTGCTGCTCTGAAGTGTTAGATGCACAGATGAAAACAATCGCTGATGTGTTTGTGGGGTTCAGTAACGCCTGCTGTTCCCCAGCTGTGTGTCCGGCAAAAATTACTGCTAGCTACCTAATCATGGTGAAAAAAACATGACATGTCAAAGTGTCTAGTGCTACACATAGATATGAGGCTACACCCTGATTTCTAAGCTGTAAACATTTGAAACGTCAACTTTAAAACCATAAAATGATTAGTCTTTGTCACAAATCTGTAACAAAATAATTGTGACATATTATTACAGATATGCACATGTCGAAAACAAATGCAAACACAAAAGCCTACTTATGCTATAGGATACTGATGGTCAACCTTGTCACTCCGTAGCTTAGACAAATCCAACTCACATCATGACTCAAATGCTGCAATGTTGGAAGTGCATAATGTGGGTTGAACTTTGACAACTGCTGCAGTGCGAAGGTTATACTTCAGTGTTCTTGCCTTTTAAATAAAAGCATACAAGTAAATATAATAATCCAATGTTGATTAAGGGACGTGATGTACACCTGTAATATTGTGCAAACAATGCATGTAGGAATAGTCCTCTTCAACATTACTTATATTTGTGTCATTTTAAAAAATACATATTTAATTAGAAAGTTAACAGCCCATATCATAAAGGTCCTTCATGTAAACATGATAATCGCTAACAAAAATCATGCATTACCTTGGTAAAGTCAATAGTGCATAGTCACAATAGAAAAATATATACCTGTAAGTGGTGCTGAAAGAACGACAACTGATAGAATAGGTGAATGATATCTATTTATCAGACTGAATAGCGACACCTGTACAATGTCGATATAATACTGTACCTTAACAAAACAGCTGTGTCACACCTCACACTCGTTTTTCTTGTAGCTTGTTATGTAATAGGGCACATGCGTGTATGTTTCATCATAGGTGCATGTTTACTGAGTAAAGCAGTCATGACAACGCCTTTGTGTTGTCGGAACGCTTGCGATGATGAACGATGCGCACCGTGAATGTTAGTCTGCGTCATAAGACGTACAGACGCTCCAATACCCAACGCGTCACAGCAGGAAGCCAGTCTGTGCGTCCAAACAAAGGCGCAACCATACATGCATGTAACCTTTTATAAAGCTATATAAAAAAAGGATGTAGTAGTAACGCACACTTTATTGAGGTACAGTATTACATCGCCATTCACCATCTGTGGCTATGCAGTCTCATCTATATATACCTTATCTATCCGTTGTCATGCTTGCAAGTCCACAGTCAGGCATAAATATCTGTTTTCACTCTGCACTATGCACTTTTTAAATTTTTTGTTTGTTAATATAAATGATTGGAACATATTATCAGTATTAAAATGATGAAAATTTTAGATATTTTTAAAAAAAATTTAGTGATATTATTCACCAAATGTAAAGTTTTATGAATGTCAAAAAATAACTTGTTTAATGCTGATTATGTTTTTAAGTCAAACCATTCATTGTCTACACATAAAAATGGTGTACATACTGTTACTTAGCCATCATTAATGGATTCTGATTATGTTTCTTGTATGCTTTTATTTTAAACCGTATAGCAGATTTTAACCTATTTTTTAAATTTTGGTTTGCATTGCTTTTCAACATGTTAATGTAAAGCGTTTATGTTTGTAAATTATTAATTTACATATATTTTTTTTAAGTAAAATCATCATCTTATGGTACTAAAGGTTATATTTCTCTTGTTTTGGAGTATAGACATTTTTAATTGACACGTAACAAGGAAAATACTTGATATAGTATTTAAACATCCTCCTTGACCCCGGGCTCCAACACCGCCCGTTGTTGATCGGGAAA